>CM064908.1:34317090-34917090 GCA_032727855.1 Quercus ilex subsp. ballota
CCGGTTTGGTTTTGGGATGTAGGTCGGGGCTAGTGTTACATTCAGTAACTTTTCTGCTTCATCATAGTCTATCCAAAGATGCATTGGATTCCCACTCGTGAGCTCCAAGCTTATATTCCTCCCTTCTTTATTGGAAAAATACATTGCAGTAGCTGCTTCGACTGATTGCAAGCCATTTACATCAATTCCCACATGGTTATCATCAATATCCCCAAAATTGTCATTCTTAAAAGTATCGAGCTCTACGGCCAAAATGTGGTTTGTTGCCTGGCCATTATTTGAAAAATTGAAGAGTCCTAGAAGTGGATGTGCTGAAGCATTGGAAAAGTCCTTTGAGGGACTAATGGTGAAGGTAATGCCATTGCCAACACTATTTGGAAATTGAGGAACCATGGCAAATACAAAGTTCGTAGAGAACGAAAGAGATGACTTTAAACCTGAAGAAGAAGAAGTGTTGAATTTTAAAGGAAGTGTGTAGAAAGCATAACCAAATTGGCTGAGTGACATGCTGCTTAGCTGCAGTAGACCATTGTTATAAATTTGAGCGCTTCCTTCAAGATGCAGATTGGCTTGATGGAAGCCATTGTAGATGAATTGGTCTTCATTTTGAGCAAAGGCCAAGCAAATAAAGTAAACACACAGAATTATCAGAAACTGAAGTGAGTGAAGAACCATAGCCATTAGCATTAGGAAAAGTGGGAAAAGCTTCCTTTTGTAAACTGAGGGCTTTTGCTTGCTTAAAGTGTCTGAGAGTTCAGAGAATTGAGTTTTTATTCTTTGCCACTGGGTCATGATAAAACATCAGTATCTGCGTTCTCCTGGTCATGGGTTAATCAAACCGTTGCCTCCCCAAAAGAAAGTGTCATTGTCAAGTAGGAACTATGGTTGGAAAAGAAGTTTCAATTGTTTGACAACTGCTTTTCAAATTGATGCCCATTGGGCTTATAAACACAAGTTTAAGCTTACACTTAAGCAATGTGGGACACTAGAATCATAACATATTCTTGTGTTTGCTAAATACGAGGGAACCTATTTCAAAGGTAAAATGTCTTTGTTTTATCTGCTAGCTTAAATTCATTTTATTTTGTTAGTTGGGAGAGTCAGTGAAGTGGCATTGTCGTTTGCTAAGATTAAAGGGCAAATATATCATCTTTCTCAATTGAAAAAGAGCAATATCACTGCTACTACAAATGTAATTCAGAAACTAATCTATAAGCCTTACAAAGTATCTACTTTTAAATACAAACTAGTGGATGTCTTGTGCGATGCGCGTGTTCATTATTAGTTATTTTATAATACTCGGGTGTTATAATGTTTGGAAAATTAATTTTGATTATGTATTATACATTACTAAAATAATGAATAAAAAAAATTGTAACACAATATATTTATAAGTAACCATAATTAATTAGACTCTAAAAATGCCACTATATGCCATTTTTTATTTGATCAGGTGTACATGTATATTTAGTTATTACATTTGACCGTTTCCAATATAAATTTTTTTATTATTTCCTTTTATTTTTTTTAGAAGTATTTTTGAAGGCTAGACATCTAAGATTTAAGGTTTATAATTTCTAATTCGCAAAACTAAATATACATGCCAAGAGATTAAAAATAAAACAATAATTGAACAGGGAAATATAAACTTTTACTATTTCATATCTTACGTTTAATTTTACTTACATTTGAGTACCTTAATCACTTACAAAGATTAAACAGTTTCCAAACATATAAACAAGACAAAAAACACATACCTTTTAGAAACCCCATATGTTGTTAAAGCATTGTATCAAGCTTTGATAGTTTTGTTAAGAAGTTTAGATCATACACACCTGAAACCAAAGCCAATTTCATACTCTTTTTGACACTAATTTCTCACTCTTTGTCTCTCTATCGCTCTAGTCCTATTTTTCTTTTGGCCTTTTGATATTTTGTGAAATTGGAATATATAAAAGAACATGAAAACTAACATTGAATGGAGAAAATCTTTCATTTTTTTAAATTAATGAAATTAAAAATGGAAGAGTTCAAGAAGTTGGAAAAGGGAGTAGAATCAAATCTTTAATATTTTGCATTTATGGCTTAAACTAATCATTGATAAGAAGATGGGAGGTGAAAGGCTCAACGAAAAAGTACTCATACAAAGTGCCATATGGCAAAACCTCATGCACTTTTGCATGAGGTCTCTACTTATATATATATATATATATATATTGATATTGATTAGTCCTTAATTATTATTTTTTTGCTTTTTTTAAAATTTAAAATGGTGGGTATGCTAAAAGACATGAAATTGAGAGAAAGGTGTGATGTAAGCTTAGGCAATTAATGAGAGATTAATGAGATAATAGTAAAATAAGTTAATGTAAACCTTTAAGTAACAGTAAAAAAAAAACTTAATGAAAGAGGGGAAAAAAAAAATGCTAAGTGCAAAATTAAAGCGTCACTTGGCAAGACCTAATCACTCCCACGTGAGATCTTTGCTTATATATATATATATATATATATGGATGATTATTCCTTTATAACTTCTAATCACTAATCAGCATAACTCTCAAAAAACGTTGTGATAGGACTTTATCATACGTACAAAATAAGCATAGATTTTTTTTTAAAGATATTGCTATTGTGTTCATCCTTATAAGAATTTAAGCACAGATTAAATTTTCATTATTTTTGACAATTTTTCTTTGATTCCTTTATAATTTATATATTGTGTTAGTTTAAATGAATTTTTTCTCAAGCTTTTAGAGGATGGACTTTAGATAAGATATTCAACTTTTAAATGCCAAGCATTGATGGTAAGTCTTGTACATGGAACAAATCGAGATAAGAATTAAGAGTGTGGTCCATTTTGGTCGACCTTTGCTTGATTTGTCTAGACATCAATTTTCTCTCTTGCCAAAAGTCTGACTTATTTTAGGCGGAAGTTTCTTTGATTATTACTTGTATACAAAATTCCAGGATCATTAAATTGGAATAGGTCCCTTACTGACCTAACCAATTGGAATAGAATGAAATTTCTTCCCATCCACAGTAAGCGTTGTGTACACCAAATTTTTTCTGCATCTCATAATGATAAGGTGTCATCCAAGTCTAACATGATTGAGAGTTGTAGTCGAGACTATGGCCTAGAAGCTTTACTATTCAATACTTTGAGAGAAAAATTAAACACTCATTTGATGTAACAGGAGACTATGGAATTTGACACTGTATACACTGGGATTTGTTCTTGATGTTGTGAAATTGTTGTAGGTACTAAAAATTTTAGTTTGATTAGTTGGCAAGTCATGCTCTTTAAGCATGAAAAGTCTACAATGAAAAGCATTACACATAAAGCTTTGTTTAAGAGTTTAGCTGTAATATGCGCATTAATTGATAATAAAATAGTGGGCTTAGGACACCTGATGAGTGGTAATGCAAGAAAGTGCACCTACTGCCTTTTCCTTTTCTTGTACTTTCTTATTTGGTGGGAGTGATTAAAAAAAAAAACAAGTGGGTAGATGAAAAATGAAAGACTGGAAAGTGACATATTTTTCTCAAAAGAAAAATAGTATAATAAATACATATTTCTTTCTTTTGTTTGTAAGAAGAGAGAGATGAGAAGACATAAAGAGTGTTCTACATTGAATCTCTATTTCACGTTTAAGTATATATTAAAAGATAAATGAGGATAAGGTTGTCAAATATCATGATTTATTCGTTGTCCCAAAAAAAAAAAAAATCATGATTTAGTTTATTTTTACAATGGGGGAGATAGTATTTGAATTTAGACGTTTCCATTGGAATACAAAAAAGTGTTATTTGAGTTACAAAACTCTTGACAACATGATTTATGTAGGGACACATTTTGCAGTCCAAGCCCAAGGTGTATGAGATCTTGGCCCAGTGAGCCTAGTGCAATAAATTTGTAGAGAGTGGGTTGGAGAACTAGGCTCTAATGAATTTAACAACGACTAGTATGGATTTGAAAACTAATCAAGCAAGAACAAGGAAAATGGAGTTGAATGAATTCACTGTCCGAGGAGGTATTTTTTCATATAAATCAATAACAGTTGAGTACAAGTATAATTTTGATTGCTATAGTATTCTTTTTCTATTTTTCTGATCACTTCCTCATAGAGGGTCTCTTACATTATATAGTTCCCTACGAAACATCTTGATCCTACACTTGTTGATCATTTAAGCCCTCACTTGAGTGCCTATCCCATCAGACACCTCCTGGCTTTCTGTGAATTGTGGTAGCCAAGGTGGCACTGTTTAGAGGTCTTCTCCACATAAATGCGGCAAGAAAAGTAGCTGCAGTGCATTTTATGCGGTTGTAGCAGTTTTTCCTTAGATATTTTTGGACTCCCTTCCTTCTCATATGTTCATGAGGCATGTCCCTACCACTGGAGCTTCTTGGAGAGCCACTTTGATTGTTGGAATACATATTTTGAGCTGTATTTATCATATCCGAGGAGGGATTTCTCCTCGGACCGCCTTCCACTCATTCCTTATCTAAGAGACTCTAAACTGGATTCCCTCATAACTATTTGTCACTTCTCGGACTTGTCAACGTCCTCGGACAAAGCCCAAGCCTCAATATATAATTTTGGGCCCTTATCCCTACAATTTATTTCTCTATACTCATTGTTTTCACAACAGTACACCAATATTAGCAAGTACTATTCGCAGACTTGCGCGTTGCGCGTGATAATTTTTTAAATTAAATATTATTTTAGTCCCTAGACTTTATAAAGATTTATTTTATTTTATTTTATTTTTTATAATAGTTTTATCATATTTTTCATAATCTTGTCTATAACGTTTTTTACCATTATCATTATTTATTGGTTGATGATTTGCATAACATAGACATTAAATAAGAGGTAGAACTATTCATTATTTTTTTTTAAATCATGGTGTATGAAGATTATGATTACATACATACATACATATATATATATATATATATAATTTCCCTAATTGGAGTTTGATTAGTTTTAAGTTTAAATTTTGTATTATTATATTTAATTGTTGATTATTGATTTAATTAAGTGAATGTAATGGTTGATTTTATTGCACTATAAAGTTTTCGATGTCCTCTGTATAGCCATCTCTAATTTATTTCTTACTCCTCTTGAGCACCTTTTTATTTTCCAAATAACGATTATTAATTGACGTTTGATTTTTTTTTTCTTTATCTACTCTTTATTACTTTGTATAGGTTTTTTTCTATACCATCTCTCTCTCTCTCTCCCCATTGGCAACCTATTGTTTTCCAAAATTTGATGATGATTCTATGACATTAAATATGCATTATTAGTTTTTTATTTTTTTTTAATTTTTTTTTTAATGTAGTGTTTCTAACTTGATTTGCTTTGTATTTCATTCTTCATTTGATGCGAGAATGAGTGTTTCCCTAGCATTACTCCACTTAATGTGGACAATTTTGTTTATTTAATTTAGGCAAAATATTATATTTTAAAAATTTTAAAATAAAAAGGAGTGGAAATATAAATAATTTAATGATATATATGGGGGATGGCTGAATTTAAATGTTAAATAAAATGATATGAGAAAAAAATAAAAATAAAATACATAACAATTGTAGGGACCAGGTTTGAGGGAGTGGACCCAAGCCCAGTTTCCCCGCAATGAATTTGTAGAGTATGGGTTCAAGAACTAGGCCCTAGTGAGGAATGCAACGGGCATGCATGGTCGTATGTGAGCGCTGGTAACTTAAACGTGGGTTAGGGTACACAATGAGGTTCCTTGGACGGGTTTCACAGAGCTTGAGGTTCTTCTTATTTCTCTGGAGAAAGATTACAAGGCTTTAGAGAATATATACTGCTACAGTATTTCCCTTCTCTGGTTTTTCTTCCCGTCCCCCTTCAAGAGGAACTTCTTACATTATATATCTCTTTCTCAGTTGATCCTAGCCCTACATTTGTTGGGGAGTGAGGCCATTACTTGAGTGCCTGTCCCATCAGCCACCTTCACATTCTTTCTGTGGGATGCGGCAACCAATGTGACACTGTTGAGGCGTCCCCTCTTCATTAATGCGGTCAGGACGTTAGTTGAGGGCATTTAATGTGGAGGTGACAGTTCGTCCTGAACTTGCTCCTCCACCATGCTTCTATTGCTGATATGCGGTACCTGCTCCCTGCCCTTCGAATGATCAGGAGGGCTCCCTCGGTGACGTGTTGCCGATTTACATTATGGCGTCGGATTTCCGAGGATGGAGTCATCCTCGGTGTGCCTTATTAGGCTTCTGGACCTACTGCTTCCATCCTCGGACCAAGAACGCCTCCTCGGCTCGGGCCTTGGGCCTGGTTCGAAGTGGGCCGGGGTTGCCCGATTATTTCTCGCCCCACAACAATAAACACTAACTTATCCAAATGATTCTATGTAATATAATAATAGTACATTCTTATATACAATTTTTAATTATTTATACTGCAATATGATAATATTTAACAATCAAAGTCATAAAAAAAAAAAAAAAAAAACCTTAAAACACAAAACTAAATCCCATCAACCAAAATAGAGTTCTGAAGAATACAAAACTTTATCAAGCTAAAATAGAGATGCAAGAAAAATAAAAATAAAAATCCACTAAAAACTTGAGGGAGAAAGAGTAGGAAATAACTACTTTTTTGTGAGAGAAAATTATGTAAAGAACGGAAGAGTGAATGACAAATTTATACTAAGAGGATGATTATAAAAAGAAACAAAATAAAGGAAGATAATAGGAAAGAGGAAGAGTGATATCAAGGTAGAATGTTTGGGGAGATGAAAAGGTAAAGAGAATGAGAAAGATTGGAAAAAGTAAAAATGTTAAAAAAAATGAGTACAATTTGATGAGCACAATTTTCTTTTATTTGAATTTAAGTAAAATATTACATTATTTATTTTTTAAAACAAAAAGAGAGAGAAAATATAAATAATTTAATGATAAGGAGGATGTGGTTGAATTTCAATATTGAGTAAAATAGAAGAGAGGAAAAAAATAACAAAAATTAAAAGATATAACAATAAACACTAAATTATCCAAATAAATGTAAGGGAATACTATTTTTTTTTATCTACTATCTTTAATTTTTTATAATGAAATCAGATAAAATTTAACAATCAAAGAACAAAATAATAATAATAATAACTTAAAACACAAAACTAAATCGTATCAACCTAAATTAGAGTTCTTAAAAACACAAAAATTTATCAACCTAAAGCAGAGATGCAATAAAAAATAAAAATCCACCAAAACATTGAGAGAGAGAGAGAGAGAGAACCTTTTTGTGAGAGAAAACTATGTGAAGAATGGAAAAGAGTGACAAATTTATAGTAAGAGTGAAGGGATAAGAAGAGACAAATAAAGTAAGATGAAGGGAAAGATGAATAGCAATATTAAAGTAGAGGGTAGTAGGGAGATGAAAAGATGAGAGAAGAAGAAAGGTTGAAGAAAGTGTAAATATTTAAAAAATAAGTGAATGTAAAAAAAATTATAGGAAAATTGGAAATAAAAAAAAAAAAAAAAATATATATATATATATATATATATAGATGTTAAAACTAACAAAGATGAATATGTAGAGTCAATAATTTATATATATATATATAAATATATTTTTGTAAAAAAAAGGAATAAATAATAAATAATAATTATGTGGCGAATGACGTGGCGATGAGGTGGCGTAACAGAAGCTCAACAGCAATAAATGCCACGCTTCAGCTTTTAGTAATATATAGATTTATAACATGTTTGGCCTCTCATCTTTTATAACTCTTACAAATTGTTTCTCAAAAAAAAAAAAAAAAAAAAAAAAAACTTTAAAGCATAAAACAAAATAATAATAGTTATTATGTTATTAACATGGACATTTATCACATTCATTATCACATCAATTTAGCATTTTTCATGAAAAACAAAAAATAAATAAATTCAAACCACAGAGATTTGGGTTCAATTTACTTTGAGTATTTGTCTATGGTGTTTGTAAATGGATCTCCAATTTGGCGCGGCGAATTGAATGTCATCGATCTATTAGCAATAGTGAATATAATAAAATCTCTAAAGATAAGAATTTTGATTTTGTTTATTGTCAATTATGTGATGAAATTTTGGCTTGGGTTATGTGTATGATTGCATTAGTTGTTTCATGTTTGTAATCTATTAGATATGTAATAATTTTATATAATAACATATTGTGAAACCTAGATATGCAGATAGATCTATTTGGCATTAGCTTATAAGCTCAACTATTATATTTTATTACAGTTTTTTAAAACCTTATTTTTTCCTGCATTCTCTCTCTTTTTTTCTTTTTTTTTTTCAAAAATTTTCAAGGTACTAGTATACTTTAGCACATTTTCACAAAAAAGTTTTCTGGAAAAAGTTAGATAAATTGTATGTATCCATTTGCAAAACCGTTTGGATAGCTCCAAAAAGCGCCGGAATAGGCCCAAAATGCCTATCCCGGTGCTTTAAACTACAACGCAGTGACAGTCGGTATAGGGTTGCAGACCTGTACTAGTGCTTTTCAAAAGTGCCAGGATAGGTCCCGGCATTTTTTAGACCTTGTTTCGGCGTTTTTACTTGTGTCGAGACAGTACTTACCAACTTTAAAGACTTGTACCGGTGGATTTCAAGGCCTATACCGGCGCTTTTTAATTAAAAAAAAAAGCGTCGGTATAGGTCTATCTATACCAACATTTTTATAACTGCCCTTATAGGGTATTTACGAAAATATGAATACAACCTATACCATCATTTTCAAAAGCACTGGTATAGGTCTTCAATGGATATAATAACAAGGCTTATACCAGCGCTTTTAAATCGCCATAATAGGTTCTACCTATGCCAGCGCTTTGAGAACCGCCAATACAGGGCATATATGGAATTTAAAATAAGCCCTGCCCATACTCTATTGCGGCGGTTTTTAAAGTGCTGCAATAGGGCCTTTTTTTTTTAAATTTTATAGCACCTGTAATGTACCTACAATATATATTTTCCAATACATATTTTATAGCACTTGTAATGAACCACAATTCATATTTTCCAATAGAAAATACAATACCACATTAAACCAATAAACTAAATATACTTAATTACACCATATCAATAATTACATCCCAAATGTCTAGAATGTTATACACAAAATAATACATCCCAAGTGTCTAGAATGTTATGAACAAAATAATACATTCTACACAACTATGTAGAATGTTCTACACAAAAGAATACATTCTAACTATGTAGAATGTCATGCACAAAATAATACATTCCAATTGTCTAGAATGTTATAATAAAGTTTCCAACTATGATGTGTATATATATCAAAGTTTGAAACTTTATTATAAATATCAAAATGTCACAGTAACTACTCCAAAATAGGGCCCAAAGTATTGCTTAATGCGTATCATCAAATGAAAAGCGCTGAGCATCAGGAGACTAGATATCCCTGCAGAATCACCGTTACCATCCTACGAATTAAGAAACACACAATAGATTAGTGTACTATACAACAAAGCTAGTAGCTGAATGACACAATATCACTAGTATTACTACCAAGTGCCACATTAGCAACTAAAACACACTCAAGTACACTTTACACTTTGCATTTCTCCTATAGGTAAACCAGGTCATGCTCCACGATATTGCTGTTGCATAATTTTTTTTGTCATTTTTTAACATAATCAGCTATGGCCAAGCAGGCATCAACACTAACATTCACATAGGGTAGTGTACAAAATCTTGACCACATCCAACATCTCCTCCCCAAAAGCTTCAGTTTACTACAAGTATTGTTTTGTCATGTCTTTAGTAACAGTTACACATGTAAGGGTTTATTTTTGTACTGGGATATGACAATCGCACATAATTCTATTCTAATTTATGTACACCTTTTGTCATTTGTTAAGCTTATGAATAGGAGCACTCATCTTTAGTTCATTTCAATGCACTAGATATCAAGCCTTGTTTTGCTTTAGTCTAGTACCAGAATTAATCTTCACATGCAACTAAACATACTATTAAGGATCGCCCTTCTAACAATAAGCAGCATTTTATTGTTGCTACTGTTTCCTATAGATAAAAACAGGTCATGCTTTATAGTGTCAATCTACTTCGAAGAGAGATTTAATGTCACACGTTAAGAAGAGTCAAAACCATAGCACTCCTTCATCCCACCAAGTTTGGCAAAGTAAATTTAAGAGCCAACCTTCCCAAAAGCCATCCAAACAGCCCTAAAACAGAAGGTTCTAAAGCATCATATCATGTGGGATGGTATGTCCAAAGGAAACATTTTACTTCTCTCCATGTTCAAAAATTTACCCAAAGAATATTCATGATGTGCCTAGTTATGCGCTCTGTTTGTGTCTAGATAGAATCTTACACTTTAGTTTTGGTACCATGCATTTTACTTCTTGTGAGATATGTATCTTGGATAAGTAACAGGCTTAGAATGTTGCTTAGCTTAGGCTCCCAAATGTTCACAACCTACTAAAATGATCAGTGCTTAGTTGGGTTTTTAACTTCATTTCACATTATTTTATGAACTAGACATAATTCTGTAGGTGGGAATCATGACCATTTTGCATAGGTCACCCTTAATAATGTTGTCCGGTATAAGGATAGATAACACTAGATAAATACACGAGCAGCTTCATGCATCTATAACGACATTGACACAAGTGTTGTCCTCAAATCACGATTAAAATAATTTCATTTTTTAGTGAAAGTTGGAGACTAGTCTCTTCAAGTAAATTCAAAGTTTAGCAATAATGTGATGTGTATGGCTGAAATAGTGAGAGTAGAAAAGCTATGCTACTTATAACAATTTACGAAAGAACAATAGGCCAATATTATGGAATTATGAACCATGAGTTGGGAAGTTTTTACATATAGGTAGAAGTTAGTGAAAATAGTCATGAAATTTCTGTTATAAATCAGGTAGTCTAAAAAGTGAATTAAAAACTAGATATAGTCTAGTGATTTCAAAAAAATGTCATTCTACTTATAAAAGCATGCATGCTGAGTGGCAGTTCTAAGAGATGCATGCTGAGTGGATAGGATTTCCAAAAGCACTTTTAAGAGAAGCATGCTGAGTGGCAATTTAAACTTCAAATTAGTTTATATATATATATATATCACTCCTCATAGTCATTTAAGAGGCTTGTTTGTCCATAAAAGAAAATTTAAAATCTATTGCTTCCCAATAAATGGCTTTAATGCTAAACATGCACATGCATATACCTAAAAATATGACACACAACATACTTTGTTATTCAAACTTCTTACCATAGAGATACTGGGAAACGATGGGTACCATTGGGTCAACATCCTCCTCATTAACCTCACTTCAGCTTCAATGGCATCATAACGAGTGCATTTCTCCCTTATTGCTTATACTTAAGCAGACAACTCCTTAACCCTTTGGTCGGTTGCAGTAAATATTGGAGGTGGTGTACTGTCATCCATTGAACTTGCACGATTGGCAAAGGGGGTTGGACCAAAGCCTACCCATCTGACATGACCACCTCTCTATGGACCGATGACCTATCCAAATGCATCGTCGGGCTGCCAAAGTATGCCAGCCTCAATGTTGTCTTCTTGCAACTGTGACCCCGTTGCCATAAGCTCTTTCATCTTCGCCTAGTGCTCACAAATAAACAAGACAACATATTAGCAACGAGGGCAATAATACACATGCCAACATGAGTAATATGCTTTATATATATATATATATAAAGTTGGGTTAGAGTTATTATAAAAGAAAAAAAAGTTGGGTTAGAGTTATACCATGTGTACTTGGAACCCAAACCATATATATTATGAAAAAGAGAATGACTAAATTTTGACTCAACCTATCATGCTTGGCCAAGTTAAATGATGTACTTGACCAAGTTAAATGATGTACAAACACATTTAAGAAACAATTGTATAAACACAGCCCAAAAATGGGTCCTTTAGACAATTAAATTTTTTATTTTTTTATTTTTTATGGATAAGTTTTAGCCCCAAGAGAAGGGGAAGGGGAAATTCAAACAAGTGACCTCTGCTTTATGAGGTATGGCCTCAGCCAATTGCACTACTGCTTGGGATTGACTAATATATACATGAATTCATAAATTAACAATTTATGAATTGTTAATGGATCACTACAAACGTTTTCACCCAAGAATCTAGAAGTTCCCAAATAAACAAAGGGCTTGCAAGTATTTAATAAATACAACTAGTAATAAGACAAAAGCTCCCAAAAAAAATTTAACTTTGAGACCTTCACTTATCATCTACACCAATACACGCATCTTACTATATTAAACCTCTATTGAGCACATAGCATACTCTAGTTCCTGCATATGCACCTTATATACAATTCATAAGCCATGCAAGACCAGGCACATAGTCGTGACAAGTAATGAAGATGCACATGGTCATATGTTATGGAAGGTTGAATTTAATCAACCATCTTGTTGGTTTTATTCCGTGCCAATTTGCTTGTATTTTAGCACTTAGAAACCCTGTATTTAGGTGGGATTCATGTAAGGGTAGTGAGTGAGAGAGTGTGAAGAAATGCTCAAGATTGTGCAATGATGCAGGGTTTCGCGGCTGGGACTCGCGGGTGACTCGCGACTGGCAAGCCGCCAAATGCAACACACGAGTGAAGCATGCGAGAAGATGAACACTCGTGTGTTCGCGTAAAATAATCTGCAAGTGCACAAAATCGTAACAAGTAGTAAAGTGTTTTTAGAAAATGAATGTTGAACCCACAGGGATTAACTATGTTATTGAATACCGAAATTCACTAAATTAATTACTATTTGGAAAATCAAAAATAAAAGGAACGTTCTACTATCTGAATTAAGTTAAACTATTTAATAAAAATAAATCTACGAATAAAAAGAATTAACAAAGCATAAAACTCTAACAGTGTAAAAATATGATAAGAATGGATCTAGAGCAGTTGATTTCACCTAACAAATCCCACACAATTTATTCTTCCTAATTATTAAATTCTAATAATTTCCTGCTGATGATTAAAAATTCCTTGAGTATTCAATATCTTCTCTCGAATAATATCAAAAATATCTTCAAATAACAATTCCATATCTCTATGTGAATTTAATTAATTGGAGACTCATTACGTACTTTGAATTTTCTAAAAAATCACACTAATCACGGTAAAGCATCTCTACTTTCGCTCAACTAATGGTGTTTAATTCTAGAACTAAAATAACAAATCACCTCTTGGTCTCATTGTAATTCAATTGATCAAACAATAATTCGTAAAAAAAATAGTAAGCATTAAGAATAAGAATTAAACACTCAATCATGGAAATATTAAAAATAAAATAACTCAGAATATAAATTGTGTGTTCATTGCTAGACTACATCAACGCTCTAGAAAATAAAATTTAGTTCATAATAAAATTGAAAAGAAAACAAATAAAACTTATGTTTTTCATATGAATTGGTTGATCAACATAAAACTCTTGCCTTTGTCCTCAGATCCTCCTCCTCAGAAAGACTCCTAAAAAATATTCTTTAATGCGACCCCCCTTGAATTTGCCCTAAAGAGCCTTTAAATAGGTCAAGGAATCCTATTACAAGTTGAATTCTCGTTTGGAGAAAATCCCAGATTTTTAGGCTTCAATTAGCCAACGATGGTGGCCCATTTAACGTCAGAATTAGGGCTCTTGGTAAACTACAAAGTTGTAGCCCTTTAAGTTAAATTTCCAGCCCAACTTGAATCATCTCGATTGGACATCTGAGCCAAAAGTTATGCCAAAAATACTAACTGATGTGCAGGCTGGAATCCTAATCCGAATTGGACTTAAATTTAATTGGGTTGGTCTTCTCTTGAATTCATGCCTAGCTGGATGTAAGTTGGCTTGATTCAACTGGCTTAGCCCCACTTTGCATGTAAAGCCCTTTTGATTTCATGTGCTTTTGTGGGCCAGGCCAAATCTTGCTAATGGTCATACGGCTATTGTTGGGCTACATATGAAATAAATGTGCTGCTGAATAATGGAGTCAAACATCAAGAAATCTCCCTAGTTGAAGTGCAGATTGTGGCCCATTGAAATAAAACAATCTTCAAGTCAACCGATTTACATCCACAAGATGTGGATTAATCTGAAATCTTCTCAATCCTTCAAAGAACAAATGAATAGATAAATATAAATAAAAAATCAAATCAAATCAAAAGAAATAAAGGAAAACTAACAATTTTAATAAATAAGAGGATAATAAAAATCATGTAAAAATTACACTTATAATGCCAGCTGGAGCACTACAAGACAAAAAGTCCAGTCTGGCCGTTTTGTTATCTCGCGGCTTGAACTCGCGACTCAGCCAAGTCGCGAGGCCAAGCCGCCAACCAGCTTTGTTTTGAAAAAACCTGACTCTTCGCATTCCTATCTCAACCCTAGTATAAATACCCCTCATACCCACGAAATGTTGAGAGCTTCTAGAGAGAATTTTGGGAGAGAAACCCTAGAGAAAAACAAGATTGATTCATCCACAATCTTCACCTAAGAGACTTTTCAAATTCCTCTACTCTCTCCCTCTCCATTGATACATCCTTGAAAGGTTCTTGACCAAATCATTTTCTCACCATATCCACTTCTGTGAGAAGGTCTTTTGGTGCTAAGGGAAGCAGTTTGGAAGGCACCAATGGTTATTGGTTAATACTATGGTTTATAGCGGAATCTAGCAACTTAGAAAAGACAAAGGTTCGGCGTAACCTTATTGGAGCAAGAAGCTTGGAGGGCTTAGGTACCTGGGTAGATTAAGCTTGGAGGGTCTATTACTGTTCATGTATCCCAACTACATTTTCTAGTAGATTACTAATCGCTTGGAGGGCGGCAGAGAGGTTTTACGCCAAGGGCTTCGGTTTCCTCCTCGATAACACATCGTTGTGTTGTCCTTGTGTTTGCATCTCTCTTCCCTTAATCTTTACCATTTAATTTCTGTTGTGGATTTGATTTTAATTGGTTTAGATTGTTTATTAATTCTGATATAAGCTTGTTATCATTTTTCGCACGTACATTGTTTGATATAAAGCTTGAATTGGTATTTTGTTTTTTTGGCGGTCTAAACGTTCATAGTGGTTTCAACGCTATTTGAACTTTCATGTTATAGCACCTATAATGAACCATATGAACCAGCAGCTTCAATCTCAAATAGTTCTCCACCATCAAAGAACTTCTTTCCAACTCAAAATATAATACTTTCAAATTACTAATATAATTTGTTACAAACTTACAATGTTTTCTTCTACAGTTTCATTCATAGCAGTACCATCATGGTGAGAATACGCCATTTCATACATCTCACCTCTCTCTATTTGCCTGCCTTTCTTGTTTGCCTACAACATGGTTAGGTATATTCGGCATATTAAAGCGAGGGTGTCGATTCGAGGGTGTCGAATCACATTTATTTCTACTTTAGAACGCAAAATAATATAAGCTTTGTTCATTTTTGCATGTTATTAATATATATAATGCTGTTCTTACAATGCTATCTGCCAACTGGGCATAGCTTCTAGATCCCAGCGTATGCAGCTCCGTCTGCTTCCCACGCCGCTCTTTGTTATCTTTAGACAGGTCCTACGAACATTTCAAAAAAGTCACTACCAATTACAATAACAAGCTTGAACGGTTTTAGACCCCTTAAAACAATCAGATTGGTTAGCCTAGTTAATTAGTCAAGTTGTTACTTAGTCAAATTATGCAATTCTAGGTTAAAACAATCTAACAATCATATCAAGAATATAAAGCAGCGGAAAAATAAAAGACACAATGATATGATCACCCAAGAAACCACACGGTAAAAACCTGGGGAGGAGTTGACCTAGCTATCCTCAAGGTAAACCTGAATCCACTATGAAAGAATCAAAGTTCATACAAAAGGACTTACAAGCTCCCTGCTTGACTTCCTAATGCTACCCACCAGTAGAACTTACTGACACGACCACGTGCAAGCTCTGAATCCACGGACTCCTTCTTTCTTGGATTCTCAATCAGCTACAAGCACCCACGCTTGATATTCTTTAAGCTTCAATGGTAGCAACCGAGTTGATCATTAAGATGTTGAAGTAATCTCTATCATGAAAACCCTAAGTTTTGTGTAAAGGAAAGCTCCTCTAGATCTCACAAGAGATTTACACAAAATAGCAATGTATGAGTAACAATACAACAGGAGCAACTCTAAAAACGTGGTTAGGGTTTTTCTATATATACCTAGGGTAAAAACAGAAAACCCAAAACGTTTAATGAGTTAGGGCTGAGTTGGAATATTCTGCAGAAAAACATTCTGCCCGAGATTCGATCTATCGAGCCTTTCCTTCGATTGATCGAGCCAGGCCGAAATGCACCAATGCATCTGCAGCCACTCGGTTCCAACTTTACATGAAAGACCCAACTTTGAGCAAGTCTAAACAAGACTAAATAACCTATTTTGATCATGGTTTGCCAACAATACAAATTAGAGTTCTAAATACATAAAATCCTAAATTTTTAGAACCTAACAAAGCTAATATATAATATTCTCGAGCATGGAACCTATAAAAGCAAAACATCTATACTACTGTAACTATTACTACCATGCCTTTCTGAGAAAACCAGTACTCCACCAAGACATGAAATTGATTGTCATCAACCTTCAGCAGTGATAGCTCAAGCCAAGCTTCCTTAGGAATGCTTGGCTTGCAGTACTTCTCCTTCAACTCTGCTTTGTGGCCTCTCCACAACTTCCCAATCTGTGACAGTGCCCATTTTCTCTGCTTGGCAGGTTGGATGCAGTACTTCTTCTTCAACTCTGCTTTGTGGCCTCTCCACAACTTCCCAATCTGTGACAGTGCCCATTTTCTCTGCTTGGCAGGTTGGATGCAGTTTGTAGGAATTATCCATCGTGCCTACCATGTGTAAAGTTGAATTAACAAATGTCACATTTTCAACATAATAACAAACTTGCATAAAGCTTTAAACAAGTAATAAAGAAACCCCTTTTACCTTTGCTTTTTGCCTAATACTTGAATGACTTCCCAGCACCGATTCTTGTATTGTTGTGGCATTGAAGTCCAACGCACATAATTGATTGGGCACATGTCATGCCTTCTTGCTACTGTCCCAGCCACCTTGCCCAAGACCTAGCATTTTTCCCGACCAGCTAGCCTGCTTTATTTAATTGCAAGAACAGTTTTTTCCCCCGTGGCATATTCCAAATGTCGTCAAACCGGTTAGGCCCATGTTTATTGGGTACATTGTCTGCTCTAGCTATGGGTATGTCCTGAGGGTCTATTAAACCACCAAGTTGCATCAAATTACAATGAAACACAATGAAATGTCAAGAAACTAGCCATTTGGATACTTGGATATTCCAAAAGACATATAAGTAAATTTATAGTGTATCCTTATTAGTATAAGGATATTTAATGAAAATATTAAAACATATTAAGTCATAATCCTCAAAAAATGTATGACAAGTGATGATATATATAAAGAAGGTAAAAAAAAAAAATCATAAATTATATAATAGGTAAAACTATCTTTTTTTTTTTTTTTTAGATTGTTGTAATTATAATATTATAAGAAATACTTTTATGCACAATGAATAAGAACCTACATAAATATATTTTGTCAAGAGAACCAAACAAACTATGTTAGAATATTTATTACATGATTAAATAAATATACTTTATTATCAATCTAACTTTTTAATAGATTGTAAAAAATAATAATATTAGTGGTGATAAGTAATATTTTTTTCATGAGAACGTCATCTTAACTTCAAATCAAACTATGTTTTGACAATTACACCTCCCAATTAAGTTATTTTATGTCATATGTCAATCTCACTTATTGAGAGCCACACTTTGTCTTCCATTTTAGTCAAATGATCCACGTGATGAGTTCCCATCTTTAAGAGGTATTAGGTGATTAAATATACTCTCTCTCTACGTACAAGTTTGGGATAAATACAGTTGTCAAGTGTAAGAGTGGATTGTTGACAAACACATGATTTTTTTTTTTTTTTTTTTGGATTAGGTTTAGTTGAACTTCTTCCTCTAATAGTGCAAATTCTAACATGATATCAAAGTCTCACATTGGCAGTGTGGAAACTTTGGTTTGATTTATGTATACCTTTTTTGTTTTGTTAGAAAAGAAAAAGCTTGGTATGATTTATGTATACTATCAGTAATTAAGACTCTTTACCTAATATCTTAGAAATTTTAGGTTTGAATATTCTAATAAACTTTACTATGCCATTAGTCCATTTATCTTTCTGGAGTCAAAGTCATCAAATATCTTGAAACATAATGTGACTTTTTTTTTTCTTTCTTTAAATAGAAGAATGAAATTCTTCATAATATAAATATTTCTATCCTATTCAGATAAATCATTCCCTAGGAAAAAAAAAAAAATCCTAAGTCTGCCACACCAAATACATTGGTCCAAAACCCCAAATATGACTTTTAAAATTATCATAGCTGTCTTGACTTGATCATAACACAGAATCCAAATGTTAACAGCCAAAAGCCCAAAAGTATACATATACTATAAGTTGAAGTGTGTGATCATGGTCTTCTCATTATTAATTGCAAACCCTTATAATTTTGGCGGTAGCTTTATTCATCATAGATAAATATTCAAGATTTAGCCCCCATTATAAATAAATCATGCAGAAAAAGAAAAAAAAGAAAAAAAGAAAAAAAGAATCCCATATCATCACTTGAACATTAGGTGAAGCTCTAGCTTTTCCAAGAAATTGAAGTTATTACATGTGTTTGAACATTAGGTAAAGAACTTGGACTCAAATCTTTCTCTTGAACTTTTTATAAATTTAGTTACGTTGATAAGGTATTCTTCTCTTTAGAATTAGTAAGGTTTTCATTTATGTCTACAAATAATAAATTAAGAAACCCTTGTTAGGGAAGGAAGTGATAATAAATTGAGATAGCCTCTCGTGACCATATCTCTAGCTTCCCTGTGTAAACCTAAGAATTATCCCATAAAAGGAAAAAAAAAATATTATCTAAAATAATCTCATCCAGTGAGTTTCAGTTAGCTTAACTAGCAAAACCTCTTATTACTAAACCTTACCTACACCAAAAACCAATTTGTATAAAGAACAATCATCATGGAGTATATATTATAGGTTAAATTTTATGGTGTATATATAATAAATGACCTCATCCTAAAATATCATCATTGTTTTTATTTATGAAAGTTTGCTTTTGTCAAGGTTTGAGGCTTCAAAATTTTCATTTTTTTTTTTACCACAAAAGAAAGTTTATATTGTGTATATTTTTCAATTTTTATGTCTATAATTTGACTAATTTTGTCTTTTCACCATGATAAAATGCTTGGGATACTTGGTCTAAAATTATTGGAAATTATTCTTAACATAATCTTTGACCATTATGATATACTCTCAATTATTACCTTGATAAGACTATATTTGAAATATTTCATTTTCTGATATTCCTTTTACAAAATTTATTGTCGCAAAAAGGGGAAAAGTAAAAAAAAAGTAACATAAGTTTGATCAATTAGCATAGCTAGTAGAAATGTGGTTGCTTTTACTCATGGGAAAAGATTGTGTGGTTAGTCTGTATCATTAATTCACAATAACACTCTTTCTTGAAACTCCTCTCTAGCTGTCCTGTCCTCGAAGATTTGTCATTTACAACTGACCATTTTGAGGGTGAGTATAAATTATGTGTACCCACGCTAAAACGCTTAGGTATCAGCGGTTTTAATGACTCTGATTAGAACTCGAGATAAACACCCCAGCTCTTGAGTAATTTGATTTCTATGGTGATCTACGCTACCTCAAATTCTATGAAAAACTAAACAACCTAGTTCAGGCGGATGTCTATACTTCTAGATTTGACTATGAACATGAAGAATTTTACAGGACATGGGTGTTCAATATTTTTGCTGCACTGAATAACGTCAAATTCCTCTCATTTTCTCCAAATGGCATAGAGTTTAGATCCCCTTCATAAGTGCTTTATTTATTTTTCAATAAACCTATGATCTTTAGTTCAATTTCTTAGGACAATACAAGGTTATAGTCTCGCTTTTATGTTCTATCAAATTGATGTTGATGTGATTTTAATCTCAAACGCAGTGGCACAACTTTGGAAATATTTATCCTTCCTCATTCCAGAATTTGGTCAAACTAAAATTTGAAGTGAATGGTTGTAGCTGGATTGTGCTACAAGACTTGCTCCAAAAAGCTCCTAATCTAGAAACTCTTGTTATTACTAAGGTTAGTTGATTTAATAGAAGTATTTCTATTGATCATTCATCTTCCCTAAACTTACACTTATGATCTGCTGTGTTTGTTATCATCAGGGTTATGATTTAACAGTAGTTGCATACACTCGTAGTTTCAAAAACCAGTAGCTACATTTAACAAAGTCATTAACTCAGTTTCAGTAGCAATCTATTACTTCGATGCCAACAATCATCTTATTCTTCTTGTAACTAATTAGTTACTTAGATTATGCTTTAGCACTGGCCAATGGGATTTAGACACCTGTCAATCATTTAGAAGGCTATCAATATACCAAATAGCTACTAAAAGTACCAAATTGTAGTTATTTTGCACTCAGATTTGATATATGATTGAAAATAAGTCTTGTGAGCTTTTCTTTAAGAACTTTGTGTTTTCTTTTTAGCAAAGGTGTCTAATCATCTATCAGTTTGTTTTAAGCAACTCATATTCCATTTAGTTCTAAATCATATCATGGCCCATCATATTTATCTACATAACAATTGTTTCGATAAATCTTAAGAGAGGTTGGTCTAATTTACTCTTTACTTATATATATATATATATATATATTTTATTTTTTGTTACGATTTATTATTACATAAAGACTAATATGAAATATTGATAAAGAAATTGTGCCAGGTTAGAAAGAGTTCAATCTTCAATGTCACACTACAATTTATCTTTCCCAAGTGGGGATGCCTAGGTCAATGAGATGAAGATGAACACACTCACCTTAATGCTAGTATTAACCTACTTAAGTCTAAATCTTAGGAACTTAATTTCGCTAGAGATTTTTATGTTTGTTACCTCCTATATCCTCTTACTTCTTTTGGACTCAAAATGAAGAACTTACTTCTACATATAAGCATGAATAATTAGGGACATACCTCCTATATCTAATGACAAATGTCACTAGATTCTAAGGCTCATGTTTCACATGGCATATTGATCATTCTATCAAGGTATAGGTCGTTGTACTAATGCCTTTCCTTGTGCACATATATTTTGCCTTCATAATCCCTCCAAACTGCTATCCTCATGTCATTTCCGTAGCATGCCACACCTAACCATTAGAAGTTGGTGCCCTGATTGGTTGATTCTGGTCTAAGGTCAAGGTAACATGCATGTCTCTGCTAGGATCCTAATTCACACCTAGATAGCCCAAGCCTACTAATCTACTGCTCTCATGCCTTTAAGTGTGTAGGAAAAGGGATTCCATGATCATTTTTAGGGTCTCAAGTTAAAGGAACAAGGTCACCTTAATGGTGACGAATACTTTTATTCGCCATAATACTACATTAGAGTGTTATTTATTGGGAGACATTTTTAATATATACAGAAGGAGTCCACCAAATGGCATTAAGTTCACTTGTTTTGGATGACACCTGTAAGATTATATCCATGGTTTGAAAACCCAAACCAAACTATCTAATCTCATCGGGTTAGCTATGAACCAATTGCCAAGCCAATTTTTTACATTTGAAAGTCATGATTTTCAAATAAACCAAGTGAATCCCATGAATCGTAACCATTTTCAGTTCAACCAGGTCAAAGGGCTTTTTGTGAAAATGATTTAGAAATGATTAAATTTCAGATACATCAGCCCCCAAAGGCTATTATCCAGCATGATAACCAATAGATCATAGTTTTTGCTTGTGACTTGTATACAATAATTACTAAATTCATTCATTTTTTAAATGATTCATAGTTTTTCATTTTATTATATGAAGATGATTTGTGTGATGGTTAGGTCCCAGATGAATGTGTCCTTTATCTAATGGTGAATGCCACATTAAAGTTGTCTCCTATCTTCTACAAAGGTAGTATTAAACAGAAAAGAAAAAGAAGAAAGAAAATGAGGGTCAAGTGGGTCTAAATCTCAACTCTCAAGCCTCATACAGAAATACACCAACCTGGTGGTTGTGTCTCGTCATTACTCCCCTGGGAATGTCGTCTATCATCAGCAGTTGGAGGAGCTTGTTGGCGTGATTGTACTTCATTCGACTCCACACGTGAGGAGCTCTTACCAGGCTCAACGAACTCAAGTCGCTGCTTCCTCCCCATTCTTGTGTGCAGTACCTAAACAATGCAAGCTTGTTAGTTATAAAAAACATAATGTTACATATGCATATGTCTATATATATAAATATGTATATAATGTCTAACAAACACTTTACACATGCAGTACTTCACAAGCACATTACCAGGTCACACATATGGAAGCAATTGAGTTCCCATTTACTTAAGTCGAAACACAGTATAGGTGACAATGAAAATGCATATTCTAATCTAAAGTGTTATAACAGGAACATAGCAGTTCAAAAGATGGTCTTACTACATTACACTACTAATCGTCATTGTACTCATTGTCACTATAGTCCTCATCGCTGATTTTGTCATCAATAAAGTCATTATCATCTATGAAGTCCCCTTCTTGCTTGTCGTTCTCAGCAATGAGCATTGCATCAATTGTGGTTCCTTGGACATCAGCTCGAGCCAAACCAATCCTTGTCCCTCTTGTCCTCTACATAAAACACTTGTGAAGTTTCAGATGCCAATGCATATGGCTCATCCATCAGTTGATCCCCCACATGTATCAATTGGGTAAAATTCACAAGTGGAAACCCTAACTCATCAATCTTGTACCCTCGCCTACTATGAACGTCGACCCATTTATATTTGAATAGCGCATGTCTTATTTTATTCGAATAATTCAACTCAATAATATCTGTTAGAATACCATAGTAAGCAACGCCATCATCTGTCACGACACTTACTCCACTGTTTTGAGTTTTCTTATTCTTCTCGGAATCTTTAGTTCAAAATTTTAAACCATTGGTGACATAGTGCTTCATCTGCTTGGCTCTAGTATATGGACATGCACCAATTGTACTAAGAGTAACATTAAGTTTCTGCCTGTCATCATCATTCATGGACATAACCTAACAGGTTTATACGTACATATACAACTATGAATAATTAACCTAGCATTCATACTTACAAGATCTCTAAACCAACCACAAAACTTCTCCAGGTGGATGAATGACAAGATTGGTTATACGATGGCGGGCCTTTCTTAGTTCATCCTCGATCACATGTTTGTGCATGTTGTGCATGCAATTGTGTTAGTCATAATAAAACATTATTTCCAGTAATGGACTAAGAACGTAAACTAATTGAATCAACTATAACTTGCAAAAATGTCCAACGTTGGCACAATTGAAAAGAATGTAACGATGAGCTTGAATTAATTCTGCTTGACCTTTTGACCTAGTGTGAAGTAAGACACTACACCGGTAGAATTTTCCACATTTCTGATAGGTTGTGTGAAAATTGTTTCAATGCCATGCATGTACCTTGAACAGAATGTTAAACACTCTTTAACTATGTACCCCTCAGCTATAGATCCTTCTGGAGCGGCTTTATTTCGCACGTAAGACTTAAGTTGTGATAGGTACCTAGGCACAATACCGAACTCAACAATTGAAACAACGTACCATGCATTAAAATACCAAATCAATCATAGGCCAAATATTAGGATTACCTTTCAATAGAATACATCCAACGATAATGAACTGGTCCACCAAGCTTTGCTTCCCTTGCCAAATGCATGACTAAATGTACCATAACCGTGAAAAATGATGGAGGAAATATCTTCTCCAATTTGCACAACGTGACTGCGATGTCTTTCTTGAGGTTTTCAAGATCCGACACAGTCATTGTTTTGGAATAGATTTCATGGAAATAACATGATAACTTGATCAAAGGCCTTGTTACTTATGAAGGAAACAATTCACGCAAAGCTATTGGAAGGAGTTGCTGCATCAAGATGTGGTCATCATGGCTCTTTAAACCAGAAATCTTGCGTTCTTTGAGATGGACACGACGTGAGATATTCGAAGCATACTTATCAGGCACTCTTACATCCTTCAAAACTTGTAGGAAACCGTCTTTCTCACTTGTAGTCATATTATAACAAGCAGCTGGCATCTCAATCGTATCAACACCTTTGTGGACTAAATGAAGTTCACTCCGTATACACATGGCCTTTAAGTCAAGGCATGCCTAATAGGTGTTCTTTGTCTTGCCATCCAAGTCTAGCAATGTGGCCATTATATTATCAGTTACATTCTTTTCCGTATGCATCAAATTGATATTGTGCAACTTCTGATCAGCCTAATAGGGCAAGGGGAACAAAATGCTTCTCTTCTTCCAGACACACGCATCTTCCTCCCCCATCTTTCTTTTCTTATAAAGAGCTTAATGCTTCTTCCCAAGACAACGTCCAACTAACTTCTCTGTTTGTTGCATGATATTTGAGCCCGATGGTGTCATTGGTGCCAATCTAAACTCCTTAGTCCCATTAAAATTTATATCATCTTCTCGAAACTCGTGATCGTTTTCCAACCATCGCCTATGTCCCATGTAACAAAATTTTCGGCCATGTTTAAGGTAACGATACTCGGTACCATACATACAACATGGATATGCAAGCATACCCTTTGTACTCCAACTGGAAACGTCAACATATGCTGGAAAATCATTTATGGTCCACTCTAGTGCTACACTCAATTGGAATCTGGTATTAGAAGATGCATCAAATGATTCTATTCTAACATCCCATAGCCCTTTTAATTCTTTTACCAAGGGTTGTAGGTACACATCTATAGCAATCCCAGGTGAGGTTGGACCAGGAATTACAAGTGACAAGATCAAGGAAGACCTTTTCATGCACATCCAAGGGGGAGGTTGTATGGAACCAAAACAACTGGCCATGTACTATGTGTGGTACTCATGTTTCCATATGGGTTGAACCCATCTGCTGCTAACCCAAGTTTGACATTGCGGGGGTTAGATGCGAACTCTACATATTTATCATCAAATACTTTCCAAGCTTCAGAATTAGTGGGATGACTCATTACCCCGTCATTTATTCGACTAGTAGCATTCCATTTCATATTAGTGGCTAGTTCGGATGATAGAAAGAGTCTTTGCAATCTTGGCTTTAAAGGGAACCAATGTAGGACCTTTGCAGCTTTCTTCTTGCTCTTGCTTGATAAAGACTGTGTCTTATCCGCTATAGGTGACTCGAGTGGTTTCCATCTTGATACCTCACAATGTGGGTAAGCATCAAGGTTACTATTTTCCTTCCAATAAGCATGTAGTCATTGGGACAAGCATGAATCTTCTGATAACCCAAACCCAAATCCGTAATTATCTTCTTAGCCTTGTAACAATCTTTTGGCAACTTAGCATATGAAGGAAGTAAATCTTGCAGACTTGGAGCAACAAAGTGAATGATTTGTTAATCCAACCACAAAGAGTCTTTAAGTGGTACAAAACCACAATGACTGAGAATATGCTAAATTTTGTACACCCTTTGTATAAAGGTTTCTCCACATCTTCTATTCAGTTGTAAAACTTTTTTGCATCATCATTGGGACCTTCAATCGGTTGTTACACAGAAGGACCATTTGGACCTTGTTGCACACTAGGACCTTCGTCCATTGAAGCCGGTGCCATACCATGCATGGGGTGTAAGTCATGCAGCATCCCATGGAAATCACCATATTGATCCAAACTCTCATGCACACGACTACTTCCACCTTCAGTAGTGGCCGGTGTAGACTTAAATTCCCCATTAAACACCCAAGTTCTATAATTCTTCACCATCCCAAATGAGTACAGGTGATGATGTACGACCTCTACATCAAGCATATGTCTATGCCTACACTTCCTACAAGGACATGAGATCTCCCCTTGGCATGCCGTGTGAGTAGCAAACTCCACAAATGAGTCAAACCCATGGAAGTATTTTTCGGAACCCCTTTTAGTGTCCATCCAACTCTTATCCATTGATATGTGCCAAATTATGAGGCCCACCTCCACTAAGATTTCACTATTGCACATCGAGTTTCCAAAATTTAACAGTCACAAAACAAACAACACTCCTAATAGAAAATACTCCACATTTTCTCTCCATGCAAGCTACCCACTTGCTCCAAATCAACGACCCACCACAGCATACTATATGAATTTACTTAGACAAAATATGAGAAATTGACAACAAATTAGGCAACAATATGTCAACATTTGCAAAACAAACAACACTCCCAATATAAAATACACCACCTTTTCTCTCCATGCAAGCCATCCGCTTGCTCCCAAACAACAACCCACCACAACAGTAATTTAGACACATAATTTTACAATTTAAGGGAATTAAGAAGCAGATTTTACTCACCCTTTAGCAATCCCAATGTTTGCCCATGGAAAGAAGAAGGTAAACTTCAAATAAGTTGCTACTCCTGCAAAAGCGAAGTGACCATTACTCATTACCATTGGAAGCTAAAATCAGGATATAACAAACATGCTCAATGGTCAATTGAGCACAACTTTGTAGAGCATGGCTTTGTAGAGCACAGAGGGTTCTCACCTTCGTGCTATTTTATGAGCTCAGTTGGTCATGTTGGAAGATATAGCATGCAAGCCTAATGTCACTGGGTGACATAAATGCAATAGGAATTTCCAATCAATGCAATAGGAAAGTGGGAGTGAGTATTAATCAAAATTAGCAATTATAATAGTTTGAAAAAAAATTGGTGATTGAGTTTTAATTGAAGTAGTGTTTTAAAATTCTTAAAATTTTGTATAGACACCCTGAGTGGCAACCATTAAAATATAATTTTGAGCAATCTAATTAATATCCAATGTTAAATGATCATTTTACATAAAGGTAAAATTTTTGCAATTTACTCAAGGTTAAAGTCAATTTCATAATAGGTCATCATGGAATTTAATGGCATAGTCCTCCATGAAAGGACTTGATTAGACAATTTTCATTAATTTTGTAGGCAAACTTTTAGGTATTTCTCAGTGAAAGCTGGTATGTATAATAAATTTACTTTTTACCCCCCCCCCCCCCCCCCCCCCCCCCCCCAAAAAAAAAAAAAAAATGCAAACAGTAAGATAAATCTCTTATTTTCACAATCCGGGACTGATAATGCTTTAAATCTTACAAATTTTTTAAAGAATGAAAAATATCACTAGAATGATTTTAGAAGTGTGTGAAATGCACTAGCATGATTTTTTGTTTTTTAAGTTCTCCGGGCAATGCCACTGAACTACCACAAAGTTCTTAGCACACTAACATGATGTTGAATAGTTGAGAACTTATGATTCCAAATGCACGTGAATATTAGACCATTCCTTTCATGAAAAAAAATAAAAATGTAAGTGAAGCATGGTAAGTAAAGTAGGCCAATCAAAAAATAAAGAGAGATCTTGAAATATCAATCCTACTTTGTGGATCACACTACAGTAATGTTCTTCACTACTTGTACAAACAACAAGAAGTAGGAACTAAAAAAAGTAGAAACTAAAAAATATAAGGCTGTAAACACTACAAACTTTTTTATGGAAACAGGCTAAGCAAGGAAACATTAATCTTGGTCCCATTTAAAAATACAAAAATGTAGATATAATTTGGCAACCTAGTTGCACAAAGAACTGCCCACTCATTAGCACATTGATTCCATAAAATCTGATCTAAGTTGTTGTCTTCAATATCTAATACATCATTCAGTGAACTACAAACTGCTAACTTCATAAGTGCTAGAACTGCCAATGTTATTGTACAATATATTGTAGATAGCAATGACCAATTGTATATCCTGAATTATCTTGACCTTGCATACAAAATAGCATATGGCTGCATATATTGCTGTATATCTCTCATTTAACATTCACAAGACTTAAATCAGCAAGAAACTTGTTAAAATAGTGACTTTTTGTTAGGACATATGTGGTTCACATGTTAAGAACATATGTCTTGATTTTATGTAATTGACTAATCTTTTGGCAAAACGCACTTTACTTGTATTTAGATAGATCTAGGATGTGTTGAAATACTTCAAGAAACCATGTTTCAAGATCAAGTGTTGAAGCCTTCAAGTCTGTCCAAGAAAACAAGCTGAAAGTGCAAAGTTACTAAAGCTCAACAGCTAGCATGTGTCGAGGTTTAAGGAAGCTGTTCTACCCGTGGCTCGACAGCTATCTCGACATATGCTCGACAGCTTCTATCTGTCGAGGTTTACAAAAATCAGAATTTTTGATCTGATTTCTTGGGATCCGTGTTTATGTGTTTGGGTCTTCTCTTCTCCTAACCCTAGAGATATAAAAGGATTGTTTTAAGGGCCGTCAAAAAATACACAACTTGCACAAGTATTGAGCAAAGTCTGTTCAAGCAATTTGTGACCGGAGACAAAGTTTTGCCCTAGTTCATCTCTTCTGAAGAAGTTGCTGTGTATGTGCACCTTTGGGTTTTGTAATCAAGCATCTTCTTGATTTTCATTGTGGATGAAATGAAGAACTTTACAGCCAACAACTCTCTCTAGTTGGTGTTTGAAGTCGCGTACTGGAATCTGCACATTGGTTAGTCACATACTTGGGAGCCGTGCATCAAAAGGACAAATTGTCACTACAGAGCAAGTCCAATTGGGTATTGGGGTAAGGGTTCGACTGGAGGTTGGTATAAGATACTGGGATTCCTTTACTTGTAACCGCTTGTTGTGATAATAGTGGAATTTTGGGAGTGGTGACCTGAAAATCACCCAGTGGAGTTTTTTCCGTCAGGTTTTCCCCATTCGTAAACAAATTACCATGTTATTTATTTTCCGCTACATAATTAGTTTATTGGTGATTTGTTTGTGCTACCACGCGTTTGCATGTTAATTTGATTAATTAATAACTTGGCTAATTAATCAATTAATTTAGTCGCAATGGGTCAATTCGTTTTAGGCCTATCACTTTTTATCTGTATATAATGTCAATGACAACTTTCAACAGAGATTTAAACTATGACATTCTTCTCAAGAATGGTTACTTCACCATAAAACCTAAATTTCCCCCTAACACAAAGCGCAGGCAAAAACTTTGAGGCATTGCAGGGTCTAATGAGAATTCTGAGATAACCTAAAAATGAGTAAAATAAGAAAAAGAGCTAAGATATCATATCAGCTTCAGATGATTTGTACACCAAAGAGCCTAAAACATGATTTTTCAGTTTCATGTGTTGGTTTGGGTCGCTTAAGTTCTTTTTCCTCCCCAAGTTTATGGTCGCATTCTCAAAATTCTTACAGTCACTACTGAAACCAAGAAATAAAAATAACCAGAAAGCAGGTGTTATGTAAAAATTATTGTACCATATTTACAAACCTGTGTTGGATCTTGGAATGTCACAATATCATGTACAGCAGGACTTCTAATGTAATATGAGGCCTGAAGATTATCAAGCGACCATAACGGTGGTCAAAGTTAGAAGTGAAGAACAATTACAATGATGGAAAAAACTGAAAATAATCACCCATATAATCATTCCCATTCTTCCTGATCATAAAATATAGTGAAAGAGTGCTAGGTTCCCCCACCCCCACAAAAACAAATCTGCTTGGTTCTATTGACTCCAATTTTTCAATAGAATTTCAAAATTCAGAGCACAAGATATGGAAATAGGCCAATATTCCTTAAAACTCATGACTTCAAGTGCCAGTCACACTTTTGCGCTTCTGAAGATTATTGTATGTATGATATTCTACCTTATACAGTATCTAAAAAATATACAGTAACTTGAAACTTCATTTCCTCTAGTATATATGCCAGGAGAGAGTGCAAAATGGGTGCAAAATTAAAATTTTTCTAATACTAATTGGGTTTATGTTTGGCCACATTAACTGTAGCTCTATTGATTGTTGCTGTAATTTCCAGTTTGCACTTATCATATATATATATATATATATATATTCCTTTTTTGTTATGGGTCCTTCGATTGTGCTATATGTGAGTAGACAAGTATTACCAATTGCAGCTGGTAATTAAAAAATCAAATTCTAACTGATAGGAAATTATGATTTTAATCATTTAAGTATCATTTTAATGCTCCTTGACACGTGTTGGATATGTGCCATAGAGTAAGAGTCCATTAGAAATAGTGGTGTTATCTGCCTTGCCGTAATCCCTTCACTTCAGGGTGAGTTACTTGTAACCAACACCAACAAATAATTATTATCTTCATATGGTGGAAACAACACTAGGCAATGGTCTCCTATTAATTCCCCCCCAACCATCTCTCTTAATATGAATGAACAGAATTCTATTCAACAAATTAGAAACAACAAAGACAATCATTATAGAACACCTAGTGACAAAACTAAGACTTAAGCAGGAAGCTACTCACTACCATACAAGCATAAGAGCACATCTAACCACTCCACCTCTACATGACAATTTATACAGCACAGTAATGCTAGAGACCATTGATTTTAATTGTTGCCATCATCAATATAAATTTCTGCTGTCTTCAGCCCACAATTTTCGTACTTTCCGATGGGTTGGTTTTAAATTTCTATAGCATTCTAATCAACCAAATAGAAAAGCCAAAAACCCAAGACAAATATTTTATGAAAAAACAAAAAAAGAGTGATAAATAAATAAATAGTGGAGGTATACTGTTGGGGGTGTGTCAGGAGGCTGAGGGAGGGAAGGAGACTGAGGATGGTCGCGGTGGTTGTGTTGTTAGAGGTGGTGGTGTCGGTGGCTGAAGGCAAGGTGGATGGAGTGTGAGGGAGAGTGAGGAAGCGAGTGAGGGAGAACTAGGTTGTCCCTTTCTAGATCAGAGCACAACTTTGTATTCCTTGAAACAATATAATAGGCCAAGAATGTATTGACCCCGTTGGTAAATTAATCAATTAATTAGTCAATTTAATTAATTAGATTCAATTACATGCAATACACGTGGTAGCACAAACAAATTACCAAATGACTAAATGTAGCGGAAAATAAATTTGATATTGTGAGTTTAAGGTCACCACTCCCGAGAATCCACTATTATCAAAACAAGCAATTACAAGTAAATGAATCCCAATACCTTATAGCAACCTACAGTTGAACCCTTATCCCAGTACCTAATTGGACTTGTAATGTAGTGACAATCTCTCATTTCAATGCATGGCTCCAAGTACGTGACTAACCAATTGATGCACGGATCCCAGTACGTGACTAACACACCAACTTGAGAATGATGTTGGTTGCAAAGTTCTTCAATTCATCTACACGATTAAGATCAAGAAGCTCCTTGGTTACAAAACCCTATAGCGTACAAATACAACAGCTTCATCAAGAGAAAGTTGAACTAGGGAAAATTGTCTCCGGTCACAATATGCTTGCAACAACAAGTGCAACAACCTTATGATTGCCCTTAAAATAATCCTTATATATGTTTAGGGTTGTGAGAGAAGAAAACCTAAACATAACTTGGATATGCATGAAAAACAACTCTAAAAAACTGATTTTCGTAATTCTCGATAGATACAGCTGTCAAGCTTATCTGTCAAGCTTCACATTTTAAATCTTGATAGATACATCTGTCAAGCTTTAAAACACTGCACTTCTTAACTTGATTCTTGGACAGATTTGCATGACTTCAATACTTGAACTTGAACTCTTGTTCCTTGAAGTATTAAACACATCCTAAATCTACTCAAATACAAGTAAAGCGCATTTTATCAAAGAATTAGCCAATTCTAAATGACACATGTTCTTAACATGATCCACATATGTCCTAACAATCTCCCCCTTTGGCAATCCATGACAAAACCACAACAAACAAATGAATATATGAGAGAAGTCATAAAACACTCAACTCATACTCACTTGTTGAATACAATAAAATCTATCCTAACACAAACTCTTGAAAAACTTTGCAAAAAGAGAGTTTATGGCATGGAAGACTTTAACAACCTATATTTCTGAAACATTTTAAACAAAACTCATCATGACATCTTAGTGTGAAATAGAAATAAAAGATTGCATACAATAAATAAGAAGCATGTGCATAAAGAGAGAAAAGAAACAACACATAGAGAGATAGGTGAAAGAATGTAATAACAACCTCATCAAATATATATATCAAATAAATACAAGGTTTGCTCACTGTTTTAAAAACCGGACCGGACCGGCCGGTCTGACTAGTTCAACCAGGAATCGGGAGCCAGTCCGGTCTGGTTAAAACTCCTAAAATCGGTCAACAACCAGTCAAAAACTGTAAAATCGGTCAAAAACCGGGCAAGAACTGGGGTTGAACCGGAATTTTTTTAAAAAATGGTTCTATGACCGGTTTGGTTTTTAAAACCATGGGTTTGCTATCACTAAGTGGTCACAAGAACAATGTATCTAAAAGATAAAGAAAAGAAAAGATACAAAAAGTCCTCACTACATCCCTCATAAAAAAAACACTCCTCCTAACAAAAAAATCTCCTATACTAACTCTCCCCCTAAGAACATGACTACTCTCATACCCAAAACTACTCCCCCTTTTTGTTACTTAAGTTAAATGCTTAATGAATTTGAGCAGTTGTCAAGAAAGTCCTCTAGCACATACAGATACATTATGGTTATAAATGAACTAAGTCACTAAACCCATCCTAATGCCATGTCTTTTGAACTCTTGACCTCTTTTCAATTATGATTATAAACGAACTAAGTCATTTATAAACAATGCGATCTTCGTTTGAGAAAAAACTTATTAGAAGATATTATAATATTGTATATATTGTCTATTATTAACCTATCTTCCCTCCTAATAATATAAATACCAAGTTTACTATCAAATGTATTTTTGGCATTTATCTTGTAACTTGACAATTTGACTGATCTGCAACCAGTCAAATATCCATGAGTAGTTTCTTGATTGATATCTGATCTAAGTTCAATAACCATGTTCATGACATTCAACTATTCAAGTACTCAAACTAGGTGCCCCCTCTCAAGGACAGAGTGTTTATTGCTCAAGGCAACTATATCAAAATGGAGGTCTATATCTCAACTAGCCACCATAGGACTCAACCTCCTTGCAATGATCAGGATTCACGGATGAACCCATGCATTATTTGAAATTGGCTCCAACCTGTAAAGCTTCCAGAAACCCAATTTCAAAGTTCAAACCCAACAAATCAAGGGCCACCAAGAGAGTAACTAAAGCCTAAAGGCTTATCTTTCTTCTCAAAACAGAAAAAAAGAAAAAGAGAGTAACTATGCCCTAGAAACCTAGTTTCATACACTACTGTCCTCATAAAGCTAAATCTTTCCAACCCCTCAAGAGCACTTGTGGGCACCAATAATGCACTGTACTGTACATTTATAGCCAATCGGACCATGCTGCACATGACTTGTAAATTCTTGAAAGTGGTTGCTGCTTGTGCCTCTCCCAGCAAGTTTCCTCAGCTTTCCAATTCTAAAATATTTGTCTACTTAAAAGCACAGATAAAGGTCTGATAGTGAGGGGCAACAAGCTAATCTAGGGATTGAACTCACATAGCCATAATTGATTTAGCACCAAATTTTATGTTGCTTATACAGGTAATTAACCCCACCACCACCACCACCCCCCCCCCCCCCCCCCCCTAATCCCCACCATTTTATTGATCATAACACAGCTCACACAACCACAGAGAATTGAACCAACAAACTCAACCTCCAATCCTTATATAACAGGGGCCTTGGTCCAAGAACCACTAGCATTAGTGACTGATTCCTTTACAGACAACAAAGTCCATAAGTCAATTACAAGGTTATAAATTGTACTTTTTATGAACAAATTTCAAGATTATTACTTTCACGGCCCCAAGCTAAAATAAATCTAAATGCAAGACTATACACATACATACACTTAGAGGGAAGAACAAATGAACCCCCCCAAAAAAGAAGAAGAATCAACCTCGAGATAAGTCAAAGGCAGTAAAACAGCTACATGTATAAAAATAACCATTCTACACGTATAAAAATAATCATTTTATTATAGGATTTATTTTTATATTATAAACATGCCTTTACTAAAATGCATCAACAATTGTTACCAATGTTTATGTAAGTAAATAGATATTCAGAAGAAGAAAAAAAAGGCAAATAGATGCAAGCTCCCTTTTTTCTTTCATAAAAAAATTTGTAAGTAAATATGTGCAAGTTCTAGATTTCTACCTAAAATGATTTGTGAAAGCTCGAAAATGTGTCGAAAACACACGAGCTGTTTAGACCGCCAAATTAAAATTACGACCTGGTTGATTTTACACTAACTTAATACTAAGTGCGGAATAGTGTAAACACAAGCGTATAAGCAAGACAACTACTCTAATCCATATTTAAAGCAACACAGCAGGAAAAATGAAATGAACAAGAGTATGGAAGAGAGATGCAAACATAGATAACACGCCGATGTGTTATCGAAGAGGAAACCGAAGAACTTGGCGAAAAACCTCTCCGTCGCCCTTCAAGCGAAAATCGATCCACTAGACAATTAGTTGGGATACATGGGTTAGCAAGAGACCCTCCAAGCCTAATCTACTCGATGTACCTAAGCCCTCCAAGCTCCTACTCCAACAAGGCTTCTCGAAACTGTGTCTTGTCTAGTTCTTCGGATCCCGCAACAAGCTCCATGTTGCATCTGCCATCCTAGGTTTCTTCCAATGCTTCCCAGCAGCTCCAAAACACTCTCTACACTCTGAATAGGTGTGGGTTGTGTTTGGGTACAAATCTCCTCTCAATGTATGACAATAGGAGAGGGATGGAGAAGAGGCTACAATGATTTCTCACTAAGGATGAGTAGCTCTCTCTCAAAAAGATGGGTGTGTGTGTTGTAGAAAACCTATCTAGGGTTTTTCTTTCTGAATGGCCTCTCATACATTTGTGGGTAATGAGGGTATATATAGTATGAGTGAAGGGTAAGAAAGTCACACATTAAAAACCTCCAGGCAGAATGTTTCGCGACTATCTCGCGAGAAGGCCTTACCTGCGAGACACTCGCGAAAACGACAGCCTGGCACAACTCTTCAGCTTCCAGTCATGTGCTTCTCACATGGCTCTTTCGCGGGTTAGCTTCCAGCGACACACCCGCGAGATCTACTGATCTTCAATAAAGTTTGAGTCTTCATCAACTTGATACTAAACCCAATACAATAAAATCCCACAAAATACAAGGAACAAAATTAAAGAAATTACAACACTTTTTGTCATGGAATAAAGCCAATATAAAACATAGTTGTAAATCACAACTTTACAATTTGAGAAGAAAAATATATTCATTACTAGCACTTAAGTTAGAGTATTACTTTATAAAATTTTAAAATATTCCTCATTGATAAAATTAACATGCTTGGTCAATGAGAAGAAATAATAAAATAAAAATTCAAGTAAAACCAAGAGAGTGAGAGTGAGGCTTTCGTACAACATGAACTTCAAAAATTCTAAAGACACATACTTTGTCATTACTTATACATGTGTCAAGTGGTGATTTGATTATTTTTTACCAAGTATTAGTAGTGGTCCTATTTGTAAGTGATGTAACCCAATCACAAGTTCACAAATGTGCAGGTAATGGTAAAGTGTGTGTCCTTGTAAGAATTGGAAACAAAATCTTAAAATATTTCTTGTTGAGAAAATTAACATGCTTAGTCAATCCATAAGAAACAATAAAATCAAAAATCAAGCAAAATTAAGAAAGAAAAAAACAGATGGACTTTTTTTTTACAAACACCAAATCTTAAAATATTCATTGCTGAGAAAATTAACATGCTTAGTCAATGAAGAAGAAACAAATAAATCAAAAATCAAGCAAAACCAAGAAAGAGAGTGAGACTTTTTTACAAACACCAACTCCAAAAAATTATCCAGTAGTGAGACACATTTTAACACACTTTGTCACGATTTGTACATATATCAAGTTGGTGATTTGATTATTTTTCACTAAATAACTAATGTAAATTTAATAACAAATTGACAAACATGTGAGTTGTGTTAAAGTGAGCGGTAAAGTGTATGTCCTAAAATAATTGAACTTGCAGTCTAGCATCATCTCATCTCTAGTCACTTTTGGCAGTCCCTCTTTTGTTTCATTATAATAACTCTTAGTAGTCTCTCCTTGTAGTTTTGTTTTTATTTACCACTAGTCGCTAACCCGTGTGATGCATGGGAAAGCTACCAATTTTTTTAATTAAAAATAAATAAAAATTAAGATGAACCTCCAAATGATGTGACATTAGCTATTGGAATTCAACATCCATTCTCTAGTAGCACATTCTTAGTAAGTGGAAGTTTCACTGGGTGAGCAAGTTCCAAGTCCTAAATGAATTCATTTATTCGTTCATTGAGTGGATATGAGTATGCGGTCTTGGCTTTTTTCGGTGGTAGATCTTTGGCTACTTCAACATAAATCTAGGGAAGCTTTAATTAGAGTGGTGGGTCAAACTCCTCTAATGAACCCAGGCTTAGCCAAATCTATTTATTAGTTTGGAGCATCTTGTGGTAGGCTCCGTGGTCAAATTTTCACCTCTTTAGTGGTATAGTATCAATGAAGTCATATATGTCTAGCAGTAAAATAACAATGAAGCAACCCACATTCAACACTAAAGCAATCACAAATTAGAAAGTAGAGGAACAATAACTTATTATGAATCTAGCCATAATAATGGTTTATGAGTCTAGTAGTAAGATATTAGTAAAATGATGTGACATTAGAATTGTAACAGCCATCAAATAATAAGAAAATATACATTTTTCTAGATTAAAAAAATGACACAAATAGCTCAGTCATTTGCTAGTGACTGTGTTGTACCACTCCTAAATGACACATACACCACAGAATCATTTGGTTGCTTGTTTAGCCAATCAAACAGCAAGCCACTCTTGGACGAGTTACCTGATTGTGTTACTATCAAACAGCAAGACATTATTTCATGTCTTCCACTAAATATCCAATGTATTCATTATATTAAAAAAATGTTGAAGTAAAGTTGTATCCTGAAATAAGTAAATATTAGAGTTTAATTCCTCTCTATTTAAATACCTGACTTTCCTCGTCTTGTAGTTGTATTACCAAATAAGGCAAATATCAAAATGCTAAATCCCTACCTGCAAAACAGTAAGAATCCAATTTTCAGCCAAGAAACATTAATAGAAGAGAAATAGTGCAGTGTAGAAAGTTTGAAATAGTGCAGTGTAGTGCAGATTTTAATGACATAGTGCAGTGTAGTGCAAAATTTTCTTTTTTAATCTCCTTCATATCATCAAACAATTTGATTGTGAGAGAAGGCAACTTACCCTCATAAAAAAAAAAAAATGAGAACTCTTCATATATATGTTATTTTCTTCAAGAATTAAATAAATTAGCATAAAAATTTCAATGATTCTATCCAATGAAAAAACAGTTCAAGCAAAAGCCTAATCTTTAATAGTTCTTTTTTTTTTAGGGTAAACTACATATTTAGTCTTTATCCTTTAGGCTAGATGTCAATTTGGTCCCTAACATTTCAAATGTTTTAGTTTAGTCCCTAACCTTATGGCATTGTGTCAAAATAGTCCCTACTGTTAAGTGATGAATGGAAAATATTGACATAATTAACAGCCAAAATAAAATATTATTTTTATACAATATAAACTGCCATGTGTTTCGCCACCTCAACGTAAACTTAAAAAAAATGTTAGGTGAAGGTGAGGTGGATTTTTATTAGATTAACGGAACCCAATTTTTTTTTATTTTATATTTTTAATCACTCTCCATTATGGCATTATCATTTATCCCACCCCTACACTCTTCTTCCCAGATAAAGCTTTTATTCTCCGGTCAAGAATCATAACACCTTTCCATTCAAGATCGTAATGCCAGATCTTCATTAAAACCAAATAATAACACCAATGATAGATATGTCCAGACCATCAAAATAAAAACTGAAAAAAAAAATTTCTGTAAAAACCTTCATTTTCTCGCAAGCCAAACAACCCAAAGACCCTTGCTGAGCTACATGTACACAGCGACCCAAAGGCTTGCCCATCCGAGCTTTTCGCATCGTCTGACCACTCCCTTACGATTCTACCTAACTCGATCTCCTCAGCCACCATGTCCATCGAACATTGATTCCTCTTCTTCCCATATGGTAACTCGGTAACTCCCTCTCCATGATCCGACCCCGTCCATGTCATTCCTTGGATTCTTGCAAGATCCCACTGTCGAAGTCTAGGAACATGAGGTTGCCAGTGGTGTGGATGGTGGAGGGTGTAGGTGATTTAATGGAGAGAGAGAGAGGAGGAGGAGGAGATCTGGAGAAGAAAGATAACAATGCTTATAAAATTTGGGTTTTGTTAATATTGGTTGAGGTGGATTTTTAATTGAGATGGCAAGTTTTAATTAGTCCACTTGGAATCCACATGATAGTTTATGTGGCATGAAAATAATATTTTATTTTGACCGTTAGCCACATCAGCATTTTTCATCCATCACTTAACGGCAGGGACCATTTTAACACAATACCAAAAGGTCAGGGACAAATTGACACATTTGAAATGTTAAGGACCAAATTGATATTTAGCGTAAAGATTAGGGACCAAATATGTAGTTTACTTTTTTTTTAACTCATGTTTTCCATAGTGACCAGTGATTTAATGAATCAGCTAACTTTAACTCATTGATTCTTTCCATGTTTTCCATAGTGACCAGTAATTTATAGAGGCAAAGGAACCCAAATATTAAAAGCAAAAGCCTAAACTAAATCCTCTAATTGATTTAAGAATTCCATTTTGTTTTATGCAGTTACTTTCAATTATAGTCTTGCAGCCTTGCAAGTATTTGAATGTATCTTATCTAATCAATGTGTCAGCTGCATCATACCCTGCATGTCCATACGTTAATATGTTTGAAGACAAATAATTTTGTTGAGCAATACAATATTCAAATTTGAAAAAATAAACAACACTGTGCTCAAGGGCATTTCTAAAATTTTAACAATATTAAGCTACACTGTACAATTTTCTGTTTGTGTTGAAAAAAGTTTTAAACACTTCGGTCACATGTGCTACAAAAAAGTTTTAAGCACTTTACACAGTTTAATAGTTTAATTTCACTTCTAGAGAAATTATAATCAACATTAACTTTCAAGCTCTCTCATGTTCCTTCAATCAAACAATAAAAAACAGAATATTGATTCAAAACAGCAACCATATATTTGCTATGGGTTTAGAAAAGAGCATACCCAAACAACCTTCAAGGATCCTTTGTTTTTTCTTGAAATAATCAGCTACCAGTTTCCTTTTCCTACAATTAAATGCATTCCAAAAGAGCTTAACATCAACTATGTCAAAGAATAAGAATTTTCTCAATGATATTAAAACTCCAAGCATAAAAGCAGATTTAAAACAACAACCATATATTTATAAGGTTTAAAACAGCAAGAAGGTTAGATAGATAAAAATTTATAAGGTTAAAATAAGATATTAAAACTCCAAGAATAAAAGTAGATTTAAAATAGCAAACGAATAGCAAACATAACTTTTAGAAGAGAGCATTAAATGATCATTAGATTCATTGATTAAAATTTGATTTTGTAGAAGTTCAAAATACCTCAATTAAGAAGACTTTTTGTTGCAATGCAAGTACAATGATAGATAAGAAACTAAAGTGACTACAATCATCAAGAGACTAATTTTCAATTTCTAAGTCTAAATCATATTCCAATGCTATTGATTCGAAATAACTGATTCAAAACAAACTGACTTGAAGTGAACTATTCCTAAACAGACTAACTCAAAGTGCACTTAATCAAAGTAAACAAAAGCAGATTAGATCCTAAGTCATAATTCTAACATCAAATTGATTGAAAGCAAGTAAACAAAAGCAGATCAGATCCTAAGTCATAATTCTAACATCAAATTGATTAAAAGCAAGCATAAATGTAGACCAACCATAGACTACCACTAAACAAATTCAAACTCATAGCTCAGTTTCCACACACACAAAAAAAAAAAAAAATCAAATTGATTATCGTCAAAACACCGTACTAAACTTAGTTAGAGTTCCAAACCCAAACACTTATCTAGTGTGTGCACAAACTCAATTACAAATACAAAGAGAAACACAGCTAAAACTACAATTTAATCAACTCTAAAATACAAAACAAAAATCAATGAAGCTGGGGTAAAAAATCTCAGAAAAGCTAAGAAAAAAAAGCTAAACTAAAAACTAAGAAATCCAAACTATTCTAAGTCTAAACTTGAAATAGTCAAAACATAAACAACTTAGCTGTAGCTTTAGTGTAGTTATATCAGTAATTGAAACTCCAAGAGAACACTAAAATAGTTAGAAATACTAGCTTTATTTTTTCTACAAAAACTGATATAACTATACTAAAATTTGAGTTTCATGAGTTCTTTAAATGTAAACAGAACACTAATCACAGAGGCAAACATTACAATTAGAAATACCAACTGTATTTTTTCTGCAAAAACTGATATAACTACACTAAAATTTGAGTTTCATGAATTTTTTAAATGTAAACAGAATACTAATCACAGAGGCAAACGTTACAATTCAAATTGAGAGAATACCATACCTTTAACCTTGATTCGAATGGAAGAAAAGAATGAAGACAAAGGCAATAAGAATAAACCTAGAAATTGAACAGCCATGAAAAAAAAAAAAAAAAAAAAAAAAACTAATAAGAATCAACTATTTATAAGATAATAGTTATAGAGTCCTAATAGCTATAGAGTTCGGATTCAAAAAAATAATAATATTATTAGTTACCTTTGGGCTAGTTTCGACAGGCTGAATTGGGTGTATTGCCGACTGACATAGTTGATGGGCCATGGGCTGGATGAGACCTGTGGCAAATTGGGCGACAGTTCTACATGTGGGTGGTTTGTGGCAAATGGGTGGTCTGAGGAAGGAGCTCGACCTCTGTTCTGAGGAAGAAGATGTCTGTGGGTTTGTGGGTATGGTGGAAGATGTATGTGGGTTTGTGGGTATGGTGGGTGTGGTGGGTTTTGATTGAGGATTCTGTGGCCATGGGCTTCATGAGATTCACAGCAAATGGGGCGCCGTTTCTGGGTTGTAGAGGTTGGATGTGGGTGGTGGGTGGTCTGAGGAAGGAGATTGATTCCAAGGAAGAAGATGTTTGTTGGGTATGGTGGATGGTTTGAAGAGCTGTGAGTCTTTAGATGATCGAGGAAGAGTTGAGGAAGAGCTGGTAGAGGAGGAGTTGGTTGAGGAGGAGCCGGTAGAGGAAGGTAGGGAAGATATGGCAGACGATCGTGGAAGGGAAAGGCTTGAGTATTGGGTTATTTCGTTGTTGTTTGTTCGTTTTTTTTTTTTTTTTTTTTTTTTTTGTGTCGGGTTTATTATTATTATTATTTTTTTGTTTTATTTATTTTTTTTTAATATTGTGCTGACGTGGAAAATTGTGGAAGCGGCAGAGGCTTCAGTTTTATATATATATATATATATATATAGATTATGGGTCCTTAAATTTCTGTGCAACCACACATGCTATATACACAGTAGCAGAATAGACAATATTCTTGCATATAGTCACTTGTTCCTTTTCAACACATGAACACCCGCATGATATCAATCTACAACTCCAATTGAATTGTTGACCAAACATAGATGTAACACCTATTGCCAGATGATCTCTATGTTCCAAACAACTAATTAAGCATTAAGTAAAAATAAGAGTACACAACACATTCCCATTGTAACCTCATTTGGCTATACTCAAGCAACCCACTCAGTAACCTGTCACAAGTGGATAACTTATTCTCATTTTTGGCCAATAGATATCAAATGAGTGCTTTGTAATTCCAACAGAAACCCCACCATTTTCCTGTTCAAGCAGCCAAGACAAAATAGCAACTCTCACAATGGATTCCCTAGTTATCTAATTCCGGATAAACTCTAAACAATGAACCCGGTTTTCTGACAGTAACACCAATAAGACTCTTTCTACCAACGCACATGGCTTACCAAGCCGCCGTCGAAATCACACACAAAACCCGTGTGTCTAGAATGTAGACAGAACTAGATTCCTCCTCCTGAAAGTGATTTTTTTTATCGCACACGTCGCTTTTCCTCTCTCAGGTACTCTAGCTCTATCTAGACCATGCATCAAACTTCCATTCTATATATACCTTCCATTCTTTCAAATTAGTCAATGACCCCCCACACATATACCAAATCCAAAAAAGAAAAGTGCTTATAGTTATTTTATGAAAAAAATAAAAAAACCAAGACAAATATTTTATGAAAAAACAAAAAAAAGTGCTAAATAAATAAAGAGTGGAAGCTATACTGTCAGGGGTGTGTCAGGCGGCTAAGGGAGGGAAGGAGTCCGAGGATGGCCGCGGTGGCTGTGTAGTTGGAGGTGGTGGTGTCGGCGGCAGAAGGCAAGGCCGACAGAGTGTGAGGGAGAGTGAGGGAGGGAGTGAGGGAGTATGAGGTTGTCGGAGGACTGTTGGACCAGTGGCGGGGAGGACGGTGGTGGCTCAGCAGTCCGAGCAGCGAGGGTACAGAGACGAGAGTGAGGGAGAATGAGGTAGAGAGTGTTTGGGTGGGCAGTCCAATGGTTTGATTTGAGTGAGAGAGTAAAGAGACCCCAATTTTTTACGAAGTGTTTTTGGTGGGAATCGAAAAGTTTTAGAGGGAATTCAACAGATTTTTATTGTGACAACATTTTGACCTATTATAACAGATTTAAAGTTGCTGCAATAAAGAAAGAGTAGGCTAAGGTTTATTATGACAAGAATATAACTTGTTGTGGCGAAAATCAAGCACGCCTTAATAGCTCTTTAGGAATTTTTTAATAATATAGTATTTAATACTTCAAATTAAAAAAATATAATATAATAATTAAAAAATATAATTTAATCCTACAAATTAACAAATATATAATTTAATACTTCAAATTACTAAAATAAAATTTAATACTACAATTGTCAATAAAATATAATTTACTAATTAATGACAATATAATTAATACTTACAATTATGTAAATATATTTTAATACTACAAATTAATTGAGTATAATTTAATAATTAATAAGATTTAATATAATACTTCAAATTAATAAAATATAATTTAACACTATAAATTAATAAAATGAAATATATTAATTAATAATTCAATTTAACAAAATTTAATTTAATTTAATACTTCAAACTAATATAATATATTTTAATTTAATACTTCAAATTAATAAAATATAATTCGTCGCTACAAATTACTAAAATATAATGTAATAACTAAAAAAAAAATGTAAGGTGAGATTGGAGGACCAAAAAGACCACAATACTCTTGAGTTCTAAGAAAACACCAAAATTGGAGGAAATATAATGTATTATTCAGTGAAAATGACTGAAATACCCCTAAGACTAAAAGAAGACCAACCTACCCCACAAACTCAAAAAATGGCTAAGACACCAAAATACCCTCAACAACTAAAAATGAACCAAATAGCCCATAGGCATTAAAAGTGTCCACTATACACCCTAAGCCAAAAGGTGACCAAAATACCCTAGAAACTTTGAAAAGAACCAAAGTACCCCTAAATCTTAAAAATGACCAAAAATACACTCTAAGACTAAAACAATGACCCAAATACCCCCATAAATGCAAAAAATGACGAAATATCCCCTATGCATTAAATTTTTTTACACACATACATCCTAAGCCTAAAAAATCACATAAATGCCCTTGGAACTTAAAAAATTATTAAAATGTTTAAAGGGTATGAGATCATTTCTTACGTTTTGGGGGTATTTTGGTCATGCTATAACATTTCTCTAATTTTTCTGTCATTATAACGCTGCCTTCATAGGTTCTTCGATCATTTTTTTTGCTTTAGGGGTGTATCGTTATTTTTTAGGTTCCGAGTGTATTTCAGACAGCTCCCATGATTACGAGGGCATTGTGATCATTTTTTGATTTATAGGGGTATATTAGTCTTATTTTACTCATCGATGGGTATTTTGGTCTTTTTTAAACATAGGGGGATATTTATGGTTGGCGGATTTCGGGGGGGTATTTTGGTAATTTTATGTGCTTGCAAGAAGATTTCTCAATGCTAAATTTCCATACTAGTTTGGATAATCAAACAACAACAACAACATCAGCTAAAATCTAAACAACAACAGGAGAATCAACTAAAATCACAATAGTATAATTAATCAATAGGGTAATTAATAAATAAAATAGAAAACAATATAAGTGAATCTCAATAAAATCAAAAAAAAAAAAAAAAACACTAGAAGCAAAATCAAACACAAACATTAAAGTTTAACACAACAGGGTGAACTGAAAACGAAATAAAAAATAACCCTAAAAACAAAATCAAATAGCAAAGGAAAAAAAAAATCAAACATTAGTGAACTCAAAACAAAGAAAAATAGAATGAGAAAATACCTTAGAAATCTTTAAGCCTTTGGGATTTTGTCCTTTACTAGGATGAATCTCTTAAAACACCCTTGAAATTACAAGAAAATAACCCAAAAAATATATATATATATATAGAATCAGCAAGAAACAATCAATGAACTCAAAATAAAACCAAAAAAAAAAAAAAAAATTAGGGGTTAGAGTTACCAAAGAGAGAGCTACATAGTGGTAGAGGAACGAAGATGACAGAGATTGATTTTGTGAGACTCTAGGACTATAAGAAGTTTTTCTCTATGACTGTGAGAGAGTGAGAGTCTTAGACTATGAGACTTAAAAGAGAGTGAGATAGAGGAGAAGTATTATTAATTAGTGGAAGGTTAGGTGAGAGAGGGAAAATTTAGGGTTTGTTCAACGAGATTGGGGGTGTAGAAAAATTATGTGGATGAGTCTCCAATATGTGTGGTGTGGTGGGCCTTTTGTGATTTTGGGCTGGACTTCCTCCTGCTGTGTTCAGGCCCGAATATTCTGGATAGGAGAGTTGGGACTAGTCCAATTGCAACTCACCTTAGTCTAGCTTGTGCACAAACTATGCTCCGTCTGCTGAACCTTCAGTCACGTGCCCATGGCAGGCACATTTGCTACAGAAGAGTTACGGCAGACAAATATGATAAAGCAATTATAGAAGAAACATATCACTGTTAGGCGAGGCGAGCAAGAAATCCTGTCAAAACAGGGAGAGAAAACACATTCTAAATGAAGTATCAAGGATTAGATGAGAAGCAATAATAATTAGTGATAAATCAAAGGAACTCTAGATCGGTTTGCCTCATTTGATCGTACTATAGGGCTAAGGCCAAGAGGGGAACCACTCCCTCAATGTGGGTAACCTCACAGGATGATCTTGCCATGGAGATTATCTACTTTGAGGGAATGAGCTTGAATGGCTTGTGCTCGAATGAGTCCCTTTTCCTTAACAGAGGGTAGGCTTTTAGAGGGAGAGTAGGGACTAGCCTATTGGTTCATACCTGCCGTTCTACACTCTCTATTTCTTTTCTTTCTCTATGTTTTTGTTACTTTTGTTCTTTCCCTCCACTCTCACTCTTTCTTTCTTAGCACTCGTAGTTCTATGGTGAAGGTGATATTGTGATTCTCTCTCTGTAATTGTTACCCCCCTTCTGTGCACAATAAGGGTCCTTTATATACTGCCTGCTATGACTGGCTTTTACCATTTTTGCCTTTAACTACCTTTGTCTGGTCTGGGTAGCCTTGCCGACCACCACGAGTTCGTCAACTGTCCAAGCTCCACCATTTACCTGTGCTAGCTACGCCACTCCCCATTACTAGACAAAGAAGGTTATTTTGTTTGCTTGTTCACCGTGGCATCCTTACCCGCCACGGTGTGGGTGTTCTCTCTTCCTATCCCTCATGGCATGCACCTAGTGGTTCCAGCTCATCCTTACTTCTTTTAGGTAGTATGTCATCCCAGCAGGACATTTCTCCCAAAAGAACCTAAGCGAGAATCCCAGAATAGGCTTTCCCCTCTCCCAGCGCCAGACCATACCCTTTCTTACCTCTGACCCATGACCCACCATGATAGGCTAAAAACCTGTTGACCTCTTGTGATGAATTAATTGATTAATTAGCTAAGTATATTAATTAATCAAATTAACATGCAAAGCGCGTGACAGCACAAACAAATCACCAATTAAACTAAGTATGCAGCGGAAAATAAATTGACACGGTAATTTGTTTATGAATAGGAAAAACCTACACAACAAAAACCCCCATTGGGTGATTTTAAGGTCACCACTCCCGAGAATCTACTATTGTCACAACAAGTGGTTACAAGTAAAGGAATCTCAGTACCTTATACCAACCTACAGTTGAACTCTTACCCAATACCCAATTGGACTTGTTTTGTAGTGACAATCTCTCCTTTTGACGCATGGCTCCCAGTAAATGACTAACCAATTGCGCGAATCCCAGTACGCGACTTCAATCACCAACTAGAGAAGGTTGTTGGCTGCAAAATTCTTCAGGTCATCACACGATGAAGATCTAGAAGATACTTGGTCACAGAACCCTAGGGTATACAAACACAGCAACTTCTTCACAAGAAAGATGAACTATGGCAAATTCTGTCTCCGGTCACAATTTGCTTGAACAAACTTTGCTCAACACTTGTGCAAGTTGTTCCACCTTTGACGGCTCTTAAAATAATCCTTTTACATGTCTAGGGTTGTGAGAAAAGAAAGCCCAAACACAATCATGGATTAGAATCAAAATAGAACTGAAACTCTGTTTTTCATAAACCTCGACAGATACCCTATCTGTCGAGCTGTTGTCGAGCCATGGGGCTAGAGCAGCTCTTCAAGCTTGATAGATGGCTAGCTATTGAACTTTAATGACAGGCACTTTTCAGACTTGAATCTTGGATAGACTTGCATGGCTTCAACACTTGATCTTGAAACAAAGTTTCTTAAAGTATTAAACACATCATAGATCTACCCAAATACAAGTAAAGTGCGTTTTGTCAAAGGATTAGCCAATTGCATAAAATAGTGACATATGTTCCTAACAAGTGAATTACATATGTCCTAACACACCACTTCCTGTATTGGCTGGGTATAGGTTGGTGATGTTAGGGTCTTGTGTGTGCTCCATTCCTGAGTACGTCCAAAACTTGTTCACTACTTTATGCATTTGCCGTGGTTTGGTGGCTCGTCTGTGCATTCAGCCATTCATCCTTGACCCATTATGGCGTGAAGTGCTTTTTGATTTCTCATCCCTTACAGCTTGTTTTTTTAAGGGTTGAGCCTTGCCTGGTTCTGGGCTTTCTCTTCTTGAGCCCATTCTTTGCTCTTTCCGTAATCCTACTGCCATTTTCTATCATACCATTTTTGCTGTTCCTGCCGTGGTGTTATTTGACCCATGCCGCTTGGGCCTTTTTGGGTCTGCTGCTTATTCTCCTCACAATGACTCAATATGGTCATTGATTTTATACTCATGCTACCTTAGGATTTTCTTGACCCATTCCATTGTTTGTGGGCTCTTCTATCCCATTTCTTTCTCCTTGAGCATCTTTGGCCCATTTGCTTTCCTTGGGCATCCTTGGCTCATTTTCTAATTCTGCATACCCATGGGCTTTTACTAACTCCCTTGGGTTTACCTGGCCTAATTACCTTATTCTTCACCCTTGGGGCCTACTGTGGCCCATTCTTACTTTGCTACATCACATAATGCTCATGGGTTTACTATCTCTCTCTTCGGGTTCTTTTAGGCCTGTCTACTTTGCTCAAGGCCCACTTGTGTTCTTTATAGGCTTGTGAACCATTGTTCCTGCCCTTCAGGCTTAATGGTTTTTCTAGCCATCCACTAACTCTTCCCTGCCCATATTGTTGGGCTTCTTCCTGCTATTGGGCCTAAAAAATGAGCATCAACATGTGGCTGAGAGCAAAAGAGGAGAAAATATTTTATACAATAAAACTAAGCAAATATGGCTTTATTTTACAAACTAAAACCTATCCTGAAACTAAAAGTATAAAACGCTCCGTTTAGAGTTTAGTATTTATATTATATTTAGAAAAACAAAAACATAGAATTATATGATCGGCCAAGAATGTATTGACCCCTTGTGATAAATTAACCAATTAATTAGTTAATTCAATTAACATGCAATATGCAGCAGAAAATAAAGTTGACACGGTGATTTGTTTACAAATGGGGAAAACCTCCAAGGCTAAACCCCACTGGGTGATTTTAAGGTCACCACTCCTGTGAATCCACTATTATCACAATAAGCGGTTACAAGTAAAGGAATCCTAGTACCTTATACCAACCTACAATTGAACCTTACCTTATACCCAATTGGAGTTGTTCTGTAGTGACAATCTCTCATTTTCAATGCATGGATCCAAGTACGTGACTAACCACCAACTTGAGAAGGATGTTGGCTGCAAAGTTCTTTAATTCATCAACTAACATGCAATATGCATGGTAGCACAAATAAATCACCAACTAATTTAATATGCAGCAGAAAATAAAGTTGACACGGTGATTTGTTTACGAATGGGGAAAACTTCCAAGGCAAAACCCCACCGGGTGATTTTAAGGTCACCACTCCTGAGAATCCACTATTATCACAATAAGTAGTTACAAGTAAAGGAATCCTAGTACCTTATACCAACCTACAGTTGAACCTTACCTTATACCCAATTGGAGTTGTTCTGTAGTGACAATCTCTCATTTTCAATGCACGGATCCAAGTACGTGACTAACCACCAACTTGAGAAGGATGTTGGCTGCAAAGTTCTTCAATTCATCAACTAACATGCAATATGCGTGGTAGCACAAATAAATCGCCAACTAATTTAATATGTAGCAGAAGATAAAGTTGACACGGTGATTTGTTTACAAATGGGGAAAACCTGCAAGGCAAAACCCCACCGGGTGATTTTAAGGTCACCACTCCTGAGAATCCACTATTATCACAATAAGTAGTTACAAGTAAAGGAATCCTAGTACCTTATACCAACCTACAGTTGAACCTTACCTTATACGCAATTGGAGTTGTTCTATAATGACAATCTCTCATTTTCAATGCACGGATCCAAGTATGTGACTAACCACCAACTTGAGAAGGATGTTAGCTGCAAAGTTCTTCAATTCATCAACATGATGAAGATCACAAAGCTCCTTGGTTACAAAATCCTACGGTGTACAAACGTAGCAGCTTCTTCAAGAGAAAGATGAACTAGGGCATATGTCTTCGGTCACAATATGCTTGTGAAAAACTTTTGCATTAAGTTGCATCAGCTGTGATGACCCTTAAAATAATCCTTATATATGTTTAGGGTTGTGAGAAAAGAAAGCCTAAACAAATACACACAGATTGGTGTAAAATTAGATCTGAAAAACTAATTTTCGTAATTCTCGATAGATAGGTTATCTATCGAGCAGCTGTCGAGCATCAGGCTAAAACTGCCTTTTAAACCTCAATAGATGCTACTTGTCGAGTTTTAAAATCCAGCACTTCTTCACTTTTTTCTTGGATAGATTTGCATGGTTTTAACACTTGAACTTGAACTCTTGTTCCTTGAAGTATTAAGCACATCTTAGATCTACCCAATTACAAGTAAAGTGCGTTTTGTCAAAAGATTAGTCAATTCTAAATGACATATGTTCCTAACATGATTCACATATGTTCTAACATTATATATACATATATACACACCTCGGTTCGGTTCGGTGTTCAGTGGTGTGCAAAAATCGACGCTGATCGCTACACCGGCTTAACATTGGCATTGGAGAAAGCCCATTGACCATTGCACCGAAAAGCTTCGACTGAGCCATGAGGGGGGCAGATCGGTGCAGTTCAGGCCGGTTTTGTCAACGGCGGTAGATCCCTGAATAGCCCTAACTCTTAACCCTTAGTCACCTAAAGTGACAGACCCTACACTCTTTGTTTTAAACTATTTAAGTATTGTTTTTTATATGTATTGTAACTATTGTTTAGTTTGATGCCTCTACTATGGGGGTTGTTGATGTATTTAATTCAGACTTTTTCGGATTGTACTCTAACAGGCTTTGTCCTGGATCTTTTATTGTTGCTTTTTGAATGAATCGGAGTGTTTATAAATAATAATAAAAACTATTGTTTGCTTTGTTGCGTGGGTCAGTGTGTTGTAAGTTTGTAACTATTGTTTATACCTATAAAAAAACAAAAAAAGTTTGTAACTATGGTTTACATTGTTTCAGTGATTCTGTGATCTGCTCAGACTTTGGGTCTCTCTATATTGTTGTCTTTTGATTAATACATGACTATATGTATTTGGTGGGTCCGTGTTTGTTTTGGTTATTATTTGTTTTTCCTTTTGGTTAGTATATGACTATATTAATATAATATTATTTGATATTCAATGGATTAGTGGGTCTTAGTTTGTTATTATTATTTTTTTTCCATTTGTATATGAATAGACATGGCAAAACGGGCGGGTCGGGTCGGGTTCGGGTCGGGTCAATCGGGTTGCGGGTCAAATGGGTCACGGGTAAAAAACGGGTCATTTTAAGTGGGTCAAAATCGGGTTCGGGTCAATCGGGTTGCGGGTCGGGTCGGGTTGACCCGTATTTTTCACATGAATTTTTTTTTATTTTTTATTTTAATAAAGAAAACAACATGTATCTGTCATTTGGAAAGTTATGCAATAAATTACTTAATATAAAATGCATTATTTTGAATTCACCACTTATATCAAGAATGAACTCAGTTAAACTTATTAATACTTATTCAACAATTTTAAAATTATACAAATCCTGACATTGCTATCTAAAACAAAATAACACAAAGATAAGTAAAACAAATACACAAGTTTTATTTCTACACAATATCAACATTCCAAATATAAAACAAAATTACAAATGACTTATTGGATAACTCATTTGATAAAGAATAAAAATATATAAGAAATTTACAATCTTGAAAATTAATTTTATAATCTATTATCAGTTGTGGTTGACACTCTATTTCAATTTGAGATATACTTTAAAATTTGATTGCTTTCGTATTTATACATGGTCTTTTTTATGAATATCATATTATTGTTAAGCAACACACACTCTAGGAAATATCATAATTTATTTTGAAAAGCCGTTTATTTTGGACATAAATTATTAAAAAATAGGTCTAAGTATTCATAATTTATGCTAATTTGATACTTTAGCTTCACTATTTTCACACTTATGAATATTTCTCACATGTCTACAATTTTAAATCTATATTTTTAACTCTACTGTAACCAGATTATCTTGGCATGTACTTTGCTATTTGATATCTAAAAATATTTACTCATTACAGAATGTTCAACCATTTATTTTTCAATTAATTTGCATATAGTTATGTAAATGTATCAATTGTTTCCTTAAAGTTCACAATAAACAATTAAACCAATATTGTCTTAGTTTTACTACTTTTTTACCAAAAAACAAAGTTTTAAAAAAATGGTTCGGGTTCGGGTCGGGTCGCGGGTTGGGTCGGGTTGACCTGTAAAAAATACGGGTCGGGTCACGGGTCAACCCGTTTTTGCTTCGGGTCAAAAAAATCAGGTTCGGGTCGGGTATTTTTCGGGTCGGGTCAAAAAATTCTGACCCGTTTTGCCATGTCTATATATGAATATTATTATTTGACAATGATATAGATATAATGTACAAATATGTTATTGAGTTATTTGTAGGTAAAATGAGTATCGAAAAATTGACCAATAAATATGTCACTAGCTAGTCAAATAATGGTCCGAATGTTCCTCGACTGTGGAAATATGTTACTATTTTGGATAAAGTGAATATTGATGGTGGAAACAAAAGTATTAGATGTAATTACTGTTTGGAGTATTTCTAGGGGGGACAAAATGGGCTTTTGTCCTTAAATTTTTTATCTATTTAGCAATTTGCCCATATTTCGAAACTATATAGGGATATGCCCTTGTTTCGATATTTGATTACTTTAAAATTGAGTTTTAATGAAATACTCGATTCGTAGAAAATCGAGTATGCCTGATCAAACTTAAAAAAAAAAAAAAAAAAAAGCATGGAACTCGATTTTAAGGAAATCGAGTTTGAAAACGCCACTATAGGGCTTAAAAACGTAATTATAGGGCTTAAAAACGCCACTATAGGGCTCCCTAAACCTGATATGGGGCAATCAGACGAATAAAATTTTTTTTTGCAAGAAAACACCGCTATAGGGTTTAAAAACGTCACTATAGGGTTTAAAAATGCCACTATAGAGCACCCTAAACCTAGTCCATGGCAATCAGACTTATATATATATATATATATATATATATTTGCAGGAATACGCCGCTATAGGGATTAAAAACGTCACTATAGGGCTTAAAAACGCCACTATAGGTCTCTCTGAATATGAGGCGATCACAGTTATAAATTTTTTTTGCATGGAACTCAATTTCCTGAAACTCGAGTTCCATGCAAATTATTTATTTTATTTTATTTTATTTAAGTTTGATTGGGTATAACTCGATTTTTTACGAATTGAGTATTTCATTGAAACTCGATTTCAAGGTAATCGAGTATCGAAACAAGGGCATATCCCTATATAGTTTCAAAATAGGGGCAAATTGCTAAAAAAAAAAAAATTAAGGGCAAAAGGCTAGAATTGCCTTTCTAGGGGTCTTATTCTAGGGTGGAAGGACATCTGTTGAGACTTCCTAGACAGGGGATAAAAGCATGCTCTAAGAGCTTCACCAAGATACCAACATGAATGTTCTCGGACGTATGAGTGTAGGAGTTCTCTCTTAGGCTCTACTCTGTAGTATTCCTGTTGCTTTTCTCTGTGAGAAAGGCGTGTGTTTCTTCCCTATAGTAACTCTGTTACTGGTGGGGATGGAAGAGATATCTCGCAGATGCAATAACCTTTCGTTATCTGTGAGGGAGGTTAAAAAAGTGGTTTTGTCACAGAAATGTCAAATTTCAAAGTTCGCATTGGTTGCAAAGTTCTACACTAGGAGAGCTCTGAATATGGAGGCGGTGGCCCGTACTTTTCGACCGCTCTGGCGTACGAAGGGAAGTTTCCATATCATGAGTACAAGAAGTAATATCCTACTCTTCGATTTTGATTTGGAGGCTGATGTAGGGAAGGTTCTGCTTGGCGAACCATGGTCGTACGATAGACACCTGGTTATTTTCCAGCGTTTTGAGGGCAGTAAGGCTCTAAAGGAAATTGAGTTCAAATTTTGTTCCTTTTGGATTCAAATGCATGATGTTCCTTTCAAGTACATGATGACAGAGACAGCAAGGGAGATCGGCGAGATAATTGGGTTTGTCATTAATTCAGGTGATGAGTTCGAATTGAAGGGTGGGACTTTCTTGCATGTAAGAGTTAGGATTGATACTACCCACCCACTTTGTCGAGGTAGGAAAGTAACATTTGAGGAGGGATTGGAACGATGGGTCTCTTTCCAATATGAACGACTTCCTAAAATTTGCTTCTGGAGCGGCCTGTTATCACACAATGACAAGGAGTGTGAGACGTGGCTAAAGAGCAAAGGCTTTCTCATGGTGGAACAACAACAATTTGGGCATTGGATTAAAGCAAGTCAATTTGGTCCAACTAGAAGACATTCTGTTGAAGTGAAAGGTTTTAGCTCACCTGTAGCTAATAATCTTTTGTCAAGGGCCAACCCATCGGAGGGGGTGGCGCAGCAGAGGGATGACCCTTCAGGGCTACCATTATTACCTCTTAATGCAGGATGGGAAGGTGGCGAAACGGAGAACCTGTCAGTGATGGAACCGGTGATAGAATCAACCTCTTTCCAAGAGGGCTCAAATCCAGATTCCGTGATTTCTGGGATTACAAAAGTAGGCGATATGGCAGCAGGTTTTGAGGCGTTACTTGAGGATATCGATAATGAGCTCTTTGACACGCAACCGATTTCAAATCCCACAGTGGCTGATATTGTCCACGAGATCAAAGGGAACAAACAAAAAACGGTGGGACAGGGGTATCCTGCAGATACTTCGAAGGGGTCAGAAGGAAACTCTAAGGAGCAGGTTTCACAGGGTTTGGAGGGCTACGAAAAGGAAGCAGAGGTGGTGGGTTTTTCGATGGGATGTTCTGGAATTCTGGAGAACAAGTTGGGCATGAAAGGTGGGAAAGGAAAATTGGGATCCGGATCCTCTCTATTTCCCTTTGAAATGGAGAGGCTCCAGTACACAGTGAGGATTTCTTTGAACATTATCAAGGGTTAAATACCTGTCACGTCATTTAAAATGTTAACACACACTTAACTCAACAAATTCAACTCTGGTTAAACCAAGGTTAATAGTCGGACCTCTTTTCTCTCACCAGTCGTTCAAACTCTCTCTCTCAAATTTCAAAGTTCAAACTCTCATCTCCAAGGATTTTCTCTCTCCATCCCACGGTCCTCATCGTCGCCGGTGCCACCAGCCATCGTGCTATTCTTTTCTCCCACCAGCCCATCTGAAAAATTGGGTTTCCTGCCAAATCACCTTCATGCACTCCAATTGTTTGAAAAATTGCCTCTGAAAAAATTCGCACACACAAAAATGATACCAAAGTCAATTCGCCTGCTGGCCACCGTAGCCACTATCATCACCGGTGGACTAATAACTCTCAACCTCGCTTCCACCACCACTATCAAAGCGATTCGTTTCGCCAATGAAGCGAAACGGGTAAAACTCAAAAGCAAACTGTGCAGAAAAAGGTGGGTTTCTCAAAAGCAAACGGGTAAAACTCTCAACCTTGCTTCCACCGGTGGGTTTTCTCTCTTTTTCTCTTTTGCTAGTCTTTTTGCTTCTGAGTTTGATTTTCTTGGTGGGTTTTTTTGTGCAGAGAAAGGCGGTGTTGCCTTGTGGAGTTTGCAGAGGAAAAGGGTTTTATAAATGCAAATTGTGCAATGGAAATGCTACCATAGAGTGGTTGCCTATGTATGACCCTGTAGCTATCAATCCTTGCCTTTGCCCCACTTGCGAAGGAAACAGGTTACTCTCTGATTATTTATTATTATTTATTTATTTGTTGGAGCTCTATTTCAAGTGCTTGGTCTACAATTTTTCTTTTGTGCTTTGTTTGGTTGCTGAGAAAACAATTTTCTTTCTGCTCTTTTATAAGTTGAACTGTAGGAAAAATGCATTGAACAGATTTGGGTAGTTTTTTTGACTGGTTTTTAGTTGCATTTTTAATATTTTTTGAAGTATCCTAACAAAGGGTTATGGAAAGAAGTACATTATGCATGAGTTGAATTTATTGAATTTTTGTGTTTGTTTTTTGGAATGCTAATTTGAAGCAATTAGAAGTTCTAATCTGCCTTTTGAAACTCTTCATGATATTTGAGCATGAAAGCTCAATTTATTTGATAAACCGTGTTTTGAGGAAGAGTTTACTTTTTGAGTTTCCCTATTATGCAATGCTTATGTGTTGTATCGATGGTTTCTCATGACAGGATACAACGTTGTCTTAATTGTCTAGGGAAGGGCTACGATTGAGTTGCTTAAGAGACAGTTTTGAATCTTGCAAGTGAGTTGCATTTGCTGTGTTTTAGACCTCATCTGGAGTTACTTTCAAATGCTTATATGCTCTTAATTTTTTACCAAGGAACTCTACCCTTAAACATATTGGGAGCCAAAGGAGTGGTTTCCCAATGCGGATTCTTCCTTTGTGCTTCTGGGCCACCTTGCTTTTTACAGCAAGCTTCTGCTATGGTGATCGTAAGACAGTTGAGGTAGTTGGGCTGGGAGAATGTGTAGACTGTGAGCAGAGTAACATTAAGACTAAACATGCCTTTACAGGTATGGTTTTCTTTTTTGGAATTGTCATAAATACTGAATTGTTCATGGTTGATGCATTGTTTCTTTTTTATTCTACTTGTGATGGGTGCATTGTTCTTTTAGATGTCAATGTCAAGTTTGCCTTGTAAAAGTGCAATGTTGGCATGCTTTGACTTGTAATGCTACTATTTGCTAATCTTGGTCCCATATTCTATTTAGGGTAAAAATTATGGACAACATGGGCAAAGTGATGGATGCATTGTTCTTTTTTCTTGCATATGATTAATGATGCCATATACAAACAATATTGAAAAACAAGTAACAATAATTTTGTGTATCATGGTGCAGGGCTTCGAGTAACAATTGATTGCAAGCTAGAAAATGGACACTTCAAGACAAGAGGGGTAGGGAAACTCAATGAAGAAGGAAAGTTCAAAGTGTCTGTTCATCGTAAGATTGTAAAAGATGGAAAACTGAATGAAGAGTGCTATGCATAGCTTCACAATGCATCAGCTGCACCATGCCCTGCATATAATGGCCTAGAGTCTTCAAAAGTAGTATTCAAGTCCAAAGCCAAAGGACTTCACTGTGACATGCACTTCAGCTTTCTTGTGGCCTCACTATAAGTACCCACCACTAATCAAGAAGCAAGAGGTGGAATGTATAGTCAAGCAATAAGCACACCAATTGTAGAAGTTTCATGTTATTATAATCAAAGTGTTTATTTCAATGGAATTCTTGTTATGTGATCAAAGTGTACATTTTAATAAAATTTGTTCATTTTTTTTTACTCTTATTATCTACTCTATTGGATTGAATTTTGATTGTAATGCCAAGTAACTCATAGGGGTGTAACCCAAGTACACAGATTAGGTGAGCAATGTAAAAGAAAGTGATTAACTGTGAGCAATGTACACAGAAAGCAACTATGCAGAAACACAAACAATGCAAAAACAACCATGCAGAAACACAAACAATGCAGATTCAACTATGTCTGAGTGGATCACTTCACCAATATAATTTGATAATTTTGCTCATGAATTCACATTGGGGTCTAAACAGAAATTTCAATGTTCAATCTTATTTAATTATATGAAAATTTTTAAGGAAGACTCTAACTTGCATCCAGCCATCAAAACAACAATATAAACTCACCAAGACAACAATGTAGTGACCTCATGCAGTGAGTATGATATGTATCTCATTTGCTAAAATATTTTAGTGACCTTATGCAGTGAGTAATGTCATCGTTACCTATTCTTATTTAATGGTGGTGACACCCATTCTTATTCATGACATTTCCTAAAACCCGAACCCATATTCGAACCCCACTTTCTCCTTTCCCAACAATAATCATCAGCAAAAACAATCATGGGCAAGCCCCCCTTGGGAGGCAAAAAATAAAAATAAAAAACCATAGAGAATACTTTTTTTTTTGGGGATAAACAGAGGATTTATCTATTAACTAAATAAATCATTTTGAGTTGTAGATAGATTGTGTAAGATCATTTTCTTATGTTAGGCTCACGTAAGCTTGTTTCTCTGTGTGTAGCTTTTATTGGTGGCCTAATTAATTTGTCATTAGCTTTTCAAAAAAAAAAAAAAAAGATTCAATCTTTATCTCAAAAAATTAAAAATACTCCAAGAATCATCCAGCCATTATAAAGATTCAATCATTATCTCAAAAAATTAAAAATAAACATTTAGATAGACTCTAACTTGCATCCAGCCACCAAAACAACCATATATATAAACTCACCAAGACAGCAATTTAAATGCAGAAAAATTATCAAACATCAAATAAGATAAGCATAAACAAGTTTTATGGATATACCTCTGTTTGGCAAGATAGAAACAGAGATGTCTTCTCTGAACCTTCTGTGAAGCTTCTTTTTTTTTGGTTAAAATTTGTGACGCTTTGGACGTGGGCTACCTCTGTTTTAGTTTTCCCTCTAAAAGGTTTTTTTTTTTTTTTTTTTTTTTTTTTTTTTTTCAGTGCACGGATATACTTCAGTGAAGCTTTTTTTTTTGGGTTAAAATCTATGAAGCTTTGAATGTGGGCTAACTCTGTTTCACTTTCCCCTCTAAAAGGCTTTTTTTGTTTTGTTTTACAGTGCACTGATATACCTCTACCTCTGTTTCTCCATTTCCCTCCAAAAAGGTTTTTTTCGTCCAGTTGAGTTAAACAAATCCTCTAGTTTAAGAGTTTAACCTTAGTTAAGTGTGGTGTTAACATTTTAAATGACGTGACAGGTATTTGGCTCTTGATAATGTTCAAAAAATTTCTCACTGTGTATTAGAGCCTCTCCATTTCAAAGGAAAATGGAGAGGATCCGGATCCGGAAAATTGTCAAGGGGGTGGGTGAAAAAGGCAAAAAGGCTGATGGGCTTGCAATCAAGAGGGAAACAAAAAAAGGGCAGTGGACTAGACTGAATAGGCCCATTAAGGATATGATGGAAGTAGGCCAAGCTGGGATAGAAGGCCCAAAATGTAAAACTACTGAGACTGTCTGTCAAAGGGATGCGGCAGTGGATGTACTGATAGATGCTGAGGCTGGTGTATGGAAAGAGGAGCTTGTCCAAAGGCTTTTCCTCGCTCATGAAGCTGAAGTGATACAAGGAATCGCCTTGAGTTCTAGGCTTCCCGATGATAGGCAAGTTTGGACACAATCAGCTAACGGATGCTTTAGTGTGAAAAGCGCTTACAAGATTGCTGTAGATATTAAGTCGGGGTCTGATTCGGGGGCCGTATCTGATGCGAGCAGTTTAAGGAAGTTTTGGAAGCACTTATGGCGGTTTAATGTACCTCACAAGGTCCGTCATTTTACTTGGAGAGCTTGTAAAAACATCTTGCCCACAAAGGATATTCTTGAGAAGAGGAAGGTCCTGTCAGAAAGTTGCTGTGAAGAGTGTAAGGCAGATGTGGAGTCATCGGGTCACTTGTTTTGGTCTTGTCCTAGAGCTCAAGAGACCTGGTCCTTGTCTAATCTTATACCGGCGAGTCACAATTTACATTTCAACTCTTTCATGGATCTTCTTTGGCATGCATTTATGGTGGCTAAGTGGGATCAAGAAGTGGTTGAGAAGATTATCATGATCTCATGGGGTTTGTGGAATAATTGGAACGAGGTAAGGACTGGTGGGGCAAAGAAAAAGGTGCAGGCAGTAATTTATGGTGCTCTGGACTATTTGGTGGAGTACCAGTCCAGCCAAACAGCCACAATTATGCAGGAAGTGAAATGCCCTGCATCGTGGTCCCCTCCACCTCTAAACTCTTATAAGATAAATGTGGATGGAGCTGTTTTTGCAGATCAAAAATCGGCTGGTGTGGGAATCCTTATTCGGGATGAAGGTGGTAGGTTGATTGGGGCTTGCAGCAAGAAGATTCTTGCTCCTTTAGGTGCTATTGAGGTCGAAGCTAAAGCCATTGAGTTTGGTTTGCAATTTGCAAAGGATATGCTCATCCAGGATTTTGTGATTGAATCAGACTCCCTAACTCTCGTCAATGCTCTCAAGGAAATATCGCCTCCCCCTACTGCTGTTGCTGCACTGGTGTACTGCTCCATGGCTGCATCACATGAATTTTGTAGGGTAGCCTTTTCGCATGTAGGAAGGCTGGGCAATAGGCCCGCTCACATTTTAGCAAAACATGCCCTTCGCATTGTTGATTTCTTGGTTTGGATTGAAGAGACTCATTGTTTTCTTGAACAAGCTATTCTCCATGATGTAATTGTTGTCACTAATTAATGGAATTGTTTGCAGTTTCTCAACAAAAAAAATAGAAAAAGCATGCTCTAAGGTTTCAAATGAGCATATTGTAGAGATGCAACAATTAGAAGATATGGCTATTCAAAGAAAGAAGTCTAGGCTAGTACCTTTATTCCTTCAATCTGGTGTTGATTCTACTTCTACTACTCCTAGTCCTATTCTTACTGATAGTACAACTACAAGTCAACCAACATTCTTCCATTCAAGGAAAATGGCTAGAAATTCTCCTTTAGAAAGTGCTTTTAACAATAATTGTCGAGTGCATCTAGATAGTCTTATCGCTAAGACATTCTATTTAGTTGGTTTACCCTTCCAATTTGCTAGTAACCTGTATTTTATTGAAATGATGAAATATGCAGCAAAGAATAATATATTGGGTTATGTTTCTCCTAGTTACAATAGCTTAAGAACAAGCCTTTGGCAAAACCAATTCTCTCACCACAAATCATTTAGGTTCTGTGAATCGAAGAATGTAGTCAACCTTGTCCCACCACAAATCATTTAAAACCAATTCTCTCACAGTTGCCGCTTTTCCAACATCATCTTTCCTATAAGCCAACCATTGCTCACAAATGACCATGTTTTGAAGACTTGTTATGAGTTTCAATCTCTTAAGCATAACTAATGTTGAAGCAAATCATGCTTTAGCAACATCAAATAATTTCAAATGCAAAATTAGTTCAACATCACCAATCTCATGAAGTGATTCATTATGAAATACATATGAAAAATGCATCTTCATCAACTTTTGTAATCCAATTTTATTCTTCTAAACAGTCTCATTTTGAGAAGAGTATTTTCTAGATTAAGTGTATGCACAACACGGGGAGTCCAAAATATATGAGGATATTTAGCTTCAACAATAGACCCAGCTAACTTTATAACTGCTGCATTATTAGTAATGATTTGGACAACATTTTGAGGTCCAACCTCAGCTATGCATTCTAGAAACAACTGAGAAATATAGTGCTTGTGTTTGTACTCTTTTGCACCATCAATGGTTGTTAAGAAAATTGGCCTCCTTTTTGATGTAGCCATAAAATTGATAAGTGACATTTTTTGTGCATTCATCCACCTATCACTTACTATGCTCAAACCCCTTTGTTTCCAAGTATCTTTTATTGTCCTCGACAACATCTCAACATTTCCCCTTTCCTTTTGCAAAAGGTTGTTCTGAAGCTATTGTAACCCGAAGGAACCTAACCCTATATATTATTATTTGCTGCATATTTCATCATCTCAATAAAATACAGGTTCCTAGCAAAATGGAAGGGTAAGCCAATTGAATAAAGTGTCCTAGCAATAAGACTATCTAGATGATCTCAACATTTATTGTTAAAAGCCTTTTCTAAATGAGAATTTTTTGCCATATTTCTTGTATGGAAGAATGCTGGTTGATTGTAGTTGTAGTGTCAATAAGAATAGGACCAAGAGTAGTAGAAGTAGAACCAACACCCGATTGAGGGAGTAAATTTACTAGCCTACACTTCTTCTTCTCTAAATAGCAGTATCTTCTAATTGTTGCATCTCTGCAATATGCTCATTTGAAACCATAGAGAATGTTGTTATCCCTTAGCTGGGAAATGTCAACAAATGTTCTTTCACCCTAGAACAAGACCCTGGAAATTCTCCAAATAGTAATTACATCTAAAACATTTGTTTCCACCACCAGTATTCATTTTATCCAAAATGGTAACATATTTCAACAGTGAGGAACATTCGGACCATTATCTGATTGGCTAGTGACAAATTTTTTGGTCAATTTTCGGTACTCATTTAACCTGCAAATAATTCAAAAACAATTTGTACATTATATTTATGTCATTATCATATAATAAAATTCATTTACAAACCAAAAACAAAAACAAAAAAAAGTGACAAACTAAGACCCACTGATATCAAATAATATTATATTAATATAGACATATACTAACCATAAGATAAAACAAATAATAACCAAAACAAACCCTGATCCACCTAATACATATAGTCATATATTAACCAAAGGACAACAATCTAGAGAGATCCACAGATTGTGTAGATCACAGTCATTGGCCCAATTGGAGAGACCCACATTGATCCACCCAAAAAAGTAAACTATAGTTACAAACTTACAATACACTGACCCACGCAACAAAGTAAACAATAGTTACAATACACATAAAAAAAAACAAAAGTTAAATAGTTTAAAACAAAGTGTAGGGTTTGTGACTGTAAGTGACTAATTGTTAGAGTTCGAAAAACAGAGAGTGGCAAGAAAAAGTGAGAAATTGAGAAAGCGACTCAGCGAGTGCGAGAGAGAAAGCGAGAAACTGAGACTGAAAGAGAGACTTATTGGTTGATGGTGATTGCAAGGCGATCTCGGGTTGCCGATTAGTGGCTTAAGCAGCAGAGATGTACTAGGTCCAGAGCGAGAAAAACAAAGGAGAAATTGATTTAGAATGACTAGGGTGGAGTTTAGGGTTAATTTTGAGGAGGATTAATCACTAGATTCACTACACGAGATCGATGGAGTTGCCAGGTGTGATTTTTTTTCCCCTGTTTTTTGCATTTTCGCGTCTCGACCATGTTCGTGGCATATCCGAATTAAAAAATAATAATAATTTTGAATCGTTGGGTACGTACTTGACACTTTTTGTCTGTCTCAACGTTGTGTCTGTGCTAGACACGTGTCAGACCAGTACGTTGGCGATATTGTTGTGTCCGTGCTTTCCAGTCTAGAATTGTGGCTTTCAATTATTGGGTGACGATAAGAGTTCAATAATGTCCAACTAATTTTGAAAGAAAATTTCAAAGATGTTGAACATGATGAACAAGTTAAGATTGAAGGCCAAGACAATGTATGCAAGAACTTGTTGAAGAGGCTGAAGAAGAAATTTTGAGTTGATTGAGGGGAATGTTGAAAATCGTGGGATGGAAATTCTTGGAATAGTGTGGACAATTTATTAAACTTAAATATGATGTTGAGCTCATAACTCTCAAGTCAATCCTATTGAAAGTACATCAAAGTTCATTGATTTTGTAGGAGTAGAACATTTTAATTTTATCTGCAATCAATGTTTGTTTCCTTGTCCCTTTTGAAATGGTTGCTTGGCCTAGGATCTCTCTCTCATAATATTTCATGTAATATTCTATTTTTAGGGTGGTTTTCTTTGATAGAACATGATTTAATTCTGTTACTCAAAAAAAAAAAAAAAAAACATGATTTAATTCTGGCACCTCCTATGAGTTTTTGGGCTGTTCTTAATTTGTTGGATACATATGCATTGATTTTATTTGTAAATTAATCCACAAAATGAGGGGAATTTCAGTATGACACTTGGTCTAGGGAAGCCAAGAAGGGTGACGATTAAACTTTCAATATTTTTTGGTTGGGTAGATTTGGACCTAATGCTTATGCAACATTGGTCCACCTTTGTACCTATGCCAAGGCCAAGGATGGTTCACCAAATTTATTTATCGCATTTAGAACTCAGTTGCAATGTTGGATGTTTTTTTTTTTTTTTCCTCTAAACTACTGAAAATGTTACACTTATATGAGTATATCATTTTGTTCACTTTCGTTAGTTTTCTGTCCTGCATGTCTAACAAAATTCCTAAGTGGCTTCGCTTTGTATAAAATGAAGCTCTAGATAAAACAAAAAATAAAAAAGTCTTCCTTTCCTTTCTTACATTTTTTGAGTAATTAAACACAAATGAATCACCTCCACAATACCTCACCGTTGGTGTGACAGGACTGAGATCTACTACTTAGAGCTCAAGTAGATTCCTACTAATAGTAGATTTTATATTAAGGGAAAGAAACTATATACATTATATTATTCACAAGTTCCTTTTTTCTCCTCTCCACCCCTGAAGGCGACGTCTAAGCTTTCTGTGTGCCATTGGTTGATTTGGTCCCAAGCACAGTTCCATGATTTAGTTTACTCATACCAAGATATGCAAATATTTCAACGACCATACTTGAGGATTGAATCTGTGCTTGAGGAGGGTGTCAAACCCTTGCTATTTAGTGAAGGAATTGACAATAAGATATCTGATGCTTCAACATGTGTAAAGTTTCAAAAACAAACACTAATATGTGGTAATTATGGCAGTTCAACATTTGTCGATGCCCGGCCTCGAAAACAAAGAGGAAAAACCGCCGCCATCATGGGCCTTCATTCAACCACCCACCGTGACGACACTCCCACGTGCGCGCGGGCCCGTTGGAGGCCCCTCTTGATTGGTTGGTGCGCTTGGTGTGGTTTGTACGGAGCTTCAAGTGCTCTTTCTCTCAGTGGAGGAAGGTAAGTGAAATCATCACCAATCATTAGGTTTTTCTAAGGTGTGATTGGTCACCTGTTTCTAGTTGATTTTATTACCGATCCTAAACTAAGAAAAAATGTTTTTTTTTTTTCCTAATCTAATGTGGTTGGTAAAAATCTTGATTCTTGATTCCGGAAGTTTGGTTACGTGTGGGGAATGTGTTAGGCATCCCACAACGCTTGTCTAAGGACAGTCCTTTGTTTTGATAAAATCTTAATTTTTGGAGATTGGTAGTAAAAAACATGATTTTGGCATTGGCTTTCGGGGCTTTGCATGCATGGAGGGCTTTGAGATTTGGCTTTTGAATGGGTGTGGTCCTAATCTATGTTTTCCTAAGGCATTCGGGTAAAGGACCAGATTTCCACAGCGAAAATCCGACAACATGTCACTTTACTTTCACAGCAAAAATTAGGCATTGCTTTGCCTTAGGTGACATGGATTGTGACAATCACACTGGGGGCGAGCAGATATATATATATATACATACATCATGCACAACGTAATCACACAAAGTAGGAAAGTAAATGCCTACATCACTGGAGCATGGCCCAAAATATAGGTGTAGGAAAGTAAACAGGGGTCGCCATACTCTAGAGATGAGGACGAATGGTACATGGCATGATATACCTATTACAACCCATCTAAGAGAGAAAAGAGGGAGGAAGGAAGGGGCTTTTAAAGAGTACATAACCAAATGGGAAAGGCTAGACCCCTAAAACTACTGAACATTGCCGCTTGGCTTATATCAACATGTTAGGACATATATGAATCATTGTTAGGAACATATGTCAATATAGAATTGACTAATCCTTTGACAAAACGCACTTTACTTGTAATTGGGTAGATCTAGGATATGTTTAATGCTTCAAGGAACAAGGTTTCAAGTTCAAGTGTCAAAACCATGCAAGTCTGTCCAAGAATCAAGTGAAGAAGTGTTGGATTTTAAAGTTCGACAGATAGTATCTATCGAGGTTTAAAAAACTATTTCAACCCAATGCTCAACAGCTGCTTGATAGATAGGGTATCTGTCGAGGTTTATGAAAATCAGTTTTTCAGAGCTGATTTCACTCCAATCCGTGAATAGATATTTGAGTTTTCTTTTCTCACAACTCTAAACATATATAAGGATTGTTTTAAGGACCGTCACAGCTGATGCGTTTTAAGGACCGTCACAGCTGATGCAACTCAATGCAAAAGTTTTTCATAAGCATATTGTGAACCGAAGACATATGCTCTAGTTCATCTTTCTATTCAAGAAACAGTTGTGTTTGTACACTGTAAGGTTTTGTAACCAAGAAGTTTTGTGATCTTCATCATGTTGATGAACTAAAAAACTTTGCAGCCAACATCTTTCTCAAGTTGGTGAATAAGCCGCGTACTGGGATCCGCACATCGAATTGGTTAGTCACATACTGGGAGCCATGCATTGAAAAAGAGAGATTGTCACTACAGAACAAATCCAATTGGGTATTGGGGTAAGGGTTCAACTGTAAGTTGGTATAAGGTATTGAGATTCTTTTACTTGTAACTGCTTATTGTGATAATAGTGAATTCTCGGGAGTGGTAATCTTAAAATCACCCGGTGGGGTTTTTGCTGTGTAGGTTTTTCCTATTCGTAAATAAAACCGTGTCAATTTAATTTTCGCTGCATTTTAACTTAGTTGGTGATTTGTTTGTGCTACCACGCTTATTGCATGAAAATTGAATTAATTTATTAACTTGGCTAATTAATTAGTTAATTCATCACAAGTGGTCAATACATTCTTGACCTATCACAACATGCTTACATCCTTGCCCTTTTTGCTTGCGCCTGGGTGACTGTGCCCCAACTCCATGCGTCCTCGCTCTATGTGTGTATATGCAAAGGCAAGAACAAGAAACCAGCAAACAAGCAATGGAAAGAAAGAGATGCGTAGGGCATGTGAAAGAGGCATAAAGCAGACAAGCATGATAGACATGGCATGCAAAGAAACAAGAAAGCAAGCAAACAAGCGAGAAGGCAAACAAAAGGTGGTGTCCACAGGGAATAAATGTAGGTTTGGATAAAATGTCCATAACATCATTGTGTTGAAGCATGGATGACACACTAGCAAGCAAGACTTATGTATGAACATGTAAGCAAGCGTGTGAAGATGCATAGAAAACCAATGGGTGGCACAAACAAATATGGCAAGCATATCATCGCACTGAGCAGAAAGGGGGAAAGGTATGTACGAAGCAACCGGCATCATGGTGATGCATCCCAAATAGTTACATCCAAACACGGCCTCATGAGCGTCGGACGTAGCCACACTGAAAGTTCACTTGGTGTATAAAACACTAATGAATGTTTAGAGCCCCAATTTTAAATATAACCAACACAAGCTTATACTTAAACAATAAATGTGCAGAACAATAAGTATAAGCAAAAAAAGCCAAATAGATAAACAACTCTATACCATAATTAATCACAATACAGCAGCAATTAAAAAGGCAAGAGTAAGGGTTAGAGAGGTGCAAACATAAAGATAACATCGGTATGTGAACTTGGTGAAAAACCTCTTTGCCGCCCTCCAAGTGGTAAAATGATCCACTAAAGAATAAATTTAGGATACACGAATAGCAGTAGACACTCCAAGCCTAACCTACCTAATGCACCTAAACCCTCCAAGCTTCTTGCTCCAACAGAGTTAAGTCTAACCGTGTCTTCTTTAGCTTCCTAGATCCCGTAATAAGCCCATTGCATCAACCAAATTAATTGGTCATCTCCTCACTGCTTCACAAGTACCAAAATACCACCTCACTAATATGAGTATGGTGAGATAAGGATTTGGCAAATGAGCCTCTCAAGGATATGTCAATGGAGAGGGTAAGAGTAGAGAAATTTGGAGAATCAAATGTCTAAGATTGTGGATAAGTCAATCTTGGTTTTCTCTAGTAGACGGAAGCTCTCCTTAGGTTTTACGTGCGAAGACCTCCTTATCTACTAAGAATACTCAACAAGCCATACCACGAGAGGTATGAACCACAAGTTTTTGCGCAGTACGATGGCAGAAAGGGAAGTGCCATCGAGCATGTGAGCAAGTTCATTGATACTCTTGGCCCTTATGCGGCAGACGAGAACTTATGTCTTCGAAAATTTTCTAAATCACTATGTGACCATGCGTATTCCTGGTACATCAGTCTGAAACCAGGATCAATCCTAACATGGGATGACATGGTAGATGTATTTTGTACTAAGTACTTCCACAGAAAGGAAACGGTAACGCTTGCAACTTTGTAAGCAACTTAGCAAAGAAGTGGCGAAGATTTGATTTTATACATCAAAAGGTTCAGAGACATAGCACTCGACTACTATGAGCATTGTGAAGAAAAGACATTGGTAGAAATGTGTATGGCAAACATGATCAGGGAGTATAGAGCTGTTCTAGAAAATCTGAAAATCTCCCAATTCGCATAGTTGTTGCAGAAAGCCAGAAAGACTGCTCAATCGGTGAAACCAAGTTCCAAAAAAAGAAACACTCCACAAGCTATGGTGGTATCCACTGGTGAATGAAAGAGGAAGTCTGATGGAAGGGAATACGATACCCCTCCACTATTGCCATGTACCCCAAAGGAGCTAGACTTGCTCCTAGATAAGTGGACAGCAAATGGAGTCTTTAAACCTAATCAAGTTTCCAGAGAGCCCACTGAAGAAAAGTGGAGAGACCCACACTTTTGTTGCTTACAAAATTATGTGCAACATCCTACAGCAAAATGTTGGGCGCTCTGCAGACTAGTGCACCGAAGATTCAAAGAAGGGACTCTAGAGCTGTCCAAACTAGAAGTTCAAAGAAACCCGCCCCCAAACCACAAGGGGAAGGGTATAGTAGTGGTTGTCATTTGTGTAGATCCAGGGGAAGATGAGGAAGAAAGGCTGACCTTGCCTGCCTCAGCGATTACCACCTTGCAGAAAAGTTACAAGTTCAAGAACTTGTTTGATCAGTTGGGGCTCACAGTAAATGAACAAAGGATGGCTATAGAGGCCTTGGTAAGCAATGCCTATAGGGCAACAATAAAATGTTTTACAGTAGAAGTCACGAATGACAGAGCCCTCTTGCAAATGGCAAGTGAGATCACTTTCAGTGATGAAGATATGGAAGTGAGGCACTCAGATCATAGGAGGCCCCTTTATTTAGCAGCGTCTATAAATCAAATCTCCACCAAAAGAGCTTTGGTGGATACAGGTGCTTCCGTGAATCTCATCCCACTAAGCACCTTACAAGCGGCAGGAATTTCAGAAAGAAAGATTCAGAGATATCCAATGGAAGTGGCAAGATTTGGGGGAAGAGGAAAATATACTGCAGGCCACATTCAGCTGTGGTTGAAAGTGGAACCAATAGCCTCTCTAGCCTGCTTCCATGTGTTGAAAACAAAGGTCTCATACCACGTGCCATTGGGAAGACCGTGGTTGCATAAGCACCGACTGGTCCTATCTATTTATTATCAGTGTGTAAAGGGAAGGTTGAATGGCAGAATGATATGAATAGCGGCAAATCCATCACCATTCGAACAAGCGAAGGCTCATCTGGTAGAAACTATGTTCTATGATAAGTGGGCACCATCTGGGGAAAGCTTAGTATCGAAACCACAAGGCACCTTCATGCCTAGGTGGGAAGACGTCCAAGGTGACCTGGAGCCCGATCTAAGGAGGCTATTGATGCAAAAGAAGAAAAGGAAAGAAGCACCCACTTTGGAATTAGACAATGCACTACAATGTCTCAGGGTTCGGGCCCCTAATGGCAGAACCGCCTACAAATTATGAAGGTGCGCGGGGCCCACACGCGATGTGCAAGCGAACTCCGGGCGAGAATGGTAGCATAAAAGTTTGGTATGCTGCGTGGCTCAAGAAAGTTCAAAAAAGGAAAGCAATATGGAGAGAAATGAGGAAGTTACAGCAGAAAAGGATGTACAAGTCACAATAGAGGAAAGGCTGGAAGAGGTTGACCTCGGATCCAATCCGTAAGAACCAAAATCCATTTCAATTAGTTCAAAACTATTAGGGAAAGAAAATTCAGAATTGATATTATTGCTGAAAGAATTCAAGGATGTTTTCGTATGGGATTACAGCGAGATGCCTGGGTTGGATCTCGGGTTGGTGGTGCATACGTTGAATGTCGATCCTGAGGCCAAGCCAGTGTCTCGGCCTGCCAGAGTATTCCACACTGAAATAGAGGAGCAAATAGTAAATGAGGTGCAAAAGTTGCCGGCTGCGAGTTTCGTTAAGCCCATCCAGCATCCACATTGGTTGTCCAACATTGTGCTAGTGAAGAAGAAGAATTGGCAGATAAGTTGTTGTGTAGATTTTAGAAATCTCAATAGAGCTTGCCTAAAAGATGAATTCCCACTGCCAAACATGGACTTGTTGATAGACTCTGCAACAAGAAACACCATGTTTTCCTTTATAGACGGGTTCAGTGGATACAATCAGATTCGAATGGCACCAAAAGATGCGGAGAAAACTGCCTTCAGAACACCCATAGGCAATTTCTACTATATTGTGATGCCTTTTAGGTTGAAAAACGCATGCGCGACTTACCAATGTACCATGATGGCCATATTCCACGACATGATGCACCGAGAGTTGGAAGACTACGTAGATGACATAGTTGTGAAGTCAAAAAGGCGAGAAGATCATGTCTAAATATTGAGGAAAGTGTTTGAAAGATGTCGGACCTTCAAGTTGAGAATCCCCTTAAGTGCACATTTGGAGTATCTTCTGGGAAATTTTTGGGTTTCCTGGTTCATAGCAGATGAATAGATGTAGACCCAGCCAAGGCCACAACCATAGCAACCATGAAGCCGCCTGCCACGGTGAAAGAATTGAATAGTTTCTTAGGAAAGGTCTCATACATTCAAAGATTTATCCCTGGTTCAGCATTAATTACTTCGACCTTCCCTAGATTACTCAAGAAGGGGCAAAGCTTTGAGTGGGGAGAAACAGTAGACAGCCTTTAAAAGGTTACAGCAAATTATGATGAACCTTCCTATAATGCAAACCCCAATTTGCAAAAGACCACTACTGCTTTATTTAGCGACCAGCTCGTATGCCATAGGCGCATTGATCACCCAAGAAGATAAAAGCAGTGTTGAGCAACCAATTTACTATATCAGTCGTGCCTTGAAAGATGTGGAGACTCGCTACCCAATAGCGGAAAGAGTATGCTTGGCAATAGTCTATGCTTCACAGAGGCTACGCCATTACTTCCTATCCTATGAGGTATGGCTGATGATGAAGCTCCACACAATCAAACCTTGTTGCGGCAGCCAATCCTTTCTAGAAGGATATCCCAATGGTTACTACAGTTGTCACAATATGATTTAAAGGCGAGAACACCCAAAGCAGTAAAAAACCAACAGAAAATTAGATGCAAACCGACCACAGAAATCAGTAATAACCTTTGGACACGAATGATACCTCTCCTTGGCAAAGCGAACAGGCCTACACTTTGCCAAATGCCTAGCACACTGTCCACAACAAATGTTGCAAAATAGTACTACAGGCAGAAGTAGTAACTATATGGCAGGAACCCACTTGCTCCTCATCACTCCGCAAGATATCTAACTATACATATAGATGGCCCAGAAACATGGGTGCCAACGGCAAACTCACCCCAGCAGATATCTTGATAGCTAATCGGAAATACAAAGGCTTCACAACATAATGAGGATGAGAGCCAAAGATGAACTTATAGAGCCAGAATATGATGAAGGCAACACGACGAGCAACAAAAGAAGCCTTGGAAAAGGCCCCAACCCAATATGACAACTTTGCATTGCCACTCATCCCCTTCCTCAACTCAGCCTCCACGGCTTCCTCCTCCGCAGAGAGCTCCAAACCACCAGGGTCAACATCACCAAGAATGGGCAAAAGCAATTGGTTTGCTATGTCTTCCAAGGTCACGATGATGTCATCGCAAGAAAGAAAGAAGGTGTGAGTAGTGGTGCACCACCGGTGGACCAAATGGCAGAGATTGAACAAGTCCTTAGTTGGACAAGCAATGCAATGAAACAATGGCCTTCAACACATCGGCCTGCTGTAACGCCGCCATGAAACCATTGTCGGGCAACTTAGTTTCTACCCATTCTTTCCAACCCAAAGCGGTACCCGACCCAAATTCGAAGAGAATAGGCATGGGGAGTGAAGTACCTTGGCAGATAACAAGATTGGGAATCTAAAAAGCCAACGAAGCCTAAGATATTTTCGTGTTGTGACGGCAAAGGGAAAACCATACACGACCCGACAGCAGAGGCACGTACTCGCCGGGCACTTTTGGGAAATGAGTGTGGGTATCATACCAAGGATCAATGAGAGGAACACACTCGCTATCTGGGTCATGGCATCCTTCCTCCTCATCGGAATGCTTCGATTCAGAGTGAAGAGACTCTTCGCCTACATCTTTTGTGGCAGGATCATCAGAGGCAATCTCTTTTCCCTTACGACGAGAAGAACCTTGGCCTTTCATCTGCATCATGGTGGAGTGGTTTATCGGATTAAATGGGTGAAAGTGTTTAAGGGAGAAGACACGGCAAAGAAAGGGAAAGGGAAGGAGTGTTTTGTGTCAGTGACGTGGAAGGAACCTCTTTAAGTACTAATGTCATTAACGCTGACATGAAGGGATGTAATGGGTCACCCATCAAATAAGGCATGGAATTAATGAAGCGAAGGCTATGTTTTAGAATAATTGCTAAATTGGGAAATTTGAAGAGACAACACTATTCACGGCAAGGAAAAAAATAATAATAGAGTAGGGCCCACTGTTCCAAAAAAGCCCGCGAAGAAAAAGAAAAGAAGAAGAAAAGACAGAGAAGAAGAAGAAGAGTCTTTTTTGTTCACATATGAATCGCAGGAACACTTTATATGCTTAGGGGGCTGAATGTTGATGCCCACTTTGGCAAAAAGGCCTAATAGCACGAAAAAGCCCAATAATATGGGAGGAAAAGAGTTAGCAAAATGGGAAGAAAGCCATTATACCCGAATGGCAAGAATAATGGATCATAGGCCTAGAAAATAATAAATGGGCTTCAAAGAAAAAAAGCGGGCCTAAGGTGCCCAGAGAAAAGAAGTAGTAAACCTATGGGCATTATATGAAAAAGAAAGCAAGTAAGAATGGGCCAAAAATGACCGAAGTAATGAATTAGGTAAGTAAGGGGTTGATGGAAAGCCCATGAACCCCAAAAGTAAAGAATATGGAAATTTGGGCTGGGAAAGCCTAAAAGACTTAGCAAAGGCACATGGGAGTAAAATGGGCTAAGGATGCCCAAAGAAAAGGAAACGGGACAAGGATACCCAAGGAAAACAAATGGGCCGAGGATGCCCAAAAGGATGAGATGGGCCAAGGAAGCCCAAAATAGTATAAATACTAGCCCAATGGTAATGCTGGGCCGTGGGAATTAAGCAAAGAGAAAGTATATAGTAGGCCCAAAAGAGCCCAGCAAGCATGGGTCATACAATAGCATAGCAGGAATGACAGAATGACATGGCAGAAGTGCTAGTAAACCTACGAAAGGGGCAAGAGATGGATTAGAGAAGGAATAATCCTCAATCAAGCAAGGTCCAGCCTAGGAAGGAAGTAAAACATGAAGAACGAAGGCTCGGGGAAGCATTCAAGCCACAAGAGGTCAAGCACGAGTAGCAGAATATACAGACAGGCCTTCAAGTCATGGCAAACACATGAGCAACAGACAAGCCATGGACACACATGGAAGTGGAGCACACACAAGGCTCACGCACCACCAACCTGTACCTAGCCAATACAGGAAGTGGTGGGCCATGGGTCAGAGGTAAGATAGGGTATGGTCTGGCGGTGGGGAGAAGTGGAGAGCCTATTCTGAGGTTCCCGCTCAAACTCTTTTGGGAAAAATATACTGCTAGGATGACATACCACCCAAAAAAGGGAAAGATGAGTTGGAATCACTAGGTGCATGTCATGAATGATAGTGAGAGAGAATGCCTACCTTTATTCAGATAGGAATGCCACGGTGAGCAAGCAAACAAAATAAGACTCTTTTTCTGGTAATGGGATATAGCACGGCCATCATAGGTAAGTGGTGGTGGCTGAGTAGCTGACAGACCAATGGGTGGTCTGGAAGGACACCCGTACCCAGACAAAAGCAGTTAAGGGGTAAAATAGTAAAAACCCATCACGGTAGGCAGTATGAAAAGGATCCCCCGCCATGCACAGAAGGGGTAAGAGGAACACAGAAGCAAAGAGATAACATAATAGTACTACAAAAGAAGAGAGTGGAAAACAGAGTAGCAAAACTTAGAAAAGAAAGAGAGTTAGAAAGAAAAACAGAAAGTAGGCAAGAATGAAAGGGCATGCATGCACCAATAGGCTAATCCTTCTCTCCCTCTAAAAGTCTACCCTCTATTAAGGATTAAGGAATCTGAGCATAAGCCATTTAGGCCCATTTTCTCAAAGCTGGTAATTTCTATGGTAGGATCTCCCTGTGAGATTACCTACATTGAAGAAGTGGTTTCCTTCTTGGACTTAACTCCATAAGACAACCAAGCACAGCAGACTAACCATTTCTTCTTTCGTCTTATTGATTAAGCATTGGTGTTATTTCCCTCTTATTATTATTATCTTATTTATATTGCATTTATATTGCTGCATTGCTTTACCTTTTATTTTATTCAATATTTTTCTGTTTTCCGACTGACAGTAAGCATACTACCTTTTATTGTTGCTATATTATATTTGTCTGCCATAACCCTTTTGTAACAGTTTCCTCTGCCATGGGCATGTCACCAAAGTTTTAGCAAACGGGCCTTAGTTTGCGCACAAGTCGGTTTAGGGTGTGTTGCAGCCAAATCGGTCCTGACTCTTCTACCCAGAACCTTTGGGCCATAGCGTGGCAGGAGGCAGCCCAGCCTGCAGTTGCAAAAAGGCCCACCATACCTCTATGTCCTCACAACTTGCGTCTAGTCTAATAGTACGAGCATCCAATCCAAGCGAATGACCACTTTCAATTCATATCCGTAAGTGGGAAGCTGATAATTCTCCAACCAAAGATTGACCCATCAAGAGAAACAGTTATCAATCTAGAAATTCGTTTGCAGCTTATATATAAGAAGTTACTAATAGAAGAAGTTAGGGCATCCTAGCAGACCCCAAACCCAAATGCAGTTAAAAGTGAGCAAGGATTAGTTTGGGAGTTTCCCATTAACAATCCCAAATCCAAAAAATAGTGGCAAATTTTTTTTTTAAATGGAAAATTAAAAAAAAAAAAAAAAAAAAAAACACACATCAAATGGCATCAAAAAATAATGGAAAAGTTATCAAAACTATAGATTTGGATCCGGTGCAATAGCTAGGGTATTGCACCGGGTGCAATTACACCACACCCGCTCACATCAATTTTTAACACTTTCATTTTTTAACTTTAACTTTTTCAACTGAAATAAATACATAATTTCCTGAAAATTGTTTTGCTATTTTTGAGTTTGGTTTTTGGAGGTAGCACATGCCTCATATTCGAGTTACCCATATCTGTGTTGTCTTCTAACAGCACCAGTGGTTTGGGGCAAACCAATATGTCCAAGTAACATGAAACTTAACAAAAAGATGTCATTGTTTTCTTTCAGTAGTCCATTGTGGTGATTGCATAAATGTTCCCCTGCACATGTTGTTAATTGTTCATTTTGTATTAAAAGTTGTTTTAGTTCGGAAATTTTCCAAAGGATTATTTATTTCACTGTCAAATTTTTGGATGCATATGTTTTACTGGAACATGGATTAGAGTTTGCTATTATGCAGTAGTGGTCTTTAGTTATATGGACTAACATGCCAGTACCACGTGTCTATGGTGTTTGCTTTGTTTATGTTATTGCAAAATCTATTGTGTCTATATGTGATTACCAGGCACCAGAAACTAAACCTCCAGTTGAAAAGGCTCCAAAGAAACCCGCAGTGGAAGCCACTGAAAAGAAAGGAAAAACTGTTGAAGTAGTAATAGATGAGCCACTAGATCCTGTAGCTGAGAAACTGCGCCAACAAAGGTAAAAATTCAAATATTTATTGTTAGGTTCTAAAGACTTAGGATTTGATGTATTTAGAACTCTAATATGTAATGTTGGTAAACCATGATCAAAACAATATGTTTAGTCTTGTTTAGGCTTACTCAAAGTTGTGTAATTCATGTAAAGTTGGAATCGAGAGGCTGCAGATGTATTAGTGCATTTCGGCTTGGCTCGATCCATCGAAGGTTAGACTCGATCGATTGAAAGTTGGCCAGAATGTTTTTCTGCAGAATTTCCAACTCAACCCTATCTCATTAAACGTTTAGGGTTTTATGTTTTTGCCTTAGGTATATAAGGCAAAACCCTAGCCACGTTTTGAGAGTTGCTCTGGTTGTATTGTTGCTCATATTTTGCGGTTTGTGTGAATCTCTTATGAGATCCTTGAGGAGCTTTCCTTCACATAAACTTAGGGTTTTCAAGGTAGAGATATTATCAACACCTTGATGATCAACTCAGTTGCTGCCATTAGAGTTTAAAGAAACACAAGTAGGAGTGCTTGTACTTGATTGGAGAATTCAAGAAAGAAGGAGTTCGTGATTTCGGAGCTTGCACGTGGTCATGTCAGTAAGTTCTACTGGTGGGTAGCATTAGGAAGTCGAGCGTGGGTGCTTGTAAGTCCTTTTGTATGAACTTCGATTCTTTCATATAGTGGATTCAAGTTACCTTGAGGATAGTTAGGTTAAATCATCCCCAGGTTTTTTACCGGTTTGGTTTTTCTAGGTGATCATATCTTTGTGTTCTTTATATTTCCGCTGCTTTATATCTTGATATGATTATTTGATTGTGTTAACCTAGATATGCATAATTTGACTAAGTTAATCATTTGGCTAATAAACTAGGTTAATCCAATTGTTGTGTTTTAAGGGGTCTAAAAACCTAACAAGTGGTATCAGAGCGGGTAGCTCTCTTGTTGTAGATCTTTTGATCTCTGAACTGATCCTTGACCCCTGTTGTCATGGAACATGGACACTCTCTTGTTGTTCCTCCTCACTTTGATGGGAATAACTATGCTTATTGGAAAGTAAAGATGAAAGCATTCATGAAATCTATTGATGAGAGGGTTTGGAATTCCGTTGAGTACGGATGGGAGAAGCCCACTACTCCTGTTAGTGAGTGGTAAACTTCTCAAAAAGAAGTAGCTGGGTTTAATAGCAAAGCTATGAATGCCAGCTTTAACGCTATTTCTATGGAGGAATTTAAGAGAATCTCAAATGTTGAAGTTGCTCACACTGCTTGGAAAATCCTCCAGACTGTGCATGAAGGCACAAAGGCAGTTAAGATTAATAAATTGTAGCAATTAACTTCTAGATTTGAAAGCATTAGGATGTCAAATGATGAAACTTTTGATGAATTCTATGCTAAGCTGAATGATATTATTAATTCTGCATATAATTTGGGTGAAATCTATGATCAACCTAAAATTGTTAGGAAGATTCTTAGATCTTTAACTGAAGAATTTAGACCCAAAGTGACTGCCATTACAGAGAGCAAGGATGTGGACTCCATCCCTATTGATGAGCTTGTAAGATCTCTTCAGTCCTATGAGCTAGACCTACCCAAAGCTAGCAAATCCAAGTCAATGGCTCTTAAGTCAGTTGATGATGTTGAGGTTGGTGGATTTGATGATGAGCTCCCTGCTACAGAGATTGCTTACCTTGCCAAGAACTTTAGAAACTTTCTTAGGAACAGTAACAGAAAGGCAAGAAATACAAACACTGCTGAACCTAGAAATTTTAGGAAGAATGATCCCATTAAGGTTAGCAATACTGAAAAACCTAGAGAAAAAATAGGTCAATCTTTCAATAATTCTTTGGGTTCTCAATGTTTTGGATGTCAAGGGTATGGTCATGTTAAATTTGAATGTCCTACACTCTTGAGGTCTAAGGGTAAAGCTATGGTTGTAACCCTTAGTGATAATGAGGTTTCTGATGATGAGTCTGGATATGACGAGGATGGAAACTTCATTGCTTTCACTGCTACTACTGTAGTCAATGAAAGCGTGTCTGTTGAAGAGAACCCTTATGATGGGAAACTCTTTGAGGATGCAGATCTTCAAGAGGCCTATAATAAATTTTGCAAAGTTGCTGCAAAGGATGCTATGAATGTTGAACTTGGCCTAAAGAAAATTGAATCTCTTGAGCTTGATAAGAAGAATTTGCTTGTTAAACTGTTTAATGCTAATGAACTTTTGAACAATGTGAAAACTGAGAATATGCTGTTGATTGATAAGGTTAAGAAATTAGAACTTGATTTATCTGTTGCTAGATCTGCTAGTTCTAAACTTGATCAAATGCTGAGTGTTCAAAAGTATCTTTCTGACAAATCTGGTTTAGGTTTTGTTGATAGCATCTTTGTATCTACACCACATTCCACGAACTTTATTCCTTCATCTTCTTCTGAACCTTCTGTGGGTGAGGTTGTGAGTGAAACTGTTAAACCCCCTGTGAGTGAGGTTGTCAAACCTATAGAAGTTTCACAATCTAGGAAGATTAGGGTTGATCTGAAAGAGTCTAAACCTAAGGAGTCTACCCTTTCTAAGGACAAGATGCATGGTAAACCTGCTTGGGTTTGTCATTTTTGTGGAAAGTCTGGACACATTCGTCCTAACTGTTACAAGTTTCAAGCTGCTAAGAGAGCAAACAAACCAAAAGTGTCTGTGCCTCAAGCACAAGATCCTATTGCACTCATTGGTGAATTGGTAAAGGCTTTAAACTTTTATTCCAATCCTTGAGTTGGAAATCACTCGAACGTGAATAGGAACTCCAATGCTCGTGGTGCATCTAAAAGGTTTTGGATGCAAAAGACTCGATTTAATTGAGTCTTTCTGACATGGTCCTTGTGCTTCATTGCTCTACTCTTTTGTGACCATTGTTCTTTGGTTTTTGTGTTGTTTTGTTTCTAGGATTTGCATTGCATAACATTCATGCATTTCATTCTAGGATTTATTTTTGTTTTCTCTTTTAAATTTAAAAAAAAAAAAAAGGAAAGCAAATTGTGTTTGGCATTATTTTTCTTGGTTTTTGAAAACAAGGTTGGTCAATTTATTTACACATAACATGTCTTGTGTACCTTGTTTAGCTTTGATGAGCTTATTTATTGCACTTTACTAGTTTGAGCTGTGTGCATGTTGTGTGGGAAAGATGTTTATGGTGTTTATCACTTTGTCTTAATCTTGAAGTCACATGTTATTTGACTGTCGGACTTGATCCTTTTGAGAAAGGCATAAATAACCATCTCACCACTGTTTACTAGCCAATCATGAACACTTTAGTGCATATCGTAAGATTTTGTACTCTAGCAAGTGTAGCACATGCACAAAAAAAAAAAAAAAAAACATATGGTGTAGCCTCGATTTAATTGCTTAATAATTAAAATTGGTGTGTACTATTAGGCTTGATGCCAAATCACATAATTAAAATTTGTGTGTACATTATCCCGGCTATTTAATAAGTTTCTGAACAATTAAAATTGGTGTGTATATTATGAGGCAAAATTCAAGAAACTTACATGATTGCAAGCTCTTGTTCTAGGAGATGTGAGAGTTATATGATGTAACTCTTTTGGTGATAGTCTCTTTCAAATTCTATGTGATGAATTTTGTAGATTTTGTGTTTGATTTCTATTCACATATCACATCACATGTATCTCAAGCTTTTGCTAGTTGCACACACTACATAAGTTACTTTTTACTAAACACTGTACATGTTATTGTGTGTGTTTTTGGTCTGACCAACCAAGTTTGAAAATATCTTGAGTATTATGCAAAACATTTTTTTGTTGCTTGAGAATTTAAGGGGAGAATGGTTGAAATTTTTTTTGAATAACTGGGCTTAAAACTTGGGTTTTTGAAAAAGCATTTCATCTCATACTCATGCATTTTGTTCATCAATTTTAATGCTTTGAGGAGTTTATGGCCAAAATGTGTTTTTTTTTTTTTTCAAAACTGTGTTTTTTCTCAAAAAATTTGTGAATCTCTGCCTGTTTCGATCGATCCATTCTGTTTTTCGATCGATCGAAAATGTGCTTAAAATTCTTTTAAGAGTCTCGGGTTGATTCGATCGATCGAATGTAATTTTCGATCAATCGAATATCGCGAATCAGGTTTTTAAAATATCAAACTTTGACTTGTTCAAATCACTTTTCAAAAGTTTCAAACATTTTTCTCTCTCTCTCCGACTTGGCAAGGCTAAATCATCAATTTTTGGTCGTTTTCCTCCGAATCTTTTGCAAGGTTTTTGTCCTCTAAGGCCGGTAAGTCCATTATACCCCTCATTTTCTTTTATTTTCATGTTTCATGCATTTTTCATGCATTATTCATTGAAATTTTCGAACCTATTTCTATTTGGGTTTTTTGTTGATTCAAGCCTTTTTAAGTGAAATTGATCATTGGGCTTTTGTTGGGACATGATATAAACATGATTTTGATGGTTTAATTTGATCAATTTTGTGATTTGTGAAAAATTGAAAATTCTAGGGCTTGTAATTGATCCAAATTGGGGATTTGTTCAAATTGGGTTAAATTGATGCAATTGGCTTGTTGAATTGATGTAATTGATCATTATATTATGTATTCTAGCTTACGTGATGATCAATTAGTCAAATTTTTCCAAAATCTTAACAAGTGGTTTTCAATTTTGGGGTTTTTATTAGAAACTCTGTGCTCAAGCCAATTTTGTGAAATTGAACTTAAATTGAACTTAATTTTACTGCATTAGAACATGCATCATGACATTGTAATTGTTCATGCATCATATAGATTTTTGTTCTATATTTTTTTTGTGCTAACTTGCAATCTGCCCTTGGTTTGTGCTTTGTTTTGTTCTTTTGGTTCTATCTTTGTGTCTTTGTCCTTTCCTTAGCATCATGCCTAGGAAGACTAGAGCTCATAGGTTTGTTCCCTCACCTTCTCCTCCCCCATCTTCTTTTGACCGTGAGAAGTTTCCTAGTGAGAAAAACCAAGAGATTTTTGAGACACTGAACCTTAGGAGAAAGATTTGGGCTGAGCGTTCTGTTGTGTTAGATGAGTTTGATCCTACCATTAGAGAAAATTTTGAGCGTCAGGGCTGGTTACCTCTGTTGGATATTTCTGATCCTCCTCCTCCAGCTACCCTGATTAGAGAGTTCTTTTCGAACATCTCTATCCGCATCTATGATTCCAACACTTTGGTAAAGAGTTAGATACGAGGTGTAGAGTACACCATTACTCCTACTATAGTAGCTGATGCTTTAGGGGTACCTTTGGTCCAGCACCCTGTCTACCCGTATGATGAGTCTCCACTCTTGGATGATGTCATGTCATACATCACTGGGTCCAGTAGGGTTCTGATCCTCGGATCACGTCTTCTGAGCTTCATGAGACTATCTATCTGTTTCTTCGGATAGCCTGTCATTCTATATGGCCCATTTCTCATCTTCACACCATTCCTCTCGAGCGGTGTGTCTTTTTGTACGCTCTTGTTACTGATGCTCCTATTAGTTTTCCTCACTTGTTTCTTCGTTCTTTGAACGAAGTTTATAGGAGTTCATCTTCCGCTCATGCTCTTGTCCATCCTATTTTTATTCATAGGATTTTGTTATATCTTGGTCTAGATGATTTCCCTTCTTCTGAGCCCGTACATGTTATTGCTCCCATTGGTGTGTCTCTTCTTAGGCAGAGAGCTACTCATCTTCGAGTTGGCTCTAAACACCCTAGGTCTGAGCCTTCTAGTACCGCACCTCCTCCTTCTTCTACAGGTCCTGCTGGTGAGGATGTTGCTGATCCTGTTGGTGATGCTGCTGCTGCTGATGTTCCTCTACCTCCTTCGGATGACTTTGATATACGTCGTACCTTGGAGACTGTCATGACCGTTCAGGTGGCTTATGGTCAGATTTTGGTGGACTTGCTTGATAAGATACGTGCTTTGTGAGCCGACTTAGCACATCTTCGTTCACCCTCACCACCTCCTTTTGATGATAGCATGTGATTGTCCTTTGGCATTCCGTCACAAAAAGGGGGAGTAGAGTTTTGACTCTTGTAGAGGAGTTTTTGTAGTTAGGGGGAGTATTTCTTTTGTTTTGCGGAGCTAGTGGAGATATTAGATTGTATCTAGGTGCTTCACTTTATATATCATTTTTGGGGCTATTCATGTTAGGAAGAGATACATTGATTTTGATATATATGATTCTTGTTTTTTGTGTTCACTACTTATTAATTTATATTTATGAGTTATTCATTGATATATGTCTTTATTATGTGTTGTGTGAAACATACAAGAATGTTTTATTTTTGTTGTATCTAACTTAAGGGGAGAGTTAGTTTACATATCTGTTGATTTACTGTTTTTCTGTCACACATGCGTTTATGTGTTTGTTGAGTGTTTCAGGAATATACAGGTTGATTCAATTGAGTTGCTGTCTACACTTGCAACTGATGGATAGTAGTTAGGATTGAATTTGTGTTATGAGTATTATTTTTGTAAAGGGCTTTTATTTGTAAACTTTGAGCTTTTAATTTGTGTTTTGTCACGGATTGCCAAAGGGGGAGTTTGTTAGGTTCTAAAGACTTAGGATTTGATGTATTTAGAACTCTGATGTGTAATGTTGGCAAACTATGATCAAAACAATATGTTTAGTCTTGTTTAGTCTTGCTCAAAGTTGTGTAATTCATGTAAAGTTGGAATCGAGAAACTGCAGATGTATTAGTGCATTTCGGCCTGGCTCGATTGATCGAAGGTTAGACTCGATCAATCGAAAGTCGGCCAAAATATTTTTCTGCAGAATTTCCAACTTAGCCCTATCTCATTAAACGTTTAGGGTTTTATGTTTTTGCCCTAGGTATATAAGGCAAAACCCTAGCCACGTTTTGAGAGTTGCTCTGGTTGTATTGTTGCTCATATTTTGCGGTTTGTGTGAATCTCTTGTGAGATCCTTGAGGAGCTTTCCTTCACATAAACTTAGAGTTTTCAAGGTAGAGATATTATCAACACCTTGATTATCAACTCAGTTGTTGCCATTGGAGCTTAAAGAAACACAAGTAGGAGTGCTTGTACTTGATTGGAGAATCCAAGAAAGAAAGAGTCTGTGGATTTAGAGTTTGCACGTGGTCGTGTCAGTAAGTTCTACTGGTGGGTAGCATTAAGAAGTCGAGCGTGGGTGCTTGTAAGTCCTTTTGTATGAACTTCGATTCTTTCATATAGTGGATTCAAGTTTACCTTGAGGATAGCTAGGTTAAATCCTCCCCAGGTTTTTTACCGGTTTGGTTTTCCTAGGTGATCATATCTTTGTGTTCTTTATATTTCCGCTGCTTTATATCTTGATATGATTATTTGATTGTGTTAACCTAGATATGCATAATTTGACTAAGTTAATCACTTGGCTAATAAACTAGGTTAATCCAATTGTTGTGTTTTAAGAAGTCTAAAAACCTAACATTTATTACTGCTAATAATGGATTTATTTTCTTCTTTTGGGTAGTAAATCAATTGTAGGCATGTCTATTTCTTATCTGGTGATTGGTAAATGATTTCTAAATAACCCTTAAAATTATGGGGCAGCAATAAATATTACTTTTTACACTATTTGACTTGAGCAGCATGATGTGTTAAAGTTGCATTTCTTTTTTGCATCTAATGCTAGACTCAGATTGTTGGTAACTGGCGATGCAAGTTGGTTTCTCTCATTACACTAGGTCCTGCAAGTCTTATGAACCAACAGTTTCAAGTTGGTTTCTCTTGTTGTAAGGTTGAATTTATTCAATCACTTTGTTGGCTTTATTCTATGCCAAATTTGCTTGTAATTCAGCATTTAGAAACCTGTATTTAGGTGGGAATTATGTAAAGGTAGTGTGTGAGAGAGTGTGAAGAAAAGCTCAAGAGTGTGTACTCACGAAGAGCCTCGCGACTGGCTCGCGATTGGCGAGTTGCTAAAGGTGGCACACGTGTGAAGTATGCAAGGGGAGCTGAAGGGTCACACAAGCTGTTGCACTACAGGACAAAACTTCCAGTCTGGCCAGGCAGTTAGCTCGTAACTTAAACTCGCGACTCGCTCCAGTTACGAGCTTGAGTCGCCAAAATGCCATGTTTGGTTGTAACTGACTCTTCGCATTACTTATACACCCTATTATAAATATCTTTATACCCACGAAATGTAGAGAGTTCCCAGAGAGAATTGTGAGAGAGAAATCCTAGAGAAAAACAAAATTGGCTCATCCACAATCTTTATCCTTTGATTCTCCAAATTCCTCTACTCTCACCCTCTCCATTGATATATCCTTAAGAGGTACATTAGCCAAATCATTATCTCACCATACTCATATCTGTGAGAAGACTTTTTGGTGCTTAGGAAGCAGTTCAGAAGGGACCAATTCATTTTGGTTGATGCAATGAGTTATTGCGGGATCCGGTAAGCTAGAGAAGACAAGGTTTGGCGTAACCCTGTTGGAACAAGAAGCTTGGAGGGTTTAAGTGCACTAGGTAGATTAGGCTTGAAGGGTCTTCTGCTATTCATGTATCCTAACTTTATTTTCTAGTGGATTATTGACTGCTTGGATGGAGGCGGAGAGGTTTTTCGCCGAAGAATTCAGTTTCCTCTTTGATAACAAATCGCTGTGTTGTCTTTGTGTTTGCATCTCTCTTTCCTTAATCATTGCCTTTTAATTACTGTTGTGGTTGTGATTAATTTCAGTTTAGATTGTTTTACCAATTCTGTTTTAGCTTATTTTCATATTCTACACATACATTGTTTGATTATAAGTTTGTGTTGGTAATTTGTAAATTGAGAGTCTAAACGTTCATAGGTTTTTTACACACTATTTGAATATTCACTTGTGCACAATAAAATTGATAATATCCAGAAAACAAGCAACTGAAACTGCATCAATTGAGGTTTTGTTAAGTTTGAAGCTAAGTTTGCAACTGAAACTGACACTTTTTTGAGCTTATTTCCCTTTTTTGAGCTTTATTTTAAGTGTATCTAGGTAACTTTGTAGGGGGGCTTTTAGCGTGCCAGATTTGCTGTCTCATATCGGGGCTTTGTTTTTGTTTTTGTTTTTTTTCCTTACTCTCATTTTTTTTTTTTTTTTTTAACTTTAAAAACCTCTAAGCAAAATGAGACCACTAAAATGGACAAAGAACAAAGTTGATATCCCAGATCCTAAGCTCTTTTGTCAATGTTTGGCATCCAGAAGTGTCCCCCAACAACCTTGCTTGTCATTCTGATCATAGTGCACAGTTGATGGTTGATGTTGCCCATAGTTTTGAACAGCGTGCTTGATAAGTTTTTGCGTCATGCTATAGGATGCACGTTGTTCTGTTTTAAATTATCGGCTTGCCTGCATTTGTTTTTCTACTTAAGTTTGTTTGGGATCGAAATCATTGAAAAACAAATGCAAATCATGATTTATTAGAAGGGTTTGATCCCTGCTAATTTGGAACTTGTTGTCCATGACAGGCTGGTGGAAGAAGCAGATTATAAATCTACCAAAGAACTATTTGGTGAGAGAGGAGATGAGAAGACTCTTGATAATTTTATTCCCAAATCAGATACTGATTTCTTGGAATATGCAGAGCTAGTATCACAAAAGCTGCGTCCATTTGAGGTGTGTTAAATTGTCTTCCTCTGTTTTGACCAAAGGTGAAGTGAATATCTAACTTTGTTAATAAATGTACCTGTGCTTCTGTGATACAGAAAAGTTACCATTATATTGCTTTACTCAAGGATGTAATGAGACTGTCAATGACTACTTTGAAAGCAGCAGATGCAAAAGATGTTGCATCTTCTGTCACAGCAATTGCAAATGAAAAGCTAAAAGCAGAGAAGGAAGCAAATGCTGGTAAAAAGAAAGGTATCTTTTTGTGTACTTTACTTCCTGGATACTTCAAGAGGATCACTCATGATTGTAAATCCGTTGTGATGGACAGACATTGACTTATATGTATTTAATGGATTTATCTCTCCATTTTTTCAGTTGGTGCTCTCAGTTGTTCTGTAATGAGGAATTTATCAATAACTTATCAATTTGTTTTTCCTTGCCTGCAGCCCCTAGGAAAAAGCCGTTCCTTGTTGACAAGCCAAATGATGAAATGGTTGTTACTTCCTATGATGCTCTTGATGACTATGATTTCATGTGAGTGTTTTGTTCCAGTCAGAAATTGATTTCTGCATTTAAGTCATTGAAGTAGGGATAAGATCCTCCGGCGTTCCCCTCCCCAGATATTCACGAGCGTTATTGCTGTATTTGTTCTATAAGAAACTGTCACATTGCCTTCTATATTTTATGGTCAATTTTGTTAGTTTTGAATACTAGATCTACATTTGTTTGCATATACTATATGTTGTGCTTTGCCCAAGTCATTGAAAAACATGTTACTGTCAAAAGTATAATTACTATTTATTGAGATTTTTTTATTCAAGTCCTTCAATAATATTGCATTATCAAATATTTTAGGTTGGATAAATGTGATGCGTGTTGAATGGGTGCAAAAAATAATGAATGGAAAAATTAGAAAAATAAATATGCCAACAGGATCTCTATTGACATGCTTGGTAAATTGCCATTGGTTATACCTATGCAGACTATGATAAAGTTGCTTTATAATCAAGGATAGATGGTTAAGAAAAATGGATAAAAGTTGTTCATTTTATATTTGCATTATCGTATTCCTTTGTTCTCTTCTTTCCAAACCCACTTCTTGTGATGTGCCTTGGCACCCTATCGAGTTCAACAACTGAGAAATTAGCTATTGACGGGAAAAAAATAAAGAAAAAAACCTGAGAAATTAGGCAATGTAGCCATTTTTGTGACATACTAGTTTTGAATATGAACGTGTAAGGCATGTAAAAATCACTATCATCAAATATTAGTAATAAACAACTTTGTGATTCTATCATAGCTTTCTTTAATCAAAAGCTAATAGAAGATTACGAAGTTTTTTGAGGACAGGAAAATGACTCTTACTTAGTACTCAGTAGTGGTGTCCTCTCAGGATTGAATAATAAGGCTTGAACATAAGATAGATATGATCCAAGATCGGATGACATTTTATACATTTCAAGTGAATAGACTACAAATTCTCTCTTTTATGTTGAATTTTCATGTTAATCTTCTTGCTCTCAATCCTTGGAAAAGAGTAGAAAAACATGTAAGGATACTAATACTACAAAATATTGACCAGTACTTGTAACTAAATATCACCCACCCAAAACTACCCAAAATGAAATTCAAAATCATAGATCAGAAAGATAAAGGTCTAAATATATGTTGTGAAATTGTTGTGTCCATAGCATTAAGTTTGATATAAAAATAAGAAAAAAAAGTAAAATACAAGGTAGCAATAATGACATTCTACATCTCATTTGCTATACTTTTAACATTGTATTTATGTATCAAAAAAAAAAAAAAACATTGTATTTATAATTTTTTTTTCTTTATTATTTGTTTCCAACGGTTATATTTTTAAATAATTATGTTCTTATAGTCATATGTTTTTAAAACCCTACTTTTCCTAACAATGATTAAAAATTAATAAATTATTCTATCGGTCATATATCTAGAAATCCCTTTTCTTTTTCTTTTTTTTGGTGACAATCATATTTTTGGAATTTTTTTCCTTAAAGATCATACAAGTTCTTTGAAGAGTATGATAGATGCAATGGAAACTACCAATGTAGTCCATAGAAGTCGTTTAAGTTGAACTAAATTACTAAACTACCAATGTAGTCCATAGAAAACTCACATGCACAACTCATATCAAATTACAATAAAAACTTATATCCATAATTCACACACTCAAAGTTCCTACAGCTCGCCTTTTTATTGCCATCAATGTTCGACGAGGTCCAATTGGTGTTGAGAATGAACTTCTTGGTCTCTATTGCGTTTATAAAATTGAGCAAATTCCAAAAACTTGCTCGTGTGACACTTGTGTGTTAAAAATCAAGCACCGCCTCTCTCATTCTCTAGAAAATTCTCTTGCATTCTGGATTTTTCTGTGAGATGTCTCTCTTTAAATCTCTAGAGACTTCTATGTAGAAGTAAAACTCAGCCATAAATTTTTTGTAATAGTCTAGAAGGGGCTAGAAATTAAAATAAAAAATAATTTAGTCTGTTTGGATATCACTTATTGTTGAAAACTGAAAACACTATAGAAAATAATTTTTAAATGTGTGAATAGTGCTGTGGGACCAATTTTTAATGAAAATTTTGCTGAAAAAGAGGTTTATGGGTCCCGTGAACAATGCACAGCACCCATTGACAGATGCAAACGTGCAATGCAAGCATTGAAAATGCTATCCAAACTCCAAGACCTAGACGTGTGTAGTGAGGTGAAGTACAGGTAAGCACCAAGACTAGTGTGAAGTGAATAAAAGAAAGTCAAGAGTGGTTGTGTCATAGGGTTAGTAGCTAGGTGTCTAGGAGTAAGGTGTCAAGTGTGTGCAATTGTATTGTTCACGGGACCCACTGACAGATGCAAATGCTCATTGTAGGCATTAAAAATGCTATCCAAACTCCAAGACCTAGACGTGTGAAGTGAGGTGAAGTACGACTAAGCACCAAGACTAGTGTGAAGTGAAAAAAAGAAAGTCAAGAGTGGTTGTGCCATAGGGTTAGTAGCTAGGTGTCTAGGAGTAAGGTGTCAAGTTTGTGCAATTGTATTTTGTGAGTAAGTGTTGTGTGCAGTGAAAGAAAGGTGCTATGCGTGCACTAGTGTTAGTGAGTCAAAGCACCAGTGCTTGTAAAGTGTTGTAATTTAAAGAGTCCGGTTTTTAATAAAAGGTCTTTTCTTGGTGTTTTGTTCAACATTGTGTATGAGGATTTCATCAACTTGTTCATAATCGAAATTTATAGCTTTGTTTTCATCTTGCTCATCTTCAATAATCATGTTATGGAGAATTTTGGACGCTTTCATGACGTTTTGGAGCATTTCAAGATTGAAAAAATTGTGTAGGTCCACATACAAATGCAATTTGTGCTTGAAGCACTCCAATTACATTACATGCTTTGTTAGGATTGGTGCCCTTAAATCCTATTGTAAGATGCTATGTATAATATTAAGTGTGACATTGTGTTTGACATTATGTATGACTTAATATTATGTTTAATAAATTTGTTTTATTATTATCTGAAATAATGGTAACATGAATATTCAGACATTATCATATAGTCCATGAGATGCATAGTATGTGATTTATGTGAAGAGTCACAGAAGATATAAATCACAAGTTCTTTGTAAACTCAGAATTATAGTTCGTAGTCGGTGATGAAATTGGGCATTTCATCTGCGAAGACTATAACATATCAACTACGATGATTTGTCTTGATCATGGAAGTGGAGACTTCTAGTTGATGTGTTAATATGTTTTAAGAGTTAAGACATATTGAACTGGACCGCTGTGAGATTTATTATTCTCCTAAAGACTGTCAAATGAATAATAAATCTCACGACTTGTATTTGCATGAACTCTTAATCCTGAGAGAATAATGAACCTGATCATGAGGTGTAGGTTGCTTTGATATATCAGGAGTGAGATCTACAGTTATGGTCAAAACCTCAGTATGTTGGGCAGCTACATTTAGTGTTGATGGAACATGTATTCTCAAGATGGAATTCATAGTCTCTTAACGAAGATATAAAATATTCCCTTGAGATAAGTTTAATGGGTTTGTTATTCAGAGAGTTAGGCCTAACCACTTTAGTAAGACTAAAGTATATATTTATGGAATTGGATTTCATAAATATATAATGAATAATATTAAAGGATTAAACCGGGTACTCAAGGATTAAGATGTAGTAATTTACAAAGTGGCAGTCTACATTAATGACTTTGTATTACTACGAATATTTTATGAAGGGGTTGCATGTATAATAAAGTCTTGGGATATAATTTATAGATAAAACCTAGAGTGCAACTATTTTTATATAGTGGTATTAAAAATAGTTAATGGTAACTTTGGACTTGTCAAGAGTTGACAGAAAAGCCCAAGGCCCATTGGAGCTAGTGTCTTATTGGTCCCTTTTGGTCCCACTCCAAACCACACACTTAAGCCCAATTGGTAAGGCCCAAAAGGCCAGCCCAATTAGATAAATTGGTTAGATATAAAGAGAAAAACGTACAGAAATAGATGTGTGAGAAAAACATTATGGAAATGGTGTGCATGTGAGTTTTTGTCACTCACAAGTCATCCCTTTATTACCAATCGAGAGACCACACATCTTGGGCGTTAGTGGAATTGGAGTGAAGATTAAAAGTAGTCCCAAGTGCTTCAATCTTCAGTTTTGAAATTCACCGCTTCAAGGTACGATCTCTTGTTTCTCTAATTCTGAAATTTACTTTGTACGTGTTATCAATATCGAATGAAGTAGATCCGTTTAAAACTTATTTTTCGCTGCATTTATCTTTATTTCCATCAAAATGGTATCAGAGCGGTCTTCAATTTCGTATTGTTTAACATGTTATGTGAGTTTTAGAATTGGAGAAGATAGTTTCATATTGTTAGAAGATTAGTTTATAATTTTCTGCATGTTGTTGAAACTATGATTTGATGAAAACTGGAATTGATGTTATGATGTTGTTTAAATTTAAATTTAAGTATGTTAAATTGAGTTTTAAGGCTATAGCATCAATAGAATTCAGTTTTGACATCAAACTCTGTCTATCATGTTCGTATGAAAGATGTTTGTTCATGAAAAACGAAGAAAGCTGTCTTAGAAAAATTTCTGGAAATTCAAGTTTCGCGATTTTCGATCGATCGAAAATTATTTTCGATTGATCGAATGAGACAGTGATCAGACTTCTTAGAACGATAGATTTTCGATTGTTAGTCAATCGATCGAATTTGTTTTTCGATCGATCGAGAGTCGATCGAGTATCAATCGAAGGAGTCAGAGGATCACGTTTGAATTTCTTAATTTTTTCGATCGATCGTGGGGCACATTCGATCCATCGAAAGAAAGAAAATCAGAAATTTTTCTAAGTGTTTTCACATGTGAAAGTACTAAGACAATGTGTAATTAGATTATGCATGTTTAGTAATTAAAAACCTTTTATTTAAAGACATCTAGTGGGAGAGAGATACAAGGGTTGCATCTCACGGCCTCCATTGTCGGTTTAAAGTAGTGTGATTAAGCACCTCGCCTTGGCGTATATGCCTTGCTCCCTTCGGAGGGTGATTGATTCATGGTACTACAGGTTAAACTTCTTAAAGATAGATGAAATGTGTTTTTACATTAAGAACGACCACGCTTCCGTGGAGTTACTTGGTGATTCACATTGATTCTAGGCAATGGTGTACACTAGACTAAGTGTGATGTTAACCTCCCTTCGGAGCTATGTCATTATTACTTAGAGGCTAAAGGAATAGCGGCAAATTATTTTTGTTTGGTAAGAGTTACCATGATAGCATTAATAATGAGAATAATTCTCGCCTGATCATAGTGATTGGTATGACCTCGCTTCCGAGGAATATTAATTACGGGATTGGGTTGTCGTTGCATATATTATATTATGGTTTTATTAAGGTTCCATACTATATGTTTATATGCTAAATAGATAATGTCCAATTTACTTATTATATTCATGTTTATTGTTTTCAGATTTGATCATGGCATCTTTTAGCCCACTTGTAACTATTCTTAATCAAAACAAACTGACTGGATCCAACTATGTTGACTGGAAAAGAAATTTGGACATTGTTCTTACTGCTGAAGAGCATAAGTATGTTCTTACTAAACCATGTCCTAGCTTTCCTTCATTAGATGCACCTCTTGAGGTAAAACAACGATATGATCGTTGGCAGAAATCTAATGAGATGGCCAAGTGCTACATCCTAGCATCTATCTCAAATGTTCTACAGCATCAAATGCAGGATGTAGAACTAGCTTCAGACATAATGCAAAGTCTGAAGGAGATGTTTGGTAAGCAAGGCCGTTCTGCAAGGCAAGAGACCATGAGGCAAATTTATAATACCAGAATGGCTGAAGGAAGTTCTGTGAGAGAGCATTGTCTTACAATGATCTCTAACCTGAATGCATTGGAAGTTTTAGGTGTTGATATAGATGGAGAATCCCAAGTGGATATGATACTCCAGTCGCTACCGGAATCATTCAAGGAATTCAAACTAAACTATAATATGAATAAAAAGATTTATATCTTGTCTGAATTAATGAATGAATTGGTAGTGGCAGAAGACATTCTTGGTACTTCCAATGTTGAAGCCAATGTTGGTGAAGCTTCTACTTCTCAACCTAAGTCGAAAGGCAAGGGTAAGAAGAAGAAGAAGAAGAACTTCACCAAACAAGAGGGTAAACAAATTGCCTTAGGGGTTGCTGACAAAGGAAAGAAGATCAAAGGAAAGTGTTTCCATTGTGGTGAGAAAGGACATTGGAAGAGAAATTGTCCAATATTTAAGGCTGCCAAGAACAAAGGTATAATTAATACTTTCCTTCTTGAAATATGTTTGGTACAGAATCTCACGGATTCCTGGTGTGTGGATTCAGGTTGTACTAATCATATCTGCAATTCCTTGCAGGGGTTCCAGGAGACCAGAAAGCTTAAAGAAGGGGAGTTGTTTCTTACTTTGGCTGATGGGAGCAAGATTCCAGTTGTAGCTGTTGGTGTTTGTAATTTATGTTTTGAATCTAGAGTTCTAATATTAGAAGACTGTTTGTATGTACCTAATATTCGTAGGAATTTAATTTCAGCTACTTACTTAGGTAAACATGGATATTGTGTTATCCTGAAAGACAATGTTGTAATAAAGAAGGATAAAGTGTTTATCTGTTCTGGCAATATTGTGGATGGTCTTTATATTTTGGATGGTCTTTATATTTTAACTCCTGATAAGCATGAATTATATAATTCTGAATTAGATAATAACTCTCATGTAAAATCATTAAAGAGAAAGTTTCCTTCTACTAGTGAAGCATATCTTTGGTACTTGCGTTTGGGTCATATTAATTCAAATAGGATTCAAAGACTGATCAAAGATGGACTCTTAGAGCCCATGGACTTTGATGAATTTCCAGTTTGTGAATCTTGTTTGGAAGGTAAAATGACCAAATGACCTTTTAATGCAAAAGGTAGAAGAGCCCAAGATTTGCTAGAGCTAGTGCATTCTGATGTTTGTGGTCCTATGTCAATCCAAGCAAGAGGTGGCTATGAGTATTTCATTACTTTCACTGATGATTACTCAAGGTATGGTTATGTGTACCTAATGAGACGGAAGTCCGAAGCCTTTGAAAAGTTCAAAGAGTTTAGGGCTGAAGTAGAGAATCAATTGGGTAAACGCATAAAGGCCATTCGATCTAATCGTGGTGGCGAATACCTTCTTGGGGATTTTAAGGATTACTTAACTAAGAATGGGATTGTATCCCAGTTGACTGCACCTGGAACTCCACAACAAAATGGTGTAGCAGAAAGAAGGAATAAGACTCTTTTAGAAATGGTTAGGTCCATGATGAGTTACTCAACTTTACCGATTTCTTTTTGGGGTTATGCCTTAAACACAGCAATACATCTTTTAAATTTGGTTCCATCAAAATCTGTTCCCAAAACACCCATGGAATTGTGGAGTGGGCGTAAGCCTAGTATGAAATATCTCCACATTTGGGGTTGTTTAGCACATGTTTTAAAAGGGAAGCCTGATAAATTGGAACCAAAATCAGAAGTGTGTTTGCTTGTAGGTTATCCAAAAGAAACTAGGGGTTATTTATTCTATAGTCGTAAAGATAACAAAGTTTTTGTTAGTACAAATGCTAAATTCTTGGAAAATGACTATATGAATAATTTTACTCCTAGAAGTAGAGTTGTGTTGGCTGAAATGAATGAATCTGTAAATGAACAACCAATAGATGAAACTAGGGATGATGTGGCTGTATTAGATACACCACAAGATACTACTCATGACATGTCTAGTACTCAGGTGCCTCGTCATAGTGGGAGAATTGTTCGGCCTCCTATAAGATTCATAGGTTTGGGAGAAACTTATGAAGCTATCTCAGAAGAGGTTGAATCGGATCCCTACACATATGATGAAGCTATAAATGATATAGATGCACATCATTGGGTCCAAGCTATGAAATCTGAATTAGATTCCATGTATTCCAATCAAGTTTGGGATCTTGTAAAGGCGCCTAACGGCATTAAACCTGTTGGTTGCAAATGGGTTTACAAGAGGAAGAAAGGGATAGATGGAAAGGTTGAAACCTTTAAAGCAAGGCTAGTGGCGAAAGGGTATACACAAAAAGAAGGTATTGATTATGATGAAACCTTTTCTCCAGTAGCAATGCTTAAATCTATCAGAATTCTCTTATCCATTGCTGCTCATTTTAATTATGAGATTTGGCAAATGGATGTCAAGACTGCATTTCTTAATGGCAATCTTGAAGAGGAAATCTATATGATGCAACCGGAAGGTTTCATAGCAAAGAACCAAGAGCATATGGTATGCAAGTTGCAAAGGTCCATTTATGGACTTAAGCAAGCATCTAGGTCATGGAACATCAGATTTGATCAAGCAATCAAGACATTTGGTTTTGAACAAAATCTTGATGAACCATGTGTGTACAAAAGACATCAAGATAAAGTAGTAATGTTCCTAGTGCTTTATGTTGATGATATTCTACTCATTGGAAATGATGTAGGGGTAATGTCATCAGTAAAGGTTTGGTTGTCAAGCCAATTTGATATGAAGGACTTAGGTGAGGCTAACTTTATTCTAGGGATCAAGCTTTTGCGAGATCGTAAGAATAAGATGTTAGGATTATCACAAGCTGGATATATAGATAAGGTTCTAGAACGGTTTAGCATGCAAAACTCCAAGAAAGGATTGCTTCCTTTCAGACATGGAGTTCCTCTGTCTGATGATCAAAGGCCTAAGACTCAAGAGGAAGAAGATATGATGAGACAAGTTCCTTATGCTTCTGCAGTAGGAAGTCTCATGTATGCCATGCTTTGTACTAAACCAGATATCTGCTATTCAGTTGGCATGGTCAGCCGATATCAATCAAATCCAGGACCAAAACATTGGCAAGCTGTAAAGCATATTCTCAAGTATCTACGGAGAACGAGAGATTATATGCTTGTTTACCAAAGTGAGGATTTGATACCTATTGGCTATACAGATTCAGATTTTCAATCGGATCTAGATTTCAGAAAATCCACTTCAGGATGTGTTTTCACCTTGGGAGGTGGAGCCATTAGTTGGTGGAGTATTAAGCAATCTTGTATTGCAGACTCCACCATGGAGGCAGAATATGTTGCTGCTTGTGAAGCAGCAAAGGAAGCTGTATGGCTCAAGAAGTTCCTTTCTGACCTTGGTGTAATAAGAATGGAGCAAGTTCCAATCACATTGTTTTGTGATAACAGTGGAGCAGTTGCACAATCTAAAGATCCAAGGAATCATAAGAAAGGAAAGCACATTGAGAGGAAGTACCATATCATTCGAGATATTGTTGCTCATGGAGATGTGGTGGTAGCAAAGATTGAAAGTGCAAACAATCTGGCAAATCCACTTACTAAAGCTTTGCCTCAAAGGATTTTTGAGTCGCATCTGGAAAAAATGAGAGTTAGATTAGTGCACAATAGTCTTTAGGGCAAGTGGGAGATTGTTAGGATTGGTGCCCTTAAATCCTATTGTAAGATGTTATGTATAATATTAAGTGTGACATTGTGTTTGACATTATGTATGACTTAATATTATGTTTAATAAATTTGTTTTATTATTATCTGAAATAATGGTAACATGAATATTCAGACATTATCATATAGTCCATAAGATGCATAGTATGTGATTTATGTGAAGAGTCACAGAAGATATAAATCACAAGTTCTTTGTAAACTCAGAATTATAGTTCGTAGTCGGTGATGAAATTGGGCATTTCATCTGCGAAGACTATAACATATCAACAACGATGATTTGTCTTGATCATGGAAGTGGAGACTTCTAGATGATGTGTTAATATGTTTTAAGAGTTAAGACATATTGAATTGGACCGCTGTGAGATTTATTATTCTCTTAAAGACTGTCAAATGAATAATAAATCTCACGACTTGTATTTGCATGAACTCTTAATCCTAAGAGAATAATGAACCTGATCATGAGATGTAGGTTGCTTTGATATATCAGGAGTGAGATCTATAGTAATGGTCAAAACCTCAGTATGTTGGGCAGCCACATTTAGTATTGATGGAACATGTATTCTCAAGATGGAATTCATAATCTCTTAACGGAGATATAAAGTATTCCCTTGAGGTAAGTTTAATGAGTTTGTTATTCAGAGAGTTAGGCCTAACCACTTTAGTAAGACTAAAGTATATATTTATGGAATTGGATTTCATAAATATATAATGAATAACATTAAAGGATTAAACCGGGTACTCAAGGATTAAGATGTAGTAATTTACAAAGTGGCAGTCTACATTAATGACTTTGTATTACTACGAATATTTTATGAAGGGGTTGCATGTATAATAAAGTCTTGGGATATAATTTATAGATAAGGCCTAGAGTGCAACTATATTTTTATAGTGGTATTAAATATAGTTAATGGTAACTTTGGACTTGTCAAGAGTTGACAGAAAAGCCCAAGGCCCATTGGAGCTAGTGTCTTATTGGTCCCTTTTGGTCCCACTCCAAGCCACACACTTAAGCCCAATTGGAAAGGCCCAAAAGTCCAGCCCAATTAGATAATTGGTTAGATACAAAGGGAAAAACGTACAGAAATGTAAGTGAGAGAAAAACATCATTGAAAAGTGGTGTGTATGAGAGTGTAAGTCACTTTTTTGGTCATCCCTTTGTTACCAATCGAGAGACCACACATCTTGGGCGTTAGTGGAATTGGAGTGAAGATTAAAAGTAGTTCCAAGTGCTTCAATCTTCAGTTTTGAAATTCATCGCTTCAAGGTACACTCTCTTGTTCTCTAATTCTGAAATTTACTTTGTGCATGTTATCAATATCGAATGAAGTAGATCCGTTTTAAAACTTATTTTCCGCTGCATTTATCTTTATTTCCATCACTTTCCTTCACACAAGCTTAGGATTATCAAGAAGGAGATTTCATTGAGAGTTTGATGATCATTCAGTTGCTGCCATAAGAACTTGAAGATACGCAAGCGGGAGTGCTTGTACTTGCTAGAGAATCCAAGAAAGAAGGAATCCATGGTCTCGGAACTTGCACCTGGTCGTGTCAGTAAGTTTTCTACTGGTGGGTAGCAATAGAATGTTAGTGGTTTAAGTTCTATTGTACAAACTTCGATTCTTTCTATAGTGGATTCAAATTTACCTTGAGGATAGCTAGGTTAAATCATTCCCAGGTTTTTTACCGGTTTGGTTTTCCTGGGTGATCATGTTTTTGTGTTATTTATATTTCCGCTGCTATGCATGATATGATTATATGATTGTGATAACGTAGATCTGGAATTTGGACTAAGTAATAACTTAGCTTATTAACTAGGTTAATCCAGTTGTGTTTTAAGAGGTCTAAAAACAAACAATGTAAATACATAATTTAGAGTACTATTGAAGACTTGTGGTTGACCATAGTAGACAATTAGTATACTAACAAAAAGAGTAGACAATTAAAAGTTATTGTTATTTATATTTATGGAAAACTAGCTTGTAACCTCATGCATATGCATGGATACACTTAAAGATATACAATAAGATGCATAGTATAATTCACACACACACACACACACATACACACACACACACATATATATATATATATAATTTAAATACTATTGATAGTCATTTTTATATTTTATTAACTCTTTAAAAAAATTTGTAAAGATATTATTAGATCCATTTTTATTTTATTTTATTGTGAAGCACCTTTTTTTTTTTTTTTTTTTACGATTCATTTATTCTAGGCTTTTTGGTTTTTGTACTTAATAACTCACTTGGATGAATATTTATGATGTGGTTCTAGATTTAATTCTAAAATTAAAAAATAAAACATGTTAAGACATATGTGATTTACTTGTTAGAAACATATGTCACTATTTTATGTAGTTGGCTAATCCTTTGACAAAACGCACTTTACTTGTAATTGGGTAAATCTAGGATGTGTTTAATACTTCAAGAAACATGTTGTTCAAGTCTAGTATTAAAGTTATGAAGATTGGACCAAGAAACAAGTGAAGAAAAGCTATTTAATAAAACTGGACAAATAGCTCGACACCTTCGGACAGATAGCTCGATAGCTGCTCGACACCTCTCGACAGCTAGGCTATCTATCGAGATTTTCAACTTCTTCTTATCGCAATCTTGATAGCTGGTGGATCGATCGAGAAAGCTCCTATCCCCTCGACAGCTCCTCGATAACTCCTCGATAGTTGTATCTGTCAAAGTTTAAATCTCAACACCTCCTTGACACCTCTCAATCGATCGAGGTTACAGAAATTCAGATTTTCAGATCTAATTTTCAGCCCATGATGACATGTATGTGTAGGGTTTCTTGTCTCACAACCCTAGACCTATATAAGGCTTATTTTAGAGGCCATCACATAAGAGAATACAAGGAGAACATATGTAAAAGGTGACCGATGCCTTATTCTCTCTGAAAGAAGCTACTGCGTCTTTGCACCTTAGGGTTTTGTAACCAAGTGCTTCTTGATCTTCATTTTTGATGAAGTGAAGAACTTTGCAGCCAACAATCTTCTTCTAGTTGGTGATTAAGTCGTGTACTGGGATCTGCGCAATTGGTTAGTCACGTACTGGGATTCGTGCATCAAAGGGTGGTGTTCATATATTGAAGAGTTCAAAGGTTCTGAAGCAGTAGAAGGTTTCTGCTATGAGTTCATCTACGGAGATTGTAGAGTCTAGGGACTAAGGTTTTGTACTAAATCTGAAACTTCTCTTTACTATATCAACCGGGGTCTAAATTTCCCAACAAAACACTTTAAAAATAAATAATTTAGGACACATGGCACAAAATTGGAACTCAAATTTGGAATTCTAATTTGAGATTCTCTTAACTTCACCTATGATTATATATATAGATGTGTTCTCCTGTCAAAAAAAAAAAATTATATATATATATATATATATATAGACAAATGGTTGATATATATGTGTGTGTATGTGTGTGTGTGTGTGTACGTACATACGTACGTACATTACTGTCCATATATATGAGCAAGATGAGTGGTAGAGATCATGAAAATTTGGCAACTAATTAATTTTGATTGTATCTATTGTCAAAATTTTAGTATGAAAACCAAATTCATTCTTGGTTTTTTTATTTATAATGATTACATTAGTTGGTTTACATAATACACATGTTTTAAATTATGCAAGAAATATTTTTAAAAAATTGCATATCAAACACCAGAAAACATTCTCAAGCTTATTTTCAAGGTCGTTACCAAACACTGGAAAATGAGACAGTTTTCTAGAAAATGCTCTTTGAAAAATGAACCATTTTCTAGAAAACGTTAATGCTGAAACAAACAGAGCGTAAAAAATATATATAAAAAATGAAGATTACAATAATTAAATTGCTAGTTACAATCTAAAAAAAAGGTAAAAATATACTCACTAAATTACAAATTGCATCATCCAATTTTGCCCAAAATTCAATTCAATCTTGTGACTTTCAGTTTGGTCATTTCAGTCTGCCCAACTTTAATTCGTGTTCAATGTAGTCCTTCTGTCCACTCCATTAGGTAGGTTGCCTTTAAGTTCCCCAAAATGACTACGTTTTGTTATTTTTGAAATTCTGAAATTAAAAAAATAAAAATAAAAATCTAGAAAATTTATAAAAAAAAATAGATTTATTTTTTCTTTTCCAATTAAAAGGATATGTCTTGCAAGTCTCTTGGATGCTTGAAAATTTAAGAACCTTGATCTCAAGGTGAGCCATGGTAATTAATAAGTTCAAAGGGTTGAAATATGCCGGTATACAGATTTGATTCCAATTTAGTAAAAAAAAAATTCTTCGGAAAAAAGAAAAAGAAAAAAACCTTTTCAGTACTATTCACTCAACTCCTTTCCATGCCCTTACACCACTGCAATTCATTATAAACCATTCAAGCAACTATATTGCGAAAGCAAACTTTATTTGTCTAGTTTATTGATTTCAAAAGCGGGTTGAGCCCGGCTTAGAATTTGCTCAAAGACAAAAAAGTTTCGATATGCTCAAGATAAGGTGTTTATGATCTTTTACCCATCTCTTTTGCACCAAATTGAATTTTTGAGTGAAACTAGTTTCATTGGAAAGTAGACATCCGAAGTTTCAAAATAGACACATTTAAAATTTGATCTAATTTGGAATCTAATTTGGATTTGAATCAAGTGAGATATTGAGATTTAAAGTTGACACATGAACGTTAAATTTGAGAAGTACTAGAGTGAAAAATTGCACGATTTTGAGTCCGAATTTTGATAGGAGAAGATTTCCTGCTAGGTTTTAACTCTACTTTATGCATTTAAATAAATCACTTATTGCACAACTTTTAAAGGCAAGGAGGCTATACTAGAGCAAAATAGTGCTATTCAAAGAGAAAAAATATGGCCTCATGGATTGACAAACACAGTTCGTGGAAAGTATTCATAATAGAAGAGTTTAAGCGATTTGGAGCTGATTGTGGGGTCACAAGAGTAAGTTACCTATTGGGTGTGGAATCTTGAGTCATGGGTATATCTCAAATTGTAAAGCTTCGATTCTATTAGTTAGTTACTTCTTGGGGCTGGGGTTAAGCCCCATATTGGTATCTTTGAATGCCTTCATAAGTTTTCCACTTCGTCAACAATGGACTGTGTTAGAACACCTGGATTATAATTGTTGACTTGTTTACTGTGGTAATTTATAATTAACCGGAAATCAATCTGCATTTTTACTGTTAATTTTCAAAGTTGATTAGTTCCCCATAAAATCGACGACGAAGGGGTCTAAATTACACCTTTCACAAACAATCATTTTCACACATAATGATTACTAGCTGTGGGATTTCACTTTTTAGTAATCTAAAACTTGATCAACCACACGATCTGGTTTTTTTTCTACAATACACAACATAAATATTGATCTATAAAGCTTGAAACAGCTGAGTTAATCTTGTTGAGTTGTAGTACTACATTTTTTTTTTTTTTGATAAACTTGAGTTGTAGTATTACATAGAGCTTAAGTAGACTACTACCTAATATCAGTTTATTTAGTAAGTGAAGAAACTGCATACCTCCCATCTCTAGCTCTGTGTGCCACTGAATGTTTTGGTACTAAGCAAAGATGCATGATCTATTCTGCCCATAGCATGTTGTACAGCTAATTCAACGACCACTTCTGAGGATTGAATCAGTGCTAAACATGGAAGGAGCAGAACCCTTGCTAGATGAAGGAAATAGCGATAAATCATATGCTTCACTATTTGTAGATGTACCAAAACAAGCATCGTCATGGGGCAACTCCGGCAGATCAGCATCACCATCTAAAAACTGCATCACTTGCCTCATACTAGGCCTAGCTGCTGGCATTGACTGTGAGCAAAACAGGCCTAGTTTCAAAACCAATTCCATTTCCTCTTCTACATAACTACCTTCCAATCTAGGATCACTAGCATCCAGGATATCTCCTTTTCTCCAGCATTGAAAGACATAATCAACCAGAATCATCTTTGCAGGCAGACCTTGTATCTCTATTGGCCTTCTTCCACAAGCCACTTCAAGCATGAAAGCCCCAAAAGCAAACACATCAGTGCAAGTGGTTGCCCTTCCTGTTCTAGTAAGCTCGGGAGCCAAATAACCCACAGTTCCAGCCACATTGGTGGTTTGGGGATTGGCACCATGGTTGCATAATCTGGCAAGGCCAAAATCTCCTAGCCTTCCATTTAATTCGGCATCTAATAGAACATTGCTTGCTTTTACATCCCTATGTAGAACAACTTGTTCCCACTCTTCATGGAGGTAGAGAAGGCCAGATGCTACACCTTTGAGGATTTGAAATCGTTGAAGCCAGTTAAGTTTTGGTTTTTCATTGCCATATAAGAACTTGTCAAGGCTTCCATTGGGCATATAATCATAGACCAAGAGGAGTTCACCCTTTCGCCGGCAATATCCTAGGAGCTGCACCAAGTTCCTGTGCCTCAGCCTACCCATGCTAATGATCTCAGCCACAAATTCCTTCATCCCTTGTTTGGAATCGCAGGAGACCTTCTTGACTGCAATCTGTATTTTGGAAGAACGAAGTGTTCCTTTATAAACCTTTCCAAATCCCCCTTCTCCAAGAAGCTCTTTGTTTGAGAAACCTTTGGTTGCTTTGTAGAGATTCTTGTAGCTGAACCTGTGAGGACCATAGTCGTTTTCCCAATCTTCTAGTATTTCTGCATATTTCTTCCTCCTCAAAATGAAAATAGCTCCAGAAACCAATATCAGTACAACCACTATTGCTATGATCAAAATCATGATAATTTGTCCCCGTTTATCTTTACTTTTCCTCTGTCGGGGAGGTTGAGGAAGCTTCGAAACATCGAGGCTTTGTGCTTGTCCACTTTTATTAAAGCTCCATCCAAGAATGTAGTGGTCACTTGTAACTGTACCAGTGGCTGCAGAGAAACCAACAAACATGGATTCCAACAGAATTTGAGACATATTGATATGTGTTGACAAGAGAGGCCGATTTGGTTTTGGGATACTGGTCGGGGCTAGTGTTACCTTCAGTAGTTTTTCTGTTTCATTGTAGTCTATCCAAAGATGCATTGGGTTGCCACTTACTAGCTCCAAGCTTATATTCTTTCTTTCTTGATCAGAAAAGTAGGTTGCAGTAGCTGATTTAATTGATTTCAGGCTGTTCACATCGATTCCCACATGGTTGTTGTCTATATCTTGAAATTCTTGACCCTCTACAGTATCAAGCTCAATGGCTAATAAGTGGTTTGTTGAAAGGCCATTATTTGAGGCATTCAAGAGTCCCAGATAATTGCTGGCTATAACATTGGTGAATTTCCACGAGGGACTGATGGTGAAGGCAATTCCATTGCCACCTTTCGATGGTGTTTCAGGAACTATTGCAAATACAAAGTTTGTGGAAAATGAAAGAGACCGAGTTAAACCCGAAGAAGCGTTGAATTTTATAGGTAGTTGGTAGAAAGCATAACCAAGTTGTTTTTCTGAATTGTTGGTGAGTTGCAAAAGACCATTGGGGTGGATTCGAGCGGTTCCATCTAGATGCAGATTTGCTTGATGGAAGCCATTGTAGATGAACTGGTCATTTTGTGCAAGCATCAATGGAATCTTATGGATGAAGTAGAGAGTAACCAGAAAAGGAAGTGATGTAAGTCCAGTCGCCATTGAAAAAACTGGGAAAAATGTACATTCCTATAATCACAGGCTCTGTTTGAAATGTCAAAGTCAAAGTCCTAGAAAATGGTGGTTTTCCTTCTCTGTCCCCAGATATTTCATGTAAAAATTATTGTATTGTCTTTTATTTGGGTTAAGTTTTGTATGATTGGAAGATGACTGCTTTTGCCAGCATCCTTCATCCTTTTTTTTAATTGGACTTTTTTTTTTCCTGTTAAGGCTTTAGGAAAATCTCTTGTATACTCCGTGTACTTGAGGTTTTTGCTCATTTTCAATTAAATTTTTGTTTACCTATTCAAGGAATAAAATAAAATAATATAAAAAGAAATTTTCACAGCCAAGCTCTTTCAAAGTTACATTACTTCAATGACTGTTGCTACTGTCTTAGGACACACACACACACACACACACACACACAAAAAGGAGCCGTTCCCTACTAAGGATCAAGGGAAAATATTGTAATGCACAGCAGCTCTATCTTTGTGTCTTATATATGTGTGTTTTACATTTAAATTTTGATCTGAGTGGTTGGCAAGAACTATGAGCTGTGAAAGCAATGATGATGTAATTTCTTTCGCTTCGTATAGTCTTTGTTTACCTGAGGACAGGGGCGGAGCTAGAAATTTTGGTTTAGAAGGGCCAAGTTGTGATGTTAATATATTAGTTAAGATAAACCTCTACACACACACATATAAATTAATTTACTAAGAGAATTTATCATCTTCTAAATTTTAATGAGTATACAAAAGTCATGTATTTATTCTATTAAACATGTACAAAAATTTATCATTTTTTACATGGTTTAATTTGTTAAACCTCTTAAATTATATGATTTTATTATAATTTTTCTTTCTTTTAAGAGCACCATTGAAATGACTCAAAATTTGAGGGGGCCAACTTCAATTTTTACATGCTACATTTTTTAAAATGTAAATAATATAAATACTATAAAATAATTTTTTAAAATTTTGGCCCCCCCCCCCCCCCCCCGCACCCTTGTGTGTGGCTCCACCACTGCCTGAGGACGTTTGTTGTCATTGTATATATTGGTTTGCAATATGCACGTAAATGTAGTATTGTTCATTAAATATGGGCAGAAATATTTTAAATTTATGCATCAATTTTTCCTTATAATTAATTTTAATCATTTTGATTCCTTGAAATTAAATTTCTTGGAGTGGGGTGACTGACAAGGATATGGACTAGACCTTTTGATGACTGAAATTTTAAATTTTCTTCTGTGTTTTGTTTTACCTGAATGAAGAGATTCAGGTTGTAAAAAACTGGGCATTTCCTTTTCGTTCATGTTGTTAATTGTTATCAATCAATTGAAACTCCAAGATGTATTCGACCTTTCTCTGTCTGATAATGTTGTATAATTATTACTGGTGCAAGTTGGTCCTACTTCTAAGACTATATGAATTTCTAACTAGACCTCCGTTTAAAATGGCTTTGCATGGGACCCAAGTTATGTGGTGTTTTGCAAAAAGTCTTTCGCCAGTCTTCAAAGCTTAGCTTTCTAAGAAGAGATTTTTTGCTTTATCAGAGAAAAATTGGCTTCGAATGAAGTTGATTTTCATTTGGAGATATGAACAACACAAGTTTGAGATAAGATTAGGTCGCATATTTCCAATCATCACCTAAAATAAAAGTGACATTTTGGAACTACATTGCATCTTCAAGTTCAGTAATAGAAAAACTCACAAGAGTGCAATAAATATGTTTGTTTTTAGAATGCATTAGATGATTTATTTATTTTTTTTTTTATATATATAATTTTTTGTCAATGTCATGAAACAAAATTTGTATGCTTTTTTTCAAACTTACGTGGATTTGAATTTGTCATTTATTTGTTTACAAAATTTGTCATTATTTAATATATATATATATATATATTAGTTTTTTTTTTGGGTTACTTTATCCTAATTTTTTTTTGTTTGAACCTGTAAGGTAAGAATTTGTGAATTCCACCCACATCTGATTGTTGTCCGACCGCGGTGCCAGGCGCGATGCGGTTTTTGTCCTCTTCGGCCGAGTGTAGGCAGGCCAAGGGGGGTTTCATAGTCTCAGCCCCAGGACCTAGAGTCCCACATCGAAAGGAGGAGCGCCCCACCCATGCTTTATATGCCTCTGGGGCTTGCATGAGTGTACCATTACTAGGCCTCCTAGTAATGGTACACTCATGCAAGCCCCAGAGGCATATAAAGCATGGGTGGGGCGCTCCTCCTTTCGATGTGGGACTCTAGGTCCTGGGGCTGAGACTATGAAACCCCCCTTGGCCTGCCTACACTCGGCCGAAGAGGACAAAAACCGCATCGCGCCTGGCACCGCGGTCGGACAACAATCAGATGTGGGTGGAATTCACAAATTCTTACCTTACAGAACCTAAATTAGATTTTTTTTTATAATTAAGTTTACATTAATGTTAATACATATTAGCTATCATTTGATACTTTATCCACACACACACACACACACACACACACAAAACGACAATTAATGTTTAAATTAGGCTAAAAGTAAAATTTTTACTTTATAAAAAAATTGATACTATACTTATTGTTACTTTATCCAAATAAGTCGATAAGAACAAATAGAATTAGAGACTTACTTAAACTTAAACTTGTTTGTTAAATGGATTAGATGAAGAATTTGGATTGTAATCAAATTAAAATTAAATAAGAATTAGATGGATTTTGTAGGGACCATGTAAGGTTGAATTTTATCAACCATCTTATTGGCTTTATCCCGTGTCAAATTTGCTTGTAATTTAGCAATTAGTAACCCTGTATTTAGGTGGGAATCATGCAAGGGTAGTGTGTGAGAGAGTGTGAAGAAATGCTCAAGATTGTGCAGTGAAGCAGGGACTCGCGACCAGATCTCGCGGGTGGCTTGCGGCTTGCAAGTTGCCAGAAGATGCACACGAGTGAAGCATGCAAAGAAGCTGAACCGTCATGCTAGCTATAGCACAATAGGACAAAAAGTCCAGACTGGCCATTCAGTTAGCTCGCGGCTTGAACTCGCGACTCAGTCAAGTCGCGAGGCCAAGCCGCCAACCAGCTCTGTTTTGAAAAACTGACTCTTCGCATTCCCTTCTCACCCTAGTATAAATACCCCTTATACCCACGAAATGTAGAAAGCTTCTAGAGAGAATTTTGAGAGAGAAACCCTAGAGAAAAACAAGATTGGCTCATCCACAATCTTCACACAGTGACTCTTCAAATTCCTTTACTCTCACCCTCTCCATTGTTACATCCTTGAGAGGTTCATTACCCAAATCATTTTCTCACCATACCCATATCTGTGAGAAGGCTATTTGGTGCTTGGGAAGCAATTAGAAAGAACCAATTGATATTGGTTGATGCTATGGGCTATAGCGGAATTCGGTAAGTTAGAAAAGACAAAGGTTTGGTGTAACCTCGTTGGAGCAAGAAGCTTAGAGGACTTAAGTACACTGGGTAGATTAGGCTTGGAGGGTCTATTGCTGTTCATGTATCCTAACTACATATTCTAATTGATTATTGACTGTTAGGAGGGCGGCGGAGAGGTTTTACGCCGAGGGCTTCGATTCCTCTTCGATAACACATCGTTGTGTTGTCTTTGTGTTTGCATCTCTCTTCCCTTAATCTTTGCCATTTAATTTCTGCTGTGGATGTGATTTTTTTTTTTTTTTTATTTAGATTGTTTATCAATTCTGTTAATAGCTTGTGTTCATTTTCAACACATATATTGTTTGACACTAAGCTTGAATTGGTAATTTGTAAATTGGGGGTCTAAACGTTCATAGTGTTTTACATGCTATTTGAACATTCAGACCAAAAAATCTAGCAGCCCAAGCCCACTTAGAACAATGAGTTTGTACAGTTCAACTATAGCCCAAATTAATAAATTTGTAAGAGAGGGAATCAAACAACAAGAGAGGGCCTTGCCCAAGGATGGATATAAGGAAGAAAGGCTTAATATTATAGAGTATGTGAGCAAATGTCTAAGTACAAGACTGCCCAAGGAGGCCAATGATACACAGAAAAGTACACTGTTCATTCTCTTCTCTCAATGTTCTTATTGTTACTTTTTTCTTTCTGATATTTGTGTCTCCCCCCCCCCCCTTTTCTCTGAGAACCATCTTTTTCTTATATACTTCCTCCACTTCACATCCTGACCCCCCATCTTTACCTACCAAATTTCTCCTGCGACACCTGTTCTTTTAAACATCTGAGGAAGGTGGTAGAAGGAGTTGCTTAGCTGTGAATTACACTGTTCAGGTAACTTCCTCATCAATGTAGTTGATAGAGCTGTTGTCCACCATTTAATGCGAATGCAACATGCTACTTCTTGCTGGAAACTTCCCCTACTCCTCATGATTCTCTTTCCTAAGCCAATCCTTCCCACCTGAAGCTCCTAAAAACCTTTTGCCTCTTTTCCTCTTATCCTCGGGTAACCTCCCTCTTCGGACATGTAATGCCCCAATATCAACTCTACAGTTCAACAACCTTTTCCTTGGTTCTCGAGCCCCCACAATAGCCCCCTAAAACTTTGCTATTAATTCTGAGATAAAAGCAAGGTTTTAGTTACAAGAATTGATCTCACACGTGCCACATGCGTTCCCACGTGGAAACGTCCTTTCACCTGTCTCCAGCACACTCCTGACTTCAGAATCCATGATCTCACATTTATGGTGTCAGGCGGCTGCTTGTCCCCCCACGTTCTATGGTGCGATGAGGATCCTGCGGTCCTTGTTTCTCCTCATTTATGAGCAGGAAAATTACTGCTCATTTTTCACCCCTATATAAGGAAGACTAGGGGTTGACTTTAACTCATTTATGCATTTTGGCAATTTGTGTTGAAGCAGCCTCCTGAGGAGAAATCTTTCCATTGCTCGTAGGTGTGTTCATACTCCTATTTTTCTTTTGCACGGATTTACATTTATCTTACTGTAAAATTCCATGGGTAGATTTGCTTGGCTAGTAGATACTCCCGAAGGCATGGCCACCTTTAGGGTGCAGTATAGGATCCTTAACAGTGTTGAACTCCAACACTGTGAAATGGGTGAATGGCTGGTCATGAACAGACCTCCTGACTCCGTAGTCATTCCAATGATCGCCTTCATAGAAAGCGAGATAGAAATTCCCATGGGAAGGGTCACCTGAGACTACCTAATAAACTATAGGCTGACCCCCACCCAATGCTCCCCAAACATCTTTAGGGTCCTCGGATGTGTAGACATGCTAAATAGAAAAATGGGGACCAACCTAACATGACACAACGTAAATTGGGTATACAATTGTCAAAAGGGGGAAAAGACCAAATACTACATTAAATTTAGAGTTCCCACCGTTAGGTTAATCTCCTGCCTACCTGACTCAAGCAAAGGTATGGACGAGGACCTCCTCATTGTCTCAGAAGACTGGCATGACGGATTGTACTGTCCAACCCAGGAAGGGGAACCAGGTAGGGTTCCCACGGACCATAAAGACATATATAGGATTTTACCTACCTCTCATAAGTTTTTTTTTTTTTAACTCCTATTGTTTTCATTGGTAGACGAATACCACACTACCCCGTCCAAGCATCTGGTGAACTTTGCAGACCTAAACCGGTTCCTTAAGTCAGAGATTTTTTTGCACAAGGACGGTTAACTCCGAGCTATGCATGTCATCCTCGGATACAAGCCTCTTACCAAACGCTTTTAAAGCCTGAAGAACGTCATTAAAGCTAGAGATCCTCGATTGGCTTTAATAGACGTAGCTATCCCAGGCTTCCTACTAGTTGAACCTCCTCTAGCTGGTACTCAGGACGCTCAACTTCCAACCCCACTCGCAGCCAGGCTCCTCTACTCATAAGAACCTCCCATTCCTTTAGACGAAGAAACTAAGGAGCTTACAACAAAACCTGTCTAGCAGGAAGTAACAAACAAAAACTTTAGGTCTTCTACCAGCAAGAAGACCCCGAACACGCTTTTAGCACCTCACACTGCCCTCTACGCCTCGCCTAAGTCAGTTTTAACCAAAAGAGGACTAATATTCCCGAAGGAATGGGTTTTGAAGAGAAGACCTCAGACCTCCTCACCTTGCTTATGGCCCACGCTGGGGGCTCTACTCTAGCTGTCGCGGTGGTGCCCCGACCACCCATTCCTGCTCCAATGCGCACATCTTCTGCTGATGCCACTAATAAGAAAAGAAAAAGGGCCCAAGGAGGCAAAGGCACTGAAGGTGCCGAGGAAGGAGAAGTCACCCATTCCTGGCACCAGCCCTTAGCCAAGGAGGCCCAAACAGCTAGGGGCCAACAGAAGAAAAATACCCCTTCTGGGACCTCGAAAGAGCTTGGGGGAGACAGGCCACCCAAGCCTTCTGTCTAGAGACCTTTGTTCACACTAAGCTCTGGCAGTCTTGTGTTGGACGATGCCAACCTAAGGGACCACCAAAAAGGCAGCTCAGGCCTGGTGGCAGAATGCCTAGAGAAGGCTCTATGCTTGCCTAAGGATATGCAAGAGCTTAGGTCCTTCAGGAAGCGTGAAGTCTTCCTTTCCCTTAAACAAGACTTAGCAAAGGTACATGATTATCCTCCTTAGCTTTATAAAGTTAAACCATACATGTACGAACACTAACTGATACCAATCTTGCAATCTGTCCAAGTTGCCTTCATGGCCGAGGAGTGGGTGGACCACACATTGGACCAGGCCAGGCAAGCTGAGGGCAAGCTGATAGCAGCTGAGAAAGCCCACGCAGAGGTGGACAAGAAGCTCAAAGAAACTCTTGTCCAACTGACCGAGGTTGAGAAGGCTCAGAAAAACGCTGAAGCTGCCCTGACCAGCTATGAAAAACAAGCTGCAGAGTGACTAGAGTTCCAGAAAAAGACCAAGAATAAATTGGCACTGAACATGGTGGAGCTAAAACAGTTGCACAAGCAGCTAGAGGCTAAGGATGAAGAGAAGGCTAAGGCCGAGCAGGCGGCCTATGATGCGGGCATGATTAAGGCTGCAAAAAGCCTCACTGCCCAACTCAAGGACGTTGCTCGAGCTTTCTGCTTGGAGGTGTAGGGTCAAGCCCTGAATGCAGCTGGGGTCAGTACTGAATTAGAGCTCAGAGCTCCTGACTAGGTTTACTACCTTCCTGCCTTGCGCTTGGCCCCTAGCCCCATACAGCCTTCAGTAGACCCTAGCTTCGCCTCTACTTCCTCCTCGGCCCAGCCTGCCTCCACATCGTCTGCCACTCCAGCCAAAGGCAAAGAAAAAGAATAGGCAACTCCAACAAATGTGGTGGAGGTGGAGACAGAAGAAACAACTGAGGTGGCCCAGTTGAAGAGAAAGAAGAAAGAGAAGGAACAAGAAAAGAAAGGAGGGAAAGAAAAGGAAGCCACTACATAGCTTAGCCTTTAACTAAGAAACAGATAGCCAATTTTGTAATTGGGCTTAGATCTAGTTGATGCCCTTTCTTTTTCTCTATCGTACTCCATTTCTTAAAATTTAATGAATAAAGTCCAACTTTAATTTACACTCTTCCATCTATTAACTTTTTACTTGCCAACTTTCATTTATGCTATTTTCTTTTCCTTGCAACAGTTACGATACACTAACTTGTGATTACTTTTCTCAACACTTCTTATTCTTCTATTCAATTTAAAATAACTTACAAGATATCTATTAAACTAACTCCTAGTACTTAATAAAAATATCAAATAACACTTACTTTTAATTAGACTTGGAATCCCAAAGCAGAGCCATTTGCACTGATCCTGAAATCCGAGGAAGTATTCAAGGTTCTCAACTTCACTCCTCACTTAGACAACTTCTTGCAAAGATCAATTTGTTCCCGATCTATGACCTGAGGAGCCACATCAGACATAAATTCTGGCTAACACTTAAAAGCTTTTTCTAGAACTGTTAATTTACCCAAGGCTTGTGACTTGAGGAGTCGAACAAGGCCGAGATTCTGTCTAACACTTAGAACTTTCCCACGCAAGGTTAATTTACCCAAGGTTTGTGACCCAAGGAGTCGAACAAGACCAAGGTTCTGTTTAACACTTAGAATTTTTTCACGCAAGGTTAATTTACTCAAGGCTTATAACTCGAGGAGTCGAACAAGGCCGAGGTTCTGTTTAACACTTAGAATTTTTCCACGTAAGGTTAATTTACCCAAGGCTTGTGACCTGAGGAGTCGAACAAGGCCGAAGTTCTATTTAACACTTAGAACTTTTCCATACATAATGATTATCTCAACAAATGCATCCATACTGAAGCGCAAATAAACCAAACATAAATAGCAAAGAAGTTCATAAGATTAATAATAATAACACCGCAACTTATTTATATTCCAAGGATGAGGAATTACATTTTCATTAAAGTCTTCTAAGTAATAAGCCCCAATGCCCGCAGCGGAGGTTATCCTATATGACCCTTCCCAGTTAGGGCCCAGTTTTCCCCAAGTAGGGTTCTTTGTTGTCCCTACCACTTTTCTCAAAACCAAATCTCTCGGAGCTAATAGCCTTTACTTCACCCCCTTATCATACACTTGCTTAAGTCTCTGCTGGTAATGTGCCATTTTTACTGCAGTCATCTCTCTCCTATCCTCCAGGCTGTCCAAGAGTAAACAATTATTTTCCTCAACATTGAACTGATCAGTTCTTAGGGTTGGGAACCCTACATCCAGAGGAATTACCGCTTCTGCCCAATAAGTCATTGAAAAAGGAGTCTCTCCTGTTGATCTTTGAGGTGTAGTACGACAAGTCTACAATACATGGAGAAATTCATCCACCCATTTCCCTTTAGCATCATCTAATATTTTCTTCAGCCCAGACACTATAACTTTATTGGTGCCCTTAGCTTGGCCATTCCCTTGAGGATAAACAGGTGTGGAATACCTGTTTCTGATCCCCAATTCCCCACAATATCTTCCGAAAGCTTTACTATCAAATTGAAGACCATTATCCGAGATCAATGTGTGTGGGACTCCGAACCTTGTGACGATATTTCTCTAAATAAACCTCTTAGCATCCACATTCCTGATATTAGTAATGGGCTCAGCTTCCACCCACTGGGTAAAATAGTCTGTCCCTACGTTTGTTGTCATTGTATATATTGGTTTGCAATATGCACGTAAATGCAGTATTGCTCATTAAATATGGGCAGAAATATTTTAAATTTATGCATCAATTTTTCCTTATAATTAATTTTAATCATTTTGATTCCTTGAAATTAAATTTCTTGGAGTGGGGTGACTGACAAGGATATGGACTAGACCTTTTGATGACTGAAATTTTAAATTTTCTTCTGTGCCTTGTTTTACCTGAATGAAGAGATTCAGGTTGTAAAAAACTGGGCATTTCCTTTCGTTCATGTTGTTATCAATCAATTGAAACTCCAAGATGTATTCGACCTTTCTCTGTCTGATAATGTTGTATAATTATTACTGGTGCAAGTTGGTCCTACTTCTAAGACTATATGAATTTCTAACTAGACCTCCGTTTAAAATGGCTTTGCATGGGACCCAAGTTATGTGGTGTTTTGCAAAAAGTCTTTCGCCAGTCTTCAAAGCTTAGCTTTCTAAGAAGAGATTTTTTGCTTTATCAGAGAAAAATTGGCTTCGAATGAAGTTGATTTTCATTTGGAGATATGAACAACACAAGTTTGAGATAAGATTGGGTCGCATATTTCCAACCATCACCTCAAATAAAAGCGACATTTTGGTGAAAAGAATCAAACTAAGCTTGAAAAGACTATAACATTGGTGTTCACACAGAAAACACTCAGTGTGAAGCAAGAAAGTTAGAGAGAAAGTTCAGAGAGAGAGATGAGAAAAGAATAGAGAATTCTGGAAGAATGTTCACACTACTATTCATTACACTTGAGGTACAATATATATATTACAAGGAGATCAATAACTGCTCAATTGAGATCCCGTAAATCTCGGGATTGATCCGTAAAGTGTGGAGGAAAACCAGGAAAGGATTAACTGTCATAACTACCTAATGACCTGTTCTAATGAAGCTAAGAAGCAATTAATCAAAGAAGAGCAGAGACGACAATGTTTCACTAAATACAATTACATCACTGTTTTAAATAGAACAATACCGTTCTACTTCAGATATAAGAAGGTTGTGCTAGCCGTTGTAAAAACTAGCTGTTGAAGCTCTGGAATTTTGAACATTACTCTGGTTTGTGACTTTACTCTTAACATCCCCCCTCAAACACGAGGCTGTGTCAACTAAGAGTTTGCCACGAAGAAATAGAAAATGAGGACCAAGCAATGGCTTAGAGCATTCTCATCAGGTTTGTTATATGTGTTAAATGCTATAATATTTGGCATTTGACACATGAAATCCCAAAATATGAGTTTCATCAGGTGTTTTATATGTGCCATTTTTTTGCAACATGCTACAATACGCTTTCAAATTTGAGAGCGTACTGTACACCTTTACTATAATTTATATTACTTTTTTATTCTCGCTGGGCCCACTTCCTCTGTCTCCTCATTCCTTCACCGAATTGGATCTGCTCTCTCTCTCTGCTCTCTGCTCTCACTTCATTTCTTTGCTCTCTCTCTGTACTCCACGTCACTGCCTCCCTCTCCGACGAAACCCAGGAGCATCAAGCCACGCCACGCCACACAAACCCGACATACACTCTCAAATCGCCGTCTACCAACACAGCCACACGCCGACCTACACTTTCAGATCGCCGTCCACCAACACAGCCACACGAACTCGACCCACCACATCCACAACAACCTATGGCCTGATCACCACGCCACGCCACGCCGCCGAGCTTGTCGTGCCATCCACCATTTCATCGGAACCTCCCACCATCGGATTTCTCTTAATCGGCTTGCAGTGGTGGGTTTTGCTTTTGGGTTTGTTTGATTTGGGATGTGGGTTTGTTTGATTTGGTTGTGTTTTTTGTCGTGCCAATCTCTCTAGTTGTGGGTTTTTTTTTTTTTTTTTTTTTTTTTTTGCTGCAATTTGGGCTGATCTGATATTGAGTGATTAATTGTAATGGTTGTGGGTTGATTGTGGTGGTTATTTTTTGGGTTGTTGTGGATTTTTTTTTTTTTTAATAAGGTGGTGTTGGTGGATGTGGATTTGTGCCGGTGGCGGCTGTCGGTGTTGTTGTGGCAGTGGTTGTTGGTGGCCGTTGTTGCGGCAGTGGTGGTTGTGCCATTGTTGTTGTTGATGATGATGGGAACTGGAGAGGAGTTTAATATATTATTTTAATATGTTGTAAATATTATTTTAATGTATAGAAGTGAAAAATAGAACATCTGATAAATGAGATGTTGTAAAATGATGTGGTAAAATAGTAAAGTAGGTTTTTGGTGTGTTAAAATGACATTTTTTATAGAAGAGCTGATGAGAATGCTCTTAGTGAAAATATCACCGAAATTGTCACGGCCAGAGATGAATTTGATCCCCAAAGTACTACGAAGAACACAACCCCGCACATAATGATAATCGACTTCAATGTGCTTGGTTCTGGAATGAAAGACAGGATTGGAGGCCAAATCAATTGTAGAGTTGTTGTCACACCAAAGAATTGGAATGTGAGGAAGAAACAATTTAAGTTCTTTAAAGAAAGTACGAAGCCAAGCCAACTCTGCCATTGTGGAAGCCAAGGCACGATACTCTGCCTCAGTGGAAGAACATGAGACAGTGGACTGCTTCTTGGAAGACCATGAAATTGGGCTTGAACCAAGAAAAACTAATATCCCAGTAGTAGATTTTCTGTTTGTTGGGTCACCAGCCCAATCCGCTTCAGAAAAGGCAGAGAAGGTAAATGGACCAAGAGCAAGATGAATACCAAAATGCAAAGTTCCTCTCACATAATGAAGAACATGCTTGGCTGCCTCTAAATGAGAAGTAATGGGATGGTGCATAAACTGGCACAGTTGATGCACACTAAAAGCCAAATCAAGGCATGTGAATGTCAAGTATTGGAGAGCACCCACCAAACTTATATACCCAGAAGGATCAGGTAAAACAGATCCATCAAAAGGAGTAAGAAGAACATTGGGACAGCATGGAGTCTTTGCAGGCTTAGAATTCTCCATCTTGAATCTATGAAGCACATCAAAGGCATATTTGGATTGGCACAAGGTGAGACCAAATCTGGAAGGCACAACTTGAATGCCCAAGAAATAAGAGAAAGCACCCAAATCCTTAAGCTCAAAAGCCTTACTAAGAGCAGTGACAAGATGAGATACTTGTGAATTGGAATTGCTAGTAATGATAATATCATCAACATACACTAGTAGATAAATGATAGTCTGATGAGAGTGAAATACAAACAAGGAGGAATTTGCCATGGAAGCTTCAAAACCAAGATGCAAAAGCTGGGAAGTAAATTTGTCAAACCAGGCTCTTGGGGCTTGTTTCAAGCCATACAAAGATTTGTGTAATTTGCACACATGATTAGGGAATTTGTGATCCACATAGCCTGGTGGTTGCTCCATATACACTTTCTCCTTTAGAAAACCATGGAGGAAGGCATTGGAGACATCCAACTGCCTGAGAGGCTAATGAAAGCTCACTGCAATAGAAAGAACAAGTCTCACTGTAGTTGGTTTTACAACTGGACTAAATGTCTCGGTGTAGTCCACTTCTGCCTGTTGATGAAATCCCTTAGCAACCAATCTTGCTTTATAACGAGCAATGGTGCCATCACTATGTAATTTCAGCTTATAAACCCATTTACAACCCACTAAATTAATGCCAGGAACAACAGGAACAAGAGACCAAGTCTTCTACCTTTGCAAAGCAGAAAATTCCTCATCCATGGCTTGAACCCATTGAGGAAACTTACAACCAATCTTATATGATGGGGGTTCAGTATAAGTATAATCAACCACAACCTTGTAACATAGTTTAGGCTTGGAGATACCATTCTTTGATCTGGTGGTCATAGGATGGGTATTCACAGGAGCAAGAATAGATGTGGTGGAATCAAGATGGGAAGAGGTAGTTGGAATAGAAATAGGTTGAATAGATGGTGATGGAGCAGGAGGTGTAGGAACTGATAGAGATGATGATGTATGATTTGGAGGTGTAGTGTGAGAAATGGAGGTAGGTGGAGAAACAGGTGTAGTAAGAGGGATAGAGGCAGATGGATTTGATTTTGTGGAAGTGTCAAATTAGGGAAGATGACAAGAAGTGTTAGATTGAGTAGTAGGACTAGGTTGTGTCGTGTGAGATAGATGGATAGAATAAGGACCTAGGATAGAGGGCTGATTGGAAGAGTGTAAATATAGTAGATTGGATAGCCAAGTATCAAGATTAGGTGTATTAGGGGCTGAAACAGAAGAGGGAGTAGAAGAAAAGGGAAACTTAGCTTCATTGAACAAAACATGCCCACAAGCATACAGTTTGTGAGTGAGCAAGTCAAGACATAAGTAGCCTTTTGAAATTGCAAAATAGCCTAAGAAAATACACTCTCTGGTCTTATGATTGAGCTTGTGTTTGGTGTATGGCCTAAAAAAGGGATAACAAGCACAACCAAAAATTTTAAGAGAAGATATATCAGGATGTTGACTATAGAGCTTGTACCAAGGAGAAAAGAACCCTAGAGTAGCTATTGGAATTAAATTGATTAAAGTCATAGCTGATTGAACAGAAAAAGACCAGTATGAGGAAGGTAGGGAAGCCTGAGAAAGAAGAGTGATGGTAGTTTCAATTAGGTGTCTATGCTTCCTCTCTACTAAGCCATTCTGTTGAGGTGTACAGGGACAAGAAATCTGATGAAGAATCCCATTGGAAGATAGAAAAGACTCGAAGGACTTAGAAGTATACTCACCTCCACCATCTGATCTAAGAGTTTTAATGGTTGAGGAAAATTGTGTTTTAACCATAGCATGAAACATGACAAATTTTGAGTAAACTTCAGACTTATCAAAAAGTAAGTATAGCCATGTAAAATGAGTGAAATGATCAACAAAAATGACATAATATTTGTAGCCATTTATTGAATTAAGAGGTGCAGGACCCCACAAACCAGTATGTACAAGTTCAAAGGGGAATTAGCTACAAATCTTGAACTAGGAAATGGAAGTCTATACATTTTGCCATGAAGATAGTGAATACAAGAATTGACAAAATTAGCACTATTATTGAAAGACAATCCATTGTTTTGTAACAAAAGCTTAAGGACTTGAGAGTTAGGATTGCCATGTCTGCTGTGCCATAAATGCCCACTAGAAGAAGAAAGTTGGATTGAATTGCACAGTTTATTAGGAAGCAAAAACCCAGTGGCCTTGTGAGGATAGATGGAATACACACCACCTTCACTCTTGCCCTTGTATAGTGTTTTCCCCGTGGCCAAGGCCTGAATGAGCAAGGTGTTTTCATCAAAGTAACACCAATAGTTATTATCTTGACAAAGTTTGTGAACTGAAGCAAGATTAGAAGAAATAGAGGGAACTCTAAGCACATTTCTAAGTTGAATAGGAGAATTAGAAGAAGGGATTAGTGAGTTACTTATATGAGTAATAGGCAAATTTTGACCATTACCAACTGTGAGATGCTCTTGACTAGTGTAAGGTTTGGGAAAGCTCAAATGGTTGAGGCTTGAAGTGACATGGTTTGTAGCTGCACTGTCTGCCAGCCAAGGTTGCTCTTAAGCTATCATGGAGTTGGAAGAAGTGGCCATAATAGCTAACTTTATGGGTGGATGTTTGCCTTGATAGGCATAATCCATCCTATGATAGCAGTCTAAGGCAAGATGACCTGCCTTACCACAAATTTGACAGATTGGCCTTTCTGGTCTTGCATTAGAGCCTTGAGATTGTGAAAACTGGTTGAACTGATTAGGTGATGAACCTCTTCCTCTATTATTAGACTGGTTGTGATTATTATATCCACCAGTGTTGTTAAATCTTGGAGCAGTGTTAACTTCCATTACAAAGGTGGAGTCTTTGATCTGCATTCCTTCATTTAATGATTCTTCTTCTGCATTCAACAAAGTAGCTAGCTCATCAAAACTTAATTTGGTGCTTCTGGTTCTGATTGCAAACTTGAAAGCACTTAATTCTTTTGGAAGGCCTTTGATTGCTACATGAAGCAGTTCTTCATCATCCAAGAATACATCAACTGCCATAAGCTTGTCTCTTATCACTTTAATTTTCTACAGATATGTGTCCACAGAATCATATCCTTTCTTCACATTATGCAGCTCACCCTTTAGATTCATCACATGTGACCTAGAGATTGAAGAAAATTTGTTTTCAAGAACCTTCCAGACTTCTTAAGCTAAAGAACATCCAACAGTTATAGCTAAAACTGAAGGAGTGAGGGTTGAGCTAATGAAAGTGAGAAGTGCCTTTTCCTTTGATTTCCAAATGAGATAATTTGGATTAAGCACTGAAGTGATGGTACTAGATAAATCCTTGAGAAATTTCTAAGGAACAAGTGGAACTTCATCAAGAAGCTCAAACATGGAGTATGTTTCTAACACGATGGAGATCTGATACTTCCAAACAATGTAATTGGAAGAATCGAGAATAACTGTCATCATATTTGTAATATTCGACAGTAATAGCAGAGGCTAATTAGTGAGATTGATGGAGGTGGATGTGGAAGTTGAAGGCATGGTTGTGGAGGTTGAAGGCACAGTCGTAGAAGTTGAAGCTGAAGTAGTTTTTGCCATTGATGCTAGGATCGATTGCTCCTTTGATGCCATGAAAAGAATCAAACTAAGCTTGAAAAGACTATAACAATGGTGTTCACATAGAAAACACTCAGTGAGAAGTAAGAAAATTAGAGAGAAAGTTCAGATAGAGAGATGAGAAAAGAATAGAGAATTTTGGAAGAATGTTCACACTACTATTCATTACACTTGATGTACAATATATATATTACAAGGAGATCAATAACTGCTCAACTGAGATCCCGTAAATCTCGGGATTGATCCGTTAAGTGTGGAGGAAAATCAGGAAAGGATTAACTGTCATAACTACCTAATGACCTGTTCTAATGAAGCTAAGAAGCAATTAATTAAAGAAGAGCAAAGACAACAACATTTCACTAAATACAACTACATCACTGTTTTAAATAGAACGACACTGTTTTGCTTCATATATAAGAAGTCTGTGCTAGTCGTTGGAAAAACTAGTCGTTGAAGCTCTGGAATTTTGAACATTACTCTAGTTTGTGACTTTACTCTTAACATTTGGAACTGCATTGCATCTTCAAGTTCAGTAATAGAAAAACTCACAAGAGTGCAATAAATATGTTTGTTTTTAGAATGCATTGGAAGATTTATTTTATTTTATTTTTTTTGTATATTATTTTTTGTCAATATCATGAAACAAAATTTGTATGCTTTTCTTCAAACTTACGTGGATTTGAATTTGTCATTTATTTTTTTACAAAATTTGTCATTATTTAATATATGTATATATATATATATATTAGTTTGTTTTTTGGGTTATTTATCCTTTTTTTTTTTTTGGGGACATAAATTAGATTTTTTTTTTAATTAAGTTTACATTAATGTTAATACATATTAGCTATCATTTGATACTTTATCCACACACACACACACACACAAAATTAACGTTTAAATTAGGCTAAAAGTAAAATTGTTACTTTATAAAAAAATTGATACAATACTTATTGTTACTTTATCCAAATAAGTCGATAAGAACAAATAGAATTAGAGACTTACTTAAACTTAAACTTGTTTGTTAAATGGATTAGATGAAGAATTTGGATTGTAATCAAATTAAAATTAAATAAGAATTAGATGGATTTGATGAAGAATTTGGATTGTAATCAAATTAAAATTTTTATCAACTTAGAAATTATAGGAGAAGAAAATTATATATATATATATATATATATATTGTAGGGACCTGGTTTGAAGGAGTGGACTCAAGCCCAGTTTCCCCGCAATGAATTTATAGAGGATGGGTTCAAGAACTAGGTATTAGTGAGAAATGCAATGATCACACATGGCTGTACAGGGGTTGGACAATTTGAATGTACATTGGAGTCAATAATAATGCTCCTCGGACGTATTCTTCTAGACCGGGAGTTCTTCTCATTTCTTTCCTTTTGACTAACTATGAAGTTCTCTCAGAATATGTAAATTATTACAGTGTTCCTCTCCTCTCTTAGGAGGAGTTCCTTACATTATATATCCCTTTCCCAATAGATCCTAACCCTACATTTGTAAAAGGATTAGGGCATTGCTTGAATGTCTGTCCCATCAACTACCTTCCCCCTTTATCTCTGTGGATGGCAGCAACTAAGGTGGCACTGTTGGGGCGTCTCTTCCCCATTAATGCGGCCAGGACGTTAGTTGGGAGCATTTAATGTGGAGGTGACAGTTCATCTGGGATTCACTTCTCCACCATGCTTCCATGTCCGGTATTTGGTACCCGCTGTTTGTTCCTTGAATGGTCGGGGAGGCTCCCTTTGAGGGAATGCTACTTGCACTTCCTCGGACCTCGGACTTCCGAGGGTGCTATCATCCTTGGCGTTGTTTAGAGGGTAGCTGGGTGCTACACTTCAGTCCTCGGTCCATGGGCGCGTCCTCGGACATGGGCCTTGGGCCCGGTTGGGAGTGGGCTGGGGTCGTCTGACCATTTCTTGGCCCCACAATAGCCCCTCAAAATCTTGCTGTCCGCATCCTCGGGCGGAAAGGAGGATTTTGATATCCTCGGTCCTACTCCGCGTCCAATCGCATCATGTCCTTTGTCAGCGCTGGAGCTTTTTCGTCTGCCCAAGGCGCGTTACTGGCGTTTCGGTGTGCGCAACGTGTCCTGCATTAAATTCGGGCGGCTTTGTGCTCCCCACGTTCGGAGGGCAGTTAGCAATCGAACGGTCGTGATGCGCCTAACATTTATGGGCGGGAAAACTCGCGCGGCTCTTCTATCCAGGGTATAAATACCCATTCGAACCGTTTCCACCTTTTTCCATTTCATAATCACGAGCCCTTGCGCCTCCACTCAGAGTCCAGCCAAATTTCCACCACCATCTCCAGCATAAAAGGCCTGTCCGAGGAGCTTTTCCTCGTTTCTGTAAGTCGCTCTATCCCTCTCTGAGCTTTTCTTCGTTTTGCTCTTCCTCTTCTTTTATCTGCTCTTTCTTTAGCACTCTTAGGCGTCATTTGGGATGGGTAGACTTAAAAAGTATGTCTTTACTGAGGAGGCGATGGAGAAATTCATCGCCGACTATAAGATACCGGCTAATGTGGGCTTGAGGTATTGCGAGGAGGGGGAGTGGGAATTCCGGAGGCAGGAAGGCGAGGTGGTGATTCCCATCATCGCCTTTCTTGAAGGAGGGATAAGGATTCCTATGGGGCCAGTGACGAGGGGCTACCTGTCATATTTCCGGTTAGCCCCCACTCAGTGCGCCTCCAATATGTTCAGAATTCTGGGTAGCGTGGACGCTCTGAACGAGAAGATGGGGCTAAGACTGACCCATCATGACGTGAACTACTGCTACAATCTTCAACGCCTGAGGGACAAGTCCTACTATATGAGGACAAGGGACGACAGGGTCCGGCTCATCCAGTGCCTCCCTGAATCCAACAAGGGGATGAATGAGGACTTTCTCATCGTGTCCGGAGCGTGGCATGATGGTATCCATTGCCCGACGACAGAGGGCACACCAGGTGGGGTAGTAGGAGTAGGAGGGGGTTCAGAGATTCTGACTTGTTTTGTGCGTCATTTCCTTTTGTACTGTTTTGGTTGCTAATTATGAATGCGTTTTCTTCATGCAGATCCGCACTCCTTCGCGCCCCGCTACAACTTGATCAACAGGGAAGACTTACAGAAAGTGCTCAGGTCGGCGGATTTCGAAAACGAAACCGACCACCAGGTCCGAGCCGCTCACAAAATCTTGGGGTACACGCCGCTCCAAAAGTCATTTGCGGCCCCGAAGTACGTGATCAGGGCAAAGGATCCTCGTCTGCAGAAAATAGCAGTGACCGAGGACGGGTTCGAGCTTCCCAAGGGTCCCTCTACTTCAGAGGGCGTCACGGTAGCAGTACCCTCTGCCTCTCATACATTCTCAGAGGCCGCGGAAGAGGGCATTGAGGGGGAAAGGGGAGTCGCAGATCCTTGCCCTGGAGGGGACAATTTTGACGTTTTTGAGCGGATTCATCAGTCCGAGGACCCTTCTGGAGACTTGGGGGACCCACGGCTGACCGAAGCAGTCCCCTCGGCGTCAGAGATTCCCTCTTGGCTAGCGATGGGCTACAAGAAGAAGGACCAGCCCACTCTATTCGAGCTGATCGAAGGGCAACCGGGGAAGTCCAAGTCGAAGCTCCCACCCCCTTCTCCAAAGAATCGTCCTCCCCAGACTAGGTCTACCTCGGCCCAATCTAGGCTTCCTCCCCCTCCACCTCGGACGAGTCCGTCTTCACGGCACGAGCCTTCCGGTTCCAAGCAGAAGAAGGACAAGGGCAAGAGGCCCGTTGAGGAGAAATCTGGGCCCACCCGGGAGGGGGATGACAATAGGCGGCCCTCGAAGCAGCTGAGGATAGGCTCCAGGTCTCAGGATAGGCAGGTGGATGCCCCGGCTGAGGCCCAGGCATGGCTGCCTGCCCCAATGCTTCGTGGGGCTCCCCTGCGAGATGATTCCTCTCTCAGGGACTTTAGAGAGGGCGAAGGCGCGCGCGTGGCCGACGCCGTGGAGAGATGTCTGCTACTTCCCGCAGATATGGAGCAGCTGGGGACCATGAAGAGTAGGGAGGTCTTCCTCAGCCTCAAGCGTTATTTGGGGATGGTAAGGCCTCTACACTTGTGCCTCCCTTTTTTTTTTTGTTTAGCCCGGCTGATTATCGTGTCCCCGTTTAGTTTGGTAGGCTGTCCAGGCTACCTTTAGGCTGGAGGAGGTGGCCCACGACCACGGAAAAGCAATGGAAGAAGAGCGCGAGAAGCGCCTGGAGGCCACCCAGGCCCTTAAGAACTGCGAGGCGGATCTAGCCAAGGCCAGGCAGGAGTTGAAGACTGCGACCCAGGCTCGGGACAGTGCAGTATCAGGCCTTGAGGGTGCACAGAGGCAGGCCAAGACCCAGACGATTCGTCTGGGTGAGGCAGAGGAGCAGCTGAAGATCGCAAAGGATCTGATTGCGGACCTGACGAAGAAGGAGGCTGCTGCCGAGGATGCCAGGAAAGTGGCTGAGTTTGCTAGGGACGCAGCTGTGAAGGCCAAGCTCGAGGCGGAGAAGGGTAGGGAGGAAGCCTGGACCATCAAGGAGGAGGCTGAGGAGGCTGCCTATGCTGCTGGAGCATCTGAGACAGCAGCTGCCTACAAATCCCAAGTCCCTGGGTTATGTAGGCGCTACTGCTCCGAGACTTGGATGGAAGCCCTTAGGCAAGCTGGTGTGGAGGCCTCTTCTGCCCTGTGGAAAGATGAGAGCGTGTACAATCCCTCTGTCATTCGCGAGGCCGCGCCAGACAGTCCAGGCGGCTCTGAGGCTGAGGAGGCCGCTGTGGAAATCGCAGCTACTCTAGGCGGGGGGGCTTCGGACGTTGGGGCCACTGCCGAGCCAGACCAAGGGAATAATCCTCCCTTGGTGGTTGAAGTGAGCGATGGCTCCAACGAGGACGCCCCTCAGCAAGTTGCAGGGCCATCCCCTGATGCTCAGGTTTCTTCTGTTGAGGGGATTGTTATTTCTGCCGCGCCTCTGTAGGCCATCCCACTCAGCCAGAGCTCAGAGGACCCCGGAGATGCCCTGATCCAGCCGCCCACGGGAGTAAGCGATTGAACAGAAGGAATATGCCCCCTGGCGCCTCTGCTTGCTTTATTTCACTTTCCTTTTTTTTTTTTATCTTTCTTTGGTAATGTAATTCGTATCATGTAAATCCTATTGGACTCAATGAAATGCGAGCTTTGTTTCTTTTTCTGTTCCTCGTGGTTGTTTGCCTACTTGTATGCTATCCGCTTTTTCTGTACTCGTAAGATTTTAACTGCAATTGCACCTCGGCAAATGGCGGCACTAGTTATTACAACGTAGGTCCCCTGGAGGCAGTCTTTTTCCGCATAGGCTTGAGTCCGAAGACCATACAGTGCCTTGGCTCCGCCCAACACTTAGGCTTTTGAAGTAGTTAGTTTCCCCATAGGCTTGAGGATTCCCATGGGTCCGGTGATGAGGGACTATCTGATGCACTTCCGGTTAGCCCCCACTCAGTGTGCTATCAACGTCTTTAGGGTCCTGGGCTGTGTGGATGCCCTAAATGAAAAGATGGGCCTGAGATTGACCCACCATGACGTCAACTAGTGCTATAATCTCCAGTGCCTGAAGGGCGAAACCTACTATCTGAAGACCAGGGATGACAGAGTCCGGCTCATTCAGTGTCTCCCTGAGTCCAGCAAGAGGTTGAACAAAGACTTCCTCATCGTGTCCGGAGAGTGGCATGATGGCCTTCACTGCCCGACGACGGAGGGGACCCTAGGTGGGCAGTGGGAAAATGGAGAGAGAGAGAGTTCTAGGACCCTAATTAGTTCCATCTTTTCTCTCGTTCCTCTTTCTTGCACTGTTTGGTTTCTAATGTGGATGTGTTTCTTTTGCAGATCCACACGCCTTCACGCGCCACTTCAGCCTAATCAACCGGGAAGACTTGCAAAAGGCGCTGAGGGCAGAGGTTTTTGTGAACGACGCCGATAATCAGGTTAGGGCCGCTCACGAAATTTTGAAATACGACCCGGTTCACAAGTCATTTGCGGCGCCGAAGCACGTGATCAGAGCGAAGGATCCTCGGCTTCGGAAGATAACTGTGACCGAGGACGGGTTTCAGTTCCCTGAGGTGCCTTCCACATCAAAAGGCGCAATACCTGCGGGTCCCTCCTCTTCCCTTAGAATCTCGGAACCCGCCGAAGTAGGCCCTGAGAGGGAAGTGGAGGTTGCTGATTTTGGCCCCGCCGAGGACGAATTTAGCGTGTTTGATCAAGCTCACCAGTCCGAGGACCCTCCAGGAGATTTGGGTGACCCTCGTCTGACCGAAGCGGATTTCTCAACGTCCAAGTCCTCTTCTCGGCAGAAAATGGGCTACAAGAAGAAGCCGCAAGTTAGCTTGGCGGAACTGATCGAAGGCCAGCCGGAGAAATCTAAGTCGGAGCTCCCTCCTCCTCCTCCAAAAACTCGTTCTGCCCAGGGCAAGTCGACTTCTACCCAATCAGGGCTTCCTCCCTCTCTGCCCAAGACGAGTCTGCCTTCCAGACGTGAGCCCTCTAATCCCAAGTAGAAGAAGGATAAGGGCAAGAGGCCAGTTGAGGAGAGGTCGGAGTCCCCACGGGAGGAGGGTGATGGTCGGCGGCCGTCCAAACAGTTGAAGATAGGCTCCCGAGGCTAGGACAAACAGGTCGGCGACCAGCCCGAGCCTTAGGCCTGGCTTCCTGCCCCCATGCTCTGCGGGACGCCGCTGAGGGAAGACTCCTCCCTCAGAGATTTCAACGAGGGCGAGGGCACATACGTGGCAGACGCGGTGGAGAGGTGCCTGTTACTCCCAGCCGACATGGCAAAGCTGGCGACTATGAGGAGCAGGGAGGTCTTCCTCTGCCTCAAGCGGTACTTGGGGATGGTAAGCCGCTCAATACTTGTGACTTTTCCTAGTTGTAGCTCTTCCTTTCCGCTTTTTGGTCTCAGTTTATGGCGTATTTGTTTTGTTGGACAGGCCGTTCAGGCTACTTATAGGTTGGAGGACGTGGCTCGTGACCAGGGGAAAGCCATGGAGGTGGAGCGCGAAAAACGTCTAGAGGCCACCCAGGTTCTTAAGCACTCTGAGGCTGATCTATCCAAGGCCCGGGAGGAGTTGAGTGCGATGACCAGTGCCCGGGACACTGCCCTGTCCGGTCTCGCCGGTTTTTAGAAGCAGGCCGAGGATTACTCGAAGCGCCTGGCTGAGGCGGAGGAGCAGCTGAAGACTGCAAAGGGGTTGCTTGCAGATTTGCCCAAGAAAGTGGCTGCCGCCGAGTCGGACAAGAAGGCAGCCGAGTGGGCGAAGGACGAGGCCATGAGGGCTAAGTTTGAGGCTGACCATGGCAGGGAGGAAGCCCTGGCCGCTATGAAGGAAGCTGAGGAAGAGGCTTACGCCGCGGGGATGGAAGAGACAGCAGCAACATTTAGGTCTGAAGTCCCCGGGTTGTGCAGGCGCTACTCTGCCGAGGTCTGGAGGGAAGCTCTCAGGCAGGCTGGGGTCGAGGCCTCATCCGACTTGTGGAAGGAGGAGAATGTGTACTACCCTCCTGCCATCCGCGAGGCGGCTCCAAGTGGCACTGAGGCCGAGGAGGCTGTGGAGGAAACCGGCACTGCTACGGGTGAGGACACATCAACTGCTGAGCCCGTGGTTGAGCCCGCCCAAGGAAGTGACCCTTCCAAGGTGGCAGAATCGGGTGAGGGCCCCGTTGGGGAGGCGCCCCAGGAGGCTGTGGAGTCTGGAGTTGGAGTTGGGGCTCCCGCTGCTGAGGAGGCAGCTATTCCTGCTTCGCCTTCGCAGGCCGTCCCCTCTGGCCAAAGCTCAGAGAGCCTTGATGCTGCTATAGTCCAGCCCCTAGCTGAGGGAGGAGTATAAGTGAGTGGGGCAGGCCCTCCGACCCTGTTGTCTTCCTGGTCCTTTGTGTTCTCTTCTTTTTTCTTTTTGCTTTGTGACTGTAATGTGGTACTCACCATGTAATATTTGTGAACTTAGTGGAATGCGAGTTTTACTTCTTTCCTGTTTGTTGTGGTTGTTTGCTTACTTGCACGTTATTCGTTCTTTCTTTACTTGCGTAATTTTATCTTTAATTGCACCTCGGCCAGTCGCGGCATTAATTGTTGAAGCGAGGGCATGTATGCTCGAGTGGGCCCATCTTTCCCTAAGGGCTGGGTAGAAAATTCTTTAGGCTGACACTTAGGTTCTCCTTGATGTGGTTGGCTTCCTCACAAGCCTGAGTCCGAGGACCGTACAGTGTTTTGGGTTCTGGCTAACACTTAGAATCCTCTGAAGTAGTTAGTTTCCCCACAGGTCTGAGTCCTGGGATCATGCAGCGCTTTTGGTTCTGTCCAACACCTGGAATCATCTGAAGGAGTTAGTTTCCCCATAGGCCTGAGTCCTGGGACCATGCAGTACCTTGGTTCTGTCTAACTCTTAGGATCATCTAAGGTGGTTGGTTTCCCCGTGAGCCTGAGTCCGAGGACCGAGCAGAGCCGTGGTTCTGCCTAACCCTTAGGTTCATCTGAAGTATTTAGCTTCCCCGTGAGCCTGAGTCCGAGGACCATGCAGTGCCTTGGTTCGGTTGTTGCCTTCAGGATAAGTGGCTAGCTCCCCATAGGCTTAGGTCCGAGGACCATACAAGACCCAGGTACAGTTGCTAGGTGGTCAGCTCCCCGTAGGCTTGAGTCCGAGGACCATGCAAGACCTAGGTACAGTTGCTGAGTGGTCAGCTCCCCGTAGGTTTGAGTCCGAGGACCATGCAAGACCTAGGTACAGTTGCTGAGTGGTCAGCTCCCCGTAGGCTTGAGTCCGAGGACCATGCAAGACCTAGGTACAGTTGCTGAGTGGTCAGCTCCCCGTAGGCTTGAGTCCGAGGACCATGCAAGACCTAGGTACAGTTGCTGAGTGGTCAGCTCCCCGTAGGCTTGAGTCCGAGGACCATGCAAGACCTAGGTACAGTTGCTGAGTGGTCAGCTCCCTGTAGGCTTGAGTCCGAGGACCATGCAAGACCTAGGTACAGTTGCTGCCTAGCGCTGGGCATCTTGGAGCGGTTAGTTTCCCCATAGGCCTGAGTCCGAGGACCATGCAGTGCCTTGGTTCTGTCTAACGCTTGGCCTCTGGAAGTAGGGGTTTGTCCTCGGTTTGCTTTACTGGGGACGATTCCACCTTCGGACGGATCATGATCTTACACGTGGCATTGACCTTATCTCCATCTCGAGCGTTCATCTTTCTCATTTGCGAAGCGTCCTTTGACCGTTCGTGTTCCGCGCCTGACGCTTCGGTGCGCGAGACGTGCCTTCATTAATGGCCTCGTAAATCCTCATAAGCACAACGGTTTGCGGCTCCCTTGGAATCTGGCCGCGTTATTACCATCCAACGCTTCGTTAACCAGCTTTTCAAATTCTGCGTGGATTTAATTCCCACCTACCTTCATCCCCTATATAAGGCCCCCTGGGGGAATGGTTTCTCTTCATTCCATGAACTTCTCAACCCAACCAGAAAGAAGATACCCCTTCAACCTCCCATGCCCCTTTAACAACCCCGCCGGAATTGTGACCGGAGTTAGGCGATATGGGGCGGCTTTGGATGGACATGAGAACATCCGTGCCAAGAGCCGTTGTGGCCGTAGCCCCCACTGGGCTTTCGGTGCGGCAGAATCTAGGCGTAACCCCGATGGCGCCATGCACGGTGGCCCGGAGGGATATTGTTGAAGTACCTAACGTCCCTCCTCAGAGTGCACCCCCGACGGAGGAGACATGCGAATTCTCATTATGTGCGGCGCCCGAGTGTTGCCGTCACCAACGGCCAACGCTCGTGGAGGTTGGAGAGAATCAAGGGAACATCATGGGGGAGGGCGTCCCGGAGCCCCTGCATCTGCTCCTCGCTTTGTTCAAGCTCTCAGCCCCCTTCCGCCCCCTTATTGTCAAGCTCTCTCATTCTCTTTCTCCCATTCTCTTTATGCCAATAAGGGGACGAGTTGACATCTCCCTCTAGCTAGTTTTAGGTCGGGTCCGCCTGGGCCTCTGATTGTAGGACTAGTTGGTAGGAACAGTTGTAAAACAAGCCTGCCTAAGCCTCTAATTGTAATCTGTGACTTTTTTTTTGAATAATATCAAGTGCTTTTCTTTTTACTGTTGAATCTTTTGTCTTCAAGCTTTTATCTTTCTGCAATGTTCTTCTTTTTGATAGTTTTTTTTTTTTGCATCACCGCCGATCCTCCATGGAATGGTTGTTTAGAACAGTCGCCTGTTGCGCCAACCGGTGCACTAATCCTCCCCACAGATGGCGCCAATTGTAGGGACTGGGTTTTTGGTTGCCCAAGCCCAATGGACACGGGTCAAAAGCCCAACGAACCCCGCAATGAATTTATAGAGAGTGGGTCGAAGGTCTAGGCGCCGGCCGGCGCTCCCTTGTGGCGAGAGCTTCTGTCTCATTTATTTAAAGAAAAAGACTTAATACAGTTTACAAATGGGATGGGCTCCTCGGTCATGGGCCGATGAGGCTCTTACCCTGCTTTCTCTCTTTTCCCTTCTTCTTCTCTACTAACCCTCAAGTTCTCCCAGAACCTCTCAATTGTTATTCCCTTCTGTCCATCATCCCCCCTTCTCAGGAAGGATTCCCTTACATTATATTTCCCTTGCCCAACCAATCCTAGCCCTACACTTGTTGAGTGATCATGACCTTCGCTCAGGTGCTTGTCCCATCAGCCGCCCTCCCAGTCTCTTTGGGAGTCGCGGTAACCAAGGCAACACTGGTGAAGGTCCCTTCCTCATTAATGCGGTCAGGATGGTGGTCAGGTGCGTTTAGTGTAGAGGTGACAGCTTGCTGCGAGCATATTCCTTAAACTCTCGGACGTCCGATGATGAGGTCATCCTCGGACGTGTATGTCTCCTCGGCTCGGGCCTTCGGCCCAGGAATGAAGTGGGCTGGGCCGTGGGATTATTTGGCCCCACATATATATATATATATATATATATAGAGCCAGACAAACTTTCGCCTTTTAATTTTCTTTCCAAAAATGTTTGGGGATGAAAATTTGAGTTTATGAGGGAATAGAAATAAATGAGTCTTTTCTCCTATCCATTCCATTTCCTTCTACAATCCCACTTAATATATATATATAGCCAGACAAACTTTCGCCTTTTAATTTTCTTTCCAAAAATGTTTGAGGATGAAAGTTTGAGTTTTTGAGGAAATAGAAATAAATGAGTATTTTCTCTTACCCATTCCATTTCCTTCCATAATCCCACTTAAACTTCTAAATAAAGAAATGATCTTTCCATCCTCTCTATTTAAACTCCCAAACAAGAGAATGGAAAGAATAGTTTAATTTTTTTTTTATTCTATTCCCTCATTCCAATTGAAGTGTTAAAGGTTAGTGGAATGTGGTGAAGATTTAAAATCAAACGAAAACATAAGCAAGAAAAAGAATATAGACTATTGTTAAAGAAGTGCAATGTCAAGTATATCTACAAAAACAATTTTGGGTATTACTACGTTAATGCCATGTAGGCTAGGGACTAGTAGTTAATAGTATATGCAGTTAAAAGATTAATCTAAATTTATAACATTCCAAAAAATCATTTGAATACTTAAAATATTTGTTGTAGTGGTAGCGTCACTCAAACAAAAAGTAATTAAAAATTTAATTCTTATGTTATTAATGTGACAGAGTATAAGTCTTCAGTAATAACTTTAATATTTTTCATATGCTCTAGATGAAACCCTATTATCAAAGTTACAACTCCCATGGGCTTAATATACTACTTCGATTAAAAGTTTTAGGACTTAGATTAGGTTTAGGGTCCAATTGTACTGTACCATCTAAATGATGACACATATCTAATAGTAGACATATAATATCATTCAGATGGGTCCGGTGCAACTGGACACTAGAGTGGACATAATCCTTTCCCAAAACTTTATTACTGAAAATTTCAATTTATTTTAAATTGTTCAAATCATCCACCATAATTTGGGTTTAGAAGTGGGTTTAGGCTGCAAGAATTTGATGGGCTCCGATAATGAGTTACTGGGTTTAGCAAAGAATGGGCCTGAACCCATCTAATCTTCTTCCCCCATTTTAATTTCCCACGATTTCTTCTTCATCAAATCTCTGTTTGCTGGCGGGATTTGGTGCTAGAGAGAGAGAGAGAGATAGAGAGAGAGAATGAACCAAAATCATCAACAGCAAGCGAGCGATGGTAGACACGACGATGACGCTGCGCTCTCTGATTTTCTCGCTTCCTTAATGGACTACACTCCCACTGTAACTCTTCTCTCTCTCGCTAAAATTTGAATTTATTGTTTTTTATATTAAAATTTTAATGGGTTTGTATTGAATTTTATTTTCTCAGATACCAGACGAGTTGGTGGAGCATTACTTAGCCAAGAGTGGATTTCAATGTCCCGATGTTCGATTGTACGTGTTATTTATTTATTTATTGATTTTTTCCAAATAAAAATTGAAATGAAACAAATTTTAAGATTTATGTTGTTAAGGTTCTTTGTCTGTTTTGAGGATTTGAATAAATATTATCAGTGTTTGTTAGTTTTTCCTTTTTGAAATTTAGTGCTTAATTCCAAATTTTGATGGGAATTAACTAAGGGGTGTGCTTTCAAAGTTCTTATAACCATGGTGCTCAGGGTGAGGAGGTGAGTTCAAGTTCTTATAAATTTGAGTAACTTTACAAATAAAGAAAAGTTCAAATCTTGCTGAAGACATTAAAGAAGAATGGATTTTGATGTTATATTTATGTATGTTTTTGGGTTTTTTTCTTTTAATGCTATATCTTGTCTGATTAAATTTTATTTGGCTTTTTTTTTTTTTTTTTTTTGGCAGAATTAGGCTGGTGGCTGTTGCTACGCAAAAGTTTGTATCTGAGGTTGCAAGTGATGCTCTTCAGTATGCTACTCAACTCTTCTTATACCATTTCATCATGTAGATACATTCATGTAGATACACGGCACACCAATATATGTTTTCAAACTCAAAAAATATGATCCTTTTCTATGATTTGGGAATACAAACTGGAATGCAACAAGCATTTTACGTTTTGAGGGAGAGGCATAAGGGTGGGTGTAGAAGTTGGGGAGGTCTTTGTACTTGACATATTATTTATTTATTTATTTTTTATGTTTCTTTGAAATAAAACACCAGTAATTTCAAAGATGCAAAGTGGAGTTGGGCTTACTACTTAGATGTTGTATCTACTACATGCTTGGCTTCTTATACTTCAATCAGCTATTTCAATGTCTGCATTGAATATCTACATACTAATTGACAAATAACACATCCTTGAACTAAAATGGGTGGTGAATATTATTTTATTAAAAAATTAAAATTAAAATTTTGAAAGTCTGAGTATATGTTGTCGGTAATCAGATAACAAAAACCAACTGGTGACCCAACTTAGACCTCGTATGGGTGTGTGAAGGAATATAGGCTTTGTGACATAGATGCTGTGTATCTGGCTTTGAATGTGTGTTTTCTAACAGTTTTCTGTGTTAGTTTGGATCCAATTTAGATGTCAATTTGATCCTAAATTTTTTTCATGGAAGAGCTATAGGTCACCCTCAATACTAACAACTTGAAATTCCAGTCCTTGGCAGTTGCTTTTCTATGTTTAACCTTGTATGACATCTAATATAGGCAATGCAAGGCAAGACAGGCAGCAGTTGTAAAGGACAAAAGGGATAAGCAGCAAAAGGTGCTCTGCATGCACTCTTTGTGTTCATTTGCCTTTATATCATGATTATTGCTGGCTTGCCTAAGTTTTTCCTGGGTACAGGATAAGCGCCTAATATTGACAATGGAGGACCTCTCAAGATCACTTCGTGAGGTAAGCATTGAAGTGTTTTATGACATTTATATGCCAGTTTTACTGTAATTATTATTATTATTATTTATTTCCTAAGATGTTTGTGTGTGTGCTAGGGTCTTTTTACGGTATGATATCATTTAGGATTTGTTTAGTAATGTTTTTTTTTTTTTAGGAGCCTTTAAATAGGCCTACAATTTGTAAAACAAGAATAGATGTCTATTATCAATCAAGTTTTAGTTAGTTTATTTTTTATCATATGGTGGAATCCAAAATTCTTTCTTGTGGATTCAAGGAGTCCCTGATGGAAATTTTCCATTTTGCATTAATTGGTATAAGAACTTGTTGACATTCTGATATGGGGAAAGCGAAATGAAGGAAACTACCCTATTGACAGTGATTGTGGGGAGCAGGCCCTCAAGGTGGTAATTTATGCCAATGATGAGTGATTGACTTGTGGACTCTAGGAGATTTTCTACATGCTTATCGATCTATGTTTAAAATTCAAAAGAGATCACAAATATGGTAGGTATATTCGTATCAGATTCTGCGCTCATGGCCAAACTCTTGATCAACATGTTCTTAATTTTAATGATATCTCATGCTTTAATGGTAGATCATACCAATAATTCATAGATTTGATCATTGATCTTGAGGATTGTTTTGATAATGCAAAAATCCTTAAGGATTTCAAGGTGCTACTTGTATGAAGCAAGCTTGAGAGTGATGTGGAAGATTGGTGGAATGATATAGAATATTTCAAAATGTGAAGAGGTAAGCCTAAAATTTATTCATTGCCAAGAATGTGGAAGGTGATGGTAAACTTCTTCTTTACATGTGATTTTGATGAAATATTGCTTCATACAAGTCAAATTATATGGTAATTAATTCATACAGTATGAATAATAACAAGAATTATGGCTTTCACTTATTAAGTGAAGAGCCAGGTTTAGAGTTCAATAATGTCCAACCAATTTTGAAAGAAATATCAAATATGTTGAATGTGATGAACAAGTTAAGATTGAAGGCCAAAATAATGTTTTGAAAGAAATTTTTGAAGAGGCTAAAGAAGAAAATTCGAATTGATTGAGGAGAATGGTGAAACTCATGGGTGGAAATTGCTGAGACTAGTTTGGAAGATTTATTAAAGTCAAATATGATGTTGAGCTTATAACTCTCAAGTCTTTGGATCCTATTGACAATACATCAAAGATCATTTGTTTTCTAGGAGTACAAAATTTTAATCTTGTCTTCAATCCTTTATTGGTTGAGAAGAAATTTTAAGTTATGCCATCATAAGGATACAAGTTTCAAAGTTGGATCAAGTTATTGAAATATTTGAAGTATCTATTTAATTCCTTTGTCTGGTTAGACACATTTCTGTGTGGCGATATTCTCTAGAATCTCCTATTGTTTGAGTTGAGATATGGGCCTTTCATTACAGTAATTGGGTTGGTTTAGTGAGAAGCCTAACCCTATGATACGATCCTCTATACATTGTGTGTGTGTTTTTTTATTATATACATCAAAATCATGTATGAGAGGAGTCACACAATCTTTAGAGATCAAGATTTGTTTCGTCGCCCCTTTTGAAATGGTGGCTAGGATGTTCTCTCATAATATTTCATGTAATATTCTAATTATAATTTTAGAGAGGTTTCCTTGATAGATCATGATTTAATTCTGGCACATCCTATGTCTGATGGTTGTTCTTTCATTGTTGTATACATCTGCATCAATTTGATTTGTAAGTTAATCCACAAAATGAGGTGGAATTTCAGGATGATACTTGGTCTAGCGAATCCTAGAAGGGTAATGATTAAACTTTCAATATTTTTTGGTTTGTTAGATTTGAACCTAATGCTTATGCAACATTGGTCTACCTTTGTACCAACTAAGCCAAGGCCAAGGATGGTTCACAAATTTTTTTTATTGCAGTTAGAACTCAGTTGTAATATTGGATAGGGTTCTTTTTTGGAAAAAATATTGTTTCCATCTTTAAAGTTTGCATGAAGTTCATTTTTTGCCCCTAAACTATCAAAAGTTCTTTTTTCATCCTTAAACTATTGAAAACGTTAACACTTTGTCATTTTGTTCACTTTCGTTAACTTTCTATCCTATGTTTCTAACAAAATGCCCGGGTGGCATCACTAGATAAAAAAAAAATTCTTCCTTTCCTTTCTTACATTGTCTTGGCAACCAAATACAAATTAATCACAATCTCACCTAACCATCCTTACTCTGCCTCATTGCTGTGCACTTCCTCAGCGTTGCAACCACCACCACAACACCTCACTGTTGGTGTGATGGGATTGAGATCTGCTTGCATCCCGTTGGTGGTGGGATCACAATCTCCCCCACACCCACCTCTCTTTTTTATTTGTTTTCTATACTCTTTTATTGTACAACAATTGTATCTGAATGAACATTTGTGGAAAAGAGAGAGATTGGGGAGGATATATACCAATGAAAGAATAGAGGTATGATGGATTTCATGGTTGCTTGGGTATAAACAAAGACATGACTGCCTTGTTCCGCCATGGGCAGCCATACTTGGTGAATCTGACCACCCCCTGATTTGTTTCAGCCATATGGTACGTATCCAAAAAAAAAAAAAGTTTCAGCCATACGGTAAATGTTTTATTTTTCATTAAACCTGTGCGACTAACAACTGACATTTTATATGACAAATTTATGCACTTAATTCATTAAAAAAAGTGAGACATTTTACTGGGTCTATAATTGGGGTTGTGGTTAAACACCCATGGAAACATAGATTAACCTGACATTACATACAGAGACACAAGCCAGCATTACATATCCTAAGGGCATATGGAATGTTATTGTCCCAGCTTTGAATTCATTTGTTTGAAAGTTGCAGTAAAATTAATTGAATGCCAGTTATGTCTCTTTATTGGCGTTTGGAATTGTTTTTGATATATTGTCTCTGATTTAGATGTTCTATAATTTATTTCCCTGATTTTGTTATTATTATTAGTATTTTGTCATCATCATAATGAAGAACCTGATCCTTGGTCACTTTTCCTTTTTTGGTTAGTAATCCATTGTTTTTTATTGATGAGCAGTATGGCGTGAATGTGAAGCACCAAGACTATTTTGCTGATAGCCCTTCAACTGGGGTGGATCCTGCTTCAAGAGATGAATGAACTTTGGATTGAATCTATACAAGAGGGTTTCAAGTTCTTTTACATTATGTAGGGATTGCACAAATACTGCTATGTAGGTGGGTGATGTTCATTCTATCTTACATGAATATTTAATAGTTATCATAATTAATACTTTGTTTTTAATCTTAGCTTCGTTTGTCTGCACCCCTGATTTCTTGCAGTAAGGTAGAAATTTTGACATGCTGTATCTCTGATAGACAAATTCGTTTCAAATAGTTTTATCTGTTTTGAGTAATCAACTTAACACATGCATGTGCGTGCTTTGCATGTGTTGTGTGCATGCAAACACACATGGTCTCATGTGAAAACACACACAAGAGAGACCATACCTATATCCATACTTCTTTAATAGGGATGAACTTGCAAATCTCTTAGATGCTTTAATATGTAAGAGCAGTGACCCTCATGGTGTGCCACGGTAATGAATAAGTTCACTGGGTTGAAGTATGCAAGTGTAGAGATTGGGTTCCAATTAGGTAAACTTGTTGATCTGTGTATTTAGTACTCTCTTTTTCTTTTTTCTTTTATTATTTTAGATAGAGAACTTTTTTCTGATGCCAAACCAACTTCTTTATATCCCATTTTGCCACTGCAATTCAGTATAAACCGTACAGCTAGCTAATTTTTGAAGGTAATCAATAATTTTCATACAAATTGATTTGCTGGCCGTGGGTTTGCTACATTCTAAAATTTGATGAGCAACCCAATCTGGTTTCTGCAACTCACTTCATTAATTTTGATCTATAAAGCTTGCAACTACTGAATTAATCTAATTGCAGTACTACTCAGAGCTCAAGTAGATTCCTACTAATATTATATTTTATGTTGTTACATAATGATACTATCATATTCTACATTAAGGAAAAGACTGTATACATCATATTATTCATGAGTTCCTTTTTATCCTCTTTGCACCCCCGAAGACAATGTCTCTGTGTGCCACTGGTTGATTTGGTCCCAAGCATAGTTCCATGATGTTGTCTACCCATAGCATGATATGCAAGTAATTCAACGACCACACTTGAGGATTGAATCTGTGCTAGAGGAGGGCGACAAATACTTGCCAAATGACTGAGGAATTGACAACAAGATCTCAGATTCTTCGACACTTGTAAAGTTACCAAAACAAGCACTGTCATGTGGTAATTCTGGCAGATCAGCGTTGCCATCCAAAAACTGCATCACTTGCTTCATGCTAGGCCTGGCTGCTGGCGTTGAGTGTGAGCAAAGCAAGCCTAGTTTCAAGACCAACTTCATTTCCTCCACCACATAATTACTTTCCAATCTAGGATCACTAGCATCAAGGATGGCTCCTTTTCTCCAACACTCGAAGACCCAATCAACCAAAATTACCTCTTCAGGTTGTCCTTGTGGCTCTATAGGCTTTCTTCCACAAGCCACCTCCAGCACGAAAGCCCCAAAGGCAAACACATCAGTGCAAGTGGTTGCCCTTCCTGTTCTAGTAAGCTCGGGAGCCAAATAACCCACAGTTCCAGCCACATTGGTGGTTTGGGTATTGGTACCGTGGTCGCATAATCTGGCAAGGCCAAAATCTCCTAGCCTTCCATTTAATTCAGCATCTAATAGAACATTGCTTGCTTTTACATCTCTATGTAGAACAACCTGTTCCCACTCTTCATGGAGGTAGAGAAGGCCAGATGCTACTCCTTTGAGGATTTGAAATCGTTGAAGCCAGTTAAGTTTTGGTTTTTCATGGCCATATAAGAACTTGTCAAGGCTTCCATTGGACATATAATCATAGACCAAGAGGAGTTCACCCTTTCGCCGGCAATATCCTAGGAGCTGCACCAAGTTCCTATGCCTCAGCCTACCCATGCTAATGATCTCAGCCACAAATTCCTTCAGCCCTTGTTTGGAATCGTGGGAGACTCTCTTGACTGCAATCTGTATATTGGAAGAACGAAGTGTTCCTTTATAAACCTTTCCAAATCCTCCTTCTCCAAGAAGCCCTTTGTTTGTGAAACCTTTGGTTGCTTTGCAGAGATTCTTGTAGCTGAACCTGTGAGGACCATACTCGTTTTCCCAATCTTCTAGTATTTCAGCATATTTCTTCCTCCTCAAGATGAAAATAGCTCCAGTAACCAATATCAGTACAACCACTACTGCTATGATCAAAATCATGGTAATTTGTCCCCGTTTATCTTTACTTTTCCTCTGTCGGGGAGGTTGAGGAAGCTTCGAAACATCGAGGCTTTGTGCTTGTCCACTTTTATTAAAGCTCCATCCAAGAATGTAGTGGTCACTTGTAACTGCACCAGTGGCTGCAGAGAAACCAACAAACATGGATTCCAAGAGAATTTGAGACATATTGATGTGTGTTGACAAGAGAGGCCGATTTGGTTTTGGGATGCTGGTCGGGGCTAGTGTTACGTTCAGTAGTTTTTCTGTTTCATTGTAGTCTATCCAAAGATGCATTGGGTTGCCACTTACTAGCTCCAAGCTTATATTCTTTCTTTCTTGATCAGAAAAGTAGGTTGCAGTAGCTGATTCAATTGATTTCAGGCTGTTCACATCGATTCCCACATGGTTGTTGTCTATATCTTGAAATTCTTGACCCTCTATAGTATCAAGCTCAATGGCTAATAAGTGGTTTGTTGAAAGGCCATTATTTGAGGCATTCAGGAGTCCTAGATAATTGCTGGCTACAACATCGGTGAATTTCCACGAGGGACTGATGGTGAAGGCAATTCCATGGCCACCTTTTGATGGTGTTTCAGGAACTATTGCAAATACAAAGTTTGTGGAAAATGAAAGAGACTGAGTTAAACCCGAAGAAGCGTTGAATTTTAGAGGAAGTTGGTAGAAAGCATAACCAACTTGTAGTTCTGAATTGTTGGTGAGTTGCAATAGACCATTGGGGTGGATTCGAGCAGTTCCATCTAGATGCAGATTTGCTTGATGGAAGCCATTGTAGATGAACTGGTCATTTTGAGCAAGCATCAATGGAATCTTATGGATGAAGTAGAGAGTAACCAGAAAAGGAAGTGATGTAAGCCCAGTCGCCATTGAAAAAACTGGGGAAAATGTACATTCCTATGAACACGGGCTTTGTTTGAAATGTCAGAGTCAAAAGTCCTAGAAAATGGTGGTTTTCCTTCTCTGTCCCCAAATATTGCAACGTTTTAGAACAACAACCCACCCCCCCAAAACAAACAAAAAAAAGAAAGAAAGAAGAAAAGGTCCAAATCCAACTGGATGTGAGAGGGATGGACTCCAGCGGGTCATAATAATCTCTCTCTATTTACAAACTAAAACCAGAAAGATGACTTTTGATGGTTTGCCATTCTCACCATTTAAAACACAATAGAGAAATTGTTTTTTTTCTTTTTGTTTTGTTTTTTTATGAATAAGATTTTTACTCAAAACATTACAGGCGGCTAAGACTAGGAAGCTTCCTTTGCTTCTTTTTGTTTTGTTTCTGGCAACCTTCCAGCCTCTTTGGCCTATGTTTGTAAGGAAGATACCCTGTCTCTGTCTGTTTCTGTCTGATATATAATATTGCAGTTTACCACCAAAAAAAAAAAAAGACTAAGAAGCTACATATGCAATTTCTAAATACAGCACACAAGTGGGGGCGGTGTTATGTGATCTTCAGGGGGTTGATGAACCCCCTAACTTTATCTTTAAAAATAAACGCTATCTTTAAAAATATTTTTGCACATTGTGATCATGGCCCAGCCTAGCATAAAACTAAACAACAACAAATATCAGTCCATCCAAAAACATATCTCTCTCTCTCTCTCTCTATTTCACACATAAATCTTATCTCACATCTCTTCTCTATTTGACTTTCTCGATATCTTCGACTTTAAGAGTAAATAGTGAGTGTTTATGAGTTGTTTTTTATGAGTGTTTATGAGTTGTTAGTGTCTCTCTTTGTTGTAAAATTTATATTATATGTGTGATTGTGTTTGATACTGATTGTGTGCATTATTATGTATGAATGAATGTGGCTATGTGGGTCAATATTAATAGAATGCCAGTTGGTTGAGTTTTACCATTTAGTTTAAAACATTTTCATAAAAATAATGACAATTGCATAAAAATAAAAAATGTTGTACAAACTTTACAAAATAAAATTGTCACACCTACTTATATTGACAATAGACAATGACAATTGGTAATGAACTATCATGTAACGATTTCAAAATATAAAAACCCATAGAAATAAATTGTAAATTTTTTTTTTTTTGTGGTGTCGTTAACTCTATATATTCAAGTTCTCTTTTTATTAAATTTGTTTAATTTAATTTTTTTAATGACCCTTTTAAAAAATTTATGGAGCCACCACACAAGCCTCAAGCAACAAAATAGAAAGTAAAAGTTATCATAAACTAACTTTGAACCCAAACATCAAATATAGTAGAAGGAAACTTTAGCGTTAATATCATAATCTCGTGACTTTGAACGACGATACACTAACATACACGTCAATTTATACAAAAATTATTGTCTATTTAGAAGAACCTACTTTCTTATTTTAGCTAATCAAATTTTAAAACACCCACAAATGATTATCTATTCTATATTATATTTTATTAAAATATTAATTTTTTTTATTTTTTTAATGTTTTTATCTTTACATACAACAACCACGTCCACTCTCTTCATTCAACACCAGGAAACCTAAAGAAAGAATATAAAAATGGTTTGCATAACCGTGGCTTGTATATATATATATATATATATATATATATCTTACCAAAAAAAAAAGTGACATGTATATATTTGCACAAATATTGTTGCAAAATCCCATTTTTTAGGCTTCGTCGGCTATATTTTGAATTTGGGTTTTTAAAAATGGCCTTGGGCTATGAGAGTTTGATGGGCTCCGATAATGGGTCATTGGATTTGGCAAAGACTAGGCCGGAGCCCATCTAATCTTCTTCCCCCATTTTAACTTTTCACGATACAGCTTATTTTGCTGAAAACTGAAAATATTGTAGTAAAATAATTTTTAAATATGTGAATAGTATTGTGGAACCCATTTTTAATATATTTTTTTTCTAAATAAAATGATTGTGAGTCTTGTAAACAGTGCCCTTTGTCTCCTAAAAGCTGAAACGCATGCAAAAAAAAAAAAAAAAAAAAAAAAAACTGCCAGAGGCTGGAAAATAATTCCTATCCAAACGTATACTTCATCCATCTCTGTTTGGCGGAAGGGATTTGGTGCTCGAGAGAGAGAGAGAGACAGGGAGCCAGAGAGAAGAGAGAAGAGAGAGAGAGAGAGAGAGAGAATGAACCTAAAGCCAGCAACAACAAGCGAGCGATGGTAGACACGAATATGAAGCTGCGCTTTCTGATTTTTTGGCTTCCTTAATGGGCTACACTCACACTGTAAGTGTTTTTTTTTTTTTTTTTTCCTCTAAAAATTTTAAATTTACGGTTTTTTTTAATTAAAATTTTAATGGGTTTGTATTGAGTTTGACTTTCAGATGCCAGACGAGTTGGTTTTCTGTTCTTGAGAATTTGATAAATGTTGTTACTTCTTGTTAATTTTTCATTTAGAAATTTTTAGTGTTTTTAATTCCAAATTATGATGGAATCAACTAAGGGCGTGTTTTCAAGTCCTTATAAATTTGGTTTTGGTTAAAGCTCTAGCTTAAATGCCACTTTTACTTCTTTTAAGGAGGTGGGTCCAAGCTCTTACAAAATTTGAGTGACTTGCAAATGAAAAAAAGTTTTTAGTCTTGCTGAAGATATAATAAAGAAAGGATATTTGATGTGATATGCCTATTGGGTTTTCTTTTAATGCTGTATATTGTCTGATTAAATTTCATTTTGGCTTTATTTTTGCAGAATTAGGCTGGTAGCTGTTGCTACTCAAAAGTTTGTATCTGAGGTTGCAGATGGTGCTCTTCAGTATGCTACTCAACTCTTCCTATACCATTTCATCACACACATCTAGATACACCAAAACACATATGCAAACACTTAGAATGTGATCCTTATGATTTGGGAATATAAACTAGAAGGCAACAAGGATTGAAGGTTTTGGGGGAGAGGCATAGGGGTGGGAGTAGAAGTTGGTGAAGTCGATGTACTTGACATATTTTATTTTATATGCTTCCATCCACAGAAATACTAGTGATTTTGGAGGTGTAAGGGGGTTTGGGCTTACTACTTAGATGCTTTCAACAGTTAGCTACCATGTGCTTGGCTTTTTATACATCAAAATCTGCATTGGATATTTACATTTGCATAATATTAGACAAATAGGCAATAGCACCACGACCTTGAACTAGAATGGTGGTGAATATTATTATATTGAAAAATGAAAATTAAATCTTTGAAAGTCTAGACTCTAGAGTATGTGTTGTCGGCAATAAGACAACAAAAACTAACTAGTGACCCACCTTGCTGGGATTTATAGTGCAAACTTAGACCTCGTATGGGTGTGTGAAGGTATAGAAACTTTACGACATAGATGCTTTATATCTGGGTTTGAATGTGCGTTTGTTCTTTGTTAGTTTGGACTTTGGATTCAAATCTGATGTCAATTTGATCCTAACATTTTTTCATGGAAGGTCTAATTAATGACTTGAAATTACACTCCTTGGCAGTTGCTTCTAGTTTGTTATTAGATGTTTAACCTTGTATTACATCTAATATAAGCTATTCCAGGCAAGAAAGGCTGCAGTAGTCAAGGGCAAAAAGGATAAGCAGCAAAAGGTGCTCCACTTGCACTGTGTGTTCAGTTGCCTTTATATCATAATTAGTAAATTCCGTGTGATACACGGATAATATTGTAATATATTATTTAAAATGGTTTTTGATAATTTTGTACATAATTGCTAGTAACCTGTTTTTAATGAAAGGATAATAATATATTGGGTTATTTTTCTCCGAGTTACAATAGCTTAAGAACAACCCTTTTGCAAAACCAATTCTCTCACCACAAATCATTTAGGTCCTATGAATCGAAGAATGTAGTCAACCTTGTCCCACCACAAATCATTTAAAACCAATTTTTTCACAATTGCTGCTTTTCCAACATCATCTTCCCTATAAGCTGACCATCGCTCACAAATGACCATGTTTTGAAGACTTCTTATGATTTTCAATCTCTTAAGCATAACTAATGTTGAAGCAAATCATGTTTTAGCAACATCAAATAATTTCAAATGCATAATTCATTCAACACCCGCAGGTCCAACCCCGAAACCCGAACCCGCCCCGTTTAATAAACGGGGTTTTTTTTTTTTAATATCTAAACTCGCCCCGTCGGGCCTCGTGGGCTCCGCTAGCCACTTCAGGGCTTTAATCCATGGCCATACAATCTTTTTTTTTTTTTTTTTTTTTTTAAAAAGTTTCCCTTTCAAAAAAAGTTTAAACGGGTTGGGTCCGGGTTTGGGTCGGGTTTTTACCAAAATCTAGACTGACCTAGACCTGTTTCAGGCTTTTTTTTTTTTTTTTTTTTTTTACCCAAACCCGACCCTATTTGTTATTGGGTCGGGTCTGGCTGGGCTGGGTACCCGCGGGTCAGGCATAAATTGCCATCCCTAATCTCATGGAGTGATTCATTATGAAAATACATATGAAAGATGCATCTTCAGCAACTTTTGTAATCCAATTTTATTCTTCCAAACAGTCTCATTTTGAGAAGAGTATTTTCTAGATTACGTGTATGCACAATACAAGGAGTTCAAAATATATGAGGATATCTAGCTTCAACAATAGACCCAGCTGACTTTATAACTGCTGCATTATTAGTAATGAATTGGACAACATTTTGAAGTCCAACCTTAGCTATGCATTCTAGAAACAACTGAGAAATATAGTGCTTGTCTTTGTACTCTTTTGTACCATTAATGGTTGTTAAGAAAATTGGCCTCCTTTTTATTTAGCCATAAAATTGATAAGTTACATTTTTTGGAAATTCGTCCACCTATCACTTGCTATACTCAAACCCCTTTGTTTCCAAGTATCTTTTATTGTCCTCAACAACATCTCAACATTTCCCCTTTTCTTTTGCAAAAGGTTGTTCTGAAGCTACTGTAACTAGAAGGAACATAACCCGATATATTATTATTTGCTGCATTTTTCATAATCTTAAATAAAATACAGGTTTCTAGCAAAATGGAAGGGTAAGCTAGTTGAATAAAGTGTTCTAGCAATGAGACTATCTAGATGATCTTGACATTTATAGTTAAAAGCCCTTTCTAAATGAGAATTTCCAGCCATTTTTTTCTTGTATGGAAGAATGCTGGTTGACTTGTAGTTGTACTGTCAATAAGAATAGGACCAAGAGTAGTAGAAGTAGAACCAACACCAGATCGAGGGAGTAAATGTACTAGCCTACACTTTCTTATCTGAATAGCCGTATCTTCTAATTGTTGCATCTCTGCAATATACTCATTTGAAACCACAGAGAATGCTTTTATCCCTTTGCTGGGAAATCTCAACAAATGTGCTTTCACTCTAGAATAAGACCCCTGGAAATTCTCCGAATAGTAATTACATCTAAAACATTTTTTTCCACCAAAAATAGTAACATATTTCAACAATGGAGGAACATTCAGGCCATTATCTGGCTGGCTAATGAAATTTTTTGGTCAATTTTCGGTACTCATTTAACCTACAAATAATTCAATAACAATTTGTACATTATATATATATGTCATTATCAAATAATAAAATTCATTTACAAACCAAAAACAAAAACAAAACAAAAGAGTCAGAAACTAAGACCCACTTATATCAAATAATATTAAATTAATATAGACTGTGGGGCCCGAGGGCCTAGTGACCTCGGCCCACTTTACATCCGGCCTAAGTCCCATGCCGAGGAAGAAGGTTCGTCCGAGGACGATGCGTGGGAGCCTAAACTTTAAAAACCCCCGCCGAGGATAATCCTGTCCTCGGCGGACCGAGACTAGCTTCAGATGGGGAAACGGGCCCAGGACAGGTTGTCACCTCTGCACTAAATGCGCTCACCTAACTCTCTGGCCGCACTAATGGAGATGTGACTCTTGGACAGGGCAACCTTGATTATTGTGAATTACTTGAGTACTGATAGTGCTGCTGATAGGACGGACAGTCAGAGGGAAAGCACATGGATGATCAACAGATGGAAGAGAGAGATGGGAGGAAGAGGACTATATAAGAGTGGGAGAGGGAAGAAAAGAGTGGGGGACCAAGGTCAAGCTCCTCGGATCAATGCCAAGGAGTGACTTTAAAAAGGAATTTAGGTGCACTGGCCTTCAATGGTGATGAGTCCATGGTTGGGTTCCATTTGTCTGCAAGGGCCAATTTCTTCAACCCACTCTCTAGAAATGTATTGTTTGGGGCCTACAGGATTATTTCCCTCCAAATTTTAGAGGGTCCTTCTAAATTGAGTCCCTACAATTGGCGCCGTCTGTGGGGAGAATTTGTGCACTAGCAGGCGCAATGGATAATCGTCCCTAGGTAGTCAGTTAACGGAAAGTTCACAAGAACGCGTTTAAAAAAAAAAAAAAAACACCATTGCAAAAAAGTAGAAGATTCAAAGGAAAAGAGAAGAAAAACGACAGTATTTTATTAGATGAAAAGGAACTATAATACACAAATAAAGGCTCAGACAGGCTTGTTTTAAAACCAACTCTACAAACAAAGGCCCAGACGAGCCTGTTTTAAAGCTAACTAAAGGGAAGGGGGCTGAGGCAGGCCTGTTTCAAGGCTACCAACAATGCCCAAGCTGGTGCGGTGGCGTTGGCACGAAGAGAGGAGCAGATGCAAAGGCGCCGGGCGGCCCTTCCCCATGATGTTCCCTTGATTCTCTTCCAGCCCCACGGTGGTTAGCCGTTGGAGACGGCAACACTCGGGCACCAGACATGACATATTCTTGCACGCTTCCACGGCGTGGGGGCGCCTCGGGGAGAAGCATTATGTACACAAATAAAGGCTCAGACAGGCTTGTTTTAAAACCAACTCTACAAACAAAGGCCCAGACGAGCCTGTTTTAAAGCTAACTAAAGGGAAGGGGGCTGAGGCAGGCCTATTTCAAGGCTACCAACAACGCCCAAGCTGGTGCGGTGGCGTTGGCGCGAAGAGAGGAGCAGATGCAAGGGCGCCGGGCGGCCCTTCCCCATGATGTTCCCTTGATTCTCTTCCAGCCCCACGGTGGTTAGCCGTTAGAGACGGCAACACTCGGGCACCAGACATGACATATTCTTGCACGCTTCCACGGCGTGGGGGCGCCCCGGGGAGAAGCATTATGTACTTCAAGGACCTCCCTCTTGGCCGCTGTGCATGGCACCATGAGGATGACACACAAATTCGGCCACGCCGGAGATCTGACGCGGGCTATCGCTACGACGGCTCTCGGTCGAGGAAGAAGGACTTTGGGCCTATGCACCCTCACTCTCATCCAAGGCCGTTCCATTTCTCCAAACTCTTATCACAATTTTGGCAGAGTTATTGAGGGGGCTCTGAAAGTTGAGAGGACATGTTTCCTGGTATATTAGAGGGTTCGTGAAGTGTAGAAGGACTTTCCCCCATATAGCCTTAAATAAGGGGTGAAGATTGATAGGAATTGATCTACGCAGAATTCGAAAAGAGGATTATCGGCGACATTAATCCTGACCAAATTCCAAGGCGCCTATCAACCGTTTGATCTGCATCAGTCCAAGAGAATGTTAATGAGAGTGCACCTCGTGTGTTGAAACGTCAAGCGCAGAACGCGAACAGTCAGGAGGCACCTCGTAACTGATGAGGGCAAAAACTTGAACTGAAGGCGGCGTTACTGCCACGTGTAAGGTTAGAGTCCCAAACCAACCTCGCCCGGGGCACTGCGGGGTCAATGGTCAGGTCCACACGATGCCTCACTTCCGACGAGGCAGGGCCGAGGCCATTATCACGCCAAAACTAGTATGGCCAACGCTGAGGATAATCTTCTTTACCCCATATCTGGGTACTAGACAGAACCAAGGTATTGCATGGTTCTTAGACTCAAACCTATAGGGAAACTAGCTATTTACAGAAGAACAGAAGTGTTAGACAGAATCTAGGTCTTGCATGGTCCTCGAACTCAAACCTATGGGGAAACTAACCACTTAAATATACCTGGGTACTAGATAGAACCAAGGTATTGCATGGTCCTCAAACTCAAACCTATGGGGAAACTAGTTACTTACAGAAGAACAGAAGTGTTAGACAGAACCAAGGTCTTGCATAGTCCTCGGACTCAAACCTATGGGGAAACTAACCACTTAAATATACCTAGGTACTAGACAAAACCAAGGTATTGCATGGTCCTCGGACTCAAACCTATGGGGAAACTAGCTACTTACAAAAGAACAGAAGTGTTAGATAGAACCAAGGTCTTGTATGGTCCTTGGACTCAAACCTATGGAGAAACTAACCACTTAAATATACCTGGGTACTAGACAAAACCAAGGTATTGCATGGTCCCCGCACTCAAACTTATGGGGAAACTAGCTACTTACAGAAGAACAGAAGTGTTAGACAGAACCAAGGTCTTGTATGGTTCTCGGACTTAAACTTATGGGGAAACTAACCACTTAACAGAACCAAGGTATTGCATGGTCCTCGGACTCAAACTTGTGGAAAATTAGATATTTGCGGAAGAATAAAAGTGCTAGATGGGACCGAGTTGTGGTACGGTCCTCGGATACAAACTCGAAAGACAGCTGATTATCTCATGAGACTAAGTCCAGAGCAGAATCAAGGTATTGAGTAAAACACTAAAGTATAATAAGTAAAAGGAAGCATCAATTAATGAGCCAGAAGCAAACCATTGAATATATCTTTCAAGTAGAAGGCATGTAATTTCGTTACAACGTCGCCAAGGCGAAAAGCAAAATGAAATGAAAAAGAAAACAAATAAGAATGCCTCATGCTGTCACAACGGGGTGGTCCAACGAAGTGGCTTACTCCCCTAACTTGCTGGGAGGCTTGTCTTAAGGAGCCTGTTGAAAGACTTTGATTAACTACAAGGGACCCTGACTCGGAAAAGCTCCTTCAGAGGACCCCTCTAGGGTAGGGAGGGATCTGAGGGATAGATGAGGGCACTTCTTGACCGTCAGTTCCAATCCCCTTCAACGCTCTACGGGGCTCAGCCTCCTCAAGAGGTCTGCCAGCTGAAGATGTGTCCTCGGTAGTGTTGGTCTGACTTTCACTGGCCGCTGGTAATGCAGAACCTTCCTCGGAGGTGGTGGGGACAACCTCACGGATTGCGGGGGGGTAATATACCCTCTCTGCCCTCCTAAGGTCTGACGAGGCATCAACTCCCTCTTGGTTGAGAGTTTCATTACAGGTCTGGGAACAAAAGCGCCTGCATACTTCAGGGACTTGAGCCTTGAAGATAGCTTCAGTCCTGGCCACCCCCTCAGCAAAGGCCTCTTCCTCCACCTGTTCTACGGAGCGCTCTGCGTCTATTCTCGCAAACTCAGCTAGATCTTTGGCCCTCACGGCCTCGTCCCTGGCATACTCGGCGACACCCTTTGTCCAGACCGCATCGGCTAACTTTTTCTTTAGATCTGCAATGTTCTCTTTGGCAGACCGCAATTGGCTCTCGACATTATGCAAGCGTTTTGTTTGATCCTCGGCCTGCCTCATGGCCGCGACTAGGTCAGAGGCTGCAATGTCTCTAGCCTTTGTCATCTCCTTAAAACTTTCAGTAGCCTTCTTCAGATCTGCCTCAGATCTCTTAACGATATTTGCAGCCTTCAAGAACTTATTGCGCTCCTTTGCCAGAGCGCTACCCTGGCCGTCGACCTCCTCATCCAGCCTGGATAGCCTGCCAACCAAAGTAGATACGCCGTAAAGGGGAGGGGAGGTGCCAGGCAATAAAATTCAAACGAAATAAACAAGTATTAGATGTCTTACCATGCCCAGGTATCTCTTGAGGTTTTCAGCAACCTCTGGCCCCCTCATGTTCCCAAGCTCAGCCATATCGGCGGGAAGGAGAAGGGACCTTTCTAGGGCATCGGCTACTCGAGCCCCCTCGCCTCCTTGGAAGTCCCGTATAGTAGCGTCATCCCTCAGAGGTTCTCCATAGAGCATGGCAGCGGGCAGCCAGTCCTGGGGCTCGGACGGTTGAACAATTTCTTTCCCTTTTCGCTTACTACCCAGCCTCAGTTGTTTAGAGGGTCGCCGAGCTTCATCCTTCTCTGGAGAGGGATGGGATCTGCCTCCATCCACTGGGTTTTTGCCCTTAGAAGACCTCTTCCTCTTTGGTTCGGGGGACTCAGGCCGAGATTCTGAGATTGTGGGGGTGTGTAAAGACCTGGCCTGCGCAGGTGAAGGTTGAGAGCTGGGTGGCGGAGGCTCAAGTTGTGCACCCCTTTCCCAGACTTGCCCTAAAGTAGGTCAAGAAGGCTGATTGAGGGCTATCTCCTAAGACCCATCTCAGTTTGGGTACCAACCCTCGGGTTGATCAGCTCGGTCAAATACACCGAATTCGTCCTCAGACGAGTTTAGTTCGACCGCTTCCTCTTTTTCCTCCAAGCTCCCTTCCTCGACCTCTGCCGCTTTATGGGACAATGAAGAGCCTGCCAACGGAATGCCTTCCAAAATAGAAGATCCTTCGAAAAGTGCAAAACCATCCTCTACCACAGTGATTCGCCTAAGCCGAAGATCTTTTGAGCGGCTCTAATCTGGTTATCGGCCTTGTTCAGAAAAAGCTCCTCCCTAAGGGCGGTTTCCAAGTCCTCGTTGTTGACCAGAGGAAAATGACGCATGAAGGCGTGTGGATCTGCAGAAAGATAACCAAACCTCCTATGATCAATCAACCAAGGAAAATTCTGTGCTACAGAAAGTAGAAGACTTACAGAAATGGTGAGATTCTCCTTTGGCAAGCTTTTTACGTTAGAAAGGGGCGCTTGTTAATGCGGAAGCTGGACCAACTTCAGAATATATGCACCGAAGTTCATAAGCGTGCAAATGAGGAGGCCAAGCGGTTTAAACGAATATTTATATCTCTAATTAAAGTTAACCAAATGTAACTTCCCGCCCATAAAATCAGGAAATCCCTGCCAGGGGATTACCATCACACCATTGGAAGAGGGAAACATGGAGCCGCCAAAATTTAATGCAAACGCGCACTGAGTCTCGAAGCACCAAAAACTTACATGTGGTGGATAAAAAGACTCCAACGCTGACGTGGACCGAGGTTTGGTGAATCATGTTGAGGGCCCGGGAATATCAAAATCCTCCTCCCCGTCTGAAGACACGGACAGCAGGATTTTGAGGGGCTATTGTAGGGCCGAGGGCCTGGTGACCTCGACCCACTTTACATCCGGCCCAGGGCCCATGCCGAGGAAGAAGGTTCGTCCGAGGACGATGCGTGGGAGTCTAAACTTTAAAAAGACTCACCGAGGATAACCCTGTCCTCGGCAGACCGAGACTAGCTTCAGATGGGGAAACGGGCCCAGGACAGGTTGTCACCTTCGCACTAAATTCGCTCACCTAACTCTCTGGCCGCACTAATGGAGATGTGACTCTTGGACAGGGCAACCTTGATTATTGTGAATTACTTGAGTACTGATAGTGCTGTTGATAGGATGGACAGTCAGAGGGAAAGTGCATGGATGATCAACAGATGGAAGAGAGAGATGGGAGGAAGATGACTATATAAAAGTGGGAGGGGGAAGAAAAGAGTGGGGGACCAAGGTCAAGCTCCTCGGATCAATGCCGAGGAGCAACTTTAAAAAGGAATTTAGGTGCACTGGCCTTCAATGGTGATGAGTCCATGGTTGGGTTCCGTTTGTCTGCAAGGGCCAATTTCTTCAACCCACTCTCTAGAAATGTATTGTTTGGGGCCTACAGGATTATTTCCCTCCTAATTTTAGAGGGTCCTTCCAAATTGAGTCCCTACATAGACATATACCAACCATAAGACAAAACAAATAATAACCAAAACAAACCCTGATCCACCCAATACATATGGTCATATATTAACCAATAGACAACAATCTAGAGAGATCCACAGTTTGTGTAGATCACAGTCACTGGCCCATTTGGAGAGACCGACATTGATCCACCCAAAAAAGTAAACTATAGTTACAAACTTACAATACACTGACCCACACAACAAAGTAAACAATAGTTACAATACACAAAAAAAAAAAAAAAAAAAGTTAAATAGGGTCGAAAGTGGCAAGAAAAAGTGAGAAATTGAGAAAGCAGCTCAGTTAGTGCGAGAGAGAAAGCGAGAAACTGAGACTGAGAGAGACTTAGGGCTTGTTTGGTACATATGTTGAAATACTTGTTTTCAGTTTTTAAACAACATTAAACGTATTTTCATACACTTTTTCACTTACATGTATTTCTAAAAAAAACTAAAAATTGTTGTTTAAACACACATACCAAATAGGCCCTTAATGGTTGATGGTGATTGCAAGGTGATCTTGGGCTACCGATTAGTGGCTTAAGCAGCGGAGATGTACTAGGTCTAGAGCGAGAAAAACAAAGAAGAGAAATTGATTTAGAATGACTAAGGTGGAGCTTAGGGTTATTTTTGTGGTTCACTACACGAGATCGATGGAGTTGCCAGGTGTGATTTTTTTCCCTATTTTTGGCATTTTCGTGTCTCGACCATGTTCGCGGCATATCCGTATTTAAAAAAAAAAAAAAAAAAAAAAAAAAAAAAAAGGATTTTGGATCATTGGGTACATACATGACACTTTTTGTCTGTACACTTGTCAGACCAGTATGTTGGCAATATTATTGTGTCTGTGCTTCCTAGACAAAATTGTGGCTTTCAATTATTGGGTGATGAGCCAAGTAAGAGTTCAATAATGTCCTACTAATTTTGAAAGAAAATTTCAAAGATGCTGAACGTGATGAACAAGTTAAGATTGAAGGCCAAGATAATGTATGCAAGAAATTGTTGAAGAGGCTGAAGAAGAAATTTTGAGTTGATTGAGGGGTGTTGGGAGGACCACAATTTGACTCTTTACAACCACTCTAAAAACATGCCTACGGGGCGTGATGTCGAATGCCATAAAAGATTTGAGTGTATCTTTCTTATTGTCGATTGGTTTTGAGGTGGAATGACACAACTCACGGTCTGATAAATGGTATTAGAGCCATGGTCATGGGTTTGAGTAACGGGAGTGTCATTGTGAGGGAGGGATTATTGGGGGGACCACAATTTGACTCCCTACAACAACTCTAAAAAAGGCCCGCGGGGTGTGATGTCGAATGCCATAAAAAATTTGAGTGTGTTTTCCTCATCACGAATTGATTTTGAGGTGGAATGGCACAGCTTACGATCTAACAAGGGGAATGTTGAAAATCGTGGGATGGAAATTGTTGGGAATAGTGTGGAAGATTTATTAAACTTTAATATGATGTTGGGCTTATAACTCTCAAGTCGATCCTATTGAAAGTACATCAAAGTTCATTGATTTTGTACGAGTAGAACATTTTAATTTTGTCTGCAATCAATGTTTGTTTCCTTGTCCCTTTTGAAATGGTGGCTAGGCCTAGGATCTCTCTCTCATAATATTTCATGTAATATTTTATTTTTAGAGTGGTTTTCTTTGATAGAACATGATTTAATTCTGGCACCTCCTATGATTTTTTGGGTTGTTCTTAATTTGTTGGATACAAATGCATTGATTTTATTTGTAAGTTAATCCACAAAATGAGGGGAATTTCAGTATGACACTTGGTCTAGGGAAGCCAAGAAGGGTAATGATTAAACTATCAATATTTTTTGGTTGGTTAGATTTGAACCTAATGCTTATGCAACATTGGTCCACCTTTGTACCTATGCCAAGGCCAAGGATGGTTCACCAAATCGCAGTTAGAACTCAGTTGCAATGTTGGATGGGGTTTTTTTTTTTGGCAAAAATATTGTTTCCATCCTTAAAATTTACATAAAGATAAGTTTTTGTTACTTAACTATCAAAAGTTCTTTTTTTGTCTCTAAATTATTGAAAACGTTACACTTATATCATTTTGTTCACTTTTGTTAGTTTTCTGTCCTACATGTCTAACAAAATTCCTAGGTGGCATCGCTTTTTATAAAATGAAGCTCTAGATAAAATATAAAATAAAAAAGTCTTCCTTTCCTTTCTTACATTTTCTGAGTAATTAAACACAAATGAATAACCTCCACAATACCTCAACGTTGGTGTGACAGGATTGAGATCTGCTACTTAGAGCTCAAGTAGATTCCTACTAATAGTAGATTCTATATTAAGGGAAAGAAACTGTATACATCATATTATTCACAAGTTCCTTTTTTCTCCTCTCCACCCCGGAAGGTGACGTCTAAGCTTTCTGTGTGCCACTGGTTGATTTGGTCCCATTTAGTTTACTCATACCATGATATGCAAATATTTCAACGACCATACCTTGAGGATTGAATTTGTGCTTGAGGAGGGCGTCAAACCCTTGCTATTTAGTGAAGGAATTGACAATAAGATATCAGATGCTTCAACACGTGTAAAGTTACCAAAACAAGCATTGTCATGTGGTAATTCTGGCAGATCAACATTGTCATCCAAAAACTGCATCACTTGCCTCATGCTAGGCCTAGCTGCTAGCAATGAGTGTGAGCAAAGCAAGCCTAGTTTCAAAATCAACTCCATTTCCTCCACCACATAATTACCTTCCAATCGAGGATCACTTGCATCAAGGATAGATCCTTTTCTCCAGCACTCAAACACCCAGTCAACCAATATTACCTCTTCAGTAAGTCCTTGTACCTCTACAGGCCTCCTTCCGCAAGCCACCTCAAGCATTAAAGCCCCAAAAGCAAACACATCAGTGCAAGTGGTTGCCCTTCTTGTTCTAGTAAGCTCTGGAGCCAAATAACCCACAGTCCCAGCCACATGGGTTGTTTGGGGATTGGCACCATGCTCCCTTAATTTGGCAAGGCCAAAATCTCCTAGCCTTCCATTTAATTCAGCATCTAAGAGAACATTGCTTGGTTTTACATCTTTATGTAGAACAACCTGTTCCCACTCTTCATGGAGGTAGAGAAGGCTAGATGCTACCCCTTTGAGGATTTGAAATCGTTGAAGCCAGTTAAGTTTTGGTTTTTGATGGCCATGTAAGAACTTGTCGAAGCTTCCGTTGGGCATATAATCATAGACCAAGAGGAGTTCACCCTTTCGCCGACAATATCCCAGGAGCTGCACCAAGTTCCTGTGCCTCAGCCTGCCCAAGCTAATGATCTCAGCCACAAATTCCTTCATCCCTTGTTTAGAATCGTGGGAGACTTTCTTGACTGCAATGTGTATTTTGGAAGAAGAAAGTGTTCCTTTATAAACCTTTCCAAAACCTCCTGCTCCAAGAAGTTCTTTGTCTGAGAAACCTTTGGTTGCTTTATAGAGAACCTGTGAGGACCATACTCGCTTTCCCAATCTTCAAGTATTTCTTCATACTTATTCCTTCTTATAATGTATGCAGCTCCGGTGATTGTTATCGGCACAAGAGTTACTAATAGAAAAACTATGATCATTTGTCTTGGTAGCTTTTTTGTTTTCCTTTGTCGAGGAAGTAAGCAGGGGCGGAGCCAGGAATTTTTGTTTGAGGGGGCCAAGTTGCGACGCTAATATATTTATCAAGACAACTTCCACACCCATACACACATATGTACACACACGCGCGCTTTTTTATCATATATACACACATATATATACACACTTTTTTATTTGATAAGTTATATATATACACACACCCAACAAAAAAAAAAAATCTTAGTATTTTCAATCAAAATTATTTTTGACGGTAATCTTTCATAAAATAAAATTCATTTTTTCCATTTTCATAGTCAAAATCTTAAAAAGTTTCATTTTAAACACAAATTATCAAATTTTATGCCAAAGTAAGTAAAAAATCTTTCAATTGAACTAATAAAATTTTCAAAAACATGAATGATCCAAAACTTGGAGAAATAAGTTAGGCTCCAAACATATTTAAAGCTACGTTGGTTTAACACATTATATGACAACTAAAGACACATTTCATGTGTAGTTTTAGTGACAAATTTTTTTTAATGAGTCAATGACTTGTTAATCGTCATATAACATGTTGAAAAATATAGATTTAAACATGTTTGATACCAAATTTTATCAAATATTTAACAGATATAAAAGCACATTTTACAATAAAAAATAAAATTGCGAAAAATAAAGTTATATCTCTATAACTATTAGACCAATTATTTTTTTTAAGAGCATTATTGGACTAATTCAAATATTTGGGAGGCCAACTCTTATTTTTTAGACTAAATTTTGAAAACATAAAAATAATTGTATATATATTTTAAAAAATTTTTAAATTTTGGAGGGGCCATGGCCCCCCACCCTTGTACGTGCCTCCGCCCCTGGAAGTAAGGGAAGCTTTGAAAAATCAAGGCTTTGTGCTTGTCCATTTCTATTAAAGCTCCATCCAAGAATATAGTGGTCGCTACCAACTGCACCAGTAGATGCAGAGAAACCAACATACATAGATTCCAAAAGATATTGAGACAGATCAATGTGTGTTGACAAGAGAGGCTGGTTTGGTTTTAGGATATTGGTCGGGGCTAGTGTGACATTCAGTAACTTTTCTGTTCCATTGTAGTCTATCCAACGATACATTGGGTTTCCACTTAAAAGCTCCAAGCTTATGTTCTTCCCTTCTTGATCAGAAAAGTAGGTTGGGGTAGCTGATTCAGTTGAGTTCACGCCGTTCACATCAATACCAACATGGTTGCTGTCTATATCGTTTACATCAGTACTTTTAACAGTATCAAGCTCAATAGCCAATACGTGGTTTGTTGGGAGGCCATTATTGGAGGCATTGAAGAGCCCTAGAAACTGGATGCCAATAGCATGGGCAAGTTCCCACGAGGGAGAAAAGGTTAAGGCAAGGCCATGGCCACCCAACATCGGCAGTTGAGGAACTATTGCAAATACAAAGTTTGTGGAAAATGAAAGAGACCCAGAGGAAGAGGAAGTGTTGAATTTTAATGGAAATTGGTAGAAAGCATGACCAAGTTGTTGGGTTGAAATGTTGGTCAGTTGCAATAGACCATTGGGGTGGATTTCAGCTATTCATTTAGATTGGCTTGATTGAATCCATTGTAGATGAACTGGTCATCTTGAGCAAACATGAATGAAATCTTAAGGATGAAGTAGTGAGTTATCAGAAAAGGAAGTGATGCAAGCCCGGTCGCCATTAGGGGTGGCAAAGTAAGCTCAGACCCATTTGTCCACTCAAACTCGCCCACTCTAATTAAATTCAAACTCACCCAATTATTAGTTGGGTTAAATAGATATCAACCCAATTAGACCCAGTAATAATTGGGTTTTAATTAAAGACCTATTGAATCCCATTTAACCCAAAAATAATATACCCAAACTCAGTTACTCAACCCAGCCCATCCCAAGCAAAAAAAAAAAAAAAAAAAACCCAGCCCTCACCTCAGACGTTTCTGGGTTAGGTTTTCATTTTCTCTCATTTTCTCGACCTCCAATAACCAGCTAAAATAAGCTCAGGAAAACAAACAAACCAGCATAGGTCTTCATTTTCCGCTTCGTCTTGTTCTCAACCTCAGGTGGCTTCTTCTTCTCTCCTTTAGAACCAGTAGCAACCTCCATTTCCGAAGATCAAGCTCACCACCAAAAAAAACCCTAGAAATCGAACCTCACTGAAGCTCAAAAACTAAGAAATTATCTCCAACTTCGAACCTCACATACAAAATATCTCTTCAACTCCGAGCTGAAAGAAACAGAGAAAATTTTTTCTCTGTTTCTCGCTCTAGAAACAGAGTTATATATATATATATATATATATATATATATATATATATTGTGTGTATGTGGCTCTGTAACTCTGTATACTTTCATGGAATATTAAGCCACTATAGTAGTACTAGTGACTAGTGATTAGTAGGTGTACGTACTCCTTTGGTGCTTTTTGAATAAAATATTAATGATATAATAACCACGAAAACAAGGAGGCATTAAAGCTAATTTTGTATTGTGATTTTGTAATTTATAACTTTAATTGAAGGAGCCACAGTGAAAAATGAAGTTCAACTCTTCCAAAGGAAAACAAATTGGGGTCCAATATTTGCTATATATTTTGTCCTTGCTTGGACCCATGCTTATTAAGATATAAAAGACATCAATTTTTGTTATGCATGTGTTATGTAATGGGCATTTTTTTTAGTAGTGGGATGAATATTTATCTTCTAATAAAATAAAGATAAAATATCGAATTTTTTAGTAGTGGGGAGTATGTTGGTCATTTTTTGGTTTCGGGGGTATTTTGGTCATTTTTTGAGTTTCGGAGGTATTTTAGTCATTTTTGGGTTTTGAGAGTATTTTGGTCATTTTTTGGGTTTTGGGGGTATTTTGCTAATTTTTTGGATTTCAGGGGTATTTTGGTCATTTTTTAAGTTTCGGAGGTATTTTGGGTTTTGAGGGTATTTTGGTCAAATTTTTTGAGTTTCTGTGTTATTTTGGTCATTTTTTTATTTCGGGAGTATTTTGGTCATTTTTGAAGATTTTAGAGTACTTTGGTCATTTTCACTTTAGTGGCATTTTGGTGGGTAATTGGGTGGGTTGGGTTGAATTTGGGTTAAAAGTAATTAGTTAAATAAGTTTTAAATGGGTAAATGAGTTTTATATACCCAACCCAATTATGCCCAACCCAAACCTACCCAAACCCACCCATTTGCCACCCCTAATATAATATCATATCTTCCATCTTTTTTTTCCACAGAAACAGAACATCGTGGATAAGTGTCATGTGGGGTCCATTCTCATCCAAGTGGACTTAGATTTTATAGCCAAATTTTATCTCTATGCTCTCTAGGAATCACAGAACTTCATGTACATCCCCTCTCCACTCATTTCCTCTATCCGACCCCATTTTCTTCTCCTAGCCAATGGGCCTCCGTTGGACTGATTTTCTCGGAAATTAGCTCCTAGCCTTTCAGAAAGCAAGAAAGTTAAAGAAATCTCAAACAGAAAATCAAGGACCACAAATTTTTTTTTTTTTTTTTTTGCCTATAATTATGTCACAATTTTGATACGAAAAACTGTAAGCAGGCAAAATGTAATAATAATGAGATTATGTAAAAGTAATAAACAACTGTCCAACGGCACGTCATTGTTAATATGTTAGAATGGTGACAAAGTTGCAAAAAAGGAAATTTGTGGTTATAAAATAACTGAATCGGAATGTTTCTGATCCCACAAGTAGATAACAAGGTAAGGTTGTTTTTTTCCACTCAAAGCTTATTCCGATATGCCATCATTATTTCCACTGTCCAAGACTGTTTTGACTCTATTCTCAAATATCAAAGTAGATACTAAAATACCAGATACTGCTATCTATATGTCGGCCTTCTGATACTAGGAAGTCCGAGATACCTATGTACTTACTACATTCAAAGAGAAAAACAATTCACGCCACAAAAAATAATAATAACGAACAAAATTGGTATATAATAAATTATATACATATATGATCTCTAAGTTGATAAATGGTAAGGAATCCAATATCACTTTCATATCAATAAATATTGATAGATATTTTTTAATTGTACGTCAAATATAAATAGGTTATAAGCGAATTGAGCTTTATAGAATAGTGAGTGTTCAGACTTAGTTCGATAATGAATATAAAATGTTCAAACTTGGTTTGAGTTTGAAGTTTGAACTAAGCTTATAAATGATGTTCGAACTCAAGTTTATAAAAAATTTTAAAAGCCAACTCGAGCTTAATATCAAATTTTTGAGCTTGAAATCCTATACAATACATTATCAAGACCATATCAAATTTATTTAATTTGGATGAGTAATCTCACCTACCAATTACTCAAAGTGTTAGTAAAGATATTGTTATTAAGCTCATATCAAGCTTATTACTAAGCTCATAAATAAGTCTAAGCTTAACTCGATTTGTAACGAGTTTTATTGTTCACGAGCATATTCATAAATAATTTCTTTTGTCTTAACTTGGCTTGTTTATTAAACAGGTTAAAAATTAAGGTATAAATTTGGTTTATTTATAAACAAACAAACATAAACAAATTTTTTTATAAAGTAAAGCCTGAGCTGTTAATGAACCATTTGATTCTTATACAGTACAAATTATATCATTTCATAGTTCTTAGACCATTAGCATTGGGGAATGCTAATGTCAAATTTAAGGAAAATTTGAAATTTTAAGCCCCAAAACTATTTGCATTGGGGAATGCTAAACAGCAGTATTGCAAATTTTTTTGCAATACTGCTACAGTGCAATTCTAAACATAGAATTGCACTGTAGCAAGTATTGTAAAAAAAAAAAATATTTCATTTGGAAGAAAGTTGAAAATGAGAGAGAGGAGAGAGATGGGAGAGAAGATATAATTTTGAGATATATTATTTTATTATGTAGATTGTGGGGCCAAATAATCCCACGGCCCAGCCCATTTCATTCCTGGGCCGAAGGCCCGAGCCGAGGAGGCACCTATGTCCGAGGATGACCTCATCATCGGTCATCTCGGCATTAAATATACCTGACTCCTGTCCTGGTCGCATTAATGAGGAAAGGACCCCGCACCAGCATCGCCTTGGTTGCCGTGACTCTCAAAAGAGACTGAGAAGGCGGCTGATGGGACAAGCACCTGAGCAACGTCCAGATCGTTCAACAAGTGTAGGGTTAGGATTGGTTGGAAAAAGGGTATATAATGTAAAGGAATCCCTCAGGAAAGAGGGAGGGGGGGGGGGGAAGAAAAAAGGAAAAAGGACGAAAAGTCTAAGAACAAAGGGGAAGAAAAGCCTCCTCGGCCGTGGACCGAGGAGCATCCCCCAGTTGTAAAATTGCTCTAAGTCTTTCATTGAATAAAAGAGACCGGAGTTCACGCCTCGTGAACGCCGGCCGGCGCCTAGACCTTCGATCCCACTCTCTATAAATTCATTGCGGGGTTCGTTGGGCTTTTGACCCGTGTCCCTTGGGCTTGGGCAACCAAAAACCCACACCCTACATAGATATATTATTTTAATGAGTAAAAGAGGGAAATAGAAGTTTGGGATGTGGATGTATTGTAAAATAGTATGGTATAATAATAAAGTGGCTTTTTAGAATTGTAAAATAGAGTAGCATTGAAATTTTTCAATGCTAATGCTCTTATTATGTAGACGTCAACTTCAACCTGTCTCATCCATGAAGAAGTGGGGAAGTCATGCATATTGGTAGCCGCACAGGCCATGAACACAGTAAAGTAGCATATTCTTATGAAAAGAAGATTTATCTAGGTTAATTATACCAATAAATCTAATGGCACAAATCGAACTCGGTCTATACCACATGAAGACAAAATATACTTATTATTTATGTAACATATTATTATTATTATTATTATTATTATTATTATTATTATTATTTTGGTAACATATGGGTTTGGCATTTGGTTGAGGTGGCTATTATTGGATGGAAGTGAAATTCCATCCTTTTTAGGGCATAGTTTGGTACAATCATTAGTTTCTACTAGTCACAACGTACTGCGTGAGAATGTATAACTATTTTGTAATATGATATAATTTATGATTTATTCTCTAAAACATATTGAAGATATATTTTTTTTTTTAAATTCGTCTCTCCATCTCTATAAATATATCATTCACATTCTAAAAAAAAAAAATACAAATATATCATTCTATTATTTTGAGTTTTTTTTTTTTTTTTTGAAAACCTTAGGTTGATTTGATTGATATTATTCCATTATTATTGTTATTATTATTTTGAGATAAAAGATAGAAATGTTATTCTTTTTTTTCAAGTGATTTATATTATTCAAACTTTTGTATAGTGGGTTATGGTTTTTTTTTTTTTTTTCTACAACTAAAATTTTAAGTTCCAAAATTAATTATTTGAATTTCTCATTCTCTTAAGAAGATTATCATGATAACCAAACCTTATTACAAATTTACAATTGATATTACTCAAATAATTTATAGACACATTTAAATACATAATCATGTAGATTGTATTTTGATATAAACTCAAATTCTCACTTCTAAATATATCTAAAAATTAACTCAAACCAAATCTATAAGAGGGATAGAGAATACATGTGATAAATAACTCAAAAAACACACCACTAAAGTGTATCATCCAAAATTAGAGACACAAAAAAAAAAAAAAAAAAACAAAAACAAAAAACAAAAAATATCATCAATCTAAAGTAGAGTTGCAAGACCAAAATTAATAAGAGAGAGAGAGAGAGAGAGTATTTACCTTTTTATGTGAGGAAAATATGGATTGAATAAAAGAAAAAATAACAAATTTTTATAATAAAAAAAATGAGGAGAAGAAGAGTCAAAATAAAAGGAAGATGAAGGGATAGAGAAATTGTAAGGTTAAGGTATAGAGTAGTTGAGAGATAAGAAGGTAAAAGTAAGTAAATGCAAGAGAATGTGCAATTGTAAGGTGAGAAATTAATAAAGAGAATTAAAAATGAGAGAAAAATTGAAAATAGGTTAATGATGTGGTGTTGATGTGGCTCATTAGAAGCGTAGCAACATTAAATACTACGCTTCGACTTTTAATATAATATATATATATATATATATATATAGATAGATTAAGTATAGTTTTGAAAATGTTAAATTTATTATCTTTTTAAAAGACTCGAATTCCTTGTAATAGGGGAAAGGCCCTTGTCATTTGCATTCACTCACATGCCCCTTACACTAAAAAGTAATTGATATTTTGAAATTATAAAAAACAATCATACTGTTTATATAAAAATTATGATTATATTATTTTAACAAAATTATAAATAAAGATCTTTTTGTGGTTTGTGTCATATATAAATTTATAATTTTATTATAATAAAATTTGTAAGTAATTTTAGGGCTAAAATTTGTAATATCTACAACATCCTTTTATTAATTTCAAGCTTGATGAGCTAGCTTATTATAGTGATTGGTTTGTAGCCCTGTACAAGTTTAACTAGATTTTGCGTGCGGCAAAACTATCCATTTGCGTTGGTCACTTCTACCTAATCTATTTTGTTGATTCTAAAAAAATAATGAATACATAATATGTGACTCTCTTGGTTTTTGCTAAATGAGATATGGGTTGCTCGTGTCTGGGAGGAGTTTTCTCTCTGAAATCTTTTAACAAGGCGTAGCACTGTTGTCCCTTCCTTGGAAGGTGAGAGTGTCCCTTGCGATAACACTGTTATTGCAAGGCTAGGGGTTCTGTTCTTTCTGGGTTTTGGGAAACACTGAGCGAGTATCCTCGGGTTATCTTCTACTTAGTATGGAAGACTTGACAAAACACTGGAGCCCTCTATCTCTATCTGAGAGAGAGGGCCACGGTCTATGCCTGAAGAGCGACCAAGCCATCACCGAACATGGAATTTTGGCAAGGTTCCTAACTAAACGACCTTTAAACATCGATGCCATCGCCAACACTTTCACCCTTCTTTGGAGATCCAAATCGGGGTTCAAGGTTAAGCTCTTAGGTAACCACCTTGTCCTCTTTTCGTTTGAAAGTAACACTGAGGTTGACCGTATCCTCTCGTTGGAGCCGTGGAGCTTCGACAAGTATATTATGGTTCTCTCACGCTACGATAAGGACATCTCAATCAAAGAGTCAGAACTAATAAAGGTTCCTTTTTAGGTTCAAGTTTTCGATATTCCGCTCCGTTTCAGGAACAGAGTGATTGCTGAGCAAATATGTGAACCAGTGGGTGAAATACTAAGCCACAGCGAAAATGAGGAATGGGATGGAGGCAACTTCATAAGGGTTAGAGCACTGATCGATATCTCTCACCCTCTGTGCAAAGGAAGGCTTATAACTTTGGAGGACGATAAGGATCACTGGGTCTCCTTTAAATACGAATGCCTTCCCAACCTCTGTTATTGGTGCGGTTGCCTAACGCACAATGACAAGGATTGCGAGGCTTGATTGAAAGCAAAGGCAACCTTAATCCAATGGACCAGCAGTTTGGGGCTTGGCTCAGAGCTCCTCCGTTCACAGCAACAAGGAAAAAAGTTATCTCAGTTCCGGGCTTCTTTGCAAAGAAAAATTCTGGTAGCTCCTCCCACCCCACCTCCAACACACCAAACCGACCACCAAGAGAACATCAGCATGATGCAGACCATACTCCCTCAAAGCGACTGATGTGACTTTAGATAACCAAGACGCCAATGCCATCTGTGTGAAGGGACTCTCTTCCCAAGGTATATCTGAGGGAAACAAGTCAGTTCCCCCCACAAAAAACGCGCTACATGATGACTTTGAATAGCTAATTCAAAATTTAGACAGCGAGATCAATTGCTTTGACAAGGTGACAGATTCGCAAGGTAGTATATGTGAAATTGAACAGGATTTAGCGAAGACCATCTCATCTCAAGTGGGCCCACAACTAGGCCCAAGCATTAAAAATTCTAGTCCGCAGCACCCTAAGCCCATTCCCCACTGCGATTTATCCAATATGGACCACGATCTTGTGCAAAACAAAGCCCACTCGGATGGTAAGTGGTTGCACATCCAAAGGCTGACCCACCTCAAGGAAATTTAGAATTTAGAAGTTAGCTTAGGTAAACGTAGTCCTCTCAACAAGCTGGACTTCCCAAAACCTCCTAAACGCAGAGCTCATGTCGGCGCTGTCTGTGATGAAAATTGCCCACCAACGGCAAAGGCTGATCTTCAGCCCCGCCGAGAAAGATGAGTTGGCTCTACTGGAACATGCGTGGGCTTGGGAACTTGCGCACAGTCTGAGAGATCGATGTAGTGACTCGGGCACAAGACCCCATTGCCCTATTTTTGGCCGAGACGTGGGTAGGAGAAGCTAGGCTGAAGCAACTGTGTGGTGAGTTAAGGTTTGATCATTGCTAGGTTGGACCTAGCGCTGGTAAAACAGGGTGTTTAGTTCTACTGTGGAAGAATTCGGTTAAAATCGAAGTGGTTTCATCTTCTTCCAATCACATTGACGCCATCGTTAGGGATGTCTCTGATGCTCAATGGAGATTCACGGGCATTTATGGTCATGCCGGCCCTTCCAAGAAGCATGAATCGTGGTTTCTTCTCCGTGATCTTCACCGTCAGTTCTCTCCCTTGGCTGTGCGCCGGGGACTTTAATGAAATTTTGTGGTCACATGAAAAGCTTGGTCTGGGTCCTAGAAAAGAATGTGTGATGAGGGATTTCTGGGATGCTCTTGATGAATGCGAGCTCATGGATCTTGGCTTTGTAGGCGATAAGTTCACTTGGAGAGGTAAACGGGCTGCTGGATTGGTCCTTGAAAGGCTTGACAGGGCCGTGGCGGACAATAGATGGTTCGCGCTCAATCCGGGCACTAAGGTACAACACATCCTCACCCATTCCTCTGATCATAGAGCTATAATTGTTAAGCTTGATGGGATGACCCCCTGCCTAAACCGTCCCTTTAAGTTTGAACAGATGTGGCTCCGTGATGCGGGTTGCAGTGCTACTGTAAATAAGGTTTGGGGCTCTCCCTCTCCAAATGCTTCAATGGTACTTACGGCTAAAAAAATCAAAGCATGTGGTGATAATTTACTATTGTGGAGTAGGCAGTCGTTTGGTAATGTCAAAAAACAGTTGGAAATCTTAGGAAAAAAGCTCTCAAAAGCCGAAATAGGGGCAGCCAATGGTTTTCTAGACTTTGAGGTGGTTAAAGGATTAAAATCTGAAATCAACGAGCTTCTCGACAGAGAAAGTCAAATGTGGAAACAAAGGTCTAGGGCCCTCTTCCTACAATGTGGTGATCGCAACACGAGTTACTTCCACAATAAAGCTTCTCATAGATTCCGTCGAAACAGAATCAACGAACTTAGGGACTCCTCCAACTCCTGGTGTACTGAGGACCACCAAATAAGGAAAATAGCTTGTGACTACTATCATTCCCTGTTCACATCATCCCATCCATCGGAGTTCTCTGAAATTATGGAGGCAGTTAAGCCAACTGTCACTAAGGAGATTGATGCACAAATCCTCAGGCTATTCCTCAAAGAAGAAGTAGAAGAAGCCATCAAACAGATGAAGCCAAATTCTGCGCTTGGCCCCGACGATATGCCCCCTCTATTCTATCAGTCCTTTTGGTCTTTGATTAGTGAGAATATTTGCTCTGCTGTGCTTGATTGCTTGAACAACTGCAATATCCCTAAAGAAATTAATTGCACTAACATCACACTAATCTCGAAAGTTAAATCCCCGGAGTGCATCACAGACTTTAGACCGATCAACCTTTGTAAGGTCGTGTATAAGATTGTTTCAAAGGTCTTAGCAAATAGACTTAAAGTTTTGCTACCTGTTGTGGTGTCGGAGAATCAAAGCGCCTTCCAAGCTGGAAGGGTCATCACAGACAATATCCTCATGCCTTTCGAAACTCTTCACTACATGAAACACCATCATAGTGGTCGAACAGGCTTCATGGCTCTGAAATTGGACATGAGCAAGGCCTATGACCGGGTTGAGTGGAGTTATCTCGAAATTATTATGAAAAGAATGGGTTTTGCTGATAGGTGGGTGGATTTGGTTGTGGAATGCATTACAATGGTTAGTTACTCCATCCTCATTAATGGCGAACCGTCGGAGGTTGTCCATCCAACAAGGGGATTACGCCAGGGTGACCCACTGTCACCCTACCTCTTCCTCCTTTGCACTGAGGGCCTTCATAGCCTCCTTCATCAGGTGACGGAAGATAGGCAGATCCGGGGGGTTTCCATCTGCAGAAAAGGGCCTAGACTGACCCATCTTTTCTTTGTAGACGATAGTGTGGTGTTTTGTAGAGCCTCCCTTGATGAATGTAAGAAAATTCAGGCCTTGTTGGATTGTTATGAGAAGGCCTCGGTTCAGAAGTTGAATAAGAACAAGACCGGTTTGTTCTTTAGTAAATCCACCCCGGCTGCTATCTTGGACCAAATTAAAGATGCACTTGGGGTGCAAGAGATCAAACAATATGAAAAGTACCTTGGGCTTCCATCTCTAGTGGGCAAGAAAAAGAAAGCAAGCTTACTATACATTAAAGAGAGGGTTGTGGCAAAGCTTCAGGGGTGGAAGGAGCAACTGCTTTCCCAAGCGGGTCGGGAAGTTCTTCTCAAAGCAGTAATCCAGGCTATCCTTACTTTTGCAATGAGTTGCTTCAAACTACCGATCTCCCTTTGCAATGATATTGAGGCTTCGATCAGGAAATTCTGGTGGGGTCAGAAGGGCAATCAAAGGAAAATACACTGGGCCAAATGGAGCTCTCTTTGTCAGCCTAAAAGCTTGGGAGGCATGGGTTTTAAAGACCTCTAGAACTTTAATGACGCCATGTTAGCAAAGCAGGTTTGGCTGCTACTAGACAACAAAACCTCCCTTTTCCATAGATTCTTTAAGGCAAAAATTTTCCCAAAGGGCTCCATTCTCGAGGCTAAAGAAGGTAATGGGTTGTTCACCTGGAAGAGCATCCTAAAAGGCAGAGAAGTGATTAGAAAAGGTCTGCAATGGCGGGTGGGTAATGGCTCTTTGATTCAGATTTATCACGATAGCTGGCTTCCTGACCCTTATAACAAACGGGTGGTGTCTCCGAGGGACTTCCTTGGCAGCGACGCATTGGTCTCTGTTCTAATTGATAGGGACTGACACGGCTGGGTTACTGATGCAATCGACAACATCTTCCTACCCCACGAGGCATCTTTAATCAAGGTGATCCCGCTCAGCCTTAATGAATGTGAAGACAAGATTTTTTGGCCCCATAATGGTGATGGCTCCTATTCAGTTCGATAGGGCTATAGACTCCTCTCAGAGGAAGAAATGAAAGACTCACCTTCAGTGTCGGACTTGTCACCTACAAAGAGGCTATGGAAAGGTATATGAGGTTTAAAAGTTCCCAACAGAGTTAAAACACTTATGTGGAGAGTCGGGACTGATTCACTTCCTTCAAAAGTGAACTTGATGAAGCGGAAGGTACTTAGCAATGATCTCTGTCCAGACTGCAATTTAGAAAGTGAATCCTCATTTCATGCTCTTTGGGCTTGCCAAGTAATAGCCCCTGTCTGGGAGTCCAAGTTTGCGTGGCTGCGTAAGCTTTCGGTCAGGTGTAACTCGTTCCTTAAAGTCATTAAGCTCTGTCAGGACCACAGTGGCCTCCTGGACCTGTTTGCAATGACCGGGTCTCTACTTTGGACACGTAGGAACTAGCTCCGTGTTGGTGAGAAGGTGATGCAGTTGCAATTAATTAATTCCATGGCTTCAGAAAATCTGCTTGAGTTTCAAAATGCTTCGGCATCTTCCTGCCCAGTCGCAAAAGTTTTAGTCCTGACGAGGTGGCTTCCTCCACCTAAGGACTGGGTGAAAGTCAATTTCGATGGAGCCACTTTTCAAAAGGAAAATTTAGCTGGTCTGGGTTGCATTGTTCGAAACGACGAAGGTCTTGTTATGGCTGTCTTTACACAAATTATTCCGCTGCCTACTTCAGTAGACATGGTGGAAGTGCTGGCGACGCACAGTGCCATTGGTTTTGCACAAGAGCTTTGTCTAAGTCAGGTGATTCTTGAAGGAGACTCGGACACGATCATTAGAGCCTTATCCAGTGGTGGTTTCGACTCCTCAAGCTTCGGGCACATCATTAGGGACATCAAGCTACTTTCATTTGTTTTTTAGAACCTATCTTTTTGTCATACACGTAGGCAAGGTAATAGAGTAGCTCATAGGTTAGCAAGATCAGCGTGTAAGTTTTTGCATTTATAGATTTGGATGGAGGACTTACCCCCTAATATTGTTTCTGTGTACCATTCTGATCTACCTTAATATATTCCCCTCTCGTTTTGGGGTGGCTTCTCAAAAAAAAAAAAAAATTCTAAAAAATAAAAATAAAAAAGAATTAATAAGAAAAAATAAAAAAATCTCTCGGGTCATCAGCACCACATGAATCACGCATATATGGCCAACATCAGTACGTCGGTACTAGTACCAAGAGAGTGTGAAGACTGAACTAGCGTTGTGAGTACGTCGGTACTAGTACTAAGAGAGTGTGAAGACTGAACTAGCGTTGTGTCTTGTCACAATCTTTTACCTATAGATTTTTTATTTTTTATAGTGTCCTTTTGCCCTGAATGCGCTAAGGTTTGGACAAATGCATTAAAGATTCGAATATATGTCTAGTACAATGTATTGTTTATTTGATCTGCTAACTAGTTTTTACTTTACCTTTTTTTTTTTTTTTTCTTTTTTTTCACATTGCCTACAACTACTACTTTACATGCTCAGTGCAATCTCAAATGATCTGTAAAAGTAAAATATTCTTTATAATAGAGAATGAGACCAAAAAAAGCAACTTCAATGGATTCTCTATATCTGAATTTTTTTTTGGCTCATGAACAGTAGCTCATCAAGTTTGATGGGTTATTGGTCATTCTTCAAATGCTTTTTTTCTATTATAATAATTAGGTGTTGAATAAAAAAATGTTGGAAAATGTGTAGTTGTTAAAAAAGAATAAATAATGAATAAAGAAATAATATTTAAATGAGATATAGAATCTGTTGGAAATGATATTTAAAAAAGTGGGTAGATAAAGGTAAAAGTCACTATTCATTCTTCAAACATTACAAAAATTTGATGAATTTGCTGGATGCTCTTACATCACTAAAAAGTTGTCTCTATAATGTTTAAAATTAGGGCTAAAAATGAACACATAAAAGTACCTACATTTCTCAGATACCCCTGACCATAGGAAAATTATTACTTCATGCTAATATAGTACATAACATGTGAAAAATGTTGATGCTAGGCCTTTCTAAGAATATTTGTACATATGATCCGTATGAGTGTGAAATTTTTTTATGTGGAACAATCATGGTTGTTTAGACGTTTACTTAAAATCATAGAAAAAAAAAAAAAGAAGAAGAAGATAATTTTTAACATTTAGTCATGGTGCGAAAGCAAGTGTCTTCTATACAAAAAAACAATAAGTTATTAGTTCAAGTTCGTGAATCAACTTGTTCAAAAAAATTGGAAGTAAAGCTGTCTTTCACAACTTTTTTAGACCATGCAAAAATGAGAGATTTATTTATTGGATACAACTTTTTTTTTTTTTTTTTACTTTAAATATTTAGTTATCATTTCTCAGAAGTCAGACCCATATTATTGAACGGAGGCAGTATCAAATATCAATTACTTTGTACCCACCACAGCCATCCCCACCCCCTTCTGGCCTTTTCTTCTTTTTGTACCAACATAACAGCTATCCAACAAAGACAGAAAAGAAAGCATAAAATAGCTACTAATATGTCACCAGAGGACGTGGATGACATTATCATAACTAGCTTATTAATTCCTAAACATGTATAAATGAACTTTTCAGATGCTAAAATAATCACAAGCTAAATAAATTCCCACATGCTTAAATCTTTTTTTTTTTTTTTTTGGGGATAAATAAAGATTATATTAAGAGGAAAGAGAGAGGGAAAAATGTACATCCATGTTAGCACAGGGGCTTTGTTTAAAAATGTCAAACTCCTAGAAAATGGTGGTTTTCCTTCTTTGCCCCCAAATAGTTCATGTCAAAATTGTCGTAATGAGAGAACAAGGGTCCAACTGTCCAATTCCAACTTTTTGGCAAAAAGTAAAAAATAAAAATAAAAAAAAAGGAGAAGGGTCCAAAATCCAACTAGATGTTAGAGGGATGAACTATGGAGGACTCTGCCGGACAGTCATAATTATCTTTCTAAACTACAAACTAAGGAAAATGATTATTTGACGAGATGCCATTCTCATCATTTAAAGCACAATAGAGAATTTGTTTTTGGTTTTGTTTTTTTATGAGTAATATTTTACTCAAAACATTACACGCCGCTAAGAAGCTGCACATAGGCCTCAACCCGACAAACCTCTATATATTAAACATAACCAACAACAACAAAAAAAAGTACTAATTGTCATAAACTAATTGAACTCAAGCATCAAAGATACTAGGAGGAATCTCTTAAGAGTGAAATTTTGATGCATCTTCTCATTACATCAGTACCTATGAATTTTAATGCATAATGATACACTCTAAGAGGGGAATTTTATGGGAAAATAAGAGAACAAAATCGTGAAATTCTAAGAATCAGTTTCTTTCTAGGGTCAAACATTGAAAATGGAGGAAGAAAGAACCTAGGCAATGATACCTAGGGTCTACTGTGAAGTACAATAGGAACCTCAGAATAAGCACCAGGCTTTGCTTGGAATTGACAAACATTGGGCGAAAATAGGTAACTAGCAATAAATATTCAACTATATAGTTAGCAGGCAATGTTTACAAATTATATTTTTTAGTAGCATCTCGAGTCTAAGAGACTCGATTTAGGGTCTATAAATCGAGTCTTTGAGGGTGGATTTTTATGTTTTGATCGGGTCTAAGTTGGCACTTTTTCCACGTGGTGTCCACATAGAAATCGAGTCTTTGAGACTCGATTTAAGCCCATATATAAAAACACAGCAGCACCAGCAAAAAAGAAATAAGAACCAGAAGAAAAAAAAAAAAAAAACCCGAAGAAGAAGGAAAGAAGCCGAAAGCCAGAAGAAAAAAAAAAGAAAAAAAAGAAAAACCTAGAACAGCCCCAGGTCGGCGGGACTTGGGCCACGCGACCCAGGTCGCGCGCGGCCTCTGTTTTTTTTTTTTTTTTTTTTTCTCTCTCTTTGATGAACACATATATAGGTATTTGAGCTTGATCTTTTTCTGAATTCTTCCTCTCTGTGTGATCTGATTGCATTTTTTTTTTTTTTTTTTGGGTATTTCGGCTTGTGCATGAGAGACTTGAAATTTTTTCAAATATTTTTGGTTTGTAAATCGAGTCTCTAAGACTCGATTTCCAGGTGGTCTCCATGTGGAAAAAGATGTCACATCAGACCATGAAAATCGAGTCTTTGAGACTCGATTTATAGGCCAAAATCGAGCCTCTTAAACTCGAGATACTAGTAAATAATATAGTTTGGAAACCGGAACTACTAACTAGATAGTTAGAAAAAAAAATAGTTAACTATTTTCCCCCAAACATTGGAACAAAAGTAGAAGACTCTTAACCTAAATTTATAATGGTAAATCCATAGTCAACTACTTGCATTAGTGAAATTTGGGTCCTTTAAATAAAGTCCTCAAATTATGATCATCTAAATAAAGTTCTCAAATTACATCTGTAGGGACTGGGTTTTTGGTTGCCCAAGCCCAATGGACACGGGTCAAAAGCCCAACGAACCCCGTAATGAATTTATAGAGAGTGGGTCGAAGGTCTAGGCGCCGGCCGGCGCTCGAGTGGCGTGAACTTCGGTCTCTTTTACTTAAAGAAAAAGACTTAGCACAGTTTACAAATGGGATGGGCTCCTCGGCCCATGGCCGAGGAGGCTCTTGCCCTGTTTTCTCTCTTTTCCTTTCTTTCTTCAGAGTTTTCTCTTTTTCTCTTTTCTTCTCCCCCCCTCCTTTTCAGGAGGGATTCCCTTACATTATATATCCCTTGCCCAACCAATCCTAGCCCTACACTTGTTGAGTGATCATGACCTTTGCTCAGGCGCTTGTCCCATCAGCCGCCTTCCCAGTCTCTTTGGGAGTCGCGGTAACCAAGGCGACACTGGTGAAGGTCCTTTCCTCATTAATACGGCCAGGGCGGTTGTCAGGTGCGTTTAGTGTGGAGATGACCGCTTGCTGCGAACATGTTCCTCAAACTCTCGGACGTCCGATGATGAGGTCATCCTCGGACTTGGATGTCTCCTCGGCTCGGGCCTTCGGCCCAGGAATGAAGTGGGCTGGGCCGTGGGATTATTTGGCCCCACAATAGCCCCTTAAAATTTTGCTGTCCGCGTCCTCAGGCGGAGAGGAGGATTTTGATGTCCTCGGGCACACGTCATGTATCGTTGAGTTTGGCCCTTTGGGGGTACTAGAGTCTTTTCGCTTGCCTCAGAAGCGTTACTGACCCCTTGAAGGGTGCGACGTTCCCTTCATTAAATCCTGACGGCTTTGTGCTCCCCACGTTCAACGGGAGGATGTCAATCGAACGGTGGGGATTTGCCTAACGGTTGGGGCTGGGAAAACCCGCTCCGTTTCTTGATTTTAGGGTATAAATACCCATTTGAAAGTCCGGTTCCTCTGCTTCTTTGCACTTAAGAGTCTACATCTCCAGCATAAAAGACCTGTCCGAGGAGCTTCTACACCTTTCTGTAAGTCACTCTATCTCCCTTTGAACTTTCTCCTTCTCCTTCTTTGCCTCTTTTTCGTTTGCTCCCTCTTAGCTCGTTTAGGCTTTATTTGGGATGGGTATTTTTAAGAAGTATGTCTTCACTGAGGAGGCAATGGAGAAATTTATCGCCGACTACAAGATACCGGCCAATGTGGGCTTGAGATATTGTGCGGAGGGTGAGTGGCGCTTTCGGAGGCAGGAGGGTGAGGTTGTGATTCCCATCGTTGCCTTCGTTGAAGGTGGCATGAGGATTCCCATGGGTCCGGTGATGAAAGACTATCTGATGCACTTTCGGTTAGCCCCCACTCAGTGTGCCATCAACGTCTTTAGGGTTCTGGGCTGTGTGGATGCCCTAAATGAAAAGATGGGCCTGAGACTGACCCACCATGACGTCAACTGGTGCTATAATCTCCAGTGCCTGAAGGGCGAAACTTACTATCTGAAGACCAGGGATGACAGAGTCCGGCTCATTTAGTGTCTCCCTGAGTCCAACAAGGGGTTGAACAAATACTTCCTCATCGTGTCTGGAGAGTGGCATGATGGCCTTCACTGCCCGACGACGGAGGGGACCCCAAGTGGGCAGTGGGAAAATAGAGAGAGAGAGTTCTAGGACCCTAATCAGTTCCATCTTTTCTCTCGTCTCTTTCTCTCGCACTGTTTGGTTTCTAATGTGGATGTGTTTCTTCTTGCAGATCCGCACGCCTTCACGCGCCACTTCAGCCTAATCAACCGGGAAGACTTGCAAAAGGCGCTGAGGGCAGAGGTTTTTGTGAACGATGCCGATAATCAGGTTAGGGCCACTCACGAAATTTTGAAATACGACCCGGCTCACAAGTCATTTGCGGCGCCGAAACACATGATCAGAGCAAAGGATCCTCGGCTTCGGAAGATAACTGTGACCGAGGACGGGTTTCGGTTCCCTGAGGTGCCCTCCACATCAGAAGGCGCAATACCTGCGGGTCCTTCCTCCTCCTTCAGAATCTCGGAACCCGCCAAAGTAAGCCCTGAGAGGGAAGTGGAGGTTGTTGATTTTGGCCCCGCCGAGGACGAATTTAGCATGTTTGATCAAGCTCACCAGTCCGAGGACCCTCCAGGAGATTTGGGTGACCCTCGTCTGACCGAAGCGGATTTCTCAGCGTCCAAGTCCTCTTCTCGGCAGAAAATGGGCTACAAGAAGAAGCCGCAGGTTAGCTTGGCGGAACTGATCGAAGGCCAGCTGGGGAAATCTAAGTCGATGCTCCCTCCTTCTCCTCCAAAAACTCGTTCTGCCCAGGGCAAGTCGGCTTCTACCCAATCAGGGCTTCCTCCCTCTCTGCCCAAGGCGAGTCTGCCTTCCAGACGTGAGCCCTCTGATCCTAAGCAGAAGAAGGATAAGGGCAAGAGGCCAGCTGAGGAGAGGTCCGAGTCCCCACGGGAGGAGGGTGATGATCGGCGGCCGTCCAAACAGTTGAAGATAGGCTCCCGAGGCCAGGACAAACAGGTCGACGACCAGCCCGAGCCTCAGGCCTGGCTTCCTACCCCCATGCTCCGCGGGGCGCCGCTGAGGGAAGACTCCTCCCTCAGAGATTTCAACGAGGGCGAGGGCACATACGTGGCCGACGCGGTGGAAAAGTGCCTGTTACTCCCAGCCGACATGGCAGAGCTGGTGACTATGAGGAGCAGGGAGGTCTTCCTCTGCCTCAAGCGGTACTTGGGGATGGTAAGCCCCTCAATACTTGTGACTTTTCCTAGTTGTAGCTCTTCCTTTCCGCTTTTTGGTCTTAGCTGATGGCGTATTTGTTTTATTGGACAGGCCGTTCAAGCTACTTATAGGTTGGAGGACGTGGCCCGTGACCAGGGGAAAGCCATAGAGGTGGAGCACGAGAAATGTCTGGAGGCCACCCAGGTTCTTAAGCACTCTGAGGCTGATCTATCCAAGGCCCGGGAGGAGTTGAGTGCGATGACCAGTGCCCGGGACACTGCCCTGTCCGGTCTCGCCGGTTTTCAGAAGCAGGCCGAGGATTACTCGAAGCGCCTGGCTGAGGCGGAGGAGCAGCTGAAGACTGCAAAGGGGTTGCTTGCAGATTTGCCCAAGAAGGTGGCTGCCGCCGAGTTGGACAAGAAGGCAGCCGAGTGGGCGAGGGACGAGGCCGTGAGGGCCAAGTTTGAGGCTGACCAGGGCAGGGAGGAAGCCCTGGCCGCTATGAAGGAAGCCGAGGAGGAGGCTTACGCCGCGGGGATGGAAGAGACAGCAGCAACATTTAGGTCTGAAGTCCCCGGGTTGTGCAGGCGCTACTCTGCCGAGGTTTGGAGGAAGGCTCTCAGGCAGGCTGGGATCGAGGCCTCATCCGACTTGTGGAAGGAGGAGAATGTGTACTACCCTCCTGCCATCCGCGAGGCGGCTCCAAGTGGCGCTAAGGCCGAGGAGGCTGCGGAGGAAACCGGCACTGCTACGGGTGAGGACACATCAACTGCTGAGCCCGTGGCTGAGCCCGCCCAAGGAAGTGACCCTTCCAAGGTGGCAGAATCGGGTGAGGGCCCCGTTGGGGAGGCGCCCCAGGAGGCTGTGAAGTCTGGCACTAGAGCTGGAGCTCCTGTTGCTGAGGAGGCAGCTATTCCTGCTTCGCCTTCGCAGGCCGTCCCCTCTGGCCAAAGCTCAGAAAGCCTTGATGCTGCTATGGTCCAGCCCCCAACTGAGGGAGGAGTATAAGTGAGTGGGGCAGGCCCTCCGACCCTGTTGTCTCCCTGGCCCTTTGCATTTTCTTCTTTTTTCTTTTGGCTTTGTGACTGTAATGTGGTACTCATCATGTAATATTTGTGAACTTAATGGAATGTGAGTTTTATTCCTCTTCCTGTTTGTTGTGGTTGTTTGCTTACTTGCACGTTATTCGTTCTTTCTTTACTTGTGTAATTTTATCTTTAATTGCACCTCGACCAGTCGCGGCATCGATTGTTGCAGCGAGGGTATGTATGCTCGAGTGGGCCCATCTTTCCCTAAGAGCCGGGTAGAAAATTCTTTAGGTTGACACTTAAGTTCTCTTTGATGTGGTTGGCTTCCCCATAAGCTTGAGTCCGAGGACCGTACAGTGCTTTGGGTTCCGTCTAACACTTAGAATCCTCTGAAGTAGTTAGTTTCCTCATAGGTCTGAGTCCTGGGATTATGCAGCGCTTTTGGTTCTGTCCAACACCTGGAATCCTCTGAAGGAGTTAGTTTCCCCATAGGCCTGAGTCTTGGGACCATGCAGTGCCTTGGTTCTGTCTAACTCTTAGGATCATCTAAGGTGATTGGTTTCCCCGTGAGCCTGAGTCCGAGGACCGTGCAGAGCCTTGGCTCTGCCTAATACTTAGGTTCATCTGAAGTATTTAGCTTCCCCGTGAGCCTGAGTCCGAGGACCGTGCAGTGCCTTGGTTCTGTCTAATGCTTGGCATCTGGAGCGGTTAGTTTCCCCATAGGCCTGAGTCCGTGGACCATGCAGTGCCTTAGTTCTGTCTAACGCTTGGCATCTGGAGCGGTTAGTTTCCTCATAGGCCTGAGTCCGAGGACCATGCAGTGCCTTGGTTTTGTCTAACGCTTGGCCTTCTGGAGCGGTTAGTTTCCCCATAGGCCTGAGTCCGAGGACCATGCAGTGCCTTGGTTCTGTCTAACGCTTGGTCTTCTGGAGCGGTTAGTTTCCCCATAGGCTTGAGTCCGAGGACCATGCAGTGCCTTGGTTCTGTCTAACGCTTGGCCTCTGGAGCGGTTAGTTTCCCCATAGGCTTGAGTCCGTGGACCATGCAGTGCCTTGGTTCTGTCTAACGCTTGGCATCTGGAGCGGTTAGTTTCCCCATAGGCCTGAGTCCGAGGACCATGCAGTGCCTTGGTTCTGTCTAACGCTTGGCATCTGGAGCGGTTAGTTTCCCCATAGGCCTGAGTCTGAGGACCATGCAGTGCCTTGGTTCTGTCTAACGCTTGGCCTTCTGGAGCAGTTAGTTTCCCCACAGGCCTGAGTCTGAGGACCATGCAGTGCCTTGGTTCTGTCTAACGCTTGGCCTCTGGAGCGGTTAGTTTCCCCATAGGCCTGAGTCCGAGGACCATGCAGTGCCTTGGTTCTGTCTAACGCTTGGCCTCTGGAGCGGTTAGTTTCCCCATAGGCCTGAGTCCGAGGACCATGCAGTGCCTTGGTTCTGTCTAACGCTTGGCCTCTGGAGCGGTTAGTTTCCCCATAGGCCTGAGTCCGAGGACCATGCAGCGCCTTAGTTCTGTCTAACGCTTGGCCTCTGGAGCGGTTAGTTTCCCCATAGGCCTGAGTCCGTGGACCATGCAGTGCCTTGGTTCTGTCTAATTCTTGGCCTCTGGGAATAGGGGTTTGTCCTCGGTTTGCTTTACTGGGGACGATTCCTCCTTCGGACGGCTCATGATCTTGCACGTGGCATTGATCTCATCTCCATCTCGAGCCCTCATCTTTGTCATTTGCGAAGCGTCCCTTGGCCGTTCGTGTTCCGCGCCTGACGCTTCGGTGCGCGAGACGCGCCTTCATTAATGGCCTCGTAAATCCCCATAAGCTCAACGGTTTGCGGCTCCTTTGGAATCTGGCCGCTTCATTACTATCCAACGCTTCGTTAACCAGTTTTTCGAATTCTGCGTGGATTAACTCCCACCTACCTTCATCCTCTATATAAGGCCCCCTGGGGGAATGGTTTCTCTTCATTCCATGAACTTCCCAACCCAACCAGGAAGAAGATACCCCTTCAACTCCCCATGCCCCTTTAACAACCCCGCCGGAATTGTGACCGGAGTTAGGCGATATGGGGTGGCTTTGGACGGGTATGAGAACATCCGTGCCAAGAGCCGTTGTGGCCGTAGCCCCCACTGGGCTTCCGGTGTGGCAGAGTCTAGGCGTAACCCCGATGGCGCCATGCACGGTGACCTGGAGGGATGTCGTTGAAATACCTAACATCCCTCCTCAGAGCGCACCTCCGACGGAGGAGGCATGCGAACTCACATTATGTGCGGCGCTCGAGTGTTGCCGTCACCGACGGCCAACACTCGCGTGGGCTGGAGAGAATCAAGGGAACATCATGGGGGAGGGCGTCCCGGAGCCCCTGCATCTGCTCCTCGCTTTGTTCAAGCTCTCAGCCCCCTTCCACCCCCTTATTGTCAAGCTCTCCCATTCTCTTTCTCCCATTCTCTTTATGCCAATCAGGGGACGAGTTGACATCTCCCTCTAGCTAGTTTTAGGTTGGGTCCGCCTGGGCCTCTGATTGTAGGACTAGCTGGTAGGAACAGTTGTAAAACAAGCCTGCCTAAGCCTCTGATTGTAATCTGTGACTTTTTTTTTGAATAATATCAAGTACTTTTCTTTTTACTGTTGAATCTTTTGTCTTCAAGCTTTTATCTTTCTGCAACGCTCTTCTTTTTGATAGTTTTTTTTTTTTTCGCCACCGCCGATCTTCCATGGAACGGTTGTTTAGAACAGTCGCCTGTTGCGCCAACCAGTGCACTAATCCTTCCCACAGACGGCGCCAATTGTAGGGACTGGGTTTTTGGTTGCCCAAGTCCAATGGACACGGGTCAAAAGCCCAACGAACCCCGCAATGGATTTATAGAGAGTGGGTCGAAGGTCTAGGTGCCGGCCGGCGCTCGAGTGGCGTGAACTTCGGTCTCTTTTACTTAAAGAAAAAGACTTAGCACAGTTTACAAATGGGATGGGCTCCTCGGCCATGGGATGGGCTCCTCGGCCATGGGCCGAGGAGGCTCTTACCCTGTTTTCTCTCTTTTCCTTTCTTTCTTCAGAGTTTTCTCTTTTTCTCTTTTCTTCTCCCCCCCTCCTTTTCAGGAGGGATTCCCTTACATTATATATCCCTTGCCCAACCAATCCTAGCCCTACACTTGTTGAGTGATCATGACCTTTGCTCAGACGCTTGTCCCATCAGCCGCCTTCCCAGTCTCTTTGGGAGTCACGGTAACCAAGGCGACACTAGTGAAGGTCCTTTCCTCATTAATGCGGCCAGGGCGGTTGTCAGGTGCGTTTAGTGTGGAGATGACCGCTTGCTGCGAACATGTTCCTCAAACTCTCAGACGTCCGATGATGAGGTCATCCTCGGACTTGGATGTCTCCTCGGCTCGGGCCTTCGGCCCAGGAATGAAGTGGGCTGGGCCGTGGGATTATTTGGCCCCACAACATCAAACATGAAAGAAAATTAAATCACGGTGAGATTACAACATCAATGGAATTAAATTCAAATAAACATTTAAATCTATCTAATACTAGCATAAACATTAACTTTAAAAATCCAATCATTTGGTTTTAGAAACTATTCTGTTTCTACCTTTACAAACACAACCATAAGCAATAATAATATATTAACAATCCATTCATTTAATTTTATTTATTCATTACCCTTCTAATTTTTTTACTCTTATTTTCTCCATTATTTCTTATCTAAGCTTTACATTTTCTCCAACTCTTCTCCACCTTATTTTTAATTTTTAATTTTTTTTTTGTCTTTTCTTCTTCTTCTCAATACTATCCCCCACTTTACAATTACTCTCTCTCTCTCTCTCTCTCTCTCTCTCTCTCTCTTCACTTTTATTGTCTCCATTTTTTTTCTATAATTTTTTTATGATTTCGTTTGCATATTTATCTTATTTAAGTCTATCTTTTGCCATAAAAAGGTAATTTCTCTCTCTCTCTCTCTCTCTCTCTCTCTCTCTCTCTTTATGATCATCTTCTTTCTTTTAATGATTTTTTTTCTTCCTTTCAGCTTTTGCTTTTTGAGTTAATAGTTTTTGTATTTTTCACAACTCTACTTTGGATTGATGTGGTTTAAGATTTTGCTATTATAATTCTTAATTCTCTCTCTCTCTCTCTCATTTTCTATGTGAGTATATTTCTTTTAAAAATAATTAATCACAATGTATTTATCTTTAATAATTTTGCAAAGCTCCTATTGTGCCAACTCATCCGCCACATTATCAATTTATCATCCTTTTCTTTTCCTATCATTTTTATATATTTTAAACAATATTATATATAAAGAAATATTAAAATATCAACTTTACAAATCCATTCATTTAATGTTAAAAACTATTCAATTATTGCCTTTACAAATCCAACCATAAACAACTTTATCAATCCATTCATTTAATTCTTTTTAACCATTTCCCTCCTATTTTTTTACTCTTCTTTTCCCCATTATTTTTTATTTAATCGTTTACTTTTCCTCCAACCCTTCACCTCAATTTTTGGCTATACTTCTTCCCATTATTATTCCCCCACTTTACCCTTACTTTTCTTCCAACCATTCCTCTCCCTTTAATTTTTTACTTTTCTTTAACCAGAATATTCTTTTTTAAAAATTTTAATCATAATACATTTTCAATAAATTTTGGAGAATAAATTATTAATTATAACACGTTACAAAATAATTATATATTACTATATGATGCATGGGCTTGCGTGGGTTTGCAAATAAATGAGAAAAAACAATGCCATTGAGCTATAAGGCTCTTGGCAAAAATGAATTCGCTTAAAATCAAGTCAATGTGTAAAAATATTCACATCAATTGTACGTAAAGCATAATATATATAGATTAAAATAAACTTGTTTACGTTAAATGTTACACATGAAAATAAGCTTAGGGGTAAAAGGGAAAAATAGAGTTTAATGGTGGCGGATTTTCAAGAGGTACTTTTAGAGGGAGCCAAAACTAATATGCTTTTTATCCATTTTTAATTAGACGTTGACAGCCTATTCAGGGAAAAAAAGAGTTAGCAGATAAGAGATATATTTTATTTTGTTATAAAAATATAATATTATGACTGGGACCTTTTTACACTACGGGGATTAAGACAATTGTCTAAATGACCTATATGGTGGAGTCGGCCCTTTGCAATGATCCTCATTGTTAGCATTAAGAATTAAGTAACTCTTTGTTATGACGTCTATCCAGTAAATGTTACTTCCAACTCCTTTTTATGACCTTATGGCTGTGCAATTCATTATAAACCATAGAACGAGCTATTTTGTGAAGGCAAATAATAATATTCATGCATAGTCATTGTTGGCTGTGGGTTTTCAGTTTTCTAAAATTTGATGATCTACCCAATCTAGTTTCTGCAATACACTATTGATTTATAGTTATAAAGCTTACAACAACTGTATTGATCTTATTGTAGTAAAGTACTACTTAGATCCTAAGTAAATTGCTAAAAAATATGAGATTCTACAATAAGTAAACGAAACTGTATACACCACATTCTTCACTATTTCATTTTTTCTATTCTCCTCTGAAGGTGATCCCTAATCAGTGCTAGCAGATTAATATGCGTCTGATTCATCTACCACTATATAGCACAGAATCAGTGCTAGAGGAGGCCGTCAAACCCTTGTCGAATGATGAATTAATTGAAAATAACATCTCAGATGCTTCAACATTTGTAAAGTTACCAAAACTAGTACTCTCATGTGGTAATTCCTGCAGATCAGCATCGCCGTCCAAGAGCTGCATCACTTGCCTCATGCTAGGCCTCACTGCTGGCGTTGAGTGTGAGCAAAGCAAACCAAGTTTCAAAACTAATTCTATTTCCTTTACAACATAATTTCCTTCCAGTTTTGGATCACTAGCATCAAGGATGGCTCCTTTTCTCCAGCACCCGAAGACCCAATCAACCAAAATGACCTCTTCTGGCAGTCCTCGAATCTCTATAGGCTTTCTTCCACAAGCTACCTCCAGCATGAAAGCCCCAAAAGCAAACACATCAGTGTAAGTGGTTGCCCTTCCTGTTTTAGTGAGCTCTGGAGCCAAATAACCCACCGTTCCAGCCACACGGGTGGTTTCAAGAATGGCACCGTGGTCGCATAGTCTGGCAAGGCCAAAATCTCCAAGCTTCCCATTTAATTCAGCATCCAATAGAATATTGCTGGATTTTATATCTCTATGTAGAACAACCTGTTCCCACTCTTCATGGAGGTAGAGAAGGCCAGATGCTACTCCTTTGACTATTCGAAATCGTTGAAGCCAGTTAAGGTTTGTCCTTTCATTTCCATATAAGAACTTTTCAAGGCTTCCATTGGGCATATAATCATAGACCAAGAGGAGTTCACCCTTTCGCCGGCAATATCCCAGGAGTTGCACCAAGTTCCTATGCCTCAGCCTGCCCATGCTAATGATCTCAGCCACAAATTCCTTCATCCCTTGCTTGGAATCATGGGAGACTTTCTTGACTGCAATTTGTGTATTGGAAGAACGAAGAGTTCCTTTATAAACCTTTCCAAAACCTCCTTCTCCAAGAAGCTCATTGTCTGAGAAACCTTTGGTTGCTTTGTAGATACTCTTGTAGCTGAACCTGTGAGGACCATACTCGCTTTCCCAATCTTCTAGTATTTCTGCATATTTCTTTCTCCTCAGAACGAAAATAGCTGCAGTGACCAATATCAGCACAACCACTACTGCTATGATCAAAATCATGATAATCTGTCCTTGCCTATCTTTACTTTTCCTCTGTCGGGGAGGTTGAGGAAGCTTCGAAACGTCAAGGCTTTGTGCTTGTCCACTTTTATTAAAGCTCCATCCAAGAATATAGTGGTCACTTGTAACTGTACCAGTGGCTGCAGAGAAACCAACATACATTGATTCGGAAAGATATTGGGACAGATCAATGCGTGTTGACAAGAGAGGCCGGCTTGGTTTTTGAATGCCAGTTGGGGATAGTGTTACATTAAGTAACTTTTCTGTTTCATTGTAGTCTATCCAAAGATGCATTGGGTTGCCACTTTTTAGCTCCACCCTTATATTCTTCCCTTCTTTATCAGAAAAGTAGGCTGCAGTAGCTGATTCAATTGAGTTCAGGCTGTTCACATCGATTCCCACATGGTTGCTGTCTTTATCTTGAACATCCGGACCCACTGTAGTATCAAGCTCAATGGCTAATAAGTGGTTTGTTGAAAGGCCATTACTTGAGGGATTCAAGAGTCCTAGATAATTGTTGGCTATACCATTGGTGAATTCCCACGAGGGACTGATGGTGAAGGCAATTCCATGGCCACCTTTGGATGGTATTTCAGGAACTATTGCAAATACAAAGTTTGTGGAAAATGAAAGAGCCTGAGTTAAACCCGAAGAAGAAGTGTTGAATTTGAGAGGAAGTCGGTGGAAAGCATGACCAACTGTTTGTTGTGAATTGTTGGTGAGTTGCAATACACCATCGGGTTGGATTTGAGCGGCTCCATTTAGAAGCAGATTTTCTGGATTGAAGAAGCCATTGTAGATGAACTGCTCATCTTGAGCAAACATCAATGGAATCTTAAGGATGAAGTATAGAGTTATCAGAAAATGAAGAGATGTAAGCCCAGCTGCCATTGAGAAAAGGAGGAAAAAGATTTATCTCTGTGAACAAATGGCTTTTGGTTGTTTAATTTAAAATGTTTCAAAGACTCAAAACTCCTAAAATATCGTTGTTTTGACTTGATGAAAGTCGGAATACTGTCTCAATATTTCCTGAGCACACCATTTAAGAAAAGTGTACAGGACCTTAGCATCCCGTAAGATGAACAGTATTAGTATCTAGATGCGGCGGCTTTAAAATTATTTTTAGAATACCCATGAAAAAGCTTGAATTATACTAATTCTAATAATAAAAAAACTTGAATATATTAATATTACCAAAAAAAAAAAAAAAAAAAAACTCAAATAGATAAAATTTTATAATCTTTTTTTACTAACTGATAATGTATGGAATCAGTGAGTTGAACACTTCGGCTTCGGTGGACTGTAGCGCTAACGATTGCCTACAAAGAGAAAAAGCAGTCAAAGGGTGACCGGGTTGAGCCGGCCAAATACCCTCCGATGGTGAAGTGAGTTTTTGGTTTTCTAATGGAGTTTTAACTTAATGTAAAATCTCAGGAAAATTCATACCTTTGCATGATGAAGACCGGGCCTTATATACCATACTCTAGGGCGGTTACTAGTTCAATAACTTCCCCCTAGAATCTTGGAATCCGGACATAACCTCCTCAACAGCTACGAAATTGTAACCGCCGTTGGAAGTTACATGCAGTGGAGGGATTGGCGGCGATGAATGTGGGTTAATAAACCGCTACGAAGTTCGCCAAGTGTTGGCGTAGTCGTCCATGTGCTTTGTACATGGACGACACTTTGACATGTAGTTGTGTGGTCGTCCATGCACCTTGTGTATGGACGATTCTCTTGATTCGATTCCCTGGGGTGATCAGTTTGCCCAACATCCTATGGACGAGATCTCTGGACGAATCGAAGATGGCCTGGTGTTTGGCTGACCGCAACTCTCTGGACGACCAGTCTGGACGAACCATAGATGTGATTTTAGTTATACATCAGTTGCCCCTTTGTCCAGAGCGTCGTCCAGGGGCATTATGGGGATTTTATCTTATTTATGTGGCCACGTGTCACGGTTTAATTCGTTGAGCAATTAAATCGATTGCGTTTTTCCACGCGATTGCCACGCGTCGTTTTCTTAGTGGATGGTGTCGTTTCGCTGACCCTACTCCTGGGCCCTATAAATAGGCATATTCTCTTTCTTGCCCTCCACCTTTCTCAAAAACTTCCTTCTGCTATCTCGTCCGAGACTCTCGTCTAGCATTCGTCTTAGATCTCAGGTACTTCCTCTTCCCTTTAGGTTTTCGTTTTGATCTTTATTTTAGTTATGTCTTCGTCTAGTAGCATGGAGAGAGAGATAGACGAATATCAGGACGTCTCTTCTGGAAGTTACGAGAGTGGTGAGGGTAGCACTAGCTTTAGTAGCAGTTCCTCGGACGAGCAGTATTCGTCCGGGGTCCCTGGCGTTTCCCTAGAAGAATTTCAGGAAATGCAGCGCAGGATGGCCTCTGGAACTGGGGCTAGCTCGTCCAGAGTGCCACCCAACTCTCCTCAGGACGAGGAGGAGGAAAACATCATATATAGCTGTGCACCTGAGGTAGCATCCACTTTGGACGCTCCTAAGTTGAAAACATTAGTAGATAGATACCAAATCCCTACCGAGTTTAAACCTCGTCTACCTAGGGAAGGAGAATGGTGCTGTTCACCTTCTTCTGGTCTGGGGGTTTACTCGTCTTATCTCTTAGCTGGTCTTAGGTTTCCCCTAAATTCATTTTGTAGAGGTCTCCTTCATAGGCTAGGTATTGGTCCTAACCAACTTAATCCCAATGGTTGGAGGACGATAGTTGCCATGCAAGTATTATGGCGTGAGGCACTGGAAGGGGATCGTCCTATAACAGTGGACGAGTTCCTCTACTGTTATAAGCCCTCAGAAATAAAACAATCAGCTGGTTTTTACCAGTTTTCGTCCAGAGGCTCTCAGTATAGTTTAATAAAGGGCCGTAGCTCGTCTGATAGGCTCTGGAAACAAGAATTTTTTATCATTTCTGGAAACTGGGCTGGGGACCCAACAGAAGTTAGTAATGCCCCCTTCCCTCCTTTTACCAGCCCCATAGGTCGCCTTCGTCCTGAGGGTATGTTTTCTTTCCATGTTACTTCATTTTCTTACATTTTTTTTCAACTGTCAATCGTCTAACCACCTTTCTTTTATTGGTGCAGCTGTTACTCGTCCACGTTTGGACAGGTCTTATTTGGATCGTATTGACCACGTACGTGCCTTCCCTAGAAGGACTTTCCACGACTTAGTCACTTTCAGTAGTTTGGCTACGTGGGGACTTGGCCCAGAACCTACCCCTGAAAATTTAAGTCACGAGGAGACCACTCGACGAAGTAAGTATCGTCTACTCCATAATACTTATTTTTATTCCTTTCTTTTTTCTCTTTTTTTTTTAACTGATTTTCCTCGTCATAGGAATAATGACAATGAGAGAAAATAAGGACAAAACAGTAACTAGTGGGGACGAGGGCGCTCAAGTGCCTCCTGTCGTCCAGAAGAGTGCCGTCCAGGTTGGGAAGAGAAAGTCTAAGATTTCGAGTGCTGTGGACCTAGAGAACCTTCCCAGTCGTCGAGGTCCTAAAAGACCAAAAAACACTCAGACTTCTCTTCCCAAGGTCCCCAAATTCGTTCCTCCGACGGTGATTCTGGACGAGCCTCCTGTCAGCGTGGAGCCCGTCCAAACAGTTCATCCTGTTCAGACTGACCCTGCTCCTTCAACCAAGACTTCTAGGAAGGTTCATCCGTCAGAGCCATCAGATCGTCCTTCTAACTTGGTTCTGGACGAAGGGTATGCGTGGAGGACGTTCAAAGGAATCGTCACTGACAATGAGGTTAACGAATGTTACAACATGTCTGTGAAAGAATTTGAACGTTCAGGCATCCACGACCTCTTTAAGGTAGGTTTTAACTCGTCCTTGTGCTCCTTTTTTCTTCTTCTCTCTTTTTTTTTTATATATATATGGCTAACTCTTATTCGTCCATGCACAGGCTATGTCAAAGTTTTATACAGCGACGTGCCAGGCCAAGGAACTAGCTGAGGAGGCCAAGACGGCAAGAGAGAAGGCTAAGGAGTCAACTAATGAAGTTTCATTGAAGAAGGAAGAGGTGGCTAGGCTAACTGAGGAAGTCAACCGTCTACTGGGAATTGAGACGAAACTGAAGAACGAGGTTGAGGAACTTAAAGCAGACGTAGTTGAAAAAGATACTCGCATTGCATACCTGGAAGGACAAGTTTCAGAGTTTACCTCGTCCTTGGAGAAGGCACGTGAAGAAGCCATATCAGCCTTCAAGAAGTCTGACGAATACAAGAATCGTCTAGACAGTCATTACGCTGCTGGGTATGAGGACTTCCGTGCTGATGCTAAGGACGCGTTCCCTGACTTGAACTTCGATGCATTTAAGATCCCCCTCGCCACAGAGAGTTCCTTGCTTATGACAGGCTCTGAGGACGTCAATGTGGAGGACGATGCCACCGACGAGGTGAGCCAGGACGATCCGAAGAGTGCTCCCAGTGGTGAATCTAAGTGATTTTATTTTTCCTTTAAAAAGTTTATATTTTAATTTTATTTGGAGGTGCCCACTGTTTTGGGCTTTTGTTTATCTCTTTTTAGAATTTATTCAAGTACAATTTCCTCGTCCAAGTCTATGGACGAGATTTTATGAACAAGCACTATAAGGGTTTTTGGACGGTGGTCGTCTACCCTTTGAATTTTACAAATATATGAATGCTTTTCTTTCACCGTCCATTGTGTGAATGTTCCTTTAGTTTTGTGAACAAACTTCCTTTACGTCGTCCATACCATCCTTGTGGTTGCGGGACTTATGAAAGTTTTATCTCGTCTTGAACATAGGGGCGAGCTACTTGTATAGCACGAGATGTTTAGGACGATTATTTATCCTCGTCCTTAAAATTTTTCCAGGTTAACTTGTTGCCCAAATTTAGGACGATTATTTATTCGTCCTTAAAATTTTCCCAACAAATTCTCGTCCATGGGCTGGATTGTTAAGTTGGTTAGATTCGTCTATGGGCCTGTGGTGTTTTAACACGCACATTGTTCGTCCATGATGTAGACGATTATACTTTAGGTTTGTCTCGTCTTGAGCTTAGACGGACATACCTTTATTTCTCTTGCTTTATCCTTATTCAAAGGAAAGCCTTAGACTACTTCCTTGGAAGCTTTTGGACGATACTTCCTTGCGTCCAAGGATTTTGCTCGTCTTTGGCTTTTTCGCCTTCCGTGGATCATTTTGAATCATAGAAAATAAAGGATTCCCATACAATCATACATACTTAAAACACACCATATGTATATTCAGAAATCCATACTATGTAATTATTCGTCCACGATCATGGCACATGCTTAAGAGCTTGTGCTTTTAGGGAATTAAAAACACATAATACAACATAACTTCGTCCATGAGCAGCATAAAATACTTACACACTTAAAAATAAAATAGTAATAAGCAAGTAATGGAAAATAATATTAAGCATTACTTCAAACGTCCAAGGGCCTCGTCCATGCCAAGGCTCGTCCATGATCACCCTTCATTGATAGTACCTCCTTAGGTGTTCAACATTCCACGGGTGCTCTAACCTTCGTCCATCCAGGGCTTCTAAATAGTAAGATCCTTGTCTCTTGGAGTTGATAACTCTGTAAGGTCCTTCCCAGTTTGGTCCCAGCTTCCCATGGGCCGGGTTTTTGGTGGCCAAAGAAACCCTTTTAAGGACGAGATCCCCAACACTGAAGCGCCTGGGTTTCACCATAGCATCATGCTGCTTCGCCATGAGATTTTTGTACCTTGCTGTCCTTTGCTCCGCGTCTATTCTGACCTCGTCTATAAGATCGAGGTTAAGACGAAGCTGTTCGTTATTTTCCTCATCCTGATACTTCATCACCCTATGGCTGGCCATATGTACTTCTGCAGGTATGACTGCTTCGCTCCCGTAAGCCAATTTGAATGGAGTCTCTCCTGTGGGAGTCCTTGTTGTTGTCCTGTAAGCCCACAGAACACCTGGTAATTCATCCGGCCATACTCCCTTTGCCCCTTCAAGCCGAGTCTTGATGATTTTCAACAAGGATCGGTTTGCTACTTCGGCCTGTCCGTTAGCTTGTGGGTGGGAGGGTGAGGAATAGTGATTCTTTATTCCAAGCTGTTCACAAAATTCTCTGAAGGGGGTGTTGTCAAACTGTCGTCCATTGTCAGATACTAGCACTCTTGGTACTCCAAATCTGCATACAATGTCCTTCCAGACGAAATTTTTGACATTTTGTTGTGTAATTTTCACTAAGGGTTCAGCTTCCACCCATTTAGTGAAGTAGTCTATCCCCACTACTAAAAACTTCATCTGTCTGGTTCCAGTTGGGAAGGGGCCTAAAATATCCAAACCCCACTGTGCAAAAGGCCAAGGGGCCATCATTGGGGTTTGGTATTCTGAAGGCTGTCTAGGAATATTACTGAAACGTTGACATTGATCACATACTTTAACATATGCCTTAGCATCAGCTTGGATGGTTGGCCAGTAGTACCCTGCACGGATGGCCTTGTGGACGAGTGATCTGGCTCCTGAGTGGTTACCACATGCTCCTTCATGAACTTCCCTCAATACGTAGTTCGCTTCGTCTGGAGCTAAGCACCTCAGGTATGGTTGTGAAAAACCTCTTTTGTATAAAACCTCGTCTATAAGGATGTATTTGGCTGATTTAACTCTTAGCTTCCTGGCTTCGTCCTTCCCTTCTGGAAGCCTTCCGTCCTTCAGGTATGAGACTATCGGGGTCATCCAATTCTCTTCACCTTCTATCTGTAACATTTCTGGAAGGTCTATGCTTGGCACGTATCGTATTTCATCCAACTTGTCCATTGCTTCATTAGCGGAGGCTTCCTTTGCTAGAGTGTCTGCTTCCATGTTCTCTTCCCTCGGGATTTGAACGAAATTAGCTTCTCTGAATTTCTTCATAAGGCGTAACACCTTCTTCAAATATCTCTTCATTCTATCTTCCTTAGCTTCACATGTTCCATTTACTTGGCCTATGACCAACTGTGAGTCTCCCAAGACGAGTACTGAGTCTGCCTCCACAGATTTAGCTAACTCCAACCCTTTAATAAGAGCTTCATATTCTGCTTCATTGTTCGTTGTTTGATACTGCAAGCGAACCTTGTGATTCAATTTGTCTCCTTCTGGTGATTGCAAAACCACTCCTATACCTCCTGCATACAGTGTAGATGATCCATCTACATGGACGATCCATTTTTTGTTGTCTTCTTTGTTATCTAAGTCCTCATAATTTGGAGTGAACTCTGCAATGAAATCTGCCAGGGCTTGAGCTTTTACTGCATTCCTCGGTTGGTACCGAATATCAAACTCACCGAGCTCAACTGCCCATTGAATCAATCGTCCTGCAGCTTCAAGTTTATTCATTGCCTTCTTGAGCGGATGATCTGTCATGACGTTGATGACATGACCTTGGAAGTAATGTCTTAACTTCCTAGAAGCTGTTATTAGTGCGAAGGCTAACTTCTCTATCAATGGGTACCTTCCTTCTGCCCCTCTTAGTGCCCGGCTAGTGTAATACACAGGCTTCTGCACCTTTTCTTCCTCCCTGATCAAGGCTGAGCTCACGGCATGTGGGGACACTGCTAAGTATAAATATAGTTCTTCTCCTAGCACGGACGGACTTAGCAATGGGGCCGTGGTAAGATAGTGTTTTAGGTCCTGGAAGGCCTTTTGACACTCGTCCGTCCATTCAAATGCCTTCCTGAGAATTTTGAAAAAGGGTAAACACTTGTCAGTGGCTCTTGAGACAAACCTGTTCAGAGCTGCAACTCGTCCGGTTAAGGATTGGACTTCCTTGATGTTCTTCGGTGGCTCCATGTTTAATATGGCTTGGATCTTGTCTGGATTTGCCTCAATTCCTCGCTCTGAAACCATGAATCCTAGGAACTTTCCCGAAGATACTCCGAATGCACACTTACTTGGGTTCAGCTTCATCTTGTATCGCCTAAGTGTTTCAAAGGCTTCTTGAAGATCGTCCAAGTGGCTTCCCTCGTCTAAGCTCTTCACAAGCATGTCGTCCACGTACACCTCCACATTTCGTCCTATTTGTGGACGAAACATGTGGTTCACCAACCTTTGATAAGTTGCCCCAGCGTTCTTCAGACCGAAGGGCATCACTTTGTAGCAAAACAAACCTTGACTGGTAATAAAAGATGTCTTTTCCTGGTCTGCCTCATCCATCTTTATCTGATTATATCCTGAGAAGGCATCCATGAAGCTCAACATTTGATGGCCAGCTGTAGAATCAACTAGTTGATCAATGCGGGGCAAAGGATAACTATCCTTAGGGCAAGCCTTGTTCAAGTCAGTGAAGTCGACGCACATCCTCCACTTGCCGTTTGCCTTCTTCACCATTACTACATTTGCCAACCAATCCGGGTAATAGACTTCCCGTATAAACTGTGCTGTAGTCAGTTTCTGAACCTCTTCCTTGATAGCCTTCTCTCGTTCAGGGGCAAACACCCTCTTCTTTTGACGAATAGGCTTCGAAGAGGGGAACACGTTCAGTCGATGAGTGATTACACTTGGATCAATGCCCGGCATGTCGTCATGACTCCATGCAAAAACATCGGCATTCTTCTTCAGAAACTGGACGAGGTCTTCTTTCGCTTTCTCCTTCATACTTGTTCCAATTCTGGTGAATTTCTCAGGATCATTTCCTTGTAATAAAACATCTTCCAATACTTCAATCGGTTCTGCAACAATTTTCCTTTCTTCTATACTCAGTCTGCATCTGCTCGTCCATAGCCAACATAGCTAGATAACACTCCCTGGCTGCCAACTGATCTCCTTGTGCTTGTCCAATTCCGCACTCCGTAGGGAATTTGACTGATAGATGGTAGGTAGATGTTACCGCCTTCCAACTGTTCAAGGTCGGTCTTCCAATGATGGCGTTATACGAGGATGAACAATCCACCACAAGGAAATTTACTTCCTTAGTTATCTGCTGCGGGTATGACCCTACCACTACAGGCAAGGTAATGGTGCCTACGGGCTGCACTTTCATTCCTCCAAATCCTATAAGTGGTGAGCAAGCTGGACGAAGTTGATCTCGTCCAATCTTCATCTGCTGGAAGGCAGGATAATACAATATATCCGCTGAACTTCCATTATCCACCAACACCCTCCTAGTTCTGTAATCTGCTATCAGTAGGGTAATGACAATTGCATCGTCGTGTGGATGATGAATCCTTTCAGCTTCTTCATCTGTGAAAGAAATGGTTGGCTCGTCCGTCTCCCTCGTCCTTGGGGATCGTCCAGAGAGTTGGACATTTTGTACCACTTTGAGATACGTCTTCCTTGATCTAGAGGATTGTCCTTCAGAAGTCCCTCCAATGATAACCCTTATTTCTCCCAGTGGGGGCCGTGATGACTCTTCCACCTTTGCTTTCAATTTCTCATCTTTATGATCCCTTCCAATAAAGTGCCTCAATTTTCCTTGTCTAATGAGGTTCTCGATCTGCTGCTTCAGGTCAAAACACTCGTCCGTGTCATGCCCATGATCCCTATGGAAGCGACAATATTTACTCTTGTTGCGCTTGTTAGGATCTCCCTTCATCTTCTCTGGCCACTTCAGGGAAGGATCATCCTTGATTTGCATGAGCACTTGATCGAGTGGGGCATTCAAGGGTGTGTAATTCTGATTCCTTGCTGATGGGCCTGCCTTCCTATTATCCCTGTCTCGATCCTTCCTGTCCTCCGTTCGTCCCTTCTTTGGACGAGGCACTTGATCAGGGTGACGTGGGGGGTTGCCTTCCATTCTCTCAGCTCTCTTCCTCTTCTTTGCTATGATGGCGTCTTCTGCATTCATAAAGTTTTGGGCTGAATGGACGAGTTCAGCCATGGATTGGGGCTCTTTTTCATACAACTTGTGAATGAATAAGTCTGAGTTAACCCCATTATGGAAGGCTGCCAAAAGTAGTTTGTCGTCCACCTCGTCTACTGTCAGGGCTTCCCTGTTGAAGCGCGTGATGAAGGAACGCAGGCTTTCATTCTCTCCTTGCTCAATGGTCAGCAAACTGGACGAGGAACGTTTGTGTCTTTGTCCCCCAATGAAATTATTGACGAATAACTTGCTCAACTCCTCGAAAGAGCTTACAGAATTCGGGGGTATTTTGCTGAACCATACACGTGCTGGCCCCTTAAGGGTGGTAGGGAAGGCTCTGCACATGATCTCATCTGGAACTCCTTGGAGATGCATTGTGGTCTTGAAAGTGGCGATGTGATCAAAAGGATCGCGCGCTCCATCATATGAATCCAGGGAAGGCATTTTGAACTTTGGCGGCAAGGGATGCCCGTTGATGGAAGCCGTGAATGGGGAATCTGTTCGATGGACCAAATCCTCTACGGGATTTGCTCTCCTCATATTTTCCTTCATCTCGTCCATAACCTTCCTCATCTGATCCATTTCCTTTTCTAAATGTGGCACCCTTCGAGAAGTGGTGCCTCTTGATTGAGTCTCGGGTTCAGCATGTCCCTCTCTATCTTCATGACTCTGGGATTGCCTCTCAGCATGTCCTTCGCGGCGCTGCCTCTCCATTTCCCTAATTAACTCTTGGTTCTGGCGAGTTAACTCCGCCATAGCGGCCGCCATGGATTGCATCTGTTGGATGGAAGGCGACTGCATGACAGGCGCTGATTGGCGATCACGATGGGGGTTGCTTGAAGCGTCTCTGCTTCCCTGATGGCCTGGGCTTGTAGCCCTCGACCTAGTCCGAACCATTCAACCTTTTGTCCCAGAAAGCCAAATCGTAAAAACAATTTACGCTCCCCACAGACGGCGCCAACTGATAATGTATGGAATCAGTGAGTTGAACACTTCGGCTTCGGTGGACTGTAGCGCTAACGATTGCCTACAAAGAGAAAAAGCAGTCAAAGGGTGACCGGGTTGAGCCGGCCAAATACCCTCCGATGGTGAAGTGAGTTTTTGGTTTTCTAATGGAGTTTTAACTTAATGTAAAATCTCAGGAAAATTCATACCTTTGCATGATGAAGACCGGGCCTTATATACCATACTCTAGGGCGGTTACTAGTTCAATAACTTCCCCCTAGAATCTTGGAATCCGGACATAACCTCCTCAACAGCTACGAAATTGTAACCGCCGTTGGAAGTTACATGCAGTGGAGGGATTGGCGGCGATGAATGTGGGTTAATAAACCGCTACGAAGTTCGCCAAGTGTTGGCGTAGTCGTCCATGTGCTTTGTACATGGACGACACTTTGACATGTAGTTGTGTGGTCGTCCATGCACCTTGTGTATGGACGATTCTCTTGATTCGATTCCCTGGGGTGATCAGTTTGCCCAACATCCTATGGACGAGATCTCTGGACGAATCGAAGATGGCCTGGTGTTTGGCTGACCGCAACTCTCTGGACGACCAGTCTGGACGAACCATAGATGTGATTTTAGTTATACATCAGTAACAAAATAAAAAAGCAAAAGGAAATTGACGAAAGGTAAAGTGAGAACTAAAAATGCTGAAATAAGAGTAATAATGTATGAAAGTCTGAAATAATGTTAAAGAAAAGAAAAATGGAAGAAGTGAGAGAGAGAAAGAGAGCAACAAAGGATATGTGCTGCGATTGTAAGCCGAGAGAGAAATGGTATCTCTCTTGATACCACTTTTTAGGAAAAAAATGAAATTATAGATTATTTTTATGGAATGAGTTGAACAAGTTAATTGATTAAGGTTCTTTTTTTTTTTTTTTTATTTTATTTCTTTTATGACCTCTTTGTTAAATTTTTGTTCATTTGTTGTTTGGTCTAATATGTTGTTGTTGTTTAGGTTATTTTTGTTGTTATTTGGGCTAATTTTTATTGTTACTATTTGGGATTTTATTTTATTTTTTCTTAAATTAAGTAAGGATCATGTTTGGGAGACCAAAATTATATATATATATATATATATATTTAACTCAAATTTTTGTGATTCTCAAGCGAACGAGTTCAAAATTTTTAAATTAGAAAAAACAAAAGAGCTATGTTTAAAAATAATTATTTATAATTTTTTTAAACAGGCATAACTCGTGTGAATAAGCTGAGCTCAACGTAAAGCCGTCCCTAGATAACAAGACTTTCAATGTCAAAGACACTTGTGTATACAAGATTTTGGGAAGGTTGCCTTTTCAACTCTATAGCCTTGTGTGAGGAATTTTTATTTATTTTTTTTTTTTCCTTCAATGGTTCAGATCAACTTCTTATATCAATTTTAGGGGGAAATGAGCATTTGTTTCTAATTTACAAATCATACAGCAAAATGCTCTTATTTTGAAACTATTTAACAAAATGTCCTTATTTTTTAAATTTGATTTTAACAAAATCAAGTTATAGGTAGAACTCAACATTAGCAATGTTGAGTTCTTTGCATATGTTGTCACTGAAATGTTTTTGAAAATTTAAGTGAAATTCAACATTACTAATGTCAAGTTCCACTTAAAACTATACATATAACTTGATTTTGAGGATATTAAGTTTTACATATAATTCGATTTTGTTACAATCGAGTTTAAAAAAACAGGGCAAGGCAATTTTGGTAAATAATTTCAAAATATGGGCATTTTGGTGCATAGCTTATTCATTTTCCCCTCAATTTCGCCTGTTATAAGCGTTCAAAACATATACTTCAAGATTGCTTTTTAAACGCTAGAGCCTCCCGTGAGCAAATTTTTATCCTTCAACGATTCAGATCAACTTCTTCTATCCGTTTGACCTGTTCAAAGCGGTCAAAACATATACCTTACAACATTAAATTGCGTTTAAATTGAATCCTCAGTAGCAACAACTTTTCAAGACTGGAAATTTGTTTGAAAATTTAGAGGCCATGTTTAATTCAGATTTTGCTGGCAGTGGTCTTGTCCTTCTACTGTATGTTCCTACATATGAAAGTGAAGGTCTGAAATGTAAAGCACTTGACACAAAAAATTCAACCATTTTTGTCTTCATTGTGTCCAAAATATCAAGATAACAGTTAAATAAGATGGTAGAAAACTTAAAATTGTATGTATAATATCTATTAAATTTCTTTGCAAAAGGAATTTTCAACCTTCTACTTTCATCATGTCCAAAATTTCAACATATCACATATAGGTGATTAGATAATTAGATCAGCACATAAAATATCTTCCAAGATTACCAATAAGTATTTAAAAGGGCACTTGCATGAGATTCAAAATTAATGTTAGTGGGGGTTCTGTAATTACCTCTATGTCCTCACAACTTGCGTCTAGTCTAACAGCACGAGCATCCAAGTGAACGACCGCTTTCAATTCATATCAGCAAGTGGGATGCTGATAATTCTCCAACCAAAGATTGACGCTACATCAAGAGAGAGATAGTTACCAATCTAGAAATTCGTACGTTTGCAGCTTATATATAAGAAGTTAACAAATACTAATAGAAGTTACGGCATCCCAGCGGACCCAAATGCAGTTAAAAGTGAGCAAGGATCAGGGTTTGAGGCCTTAAGCGAAACTTTTAAATTGGGCCTCTTTTACTGTTTAAATATTTACTTTATATAAAATATTTTTATTCTATTTTTATTTTTCTTGCTTGTTAAGATGCAAAATTATTAATTAAGTTTTTGTATTCAACTTCTTTTAAAATATTCTTTTTAATTGATAATAATTGCAATTATTTCATTGTTATCTTCTAACTCCGTTTTATAAATTTATTGTTCATTTGTAAGATTTTTAACTCAATTTTTAGTTATATTTTTTTATTGCTAGTGACAAATTAATCTAGAGATCTGTTTTGAGATTTGGTTTAAAAAGTTTTTTAAATTTTTTTATACCAAAATCACAGATTTATTTAATAAAATCAAATAGAATAAATACTTTTCAAAAAATAAAGATTGAATAACGCCTAATTGGACCAAGAAACAACGAATTAAGTAGCTACTGTTAGACTATTTTTTATATTTTAAAATAAGAATTTATGAATAAAAAAATAAAAAAGAACAAAACGATAAATCTAGAAGAGTGTAGTCACTGTCATACAACCACTAAAGGAGTCTTTACTCTTTACCAAACATTTGCCTCAAAAACCCAGAGAACCTCTACCATGTTCTTTGAAAAGAAAAAAAAAAATTGTCTTCTTTCTCCCATTCTTTTCTAAATAACCTAGAGAAAGTAAAATAAGAAAGCTATGTCACAAAAAGGTAAAATATTGGCTTTGTTTTAGCTCTTGAAGAGACTGTCGATTGCCGAGGGAGCTGCTTGTAACTGACTACCATTTTAGGTAGAGACGGAAGATTTAGTGGCAATTTTTGATAATCTGGGAGAACATTTTAGGTAATTAGTTTTAGTTTAAGAGTTTTTGAGAGATTGAGAGAGTTTGGTCTATGTTTTTACTTTTTAGTGTGTCTAGGAGACTCAATTTAGTCTAAAATTATGAAGAATTCTAATAATTTGAAAGAGAGAATCAAACAAAATACATGCATATTGAGATTGAAATTTTCATGTATTGGCTAAATTTTGGGGCTTAATTAATAATCCAAAATTTTTTTTCTACCTGTCTTTGTTTTTTAAATATAGTATTGGATAAATATTGACTAATATTTAAGATTATATTTTTAAATTTTGTTGACTTGGGCTTGATTTTGGGGGCCATCTATCACTTGGGGGCCTTAGGCAATGGCATCAGTTGCTTCTACTATTGAGCCGCCCCTAGAAAGGATTAATTAGGGAGTTTTTCACTAAGTGTTCGTTTGGCATGATTAATTTTGTCAATTTATTTTACTTTTCAGCTTATTTTTTATACTATTTATAGGCTCCATTGCACTTTTTGGTACTATTCATGGGTCCTACTATACTATTTTAACTAGTTTTTACCTTTATCAACAGTACTTTCAGTAAAAAGTTTTCAGTTTCAACAAAATAAGCGGACCTCAAATAGACCCTAAGTATGCGTTTGGCCCTAAATTAAAAAGCCAACTTATTTTACTATTAAACTTATTTTTACTACTATTCATGGTCTCAGTACACTTTTTAGTACTATTCATTAATCTCAATATACTATTTTAGCTAACTTTTACTTTTATTTACAGTACTTTCAGTAAAAAATTTTCAATTTCAGCAAAATAAGCGGATCCCAAACAGACCTTAACAATTGAGAAAAAAAAAATAGTGGCAATTTTTTTTAAAAATGGAAAAAAAAAAATCACATCAAATGGCTTCAAAAAATAGTGGAAAAGTTATCAAAATTACCGGTGGCGGCCAGCCACTCAAATCATGTAGTCAACAGAATCTAGTGACTATGTCTGTACTGACATCAGCAATGACGTCATTGCACGGATGCTGACGTCAACAGCCCAATCATCTGATGACAACCACCAAATTATTCTACTACATCCTAAGACTGGATCAATACGCTCTGATACCAAGTTGAGTTGTAAATCATGAGATATTATGGTTAAAAAACAGAGAAAAATGGAGAGATAAAGATTAAAGAAAGGGAGAGAGCTACCAAGGAGACTTGGTGGCAGAATGAGAAGGTCCAAGCAGCAATTAGACTTAAGAAGAGAGAACGCTATAGAAGCCTACCTAGGTGTAGAGACAATGCCGCTTATGAAAATTATAGAGATAAACACCGTAGGAAAAAAGATAGTCCGAGAGGCTAGCTTTAAGGCCTATGATGAATTATGTAGCTAGTTGGATATTTATAAACTTTCTAAGACAAGTACAATGAAAACAATACTTTAATTGTGTCAACATTAAAGATTAATATTGAAAAGTGTTAGAAAATGAAGAGGAGATTATAGAGAGATTGAAGAGTTTTTCTGAAAATCTTTTTAATGGAAGCCATGTAAAAAACTAGACCAAATTGAGTAATCCAATTGAGGATAGAAAATAAGAGCAATGGAAACATTCAAGGCTTAGTCTTGTTTCTTGAAGATTCACAGTTGCCTCTAAAGTTTCGAAATTAAGGATTAGTTGTTGTTGTACTAATAACAACCAATCTAGGATATAGAGAGAATAAAATAATAAGTTTTTCAAGTATAAAAAAAATTAGTGTTAGATAAACTGTAAGAGAGAAAGATCATAACGTAACATCATATCTTAATAGAAATTTCAGTTTCATGATGAAGAAAGCATTTAAAAGGAGTATTTTGGGAGCATTCAATTTCAAACAGATATTGAAGGAACCTCTAACCAATTGCACATGTGCGGCACAATTACAAGAGAACTCAGAAAAATTACTTGAACAATTTGTTGAAGAATTCTATAAAAATAACAATTTCTAATTTATGGGTGTTCTTTTTTTTTTTTAGTTATATATATAGCTTAAAGCTTAGCACGACAATGAAAATTAGTAAAATAGATCGGACTTCCATTGCTTGGAATAAGAAAAGAGAGGAATGGAGAAAAGACTAGATAGAGTTATACACGAAGAAGATAGCAATGAAAATTAGTAACAGCCATGAATTAAATAAAGTCGTCTAAAATTTAGGACTAAATTGTTAATAGTATTTCATACTAAGTTGTTAATAGTAACGGCTGGAATTTGGCATTTAGCACATACTACAGTATACTAATAAGTAGTTTTGGCAATAGCATCCTCAATTTCAGCTCTATATTCAAACCATGCTTTATTTTATTATGTAAAGAAAAAGATGACTCTCTCTTTTCTCTCGTTTTCTATCTTTCTGTGTCTCTCTCTTGTTCTCTTCCTTTACTTATCTCTTGATAAATCTAGCATCCCATGGCTTCTAAAATAGATCAGCATTTCTTTGATATGGTGGTAGGTAAGGAACAAGACAACAAAACCCTAAATCATTCCTGGATATAGGTTTGAAAGATGACGTCTTTGTTGCTTTTGGTATTACAAAAAGGTAACGTCTTTGGCCTATTTTAGTTTTAATTGTTGATTTTCGTTCATTCCTGGATATGGGTTTGAAAGATTATGGTAAAATTTTCATGGGTTTTTTGTTTTCTTTGGATGTGTCTATATGGGTCTATATCTACTAGCAAGGCTGGGAGTTACAATGTTATTGAGGTTTGGTGCTTGAATTGGTTTAGTTTTTGTTAAAAAATTGTTAAAGATTTTATTTTTTAGAGTTCAAGGTTGGTCTTAACTGAAATGCAATTTTTGGTATTAAATAACCACTTAAAGCAATTAACTGTTCAATGAAATGCTTCTATGAGCTGTGTATTTTTTTTTACCTCACAATAACATGAAATTATTTTTTAGAGAGATGCTATGTTCACAATATTTTTATAATATTTTCACAATAAATCATAGGTAGTTAGTTGTTATTGGTTCAAATTTAAACTTAACACTAAGATTACTTTTTTACCCAATAATAACAACCCGTAACAACCTGCTACTTAAAATTTATTGTAAAAATATTGTACACATATCATTTCTCTAAATTTTTTTTACCCAAAATAACATAAATATCTGATCTACATTTCTACATTCATTTTTCACACTACTGATTGCGTTCTTCTCGCTCCCCCCATTCTATTTTGGAATCTCAATCACCACTGACCATTGACGCTCTCTTTGAGGTTCCTTCAAATCAATCACTACTGATTTTTTCTTTTTCTTTTTCTGGCGTCACTGTAGACTGAATAATCTATTTAATAGATAGAGCTTTTACTTTGGTTTCTTTCTCATGAGAAAGGTTTAATAGATCAGGGTAGATCCAGAGATTTTTTTTTTCTTATATCTTAAATCTCTGGTTTTCCCTTTTCCTTTTTCTTTTTTTTTTTTGATTTTTTTTTGGCATCACTGTAGACTGTGAGCAACCTGAATAATTTATTTAATAGATAGAGCTTTCCCTGTGGTTTCTTTCTCATGGAAAAGGTTTAATAGATTAGTGCGGATCCGGAGATTTCTTTTTTCTTTTTTTGGGTGTCTCTATAATAGATAAAGCTTTCCCTGTGGTTTCTTTCTCATGAGAAATGTTTAATATGAGCTATGTATTTTGATGCATGTGTTTTCTATTGAGATTTTGAGCAACTAAACACACATATTTTTTTTTTTTTTTGGTTAAGAATTCTGTAATTTCATATAACAAAAAGACAACAAGTCTACACACCGTTAAAAACAGAGCCAACTCCTCTGGCAAACTATACAAGCTACAAACCAGAGAACAACAAAGAACCAACTAGCACTCTTATTACATATTAACTAAAGCAACTGCTTAATCTATAGAAAGCACTAGAAAACATAATTGGCCATAGGAGCCAATAGCAAATCAAAGAAGTATGCTTAGGGAACAAATTGCAAGCAGCCCCATCTAGAGCTTAGAACCTTGTGAAACATGCTATTTCCAGTCATAACAACATGCCCCATTTTAGCTCTAATATCCCATTTAATTCTCTGTATAATTTGTTCCTCTGTGAAAACAACACCTCCAAAACATCTGTTGTTCCTTTGCAACCATATGTGATAGATTGTGGCCCAAACTAAACACAGATATTGAGTGTTGGTGTCCCTACAAAACAGAGACAAGTTAGTATAGGTTAGTAGGGTTGGTAAAGGTGGTTCGTTTTCTTTAATGCTAATATGGTGTAGACAGAGAAGATACCAATGAAAATTGGTAACCACTATGAATTAAATAGAGTAGTCTAAAATTTAGGACTAAATTGTTTATATAATTTAGGATTAAATTGTTAATAGTATCAGCTAGAATTTAGGACCAAATTGTAAAAATGTTAAATGTTTATGAGATTTTAGAATTTCCACCTTCCCAAACGTAATCATTGGTGCCTTAAATTAAAAATAAAAAACGTCCAAATAATAACAACAAAAGTTGAGTAATGCCCATTTTTCAGCCCTTAAAAAATATGTTTTTGGAAGAAAAAATATCCCTAAACTCATTTGGATACAAATCAAATAGAGTCATCGAAGAAAGAGTATCGCTTCCTTCTTTTAATTGCATAGCAATGCTACACACTCTTTTCTTATTAATATTGGATTAGTATTCTTATTAAGAATTATTGCACTTTTTTATTGACTTGTCTAGATAGAGGTATTAAAAATTTAAAATGAGAAGGATTTGAATTTCAATATTTTTTTTAAATGACTTAAATAGAGTATGAAATGACCAAAAACAAATTATGTTTACAAAATTTATAAATGGATTATAGTTTTAGTAATACGTATATTCCAAGTTAATTTACATTTCGGTACAATTAACAGTTAGAAGTACTTTAGCACCCTGTGGAAATGAGATGTGTCCATCTTGTCCTTTTTTAATGTGATCAGAATAAAAGTACATATAGTGTAAGTATTGCCTCTAAAACTTCATAAAAATGCTATTGTTTTAATTCAGCACATAATTACTTACTAATTAAATTTATCTACATATCATATCATGTATTGTATATTAAAAGTTGGGCTTAGTTCTCCTATAATTTCCAAGTGGATAAAAATTTTAATTTGAAATCCCTTCTTTGGATAAAGTTTGATAAACACAAAAACTTAATAATTTAATATCAACTTAACTTCTTCTCATCCATCAAAAAAAAAAAAAATCTTTTTTTCTTTTAAAAAAAATATTTAGATAGACAAAATTGTATTTCGGTTTTTTCTTTATTTCTTCTTTCATCTCTCTCTCTCTTCATTTTTTTTCCCCTTTCTTACAACTCTACTTTATATTGATGAATCATTATGATTTTTAAAACTCTATTTTGGGTTCATATGTTTTGGTGTTGTATTTTTTAGTTCCCCATTACAAGTAGTATCTCTCTCTCTCTCTCTCTCTCTCTCTCTCATAGTTTTTGTTGGTTTGATTTTGTTTGAGTTAATACTTGATTATTTTATAAGCAAGAATTTGAGTTTATTTCAAAACATAATCTTGGCTATACTAATAACAAATCGACATTCGGTCTATCTCGGTCCACATCATCAATTCGGTCCGGTTCGATCTACTTCTACTTGCTTTGGTCAATTTTGGTTCAATTCGGTCTACTTCGGTCCACTTCAGTTCAATTAGGTTTATTCAGTCTACTTCGGTCAATTTAGTCCTATTCGATCTAATTCGGTCTACTTCAGTCCAATTTGGCCCATTTGGTCAATTCAGTTCACTTTGATCTATTTAGTCCAATTTGGTCAATACGGCTCACTTAGGTCTATTTGGTCCAATTTAGTCATCCGGTCCATTTCAGTCTGTTTGGTCCATTTCATATCACTTTGGTCCAATACAATGTACCTATTTAAAAATAACAAAATACAAGTTTGAGTTGAGAGTATTATTAATTATTTGAATAATATTATTTGTAATCATATGATAAGTTTTGGTTATCATAATAATTTTCTTAAGAGAATGAGAATTTGAATAATAACTTTAAAACTTAATAATTTTAATTGTAACTGTGGGGTCAGTTTTTGTAGCCTAAGCCTAAAAGGTTTGGATTATGAGCCCAATGAACCCAAAACAATGAATTTGTACAGAGTAGGTGAAAGAGCTAGGCTGATTGTGAATTAAACAATAGTTAACTATGGTATTAAGGGGTGAACTGACGTAAAAACACACTTAAAAACTCAACAAATTGATGTCCGAAGAGGTATATTATTGAATGAATAGTTAATACAGTTCTTAAAGTTACAGTAAATTTGTTCTCTTCTTCTTTTCCCTTTTTTTCCGATCCCCTCTTATCAGAGGTTTCTTCACTTTATATAGCATCCTTTCTCATCATCTTCATCGTCCACTTGTTATTCATTTAAGCATCCACTTGAGTACATGTCCTGTCATGTATCTTCTTTAGCTCTCTGTGAGTGGTGGTAGCTGAGATTTATACTATTTAGGGATCTTCTCCACATTAATGCGGCCAGAAAAGCAGCTGTAGTGCATTTAATGTGGTGGTTGCAGCTTGTCTTCTAGATATTTTTCTGTTCCTATCATCTCCATACGAGCCTGAAGCTTATCCTTATCATTGAAGTTGTTAGGAAGATCATTTGAACCTTCCAGACATTTGATTGATCAAAACTATTTGTATCCAAGGAGAATGCCCTCCCTGGACCACTGGTGCCCTCTTCAGATTGCACTTCTCCTTCATTTCCAGGTATCTCTCTTCCACATGGACTCCTTCTCAACTGCTTTCTTCTTTTCGGACACACAGTAATCTTCAAATAGGGCCCTAGGCCCTATACATAAGGTTGGACTTTTACCCCCCACAATAGCCACTCAAAATTTTAATTTTTCCCTCGCATCCGAGGAAAAAAAATAGGATTTTGATTTGTTACGAAATAAAAGCTTAAAATACAAAAATATCTGAGTTCACACGTGTATGAGCATAGCTTAAGGTGCTTCATCATTGCTGCTACCGTTTCAGTATTCCCAAAGCGCTATTAATTACCCTAGGCGGTGTTTTGTCTTTGGTATCCAACGGTGGACTATTGATCTAACGGACATGGTTCTTCCTTGGAAGTTGAGCGGGATAACTCCCACCCATTTTTTGGCCCTTATATAAAGCCTCAAAGAAGATTTCTTCTCTTTTACTTTGCAAATTCTCAGATTCTCCAGCGAACTCGAGCACTCAAATCCACCAAGCTCTTCTAATCATCAATCATAGTTCTTCCCAGAATCTGTAAAAATCTCTCTATGAGTTTAGAGATCGTCCTCCGATTTAGTTAGTGTAAGCTCTCCCTTATTCAAACTTTTCATCCTCTTCTCGGTCAACGTTCTCGGCCTTCAAATTCTCCTTCCCCAATTATCACTCTCCGTGCCTCCCTCTAGTTAGCCAAAAGATGGGTAGATTTTAGTATCTTGTTGATAGTCTTGCTTTAATAGAGACGTTTAAGGAAACATACGACATATCGCCGGGAATAAACTTGAGGTACTATCCCCCAGAAAGGAAAATAACCGACTGAAGAGAGGGAGAAATCGTAATCCCTATGATAGCCTTCATAGAAGGAGGGATGACTCTCCCTATGGGTTCTATTACCCAAAGTTATCTTCGTAACCATAGGCTTTCTCCTGATCAGTGCGCACCCAATGTCTTTAGGATCTTAGGAGCGATTGACGCCTTGAATCGTCATTTAGGACTCGGACTCACCTGGCTTGACGTAGTACACATGTACGAATGTCATAGCCAAAAGAAAGCGGGATATTATCTCAAATCCGGATCCGACACTGTTCGGCTTGTCTCCTGCCTTCCCAAGTCTAACAAAGGGATGAAAGACAACTATCTGATCATCTCAGGCACGTGGCATGACAGTCGTCATTGCCCAACCCAACCAGGAGAGCTAGGTGGCATATCCTAGACTTAGGTTTCCCAACAATAGATTTAGGACCTTCGATTTTTAAAATTTTTTTCTTCTCTTTGTATCAGTATTTTCAAGTCTTTAACTGAATTTTGTTGTGATGTTAATGGATAAAGAGCACATCACTCCTCGGCTTAGCTTCACAAACGTCGCCACGCTCAATTACCTACTAAGGTCAGAAATCTTTGTAAGTGAAGACGGGCAACTCCGAGCTGTTCCTCTTATTCTCGGCTTTATGCCAAAATCGGGCGATTTTCAGCCGGTCGGCAACGCGATAAGAAAGGGAGACCGTCACATTAACCGCATAGACGTTGCTCCAAATTTTTTTTTAGCTCCCTTTGATCTTGCCCCCGTGCCACATCCAAATCCACAGGGTGTGCCTCTACTCATCCAACCAGTTCAACAGGTTCCTTTTGAACCAGTTGTTGTAGAGGAAAGAGTCGCCTCCTCGGCCTCTTCACTTGAGGAACAAATTGATAAGTTTAAATTTGAAGGAGAGGCTTCGGGAGGAGTTTAGGTGATACAAGTTTCGAACACCGAGGAGCAGATTGACAGGCAGTCTAGCGTTTGCCCTCCTGTTTTGATAACTGCTCCTTCAGAAGACTCTTCGGAAGAAGAAGACATGGCGAGCTTGAAGGACTTGATGAAAAATAGAGGTAAAAAAGCTAGGCCCAAAGAGACTAGTACGTCTCAACCAGTGGTTAGTCTTCCTCCACCACCTCCCCAAGTTCCTTTGGATCTCGGCGCAAAGCAATTGCCAGATCCGAAGAAGAAGAGGCCCCACGTCGACAATGAAGAAAAGGAGGTAGCACCTCCAAAAGGAACTAAACAACTGAAGGTGGTCAAAGACCACAGGAGCAAAAGGGCTTCGTCCATAGAAAGCCGAGATAACGTCCTCGTAGCTTACGTGCGCCAAGGACCTCGCACTTGGTCCCCAAGGCTAGAATTGGATGGTGCTCCAATCCCCTGGGAGACTTCCCTCAGGAATTATGATAGGGGGAGAGCAGGTCTCGTTGCTGAGGCTTTGGAGCAACCACTGCTCCTCTAACAAGACATGAATTCTTACAGGCGTTTCAGCCAATATGACCTCTTCTTATCTCTAAAAAGGGATTTAGTCATGGTAAGTAAATTAATCCCCTTCTTCAGCTAGGATATTGATGATTTTTTTTTTTTTTTTTTATATTGAAATTCTTCCTTCTACTATGTAGATTACCCAACAGGTTTATGTGGCCGAGGAGTGGAACAAAAAGGCCTATACTGAAGCCCAAGCAGAGGCCCACTCTCGGTCTGAGGCAGAAAAATTACTGGGCAGCCTGAAGGAAGAATATGCTCATCTGTCCGAGCAATTAAAATAGATGACTAAGCAGAGGAATAGTCTAGATGCTGGTCTTAAAAATGCCGAGAAGCAGGCTGAAGACCAACGCCAGCTGCTGAATGTGACAGAAATTAACTTGGCGACAAAGAAAGAGTTGGTGAAAGGTCTCCAGGCTGAGCTTCAAAAAGCCAAGGAGACTGCTCGATTGGCCGAGAAGGATGCTCAGTTGGCCAAGGAGGCAATTGAGGCTGAGAGGTAGGCAGCATATAAGCTGGGGGTGGAGGAGACCCAAGTCAACTTTACTGAGCAGTTTGCCTCGGTCTCCCGAGATTACTATGATATAACTTGGGGAAAAGCACTTGATGCTGCTGGGGTCTTTGCGGAATCTGACTTGAGGCAACCTAGGAGTATATACTACGATCCTGATATTCGCGAACTCCCAGGGTCTGATTCTTCTCCCCCCATAAAACTCCAAGAGGCTTCAGAGCAATCACTGATCGGTCAAAACCCTCCTATCAACCCGGAGGCCCCCAAGGAGTCTGGTCAGCCTGTTGATCAGGGCAAGCAAACTAAGGATCCCAAGGAGCCTGATCAGCCTGGTGATCAGGGCAAGCAAGTTAAGGATCCCAAGGAGCCTGGTCAACCTGGTGATTAGGGCAAGCAAGCTAAGGATCCCAAGGATAAGGGCAAAGACTTGGGAAAAAAGAAAACTCTTTCAGAATCTAGAGAACAAGCCCCAGAAGTTGCTGCTGCTCAGTCCAGTCAGGCTGCTGACCCTTTGGCCCCTCAGATGAAGGCCTAGGTGTTTAGGATTGTGAATTACTTTATGCTTGTATTAGTTATAGTTTTTTATGCTTGTATTAGTTTTTCTTTTATGTAAGGGATTGTGAATTACTTTCTTTTTATCAATGAAATCGTTTCTCTTTTATTTTTAGTGTCTTCGTTGCACATCTTATGAGACTTATTATTATTGCAAATAACTATAACTTGTAATTACGGTAATACAGGTAGACTTAACAATGATATCGTGCCAATGATGCAAACACCTCATTCAAATACTGGAAGGAATAGGTCGTACAAGAATTATTAACAAACATTGAATGTAATGAATGATGTTAAGGTATCACAGGTTTTCTTGAATACCCATAAAGAACATTGCTAAGCACTGATTTCCAATTATTCAAATACTCACGACTATAAGACAAGGTTATTTAGGCATGATTTGTTAAATTTAAACATTAATAATGACTATAAGATGATGTTAACTAACCCATATCATTTGGTCCGAGGACTTCAGGCGTAGGTGGATTTAACTTTAAACACTCAGGGGAAGTGCAAGAGAATGTTAACCAACCCAAATGATCTGATCCGAGGACTTCAGGCATGATTGAATTTAAATTCAAACACTTAGGAAAACTGTGAATGAGTGTTAACTAACCCAAATCATCTGGTCCGAGGACTTCAGGCATGATTGGATTTAAGTTTAAACACTTGGGAAAACTGTGAATGAGTGTTAACTAACCCAAATCATCTGGTCCGAGGACTTCAGACATGATTGGATTTAAGTTTAAACACTTAGAAGAACTGTAACGAAGTGTTAACTGACCCAAATCATGTAGTCCGAGGACTACAGGCATGATTGAATTTAAGTTTAAACACTTCGAAAAACTGTGAATGAGTGTTAACTAACCCAAATTATCCAGTCCGAGGACTTCAGGCATGATTGGATTTAAATTTAAACACCTAGGAGAACTGTAAACGAGTGTTAACTAACCCAAATCATCTGGTCCGAGGACTACAAGCATGATTGGATTTAAGTTTAAACACTTAGGAGAACATTTCATATAAAGAATTGGCATATTGATTGAAGAAAAGATTCGATTAATAATAGTACCTTTTGAGGTTATTTACATTCCGATGGTGTGATATTACATGACTATCTAGGTCTTCCAAGAAATACGCCCTAATACCAGCCCCTGAAGTAATACGATACGGTCCTTCCCAATTGGGTCCTAACGTTCCCCAAGCTGGGTTCTTTGCAGTGCCCACAACTTTCCTCAGCACCAAATCCCCAGGCTCTAGAGGCCTTAGCTTTACGTTGGCATCGTAGCCCTGCCTGAGCTTTTGTTGGTAATGTGCCAGCCGGACCATTGCATTTTCCTTCCTTTCCTCAATCAGGTCTAAGCTCTTCTCTAGCTGCTCATTGTTGCCGGTCGGACTGAATGAGCTAGTTCTCAATGTTGGGAACCCAGTCTTCAAAGGTATGATAGCTTCAGCCCCATAGGTCATTGAGAAGGGAGTCTCTCTAGTAGATCTGCGAGGCGTAGTTCTATAGGCCCAAAGTACATGTGGCAATTCTTCCACCCATTTGCCCTTCGCATCTTCTAGTCTCTTCTTTAAGCCATTTACTATGACATTGTTAACAGTTTCTGCTTGTCCATTACCTTGGGGATAAGCAGGGGTGGAGTATCTGTTCATGATTCCCAGTTCGCTACAATAATTCTTGTATGCTTTGCTATCGAACTGTAGGCCATTATCCAAGATGAGAGTATAAGGAACCCCAAACCGAGTGACAATATTCTTCCATACAAATTTCTGTACATCTATGTCTCTGATGTTGACCAGAGGTTCAGCTTCAACACATTTGGTGAAATAGTCTGTGTCAACTAGAAGGTATTTCCTGTTTTCTACAGCCTTAAGGAATGGACCCATGATATCTAAGCCCCATTAAGCGAAAGGCCATGGGCTTGATAGTGGTTGAGAGTTCCCCCTGGTTGGTGAATGTTTGGGGCAAATCGTTGACATTGATCGCACTTCTTAACATACTCGTGGGTATCTTTTTGCATATTTGGCCACCAATAACCTTGAGTAATGGCTCGGTGAGCTAAGGACCTACCTCCGGTGTGGCTCCCACAGATTCCTTCATGTAGTTCTTCTAGTAGTAACTCAACCGCTTCAGGATGCATGCATAACAAGTACGGTCCTGAATAGGAGCGTTTGTATAGTTTCTGGTCCTCGGATAGCCAGAATCTGGTCGCCTTCCTCCGAACTTTGTCAGCTTCCCCCTTTTCTTTAGGCAAAATATCCTCCTTTAAGAATTTAATTATAGGATCCATCCAACTGAGTCTGGCCCTGATTTGTTGAACTTGGACTACCTCTCTTCTTGCCTCTATATGCCCATGCAAGTCTTCGACAGGGATAACTCTCGAAAAATCTTGCGCCAAAGAGGTAGCGAGCGTGGCCAAAGAATCAGCATGTGCATTACCATTTCTGGGGATGTGCAGCAAATTGAAATATTCGAACTCCGATTGCAGACATTTAACTTGGCTCAAGTATCCTTGCATTCTTTCATCCTTCGCCTCAAATTCACCTTGTACTTGACCAACGACTAACCTCAAGTCCGAGAACACCTCCACTGACTTTCCTCCCATTCTTCGAACTATAGCCATTCCCATCAGTAGAGCTTCATATTCTGCCTCGTTATTTGTTGCCGAGAAGTCCAGCCTTAACGACTTTTCAATGATGATTCTTTCAGGGGATATCAGCACTAGCCCCACTCCAGAACCTTTCTGGTTCGCTACGCCATCCACGTACACTTCCCAATGCGAGGGGCTTTATTAAGAAATCATGCCAACTGATTTTTCATCCATGCCCGGTGCTGGCGTTACTTCTTCTAACTGGGGCTCCGTGAACTCGGCCACTAAATCTGCAAGGACTTGGCCCTTAACCGACGTGCGAGACATATACCTGATATCAAAAGCCCCTAAGATCGTCCCCCATTTAACAATCCTTCTGGTGTAGTCAGCACTTTGGAGTATGGCCTTGAGTGGGAACTGGGTGAGAACAATGACTGTATGGGCTTGAAAATAATGAGGTAGCTTCCGTGTACCAAGCACCATTGCCAGGATAGCCTTCTCCAGTGGCAAATAATGGATCTCGGCTTCATGCAGTGACTTACTTACATAATAAACTAGCCTTTGCACCCCACAATCTGCTCGTATTAACACCAAGCTCACAGTATAAGGAGCTACAGCAATGTAGGCAAACAAGACTTCATCTGGCTCAGGACTGGATATGATTGGTGGCCGAGCTAGATAGTCCTTAAATTGCTGAAAAGCCACAGCACATTCTTCAGTCCACTTAAATCCCTTCCATTTGTTGATCAACGAGAAGAAAGGTCTACACCTATCTGCTGATCAGAGGATGAATCGGTTCAGGGCAGCAGTCGTTACAGTCAGTTTCTGAACTTTCTTGGGATTCCAAGGAGCTTGTAAATTGTTGATGGCCTTTATCTGATCGGGGTTAACTTCAATTCCCTTGTGAGTCACCATGTACCCTAAGAATTTGCCTGACCCCACACCGAATGAGCATTTGGAAGCGTTTAGGCGCAGCTTGTACCTTCTTAGAACTTCAAAGGTACTTTCAAGGTCACTAGCATCAAGGATGGCTCCTTTTCTCCAACACCCGAAGACCCAATCAACCAAAATGACCTCTTCTGGCAGTCCTCGAATCTCTATAGGCTTTCTTCCACAAGCTACCTCCAGCATGTGAAAGTTCAAAAAGGGTATGAAACACCTTTGAACCTTTAGACCCCAAATTACAAAAATACCAATTCAAGCTTTATATCAAACAATTAATGTGCGGAATATTATAATAAGCTTATAACAGAATTGATATAACAATCTAAGCCAAATATAAACACATCCACAGCAGTAAATATAAGGCAAAGATAAAGGAAAGAACGATGCAAACACACGAACAACACACGATGTGTTATCCAAGAGGAAACTGAAGTCCTCGGCATAAAACCTCTCCACTGCCCTCCAAGCGGTGATACAATCCACTAAAGAATATAGTTGGGATACATGAACAGCAGAAGACCCTCCAAGCCTAATCTACCCAAGTACCTAAGCCCTCCAAGCTTCTTGCTCCAACGAGATTACGCCGAACCTATTTCTTCTCTAGCTTCCCGGATTCCACTACTTGACCACAACATCAACCAATGTATATTGGTTCCTTCCCAAACTGCTTCCCTAAGCACCAAATGGACCTTCTCACAGACGTGGGTGTGGTGAGATAAGGATTTGGTAAAAGGCCTCTCAAGGGTATGACAATGGAGAGGAAGAGAGTAGAGGAATTTGAAGAGTCTCTAAGGTAAAGATTGGGGATGAGGCAATCTTGTTTATCTCTAGGGTTTCTCTCACAAAATTCTCTCTGGAAGCTCTCTCAATTTAGTGGGTATAAGGGTGTATATATAGTAGGGTGAGAAGGGAATGCAAAACGTCAGTTTTTGCCAAACAGGGTTTACTCGCGGCTTGACCTCGCGGCTTGTCCAAGTCGCGAGTTCCAGTCGCGACGTAACGGCCTGGACAGCCTGAAACTTTTGTCCTGTAGCGTGACAGCTGGCGCGACCCTTCAGCTTCCCAGTGTGCCTCTCACGTGCCTGCCTTTCGCGGCTTTCCAGTCGCGATCCACCCGCGAGCCCTAGCCGCGAAACTCTGTTTTCTTGCACACTTTTGAGCTTTTCTTCACATCTTCTCACGCACTACCCTTACAATTTTCCCACCTAAATACAGGGTTACTAAGTGCTAAATTACAAGCAAATTGGTCACGGAATAAAGCCAATTAGATGGTTGATTAAATTCAACCTTACAATCTCCTCCTTTGGCTATTCCGTGACAAAACCCTACAACAGACTCTAGACTTAAACGTGAGTTAGGAACAGTTGGAAAACTCACTCACACCTAACTCTAAATTCTGTAAAGCTCTTGAACATATGAATAAATAACTCCTGAAACACAATAACATAACAATATCATTGTATGCAGAAAACTTAATAAGCATATGGAGCAAAATAGGCATGATCAAGCAAAAATGAACAAAAGCACAAAAGCAATAATTCATGGCAAGATCATCCACAGTAGTCACTTAAGCAAAAGTGATTACTATGTTCATTCACACAGGACATGAACATCCGGACATGCAAAAATGATAAACTCAAATGAAGAGTACCATTTGCAAGTCCAACACTCAACCAATGCATACAAACACATATGCATCTAGGAACAATCCTACAAGGGTACAAGAGTGTTGTACTTAATATAATGCAAGGCATTAACAAGTACCAAAACACAAAAGCATAAAGGCTGCATAAGCAAAGTTTTGCAAATACATGACACAGACCATAAAAGCCTACAAGCATGCAAAAGTGCTAGAAACCAACCCTCAAAGCTTACAAAAGCAACAATGGGTACAGGTCATAAACATAAAGTACAATGCTGAAAAAACATCAAACTCTATATATATACGCTAAAATAAACAACTACTACCAAGAATTCACATATAAAGAGTTTTAAAACAGACTTAAACCAGAGTATTAAACCAAAAGAAACACATAAACACATATTTAAAACTCCCCCTCAAACTAGGCACTCCCCCTCAAGAGCTGCCTAAAAAATTCTCCCCCTTTTTGACCAGAATGGCCAAGGGTTCAGTGATCCTGGCTAGTATGAATGCTATCAAACTTTGCAGAGAGTACATCAAGCTGGTCCTGCATTGCTGTCATCCTCTCAGTCTGTTGATTCTAAACATCTCTGATTGTATCAAGTCTCTCCAGGATGATTTGAAAGGCATCAGGAGGTACAGGTGATGAGGTGGAAGGTCTGCTTCTCTTGACTCTTACTCTAGGTGTGGAAACTGGTCCTGCACCTTCTGTTTCAGTCTCCATAGGATCACCTTCTTCATGTACACCCTCTTCTTCTTCACCTGGAAGTCGACTCTGTATCCGTATGAGAGTAAGTTTGTTGATAGCTGATAACGGAGGCATGGGACTGATATCTTGTGGGATTGCAACACCCTTTTCTTTGAAAATTCTCATGAGAAGACTTGGAAACACCAGCTTGGGCCTCGAGGTGGTTTTAGTTTCTTCCATGATAGTAGCAAAAATGTGGGAACTGATGTCAATAGGGGTGTTTTCCTTAAGTTCCATAAGAAAGATAGCTCTGGCATTTGTCAGTGTAGTCATCTTCCTTATAGGGTACAGATTGTACATCATTATCGTTGTTAAACACCTCATGTCTTTAGGAAAGTCAGAAGTGTTGAGACACCTCTTTTCTAAAACCCCACCAATCTTTCTCTAGACAGCTTCTAGGGAGACCATTCTGTCCTTGTAGTTTGTGAATTCATACTCATCTAACCCCTCCAACCCCAAAACCTTATCAATGTCATGAGCATCTAGGGTAAACTCCTTTCTCCTTACCCAACAGTTCAACTTCTCCTCCTTTATCACAATATTGGCATAGAATTCTCTGATTAGTGGTTCACACACTAAAGGTAAGTCACCTAGAAGTTTTTCCCAGCCTCTGCCTTCAAAGCATTTTGGAATGAATGTATCCCTCAAGTCATGTAAATCCACAAATCTCTCCTAGATAATGGTTCCCTTTACGAAGGAATCTCTGTATCTCTCAAAGTGCTTGACTGACCTAAACAGGTTGTTGTCCATTTTCAATCTTTTATCAGCCTTCTTAGCAGGAGTCTTCTTCTTAGAGGATGTGGAAGCCATCTGTAAACACTCAGAAAAGGCCACAACAAGACATAGCACAGAATAGGGAAATGCACACACATTAGTAACAAATGAGTTACACAGTGATAAAACAGACATAGACTAAGCATAGTTGATAACCAAGCATTGAATATAACAAGTTCACCAAGTTTACACTGAAGAGTGCAACCAAATTCAGAGCAAGACCCATTCGGACTGAATAGAGCAAACACATAAATATATCAACCTCTACAAGAGCATGATAGCCATAATCTCCAAAAACAACAACACAATCAATCAGATAAATGTAGGACTTCAAAACAAAATTACAGACACACCTCATACCCATATGCCCAAAACTAAACAGACAAATATCAATGCTCAGACAGAGGAAAAGTGACCTGAAATAAGCAACTAATCCTAAACAATCAATGCAGTAAGAGCAAGGAACAGCTCACACACCCAAACTCAACAAAAAGGAAAACCCATGTTCGAATTCCAAAAACAACACAACCCAACAACACAATATTCAGATTCAAAAGAACAACAGTGAAATCATGATGATTGAAGTGAAGTTTTGAAAACCCATACCTTTTTCGTGATGTTTGATGAAGATATGATGCAGAAATTTAGAGTTTTTTCAAACGAACACGTAGTGTTGAGAGAGAGTTTTGAGAAGAAGATGAACAGACACTGAATTTCGAGGGAAAAACTAGAAAACAATTTTAAAAACTGTCCCCAAAATGCAAAACACGCGTTTTTCGCGACTGACTCAAGTCGCCAGTAAGTCGCCAGATTGAGCCGCGAAACACTGTGAGGAGAAAAGCTTTAGAATTTCTCTAAGTGTTTTTCGCGACTGGAAGGTCTACCCGCGAGATAGTCGCGATATGAGCCGTGAAATTCCCTGAGTACCTCTCGCGACTGGACCTTCCACCCGCGAACCAATCGCCACACTGACCCGCGAAAAGTGTAAAACTCAAATTTTTTTAAAAAAATTTCTAAGTCTTTTTCCCGACAAGAGTATTGACTCGCTAGTTAACCGCGAAAAATCTCTGAGTGATCTCGCGACTGCGACAAGCGACTGGACCAACCCGCAACTTAGTCGCCAAAACAGGGCAACACTGTTTTTGAAATTTTTTGACATTTTGCAAAAATAAAGTACTTTCCAAAAACAAAACAAAATACTCAAAAATCTTTTTGTGTTTGATCAACAAAGATTGAGCATGTGAAAACACATTTAATCAAGTACAATCACACAAATGAATATGGCATTCATTGAACATAGACTTGTGTGTTGTGTGTGGATATCAAAAATGAGATAGTCCTTAGTCCAATGTGAAGCTTCAATGATCAATTCAATCAAGGCATACACAACTAACACTAGATAATGTGGCCTATCTCAATTATAGAAACATGCATATATGACCTCCCACAAGAACTTGATAACCATTCTCAGAAGCTTTTCATTTGGCTTCATATTTAACAAATCATTTGCATCTTTTGAGCAAAGAAAATCTCATTGTGAGATAAATACCTGAAATTTTAGATATTTCAATTGAGGAATTAGCCTTTGGCTTTTTGAGCATCACACAATTTATTTTGGTCGCTTTCCCTTTTTCCTAATCAAATACGAGAGTGTGCGACAGACTTTTGCAGCTCTATATCTCTTTTCATTTGGAGATTTACATTTAGAAAGCTCTTTTAAAGCATAAAAATAAAAAATGGGAAGATATATAGGCATGAGTCTATGCATGTCTCAAGATCAACAATACCATTCACTAATCATTCATGACAAGGTTGAAGATCTATTTACAACAATCACATAGATTTCAGAATATCTTCCACAAAGATATGAGTGCATTAGAGACAAGTTAGGCTCGTTAAATGCACAAAGCCATAAGTACAAAGGTACAAGGCAAAACATGCTTGGAGACAAAACTCAACAGAGTGATCAAACTTTTTGGGATTTTTCAACTTTTTATGTGTTTTTGGATTTTTGACACAAAAACAGTAGAAGAAAGATAAAAAAAATTTTAAACACAAAACAAACTCCAAATTAAACAAATGCTCAAAAACACAAAGCAAATAACCAATCTTATCCTCAAAGCATAGGAAGAATTAATGCATGGACATGTTATAATGCTTATGCATGAGAACCCTTTGTCACCCACACGTCACGTGCGTTTGGGGTGATATCCTTGACGGATCGGGTACGGGAGTTAGGACTTTCAAACCTCCTATTGAAGCTCTCCAAGCAAGTGGTGAAGGCGCCAATCATTTTCATCACGTCTGTCATTCCGGGATCACGGTTTTGGCTCCTTGATCGCTCACCATCCCAAGACCTCTTGTCATTCCTTCTTCCTCTTGACCGAGGTGCGCTTGTATTGTTGTTTGCTCTCAACTTTTGACAGTTAGGTCTAGTATGCCCTTGCAGTCCGCAATAGTGACACACATACTCTGTTCTAGGGCCCCGTTGTGGTCTTGAGAGGGATCTTGCTCTGGTTCCGTGTCTACCCATATATTGATTTCGGGGCTTATTCACCATCCGTTGCTCACTCACATTCTTCCTCTCAGCCTCAACATTTCCAGGGATGGTTTCTTCTCCAATAGGCTCTATGGCCTTCACAAATTTCACTTCTTTGGTAGCTTTAGCCGATGAGCTACTTCCTCCGGTATAACCCAATCCGGTCTTGTCTGAGAAGTGTTTCTGAGATGAGATAACATCTTCCAGCTTTCTAGAAGAGACCCTTTCTATCTTGGCTTGTGCTTGCTCCACCTCTTGCTCAAGGAATCTTACTTTGGTATAGGCTTCTGATAGCTCTCCATTTAGTGTCTCAATCTCACATTTAGCCTCTTTATATCTGGCCAGTAGACTTTTGTAGTCCTCTTTAGCCCTTTTCATTTTCTTCACAACCACCTTTGCAGCCCTTGCATACTCACCTGATTTCTCAAGAAGTAAAGCGTAATTCTCTTGAAGACCCAATGTACCTTCATCCTCTTCAACTTCCGATTCTTCAACAACCCCAATAGACTCCAAATCAGAATGCTCACCAAGCTCCTTCACAAGTGTATCCAAGTCATCTGAGGATTCCACATAAGCAATTGTCATGAATGCGGAGAAATTTCCTTCTTCATCACAGCTCTCATCGGAGTCAGAATTTGATGAGTCTGAATCACTTAAAGTAGTGGCATAAACCTTTCCTTTCGACTTCAAGTAGTTTGGGCATTCCTTTTTAAAATGCACATGTCCATTACATTCAAAACATGTAATTCCTTGCGAGGATTGGGAGTCTTTACTATCTTTTCTTCGAAACTCTTTCTTCTCTTTTCTGGCACTCTGAAATTTTCCTTTGTCATCAAATTTTCCACTATTCTTGAGCCTTAGGAATTTACAGAAGTTCTTTACAAGATACGCCACATCTTTATCTACCGTATCCTCTTCCGAAGAGTCATGAGATACTATCCTCTCATCAATTGTCTTAAGAGCAAGGGATTTTCTCTTCTTCGCCGAAGGAAGGGACAACTCATATGTCTGCAGAGAACCAACCAGCTCTTGAACCTTGATGTCGTCAAGATCCTTGCTCTCTTCAATGGCTGTAACTTTGGGCCAGAAACTTTCTGGTAATGACCGGAGAATCTTCCTTACAATCTTCGAGTCCTCCGTCTTTTCCCCCAAGTTAAATTTACCAACAACCACTTCATTCAACTTGCTGTAGAACAAATCAAACGACTCTTCATCACTCATCTTTAACTCCTCAAAGCGAGTGGTCAGCATTTGAAGTTTTGTGTCCTTCACTTTCTTAGTTCCCTCATAGGTTGTCTCCAGAATTTCCCATGCTTCCTTAGCAATGGAGATGTGAGAAATCCGGTGGAATTCTTCTGGAGAGACACCGCAGAAAATAGCATTCAATGCCTTGCTATTTGCATTTGCCGCTGCAAGAGCAGCCTTATCCCAATTGGCCTTGGGAGCCTCCGGTTTAGTCCAACCTATCTCAACTGCATCCCACACAGTCTCATCCATAGAACATAAAAACGTCCTCATTCGGACTTTCCAAAATGCATAATTATTACCATAAAAAAATGGTGGAACATTGAGAGATTGAGACCTATCCATCTTAACAAGGGGTCAAGGATCACACTCAGGTATTAAAACCACAACAAGTGCACCCGCTCTGATACCAATTGAAAGTTCAAAAAGGGTATGAAACACCCTTGAACGTTTAGACCCCAAATTACAAAAATACCAATTCAAGCTTTATATCAAACAATTAATGTGCGGAATATGATAATAAGCTTATAACAGAATTGATATAACAATCAAAGCCAAATATAAACATATCCACAGCAGTAAATATAAGGCAAAGATAAAGGAAAGAACGATGCAAACACACGGACAACACACGATGTGTTATCGAAGAGGAAATCGAAGTTCTCGGCGTAAAACCTCTCCGCCGCCCTCCAAGCGGTGATACAATCCACTAAAGAATATAGTTGGGATACATGAACAGCAGAAGACCCTCCAAGCCTAATCTACCCAAGTACCTAAGCCCTCCAAGCTTCTTGCTCCAACGAGGTTACGCCGAACCTATTTCTTTTCTAGCTTCCCGGATTCCGCTACTTGACCATAGCATCAACCAATGTATATTGGTTCCTTCCCAAACTGCTTCCCTAAGCACCAAATGGACCTTCTCACAGACGTGGGTGTGGTGAGATAAGGATTTGGTAAAAGGCCTCTCAAGGGTATGACAATGGAGAGGAAGAGAGTAGAGGAATTTGAAGAGTCTCTAAGGTAAAGATTGGGGATGAGGCAATCTTGTTTATCTCTAGAGTTTCTCTCACAAAATTCTCTCTGGAAGCTCTCTCAATTTAGTGGGTATAAGGGTGTATATATAGTAGAGTGAGAAGGGAATGCAAAACGTCAGTTTTTGCCAAACAGGGTTTACTCACGGCTTGACCTCGCGGCTTGTCCAAGTCGCAAGTTCCAATCGCGACGTAACGGCCTAGACAGCCTGGAACTTTTGTCCTGTAGCGTGACAGCTGGCGCGACCCTTCAGCTTCCCAGTGTGCCTCTCACGTGCCTGCCTTTCGCGGCTTTCCAGTCGCGATCCACCCGCGAGCCCTAGCCGCGAGACTCTGTTTTCTTGCACACTCTTGAGCTTTTCTTCACATCTTCTCACACACTACCCTTACAATTTTCCCACCTAAATACAGGGTTACTAAGTGCTAAATTACAAGCAAATTGGTCACGGAATAAAGCCAATTAGATGGTTGATTAAATTCAACCTTACAGCATGAAAGCCCCAAAAGCAAACACATCAGTGTAAGTGGTTGCCCTTCCTGTTTTAGTAAGCTCTGGAGCCAAATAACCCACTGTTCCAGCCATACGGGTGGTTTCAAGAATGGCACCATGGTCGCATAATCTGGCAAGGCCAAAATCTCCCAGCTTCCCATTTAATTCAGCATCCAATAGAACATTGCTGGGTTTTACATCTCTATGTAGAACAACCTGTTCTCACTTTTCATGGAGGTAGAGAAGGCCAGATGCTACTCCTTTGAGGATTCGAAATCGTTAAAGCCAATTAAGGTTTGTCCTTTCATTTCCATATAAGAACTTTTCAAGGCTTCCATTGGGCATATAATCATAGACCAAGAGGAGTTCGCCCTTTCGCCGGCAACATCCCAGGAGTTGCACCAAGTTCCTATGCCTCAGCCTGCCCATGCTAATGATATCAGCCACAAATTCCTTCATCCCTTGTTTGGAATCATTGGAGACTTTCTTGACTGCAATTTGTGTATTGGAAGAACGAAGAGTTCCTTTATAAACCTTTCCAAAACCTCCTTCTCCAAGAAGCTCCTTGTCTGAGAAACCTTTGGTTGCTTTGTAGACATTCTTGTAGCTGAACCTGTGAGGACCATACTCGCTTTCCCAATCTTCTAGTATTTCTGCATGTTTCTTTCTCCTCAGAACGAAAATAGCTGCAGTGATCAATATCAGCACGACCACTACTGCTATGATCAAAATCATGATAATCTGTCCTTGCCTATCTTTACTTTTCCTCTGTCGGGGAGGTTGAGGAAGCTTCGAAACGTCAAGGCTTTGTGCTTGTCCGCTTTTATTAAAGCTCCATCCAAGAATATACTGGTCACTTGTAACTGTACCAGTGGCTGCAGAGAAACCAACATACATAGATTCCAAAAGATATTGGGACAGATCTATGCGTGTTGACAAGAGAGGCCGGTTTGGTTTTGTGATGCCGGCTGGGGCTAGTGTTACATTCAGTAACTTTTCTGCTTCATTGTAGTCTATCCAAAGATGCACTGGGTTGCCACTTGCTAGCTCCACGCTTATATTCTTCCCTTCTTGATCAGAAAAGTAGGTTGCAGTAGCTGATTCAATTGATTTCAGGCTGTTCACATCGATTCCCACATGGTTGTTGTCTATATCTTGATAATCCTGACCCTCTACAGTATCAAGCTCAATGGCTAATAAGTGGTTTGTTGAAAGGCCAATCTTTGAGGCATTCAAGAGTCCTAGATAATTGCTGGCTATACCATTGGTGAATTTCCAAGAGGGACTGATGGTGAAGGCAATTCCATGGCCACCTTTCAATGGTGTTTCAGGAACTATTGCAAATACAAAGTTTGTGGAAAATGAAAGAGACTGAGTTAAACCCGAAGAAGTGTTGAATTTTAGAGGAAGTTGGTAGAAAGCATAACCAAGTTGATTTAAGCCTGAATTGTTGGTGAGTTGCAATACACCATTGGGGTGGATTTGAGCTGCTCCATTTCCATGCAGATTTGCTTGATTGAAGCCATTGTAGATGAACTGGTCATCTTGAGCAAACATCAATGGAACCTTAAGGATGAAGTAGAGAGTTATCAGAAAATGAAGTGATGTAAGCCCAGCCGCCATTGAGAAAAGGAGGAAAAAGATTTATCTCTCTGAAAAAATGGCTTTTGGTTGTTTAAATTTAAAATGTCTCAAAGACTCAAAACTCCTAAAATATTGTTGTTTTGACTTGATAAAAGTCGGAATACTGTCTCAATATTTCCTGAGCACACCATTTAAGAAAAGTCTACAGGACCTTAGCATGGGACTCACGCAAACAGTATCTTCCAAAAACCTCTAGTGCTTTATGTTACAGCAGTGGATCCGTGCATTTTTTACAAGAATTACAAATATTTTTTTTCAGTAACTTTTTCATTAAAAATTGATTTTACGGCACTATTTACATATTTAAAAATTATTTTACTACAGTATTTTCAGTTTTCAGCAAAATAAGCGATATCCAAACACTAAAGTATCCAGATGTGGCGGCTTTAAAATTATTTTTGGAATACCCATGGAAATGCTTGATTATACAAATTCTAATAAAAAAAAAAATTGAATATATTAATATTACAAAAAAAAAAAAGATAAAATTTTATAATTTTCTTTTACTAACAAAATAAAAAAGCAAAAAGAAATTGATGAGTGGTAAAATTAATGAGAACTAAAAATGCTAAGATAAGAATAATAATGTGTGAGAGAGACTGAAATGTTGTTAGAGAAGATAAAAATAGAAGAAATGAGAGAGGGAAAGAGATCAACAAAGGATATGTGTTGCAATTTTAAGCTGAGAGAGAAATGGTATCTCTCTTGATACCATTTTTCAGGAAAAAAATGAAATTAGAGATGATTTTTATGGAATAAGTTGAACAAGTTAATTGATTAAGGGTTTTTTTTAATGACCTCTTTGTTAAATTTTGTTCATTTGTTGTTGTTGTTTGGTTTAATGTTGTTGTTTAGGCTATTTTTGTTGTTATTTGGAGTAATTTTTATTGTTACTATTTGAGATTTATATATATTTTTTTTTAATGAAGTAAGGATTATGTTTGGGTGACCAAAATTATATATGTTTTTTTTAACTCAAATTCTTGTGATTCTCAATTCAAAGAGTTCAAAATTTTTAGATTAGACAAAACAAAAGAGTTTGGTTTAAAAATAATTATATATATATATATATATATATATAATTTTTTAAAACAGGTAAAACTCGTGTGAACAACCTGAGCTCAACGTAAAGCCATCCCTAGATAACAAGACTTTCAATGTCAAAGACACTTGTGTATACAAGATTTTGGGAAGGTTGCCTGTTCAACTCTATAGCCTTGTGTGAGGAATTTTTTTTCAATGTCAAAGAGACTTCTGTATACAAGATTTTGGGAAGGTTGCCTTTTCAACTCTATAGCCTTGTGTGAGGAATTTTTTTTTTTCAATTTCAAAGAGACTTGTGTATACAAGATTTTGGAAAGGTTGCCTTTTCAACTCTATAGCCTTGTGTAAGGAATTTTTTTTTCAATGACAAAGACACTTGTGTATACAAGATTTTGGGAAGGTTGCCTTTTCAACTCTATAGCCTCGTGTGAGGAATTTTTTTTCAATGTCAAAGACACTTTGTGTATACAAGATTTTGGGAAGGTTGCCTTTTCAACTCTATAGCCTTGTGTGAGGATTTTTTTTTTTTTTTTTCCCTTCAATGGTTCAGATCAACTTCTTATATCAATTTTATGGGGGAAATGAGTATTTGTCTCTAATTTACAAATTATGCAATAAAATGCCCATATTTTGAAACTATTTAGGAAAATGTCCCTGTTTTTTAAACTCAATTTCAACAAAGTCAAAGTTAGAGGTGGAACTCGACATTAGCAATGTCGAATTCTATGCATATTTTTTCACTTAATTTAAATAAAAATATATATATTTAAATGAGACTCAATATTACTAACGTCGAGTTCCACTTAAAAATATACACATAACTTGATTTTGAAGATATCGAGTTTTACACATAATTCGATTTTGTAAAAATTGAGTTTAAAAAACATGGACATTTTACTAAATAATTTTAAAATATAGGCATTTTACTGCAAAGTTTGTCTATTTTTTCCTCAATTTCACCTGTTATGAGCGGTCAAAACATATACTTCAATATTGCTTTTTCAACGCTATAGCTTCCTGTGAGCAAATTTTTATCCTTCAACGGTTCAGATCAACTTCTTATATTGATTTGACCTGTTCAAAGCGGTCAAAACATATACCTCACAACATCAAATTGCATTTAAAGTGAATCCTCAGTAGCAACAACTTTTCAAGACTGGCAATTTGCTTAAAAATTTAGAGGCCATGTTTAATTTAGATTTTGCTGGCAGTGGTCTTGCCTTTCTACTGTATGTTCCTACATATGAAAGTGAAGGTCTCGGGTGTAAAAAGCATTTGATGCAAAAAATTCAACCATTTGTGTCTTCATTGTGTCCAAAATTTCAAGATAACAGTGAAATAAGATGTAGAAGACTTAAAATTGTTTGTATAATATCTATTAAATTTCTTTGCAAAAGGAATTTTCAACCTTCTGCTTTTATCATGTCCAAAAATTTTGATCTCCTCATTCTTCACCTAACCAAAAAAAAAAAAAAAAATGCAATACATTTCACTTCTTACAATAGAATAATATTGGAATAAAGAAATTTAAAAATCTGAATATGAGGCAGAATGAGAAGAATGACAAAGAAAAGAAGGGGAAAATCTGAATATTCTGTATAATGTTCTTTTATTTTAGTCTCAATCAATGATGTCAACATATGATATATATAGGTGGTTAGATGATTAGATCAGCGCATAAATTGGTAATAGGCAGGATTAAAATAATGCTAGTGGGGGTTCTGTAATTACCTCTATGTCATCACAATCACAACTTGCGTCTAGTCTAACAGCACGAGCATCCAAGTGAACGACCGCTTTCAATTCATATCTGTAAGTGGGAGGGAAGCTGATAATTCTCCAATCAAAGATTGACGGCAAACGAATTGCTAGATTGATGACAAAGCTGATAATTCTATGTAAATTTTTCCAAATAACTCGATTTTCATCAAATCGAGTTTCAAAATATGAGCATTTTGCTAGATAGTTTCAGAACAGAGACATTTTGCTACATCTTTTGAGCGAAATGGGCAAATGCCCATTTTGGCCAAAGATTGACACTACATCAAGAGAAAGAATTACCAATCTAGAAATTCGTTTGCAGCTTATATATAAAAAGTTACTAATAGAAGTTAGGGCATCCCAGCGGTCCCCAAATGCAGTTAAAAGTGAGCAAGGATTAGTTAGGGAGTTTCCCACTAACAATCGCAAATCGAAAAAAGACAGTCCGAGAGGCTAGGTTTAAGGCCTATGATGAATTATGTAGCTAGTTGGATAGTTATAAACTTTCTAAGACGAGTACAATGAAAACAATACTTAAATTGTGTCAACATTAAAGATGAATATCAAAAAGTGTTAGAAAAGGAAGAGGAGATTATAGAGAGATTGAAGAGTTATTCTGAAAAACCTTTTAATGGAAGCCATGCAAAAACTAGACCAAATCAAGTAATCCAATTGAGGATAGAAAACAAGAGCAATGGAAACATTCAAGGCTTAGTCATGTTTCTTGAAGATTCACAATTGCCTCTAAAATTTCGAAATTAAGGCTTAGTTGATGTTGTACTTGTTGGAAAAACTGGTTTTGCATCTCATACAAGACCCACAGCGGAAGGAACACAAGGATCTACATCATTCATAAGAGATAACATATAACCTTGAATTATAGAACAAAGAAGAGAAAGCATACCTTGATGTAGTGAAATTCAAAAACAAAACTTGAGAATACCTTCAATCTTCATTTCAATTTCACATGGTGCCCAAGATGAGTGGTTTCTCAATCAATTCTTGTGTACGTTGATTTTCCTTTGGAAAAGTGTATTTCCAAGATCCTATAGAGAAAAACTGTTTTCTTTTCTTTTAATCATACGTACGTTTTTAACTACCTTAGCAGTTATTTTATTTAATAACTTTTATTAAATAAAAACTGATTATCAAGAGTTTTCCTCTCAACTTTGTGTGAGGCCTTTCTACTCTGTATCAGGAGTTGCATCCCCATCATCAATTTAAATTGGTGTGTGGGTGAATCACTGTCACATTACGTTAAAAATTGTTCTTTCTTTCATTTGTTTTCTTCTAGTTCTTTTCTCTGTGATACACTGTTCTGTCTCTTCTTTGTGTCTTTGTAGTTCCTCTGTTTGGTGTTTTTTCCCTGTGAAACAACTGCATCTTTTTGTGCTATTACCATGGAATCTAATTGTATAGAACGGTTACAACGCATAAGTTTGACATCGGAAGAAGGAGAAATTATCAAGGTATACTCTGATTATCGTGAAAAGGCTCTAGAAGAGTGCTCCTTAAGTTTAATTGGTCGTTTTCTTACAACTAAACCGATTAACAGTAGGGCGGCAAAGATCCTATTAAGGTCTGTATGGAAGTTTGGTCAGGATCTTAGGATTTCTGATGTTGGAGATGGTTTGCTCCAATTTAAGTTCTCTATGGACAGTCAGATCGAATGGGCTCTTAACAATGGTTTTTGGAGTTTTGATGGTCATATTTTACTGCTTCGTCGATGGGAGAAAGGGATGACAGTGTACTCAGTAAATTTTAAGCACATTTCTATTTTGGGTACAGGTTTGGGAATTACCATTTGATCTCATAAATGTGGAAGTGGGTAGGGACATTGGAGGAGGTATTGGAAATGTATTGGAGGTGGATTGCAAGGCTATTACATCAGATCAGGCTCGTTTTCTTCAGGTCAGAGTGGAGGTGCCATTGTCTAAACCACTTCGTAAGGGCGCTCCTATTCTTAGCCCTAAAGGTGATAAAGTCTGGGTTGCTTTTCAGTATGAGCGATTACAAGGGCTCTGTTTCAACTGTGGAATATTAGGACATGAACTAAACTCTTGTACCAGGCCGATATCAATGGTAGGTGAAGAGAGATAATATGGGGAGTGGCTCTGAGCAGATTTCCGTAGACAAAAGGATGTTAGGGGGAGGAAGACAACCAATCCGCCACCAAGGAGCATGGAGGAAACAGTGGCAAATCAGATTAGGAAACCGTCAACACAGGTACACATTTCGGCGGTTGAGAATTCAAATGGAAACCCGAATATTATGGAGACGGAAATTGTGGAGAAACTGATTCCTAATAATTTGGGATTTGAGGATGGACAAATTTCCATTCCTTTTCAAATTGAGTCACCTACTACTACTCAAGTAACCAAGATATACACAGCAAGGGAAGAGATTGAGGAAAATCACGATACTAATCTGGTTTTAGTGCCTATCATGTATGAAGCAACAAATGTGGAATTGAAATGTGATCCACATGTCCCTGAAACTCATCCAACCAATCTATCACGTGCACTTTCATGTGAGGATGATTAAAGCCTTGCAAACGTACGTAAGTGGAAAACGGTGGTAAAAAAGGAGACAAATCCATTGAAAATAATTATGGTAGAGGGTGACCACATAACTGGTGTAATGGGACAGAAACGGTGCAAGAATGTGTTGATATAGATGTAAGGAAGAAAACTAGGGGCCAGGTTTAAGATCCAACTTCCACAACGGTGGAGGCTGATGATCAGCCTCTTCGAACACAATGAATATCTTAAGTTGGAACTACCAGGGGCTTGGGAACCTCCATGCAGCTACTGTACTCTCTCACTTGGTGAGGGAAAAAACTCCCAATGTTTTTTTTTTTTTTTTTTTTTTGATGGAAACAAAACAAACTGTTGATGAGATGAGGAAGACTCAGGCAGATTTGAAGTATGATTCAATGCTTGCAGTATTGTGTGTTCATAGAGCTGGAGGATTAGCCATGCTTTGGAAGAAAGAGGTATCACTGGATATTCAAACCTACTCCTTAAATCACATAGATGCTCATATCATGACTGATTTGAATTCTCCATGGAGATTCACTGGATTTTATGGAAGATCGGAGGAACATCGTAAACATGAATCTTGGAGTTATCTAAGGCATCTACATTCCAGAGATTCCTTGCCGTGGTTATGCATAGGGGATTATAATGAAATTCTAAATTCCAATGAGAAGCAAGGCAAAATTCCAAGGCCATTCAGGCCTATGGAGGAGTTTAGGACAACATTGGCACAGTGTGGTCTGAGTGATCTTGGCTTTCAGGGTAACATTTTTACGTGGAGGAATGGGCGACTTGGTAATGATTTTGTACAAGAAAGGCTGGATCGTGCTTGTGCTACTCTTGAATGGAGAGATTTGTTCCCACAAGCTAAAGTGAAACACATCCTAGCTGCTTATTCGGACCACAACCCGATTTTGCTCTCAACTCAAGTGACTGGCCCAATGACTAGAAGAAAGAAGATTCCAAAGAGATTTGAAGAAAAATGGTCCACCCACCCAGAGTGTGAATTAATTATTTTGGAAGCTTGGAATGTATCCACGGAAGCAGGGAGCCCAATGTACAGGTTGTTCAATAAAATAAAGAGATGTCGCATGTCATTGGTTGAATGGAATAGAACCCTCAGCAATTCAAAGGCACTTCTGGATGATAAATATAATGAGTTGAGAGCTTCTCATGAGTATGAATAACCCTGAAAATCTTCCTCTGATACAAAAGGTACGAGATGAAATAAATTCCCTTCTATTTAAGGATGAATTATTTTGGAGGCAGAGGTCTAGAGCCATTTGATTACCTGCGGGTGATAAGAATACAAAATATTTTCATCAAAGAGCTAGTTAGAGACGAAGGAAGAACCATATTGTTGGGTTTGAGGATGATGATGGAAGATGGTGCACTTCTGAAGATGATAAAGAGAGGGTGGTAGAGATGGTATGGAGCCAGTTTTAGACTCAGTGGATAGGGTAGTTACACCAGAAATGAACAGCACACTCCTTCAACGTTATACTCCTGATGAGGTAAAGCAAGCACTCTTCCAAATGCATCCATCAAAATTTCCTAGACCAGATGGTATGTCACCTTTCTTTTTTCAAAAATATTGGCATATAGTTGGACATGATGTTATTGCTGCAGTGTTATCTGTGTTGACATCTGGTCATTTCCTACATAAAATGAATTATACTTATATTGTCCTTATACCCAAAAAGAATGATCCAAGATGTGTTTCTGACTTTAGGTCAATCAGCCTTGCTAATGTTGTTTCAAGGATTGTTTCTAAGGTGCTTGCAAATCGACTAAAACTCATTTTGCCTAATGTTATTTCAGATTCACAAAGTGCTTTTGTCCCTAACCAGTTAATTTCTAACAACACTACTGTAGCTTTTGAAATATTACATAGAATGAGGTATAAAAGGAGTGGGAAGAAAGGTCAAATAGTTGTAAAACTTGACATTAGTAAGGCTTATGATCGTGTTGAATGGAGTTTTCTTAGATAGATCATGCTTAAATTAGGCTTTGATCAACATTGGGTCCAGTTAGCCATGGAAATAGTATGTACTGCCTCCTATTCTGTGCTTATTAATGGAGAACCTAAGGGTTTTATTAAGCCATCACAAGGTATAAAGAAAGGGGATCCATTATCTCCTTATCTTTTTTTGCTTTGTGCGGAGGGACTTTTAGCTTTGCTTAGAAAAGCAATGGAATCACAATACTTGCATGGTATATTGTCGTGTCCTAATGGGGTTTGTATCTCCCATCTACTTTTTGCTGATGATAGTTTTATCTTTTGTCAAGCTACTATGGATGAATCCCATCACCTTCTTCATTTACTTGGTTGTTATGAGTCAGCATCAGGTCAAGCAATCAATAGACAGAAAACGTCTATCTTTTTTAGTAGAAACACAAAACAAGAAGTCAAAGAGCACATTCAGACATTAATGGGGGCAAGAGTGATGAAGAATTGTGAAAAATATCTTGGGCTTCCTATGGTGGGCGGTAAATCTAAGTTGAATACTTTTAAAGACTTGTGGGAGAAAATTTCAAAGCGAGTGTTGGGATGGAAAGAAAAATTTATCTCAAAAGCAGGTGGGGAAATTTTGATTAAAACAGTTGCTCAAGCAATCCCTATCTACTCTATGGGCATTTTCCGAATCTTAAAGGCTCTATGTGATTCTATCAACTCTACCTTAGCTAAATATTGGTGGGGCTAGACAAAGGAGGAGAAAAAGATCCATTGGATAAACTGGAACAAGCTGTGTATGTCAAAGAAGAGTGGAGGCATGGGTTTTTGAGACATTCAAGCTTTTAATTTAGCTTTACTAGCTAAACAAGCCTGGAGGTTGATACATAATACACATTCTTTGTTCTACAGGGTTTATAAAGCAAAGTATTTTCCCAATTGCTCTTTTATGGATGCAGTACTTGGCAATAATCCCTCTTATGTTTGGAGAAGTTTACTGGCAGCAAGGGACATTATCTCTAAAGGCTCTATTTGGAAGGTGAGATGGAAGGAATATTTTAGTTTCAACCCATAAGTGGCTTCCGCACAAACCTGTGTTTTTGGGTGATGACCAGCCGAATATGCATGTGAGTGACTTGATTGGTAGTATAACAATGCAATGGGATAGGGAAAAGATCTTTGATCTCTTTGTTTATCAAACTAGAAAAGAAATACTAGCCATTCCTCTGTCCATGACTGCCTTTCGGGACAAGCTGATATGGAAGGAAAATTCAACAAAGTTGTTTACAGTGAAGTCTGCATATCAAGTTGCTTTATAGCTAAAGGAAAAAAATTGGGTTGAGCACTCTAGAGTAGTAACTGATCGGGCTCTCTGAAAAAAATCTGGACTCTTAAGCCTCCTCCTAAGGTTAAGATGTTTGTGTGGCACGCCTGCTCAAATATTTTATCTACAAGAGAAAACTTGCATGGGAGAAAAATGAAAATTGACCCCCAATGTGAAATATGTTGCCAGAAACTTGAATCCATTAGTCATCTTCTTTGGGAATGTCCCTTAGCAAGGAATGTATGGGCACTTTGCCGAGGGAAAATCCAAAAGTGTTCGAATGCAGAACAAGGCTTCTTTGCACTCTTTAGGATGATGGCAAATAGGCTTACACAAATGGAGTTGGACAGATGGGCAACAATATCGTGGGCATTATGGAATGCTAGAAATAAATTCTATTTTGAGAAGGTCCAACAACATCCTAAAGCTATATTGGAAGGGGCAATTGGCTACTTGGAAGAATATCAGAGATTATGTGCAGTAATGGGGAACCATTAATAATGTTTTTGGACCTTGTTCTAATTTATTGTGTGTTGTTTGTTGTTCTTGTATTTAGTGTAGTTCTCCAACAGTTGTTCTGGTATTTAGTGTGGTTCTCCAACAGTTCTGCAATTATGCACATGTGCTGTGAAGTGTGAAATTGGAAGGGGCAATTGGCTTCTTGAGAGAGTATTAAAGATTATGTACAATAATGGGAGGTTTTTTGAACCTTGTTATAATTTGTTGGAGGCTGTTCTGGTATTTGATGTACTTTTCCACCAGCTCTGAAATTATGCACATGTGTTGTGAATTTGGAAGTGACAATTGAATTGGAAGAGTATTAATGATTATGTGCAGTAATGGGGTTGTTTTGTTATGCTAATATGGTATTTAGTAATACTAAAACTCTTCACCTGTTCTGTGATATTGGAAGGGGCAATTGGCTTGGAAGAGTATTAAAGATTATATGCAGTAATGGGGTTGTTTGTATGTTGGTCTGGTCCTTAGCAATGATGAAACTACGCACCTGTGCTATGATATTGGAAGGAGCAAGGGAGAACCATTAATCTTGTTTTGAATATTGTTATAATTTGTTGTGTGTTGTTGTGGTATTTGTTATTTTGATGTATTTCTTTCTAGTAGGCTTGGAGTTTATGCGCCTGTGCTATGATGGATGTGGTGCTGTACCTTTATACCTGTGCTATACCTTTATACTTTTATATAAATAAAAGTTTCTATCTTTATTTAAAAAAAAAAAAAAAAAAAACTGATTATCTAATTGGGTTAGCCTTTTGGACCAGCCCAATTAGGCTTAAGTATATGGCTTGGGATGGGACCAAAGGGTCTAATAAGGCTCTGGCTTCAATGGGCCTCAGACTTATCTATCAACTCTTACCAAGCCCAAAGTTACCATTAACTATATAACAAGTACCACTATGAAAATATAATTGCACTCTATGCCTTATTAATAAATTATATCACAAGACTCTAATATGATATCATTCGACCCCTCCATGAAATATCCATAGTGAACAAAGTCATAATAAACTGTTACTTTGTAAACAACTATTTTATTCCTTGAGTACCCTATTTAATCTTTTAGTTATTCATATTTACGAAATCTAATTTTAATAAATATAAACTTTAGTAACTCTTTCTAAAGTGGTCGGCCCTGAATAACCAGTTCCCATTAAACTTATCTCAAAGGGATATTTTGTGTCTTTTCAGAAAGAGATTATAGATTCCATCTTAAGAATATGTGTTCCCTCAACATTATGTGTGATTACTCAACACACTGAGATTTTGACCGTTAATCTAGATCTCACTCTTGACATATCAAAGTAACCTATATTTCATGATTGAGTTCACTATCCTCTCAGGATTAAGAGTCTATGAAATTAGAAGTCGTGAGATTAATTATTTAGTTGACAGTTGTTAATTGAATAATCAATTTCATAGCAGTTCAATTCAATATGTCTTACACACTTAAGACATATTAACACATCAACTAGAAGTTTCCACTTCCATGATCAAAACAAACCATCGTAATTGATGTGTTATAGTTTTCGCAGATGAAACGCTCAATTTCATCACGAACTATAAACTATATTTTTAGTTTATAAGGAACTTGTAATTTATATTTTTTGTAACTAAATCACATAAATCACATACAATGCATCTCAACGACTATGATAATATCCCATTAGTTCATTTATAAATAGTCTCATGTAATTAAACAGTATAATTATTTATAACATGCCAATAAATTGGATTTTAGGGCACAAATGTACTAATAACCAATCTAGGATATAGAGAGAATAAAATAATAAGTTTTTCAAGTATTAAAAAATTGGTGTTAGATAAACTGTAAGAGAGAAAGATCATAATGTAACATCATATCTTAATAGAAATTTCAGTTTCATGATGAAGCAAGCACTTAAAAGGGGTATTTTGGGAGCATTTAATTTCAAACAGATATTGAAGGAACCTCTAACCAATTGCACATGCGTGGCACAATTAGAAGAGAACTCAGAAAATATTACTTGAACAATTTGTTGAAGAATTATATAAAAATAACAATTTCTAATTTGTGGGTGTTTTTTTTTTTAAAGTTATATATATATATATATATATATATATATATATAGCTTAAAGCTTAGCATGACAATGAAAATTAGTAAAAAAGATCGGACTTCCATTGATTGGAATAAGAAAGCAGAGAGGAACAAGAAAGAGAGAAAAGAGAGGAATGGAGAAGAGACTAGATAGAGTTATACACAAAGAAGATAATTAGTAACAGCTATCAATTAAATAAAGTCATCTAAAATTTACGACTAAATTGTTAATAGTATTTGCTCAAAAATTGTTAATAGTATTTCGGATTAAGTTGTTAATAGTAACGGCTAGAATATGGCATTTAGCACATACATAGTATACTAATGAGTAGTTTTGGCAATAGCATCCTCAATTTCAGCTCTATATTCAAACCATGCTTTATTTTATTATGTAAAAAAAAAAAAAAAAAAAAAATGACGACTCAGTCTCTTTTCTCTCGTCTTCTCTCTACTTCTATCTTTCTCTGTGTCTCTCTCTTGTTCTCTTCCTTTACTCATCTCTTGATAAATCTAGCTAGTTTTGTTATGGGTGAATCTCTTTTGGCATCCCATGGCTTCTAAAATAGATCAGCATCTCTTTAATATGGTGGAAGGTAAGGAACAAAACAACAAAACCCTAAATCATTCCTGGATATAGGTTTGAAAGATAACGTCTTTGTTCCTTTAGGTATTACAAAAAAGTAGGGGTGACAATTTTTATCCATATCCATGAATCCACCCATAATCCACCTCATTTAGATAAGTTTTAACCCGACTCATTTGAATATTTGGATTAAATGAGTAAAAACTCATTAGGTTATTTAATTAGATAAGTCTAAATGGATAAACCTACTAATACCCATTAAACCCATCTAAAATCTAGATTTAAATAAACTCACTAATACTCACTAAACCCGTCTAAAATCTAAAATTTAAATAAATAACATAACCTCTAAATTTCTAAACCAAAAAATTTGGCAAGCTCTCAGTCTCACTCTTCTTAACATTAAAATACATACTTTCCCTTGAATTTTCTCGATAACATTGTAGTAGGTGTAAATCGTTTCGGCCGAGTCTGACATTGATTTGAGAGACAAGTTGTACCAGTGTAAATGGTGCTCGAAACTCGCCGGCATTTCAGATTTGGCCATGTGGACTATGTAAGTCCATCTTTGTTGCTCGTTGCTCTTCACCACTGCTGCCATGGACCCGTGGCAGAGACATAGAAGCAAGACAATAATAACGAAATTCTTTAACATTGTTTTCATCATCTTTAGTGGCGTGCTTCACTCCCTAAGATCAAGGGAGAGAGACCCAGGTAATAGATAAAGAATTTTTTTTCCCAATGGTGAGTACAGCTATGATAGCTTGATAGGTGTGAAAATATCTTGGCGTTCCCATCCTCACAAGTAAGCGAAACACCAGGGCCTTTAATTTCCTCATTGACAAGCTTCGCTTGAGACTAGCAAATTGGAAAGCTTTGGCCCTATCCCTTGCTGGTCGCCTTACCCTTATCACGGCAATCACCACTGCCATTCCCACACACATCATGCACAACACCATGCTCCCCTCCAAAGTTTGCAAAGAGATCGACAAAATAAATGAAAATTTCTTATGGGGAGACTCCACGACGAAGAGACGAATCCACCTCATGAGTTGGAATTTTGTCACTCTTCCCAAAGCCATGGGTGGTCTAGGCATCAAAACAAGCAACCATAGGAACAAAGCCCTTCTTTCCAAACGTCTTTGGGATATTCGGACTCATCCAGAAAGCTTGCAAGCTTTAATGTTCAGGAAAAAATATTCTTACACGACTCCCCCCCAAACGAGCTTCCCCTATTTGGGCTCGTCTCTGCCAAGCCAAAGCCATTTGTGATAAAGGTGCAAGATGGCTGATCTGTAACGGTGATTCCATTAGCTTTTGGCATGACAACTGGACGGGCAACGGACCTCTTAGAGGTTTCAGTCATGGACCTCTAAACCGGGATGGTGACACCTTAAGAGTTAGGGAGGTATGGGACCACCTGGGGAAGTGGTCCCTTCACACCCTTCCTTTCGTTTGACCCCAACACGTTGTGGACACCATCCATGCCACTCCCAAGCCCCTCTTAATGGATCAAGACAACCTTCTAGCATGGAACTTCTCTACAAATTGCATGTTCAGCTCCAACTCAGCGTACACCATTTCCCTAAACTCCACTACCACCCATGCAACCCGTTCATGGAAATGGCTTTGGAGATTCTAACGCTACCTAGGATCATTACCTTCCTTTAGCTAGCTTGCCATGATAGACTCCCTACCAAATTTCATCTCCGCTCTAGGTACATTCTTCATGATGACTATTGCCCCTTCTACCTCACGAGCCCAGAAACCACGATCCATATTCTCAAAGATTGCGCCTGTGGACTACTCTCTTCAGCGCCAATCCCATCCCCTGTTGCTTCCAATACAGCTCCACCTTAGACTGGGTTCGAAGCATGACTGCGCCCCATCAACATCTTACAACCCCAGGTAACATCCCTTGGCTCGTCCTTTTCCACGTAGCTGCTTGGTCCATCTGGTCCGCAAGAAATAAGTCAGTAATGGAGGCTTCTCAATTTGACAGTCACACCATCCTCAAAAAAATCAACGCCATTTCCACTGACCTCCATTTTATCCTCCCTGCTAAGCATGACATCATCACAAAAACCACCATGCACATTGGCTGGACCCCACTACCTCATGGTTTCTTTAAGCTTAATATCGATGGCTAGGTCCGAAACAACCCTGGTGATGCTTGTGCGGGTGGTATCATTCGAGACTCCCATGGACGCTAGATCAATAGTTGCACCAGGAAGATTAGCTGCACCCACTCCTTGGCGGCAGAACTATGGGGCCTTCGTGATCGGCTTACTCTTGCCAGAAATCTTAATATCTGTAAACTTATAGTTGAAGTTGACGCTAGCATTGTGGCAAAATTTTTTTTTCCACCGAATATTCTGTGCTTGACACCACTCACCCCTTTAGTTCCATCATCATTGATTACAGGTCCCTCCTCCTACTATTTGAGGAAGTTCACATCACGCACAGTGGCGACACCACGTTATGGTCAAGGTGTTCCCAGGAACCCCCTGACCTGGAAAAAAAAATTATATATAATAATTAATTTTTTTTTTTATTTGTTTACTCTTAAAAAAAATTTAGGAACACTCTCGATAAAAATTAGCAACACCCCGGCAAGCCCACGGATTCTAAAAAAAAACAGACGGCAAGCCCAACCAACATCAAGCCCACGGCAAGCCCAACAGTTGTAAACCCACGAATTCTCAAAAAAAAAAAAAAAAAAAAAAAAAAAAAAAAAAAAAAAACAAACAAACAAACCCCAACAAAGGCTAAAGCAAACCCTAAGCTCCCAGAATCTCCTTCACAGTCCCACTAAGATCCTTCGCCGTACTTATCCAAAAAAAAAAAACCCACGAACCAAATCATTCACAACCCAGGGCCAAATCAGCCATGACCCATGGCCAAAAAAACCCATGAACCAAATCAACCAAATCAGCCATAACCCACGGCCAAATCAGCCACGATCCACGGCCAAAAAATCTCACGAACCATGAACCAATCGGACCCACGAACCAATCAAAACCATCGAAGCACAGTCACCCACGACCCATGGCCAAACCAACGACGACACCATCGAGCACGTCCTCAGCCACGAATCTGACCACCACAAAGTTCAAACCCATATCACAGCCAACATAAACCCACAAATCCAATAGCCAACAAAAACCCATGAATCCTAGCAACCCGGCACCACACTAGCCACCCACGGCAACCAGCGACCCAGCACCACCGTGCTTCATCACCTTAGCGATCTCGATGACATCGTCGAGCAAGATGTTACCGTTGTGCTTGATGTTCTTCGTCTTCTTTCGGTCGCGCTCCGGCTCCTTCAGCGCCTTGATGACTAGTGCGGCGGCAGAGGGCACCACAGACACCTTGGCCTGACGGTTCTGGACCGTTAGCTTGACCGTTACGTGGAGATTGGCAACAGCAAAAGCGAGATCGGCGACGGTATTTCGATTCTCTTTCATTTTCCAATTTTTCCTATCTCATCTCTGCTCTGACTCTCTCTCTCTCATACTCAATTCTCATAGTCTAACTGGTGTGTTTAGACTTATATTTTGACAATATAATTATATAAATTGCTTAGCTTTTTTGCTTTTGTCTTCTTTTCACCATATAAATTGCTTAGCTTTTTACTGTTTGTCTTCTTTTGACAATATAAATTGGTTAGCTTTTTACTATTTGTGTAAGTGTATGTAAATATAAAAATATGTAATTTTATTGAAATTACTGATAGGCTCTTCACTCTTGCCTCTTATCTCTTAGTGTGGGGGTGGATGGGCCGTGGCATTGAATTGGGATAGTGGTCTGTAGTCCTTAAAAGTAAGTGAATACACATTATAAAAGACCAAAATAATAATAATAATAATAAATAAAATAAACTATGTTAAGCAATTTTGCAGTGGATTGATACTTGATATACATATATACACTTTTGTACTATTTTTAGTTGTTTTTTTTCATTATTTAATTACATATTTATGTTTTAATATTCTAAAATAGTAATTGTTATGTAATAACTAAATGATTTGAGTGTCAAAAAAAGAAAAATTAAATGATTTGTTTTATTTGAGGTCTTCTTATTTGGATCAATAATTTTATGTTGTATAAGAAAATATAAATATATATTATTTTTAATTTTTTTTTAGAAACCCTGAAACACCCTGAAACGGTTCGTCGAAATAGATCAGTACCAAAATATTCCGTTCCACAAAACAAACCGAAACAGGGTCCAAAACGGTATTCATAACATTGCTTTCAAGCAAAAAGAAAAGGCAAAAAAAAAAAAAAAAAAAAAAAAAAAAAAAAAAAAAGAACTAAAATCTAAAAAAGAAAAAATTGTAACAAATAATTTGAAGAAAAAAAATTGTAACAAGGCAAGTCCACTCAGGAACACCCTGAGAAAAATTCTTGGAGTTGCCACTAATCACACACATCCACCGCAAGGGAAACCACTACGCAGATCTTTTGGCAAAAGAAGGACATCGTTCTCATTTTGATTTGTTCTTCACCCCCATCCCCCGACATGTATTATGTACCAACTTATGGCAGACTCTTGGGGTATTGTTTACCTCCGCCTTTGTAATCCTTGTTAGTTTTTAATGCAATTTCTATTTTACCAAAAAAAAAAAAAACAAATTAGGATTATGCAAGAGAGAGAGAGAGAGTGTAAAGGAAGGTGGGCGTGCTTGTCTGATTTTTTGAATGATTACGTTTACGACAAAAATGAAAAGTGAAAACAGCTTAGCAAAAGAAAGCAAGAGATGAGAGTGGACTCTGGAGTATTTAGCTTTCATCACGTGTGTTTCGGCTTTTTATCATGTCCCTTTGTTTTCTATCTTCGTCTGCCATGTTTTATTAAGCATTTGCAGACAAATTGATACGGACCCCGGACTCTCTTATCAGACCAACAAGCTAATTAAATCTATTTTTTCTGAATTACAAGGCTTTCATATACTAACCTTATGTAATTACATCTACACCTAGATCCCATACTGCGATGGGCCCATGAACCCAAAATGGTGATTTTTTTTTTTTTTTTTTAATGGAAGATAGAGAAAATGGAGAAATTATTAGATATTCATAATAAAGTGAATCTAAAGTTTTTTTCTACCTTCATAATATAGTAGTTTTTATGTGCAAGACAGGACAATCCATTAAAACCCATGTTATTGTCTTGGGAATTTTTGGCTTTTTAGTGTCTTTTGTGTAATTTTGGACATTCTAGGGGTATTTTGGTAATTTTGGATGTCCAAGGGTATATTGATAATTTTGGAAATGTAGGGAGTATTTGGGTCATTTTGGGTATTTAAGGGTATTTTGATAATTTTGGAAGTTAATAGGGTAGTCAACTAGTTTTAAAGGTATTTGGGTCATATTAGGTTAAATGGGTAGGTTACTAATTAAATGGGTTGGGTGGGTAATTGATAGTTAATTTATATATAAACGGATCATAAATGGATAAATGGGTAATAACACACCCAACCCATTTATGACTCAACTCACCCATTTGCTACCCCTACAAAAAGGTAACGTCTTTGGCCTATTTTAGTTTTAATTGTTGATTTTCGTTCATTCCTGGATACGGGTTTGAAAGATTATGGTAAAATTTTCATGAGTATTTTTTGGATGTGTCTATATGGGTCTATATCTACTAGTAAGGCTGGGATGGACAATGTTATTGAGGTTTGGTGCTTGAATTGGTTTAGTTTTGTTAAAAAAAATTTAGAGATCTTATTTTTTAGAGTTCAAGGTTGTTCTTAACTGAAATGCAATTTTTGGTATTAAATAACCACTTAAAGCAATTAACTGTTCAATGAAATGCCTCTATGAGCTGTGTATTTTTTTTTTTAGCCACAATAACATGAAATTATTTTTTTGGGTCCGGCTCCCCTCCCGTTTAAACCCTCCATTTTTCTCCAGTTTTTATTTCGATGAATGACACCTGGCAAGAAAATGATCCAACAGTTAAAAAATAAAAGCAAGTCAATCCCATCCTTTTTACCTCTTTCCTTCTCCTTTTTTCTGCAACATCACCTACAGTATGAGAGAAGCCCCTCAAAGCGCACCATCGTCACAAATTCTAATGAGCCTCTTTTCAACGAGCTAGTGTTCATTTATGTTTTCCTCTTTTGAAAGCCCCAAAAAAGAATTTTGCGATGAAAAGGCTTTATTGTTTCCTACTAAGTGCTAAATTGAAATCAATCTCTCCAAGATCTATTTCTTTGTTTTCTTCTTTCTTCTCATTGTAAGCATTAGAAGTAGAACACAAAGGCCCTTTGTATAGAATTTTATATATATTTTAATTGAAAGTAGTGGGCTTTTGGGATTTGCAAAGTAGTGACCGGCAAGTGGAGGTCAATGGGGTTGGCTCTTGGCATTGGGTTCCATTGTGCCGTTACCACCTTATAGTTACTGTTAATGTATATTACGTTATGGGCTTTAGGCCCAGCTAGTTTACTTGTATAGCACACTTGTACTTGTACTACACTTTACTTGTACCGCACATATATGCTTACTTGTACCCCACACATATGCCTCCTATATAAAGGCACACATGTATATTCTTTGATTATGAAATACAATACAATCACTCAGTATTTTTAACATGGTATCAGAGCCACTGCTCTGACCTTTTTCTTAGCAGTCTTGTCCTTATTGGTGTTACTCCATTCTCAATTACGCTTCCACCGTCACAACAGTCGCCGCTGCCTTTTGCCGTTGAACCTCTGATGTCTTCCAGCCGTTGTCTTTGGGTTCCAGACCTGCAGCTACTGCCGTTGAGGAGTCCTACACCGTACAGACCACTACACGTACCGTCACCGTTGTGAATATTGCTCCGATCAAACTTCTGCAGGCATCACTAAGATTATCTTCCCCCGATCTACAAGCTAGTGAAAGCCTTGCAGCCATCAGAGTTTCCACGTGCCCTCACGCGCCGCCCAGAGGTTCTGCTTCAGCAGCCCACGAGCTACATGCGCCATCTTAAGCTTCAGGCTGACGTCACCCATGACGTCATCAGTGCCACGTCAGCCCTAGCTTACGTCAGCATCCAGTCACTTGCTAACGACAGCGTCACGTCATCCTGCTGACGTCATCTACGCTGACTGTTGACCATTGACTGCCTTTGACTGTTGACTTTGACCGGGTCGTTGACCGTTGACTTTGACCATTAACTTTTTCTGGGTTGACTTTTTTAGTCCAGGTTTTCCTTACCCAGTTTTTCGTGTAGATTTCATTTTTGCAATCTATTTTTGCATATTGTGTTTCTAAATGGATAAAAATGATGTTTTTCTTCCTCGCCCCATCAATATTGTATTGGAAGGGAACAAAAATTACTTATCTTGGTCTCAAGCTATGCGTAGTTTTCTTAAGGGTCGCATAATCTGGCATTACTGTACTGGTGCAATTACCATTCCTGTCAAGGGAGCAAGTGAAGAAGATGCTGCTTTCCTTGGTCGCATGATTGAATGGGATAGTCACAACCACATGATCCTCACATGGATTCGAAACACTTCCATTCTCTCCATCTCCAATCTGTTGGGCAGCTTTGATGATGCAAAATCAGCATGGGATATGTTGGCCAAAAGGTACTCCACTACTCACGGATCCATGAAATATTAGTTAGTGGTTGAATTGCATCAACTCAGGCAAGAACCAGGGCAATCCATCAATGACTACTATGATCAGCTTCGCTTCATTTAGGACCAAATTGACCTTTCTGATCCAACTTGGGCATGCTCAAAGGATGCTCAGCAATATGCTTCTATTAGAGATGAATTTCGTCTCTATGAATTCCTGATGTCACTTCATAAGGACTTTGAACCCATTCGAGGTTAGCTTCTAAATTGCAGTCCTGCTCCCTCTCTTGATACTGCTGTGAACGAGTTGGTTAGAGAAGAAGCTCGTCTTGCAACCTTTCAAACTCAGAATAAGTTCAATGTTTTGGCTATTACTCCGTCTGCTCCACTCATAGAGCAACCTCAGCAATCAGGTGATTCCTTTGGCTCTAGTAATCTTCGCAAGCAGACCAACAAAAAGTTCTGCAATTATTGCAAGCGTCCTGGCCACACCAGTGAGACTTGTTACCATCGCAACAAATCTACTGCTGTTGTTGCTAACACTGAGCCTACTCCGCTGATGGCTTCCATTTCAACTGAGTCCCAATCTTCTGGATCCACTATCAACCTCTCTCCCACTAAACTACAAGAGATCATAGCTTAGGCTGTTCGTATGGCTGGTAATGCATCTCTTTTCACTACTCTCTCAGTTCTACCTGGTAAGTCTCAAACTTTGCTTTTTGATTCTGCCTGTTGCAATCACATGACACCTCACTCGTCCTTATTCTCCAAACTTGACCCTGCACCACATCCTCTAAATATTCATATAGCTGATGGTTCCACCATGCATGGGAATAGTCTAGGTTTTGTTTCGACCTCTAACCTCTCTGTTCCTAGAGTCTTCCATGTACTTGACCTATCCTATAATTTTTGCTCTATGGGACAATTAGCTGAACTAGGTTATCGCCTTATTTTTTACTATTTTGGGTGTATTGTGCAGGATCCGAGAACGGGGCAGGAGCTTGGGACCGGTCCTAGAGTTGGGCGTATATTTCCCATGGACAATCTTCATCTTCCACCTGTTGCTCCTGTTTCTGTTGCTGCTGTAGCTGCTGCAGTTTCTTCCTTACCATCTCTCGCACTTTGACATTCTCGTCTTGGTCACACACCATCTTCTCGGGTACAACAGTTAGTTTCTAAGGGTCTGTTGGGTTCTGTGTCCAAAGACAATTTTGATTGTACTTCATGTCAGTTAGGAAAACAGCCAGCTTTACCTTTCAATAACAGTGAATCCATTTCTAATAGTATTTTTGAGTTAATTTATTCTGATGTTTGGGGACATTCTCCTGTTGCTAGTATTGGTGGATCTCGATATTTTGTTGTTTTTATTGATGATTATTCTCGTTATAGTTGAATCTTTCCTATGAAATCTCATTCTGAAATATACTAATATACAGCAACTTTGCAAAAATGGTTGAAACACAATTCTCCAAACGTATCAAAACTTTTCGATCTAATAATGCTCTTGAATATACTCAATATGCGTTTCAAGCTCTGTTACATTCCTATGGTACTGTACATTATCTAACTTGTCCAGGTACCTCTCAGCAAAATGGTCAAGCTGAAAGAAAACTTCGTCATATTCTTGACACTGTTTTTGCTCTCCTTCTTTCTGCCAAAATTCCTGCCCCATTTTGGGGTGAAGCTGCTCTTCATGTTGTTCATACGATTAATCGCATTCCAAGCATTGTCATCCATAATCAAACTCCGTATGAGCATCTGTTTGGGTCACCCCCTGACTATCATCACCTTCGCTCCTTTGGATCTGCCTGTTTCGTTCTTCTTCAACCCCATGAGCACAACAAACTTAAGCCTCGATCTAGACTTTGTTGTTTCCTTGGCTATGGTGAAACTCAAAAAGGGTATAGGTGTTATGATCCTGTCTCTCATCGTCTTCGTGTTTCTCATAATGTTGTCTTTTGGGAACACCGGTTGTTTGTTGAACTTTCTCACTTTTGTACTTCCCTGACTACCTCCTCTGTTTCAGAAATCTTTCCAGATGAGTCTCCTGTTCCTTCTACAAATACTTTTGATCCTCCTTTGGACTTCTCCCCAGATATTTTTTATGCTTCTCCTCGACAGGTTGAAGATGAACAGGTTGATGACGAGCTACCCCACCTTGAGCCTGAGTCCCCTGCTCGTGCTCTGCTTGAAGATCCTCCTCAAGACATTCCACCTCGCCACTCAACCCGAGTAAGATCTATTCCTGCACATTTACTTGACTATTATTGTTACATTGCCCTTGCTACTCTTCACGAGCCTCAGACCTATCGTGAGGCCTCCACTGACCCTTTATGGCAAATTGCAATGAAAGAGGAAATTGATGCATTAACCAAAAATCATACTTGGGACCTGGTCACTCTCCCTCCTAGTCAGTCTGTGGTTGGTTATAAGTGGATCTATAAGATCAAGACTCGCTCTGATGGGTCCATTGAGTGCTACAAGGCTCGTCTTGTTGCAAAAGGTTTTACACAGGAGTTTGGGATTGATTATGAAGAGACCTTTGCTCCAGTGGCTCGTAACTCCTCTGTTCGTGCCCTCTTAGTTGTTGCTGCTGCTAGTAAATGGGATCTTTTTCAGATGGATGTTAAAAATGCCTTCCTTAATGGGGATCTGAGTGAAAAAGTCTATATGCAACCTCCTCATGGTCTCTCTGTTGAATCAAACAAGGTCTGTCACCTTCGACGTGCACTTTATGGCCTTAAACAAGTTCCACGAGCTTGGTTTGCCAAGTTCAGCTCCACTATTTTTCGCTTGGGTTACACTGCCAATCCGTATGATTCTATCTTATTTCTTCGTCGTACTGATAAAGGCACCATTTTGCTTCTTCTATATGTGGATGATACGGTCATAACTGGTGATGACCTCAGTGGCATTCAAGAACTCAAGGATTTTCTCAGTCAGCAGTTTGAGATGAAAGATCTTGGACATCTCAACTATTTCTTGGGTCTTGAAATTACTCATTCCACTGATGGTCTTTATGTTACTCAAGCCAAGTATGCTTCTGACCTTCTGTCTCGAGCTGGACTCACTGACAGCAAAACTGTTGACACTCCAGTTGAGCTTAATGCGCATCTGACACCGTCAAGGATGAAACCATTGTCTAATCCTTCTCTTTACAGATGATTGGTTGGCAGCCTAGTTTATCTCACAGTTACTAGTCCAGACATCTCCTATGCTGTTCATCAGGTGAGCCAGTATCTATCTGCTCCATGATCAACTCACTATGCTGCTATTCTGCGCATTCTTCGATACCTAAAGGGCACTCTCTTTCATGGCCTTTTCTACTTAGCTCAGTCTCCTCTTGTACTCAGTGCATTCTCTGATGCTGATTGGGCAGGAGATGTTGAAAAATCTGGTTTTGTATCTCATACAAAACACACAACGGAAGCAACAAACATGAATCTATTTCATGATTGATTGATAACATGCACTATGTAAATTTCAGAATTTAAGAACAAGATAGCGTACCTTGGTGCGGTGAAATTCAAAACAAAAGATTAGAAGTACTTGGGAATAATTTTAATCTTCACTTCAATTCCACTTTACGCCCAAGAAGTGTGGTCTCTCAATCAGTTTCCAAGGGAGAATAATCGAGTGGCTTCACTCATACATACACACCATTTCACAATGATGTTTCTCTTAAAAATAAAATTCTGTATGTTTCTCCCTTTATAACTAACTGATTATCTAATTGGGCTGGCCTATTGGGCCTTTCCAATTGGGCTTTAGTGTGTGGCTTGGAGTAGGACCAAAAGGGACCAATAAGACACTAGCTCCAATGGGCCTTGTGCTTTTCTGTCAACTCTTGACAAGTCCAAAGTTACCATTAATTATATTTAATACCACTATATAAATATAATTGCACTCTAGGCCTTATTAATAAATTATATCCCAAGACTCTAATGATATCATATGACCCCTCCATGAAATATCCATAGTGAACAAAGTCATAAAGAACTGTCACTTTGTAAACAACTATTTTATCCTTGAGTACCCAGGCTTAATATTTTAGTTATTCACATTTATTGAAATCCAATTTCAATAAATATAAGTTTTAGTAACTCTTTACTAAAGTGGGCGCCTTGAATAACCAGTTCCCATTAAACTTATCTCAATGGGATATTTCGTGTCTCTATTAAAAGAGATTATGGATTCCATCTTGAGAATATGTGTTCCCTCAACACTACGTGTAGTTACCCAACATACTGAGGTTTTGATCGTGAATATTAGATCTCACTCCTGATATATCAAAGTAACCTACATTTCATGATCGGGTTCACTATCCTCTTAGGATTAAGAGTCTATGAAATTAGAAGTCGTGAGATTAATTATTCAAGTGACAGTTGTTGATTGAATAATTAATCTCATAGCGGTCCAATTCAATATGTCTTAACTCTTAAGACACATCAACATATCAACTAGAAGTCTACACTTCCATGATCAAGACAAACCATCTTAGTTAATGTGTTATAGTCTTTGCAGATGAAACGCCCAATTTCATCACCGACTACGAAGTATATTTTGAGTTTACAAGGAACTTGTTATTTATATCTTCTGTGACTAAATCACATAAACCACATACAATGCATCTCAAGGACTATGATAATGTCCCATTAGTTCATAAATAGTCTCATATAATTAAATAACTTAATTATTTATAACATGCCAATAAATTGGATTTTAGGGCATAAACCCTAACAATCTCCCACTTGCCCTCAAAGACAATTTATCATGTATTTGACACTTATCTCCCTTTAAAGTAATTCATAATCATTCTAAGGCAAGGTTTGGAAACAAGTTTCAGTCAAATTTGTTACATAAATTATCTTTTTCTACTACTACTTCTCACATACTTATATCTCTCTAATGAGATGATACTTATGCTTAATGTGTATCTTCACCACCTAGGATGAACACATATCTTGAAGTCTAACTTCATGAATCACAATCAAACTACAAGTCAATATTTGCACATCCAGTAACTATCAAATCCTCACTTTGGTGGACAAGCATATAATCCCTCATTCTCCTAAGATATTTGAGTATATGCTTTACTCCCACTAAATTAAGTAATCTTTGATTCAATTGATATTTGCTTACCATGCCCACCGCAAAATAGATATTTAGCCTAGTATATAGTATAGCAATAAAGACTTCCTATAAATTTGATATAAGGAACCGTCTTAGTATGCTCTTCCTTTAATATGTCTTAGGACTATAGTCCTATATAAAGGAACTTCAAACTTAAAAGGAAAGAATCATTTCTTAAAGTATTCATGCTATACTTGGCTAGAATCTAATCTATTTAAGCAGTTTGAGATAGACCCAACATCCTAATTTCTGAATTATAATAAAGTTAAATTCTTAGGATGTGACTAGTCTTTCCTAAGTACTTTATATCAAACTGGACTAGACAACCAAAAACTTCATTGATGACAATAATTCTAAATCATTCTAAATGATTAGAATGTCATCAACATACATTAAAAAATTTATTATTCTATATAGCTTTACACACATAAGGCTTTTTAATACTTGATCAAAATCAAATAATTTGATTGCTTGATCAAAGATGATATTTATGACCTAGATGCTTGCATTAGTCCATAAATGGACTTTAAGCAACTTGCATGCTAATCACCACTGGTTCTTTGCTATGAATAAGTCTAGTTACATCATATAGATGTCTTCCTCAAGATTGCTACTAAAAGAAGTTTTCTTGATATTCATTACCATATTTCATCCAAATGAAATATAATGAATAAGAGAATCTAGATAGAGTTAAACATGACTATTGGTGAAAAAATCTTTTCATAGTCGAACCATTTCTTTCTGAATATATCTTTTCGCCACTAGTCTTGACTTTGAAGGTTTGCACCTTCAAATCTATCAATATTATTTACTTGTAGACCTATTTGAAAACAATAGGCTTAATGCAATTAAGCGCCTTTACAAGTTCTAGACTTTAAATAGAATCTAATTCTATTCACACAACCTTGAATCAGTAATCCATATTCATATCATCTATTGCCTTTACGTAGGACCGATGATGAAATTCATATCCTTATGGAATGACTTCAAAAGTTTATCCCAAAAGTATGAATTTATTTGGTAATCCTCCCACTATGATATTGTACCCGTGTATTAGCTATGTATCTAGAATAATGTCTTGTGGTGTATCTAATACAACCATCTCATTTCTAAATGTATTTTATAGTTGTCCTATAACAAATTTTGACATTTTTATTCTAGAACAATCTACCTTTACTTTGAAAGAGCCCTATTCCCCCTTTATGTATGCTCTAACTTAAAGAAGTCATTGGAACTTCATTCATTTACGAAAAGAAGCCCTAGATCATATTATCGTCTAAATAATATTCATAGATTGTGAATATAACAAAATAATGGTTCTAAAAGCCCATCTTTCACCAATCTTGAATACCATTTAGATTAATAAGATCTAGACATAAGTGCCAAAACATACAAAACCAAAGGATGGAAACTTTCTCTTTAAAAAGTAAAACATGTAAATTTTCATCTAGAAAACAATCATGGACAATGCTTAGCTTTACCAAAATCAGAAACACTTTCCTTTTGGTCATGCTTACAAGTCTAATTTTCTTTTGGAAACTATTATGGCAACTAGCTTGTCCATCTATTTGGTATTATAATTCCTCTTCTTACCACCCTTACCTTTTGGTTTAGGTTAAGAATTTGAATTAAATCATATTGATCTTAGTCTTAGCTTTTAGGATGTCTTCCGTTGTGTAGAACTCACTCATCAGTTCAGATAATATAAAAAAAATTTATTTTCAAAACGATCTGAATTGATCAAATGATTCTAACAAGGGCTTGTGGATCATATCTATATGAGATTAACATTTAATCTCTACATCCAAGAATTCCAATTCATTTAAAAAATAAAACATTTTCATAAAATGATGTAGAATTGGAACTCCTTAAGCTTTTCTTAGCACTCAATATGATTCATACCAAATATCTCATTTAGACTTAATATAAAGTCTAAGTCTAGTACTAACTCTTGCATCTCATGCTGTAGCACAATTGAGATAGAAGCCAATGTAACATTTTAACATTTCAATGGAGACTATGATCACATCATAAGCTATATTCCATAAATGCATCATGTATAGGGAATTATGACAATGCTGAATCGAAACATAAATATGTACTTCAGCTCCTTTAAGCATCATGTACAAAATTATTTCTTAGTTAATGTGATTCTATTAAAATAGTAGTTAGAGAACAAAAATTTATGACAACTTTATTTTAAGACTATGAACTTAAATACCAGGACATTATATTTTGCAACCACTACCATATAATATGGAACCCATAAAAACATATTATATTAGGTGCAACAACAACCCAATCCATGTCTATAATTCCTTGGTAGCAAGTATATTATAAACACCATGATTGATTGAGAATTATTCTCATTATTAGTGTTATCATGATAACTCTTATCAAACACTAATAATATGCCATATTAACTTTAGCCTCTAAGTAATAATGACATAGCTCCTTTGGGAGGTTAACATTACACTTAGTCTAGTGTACACCATTATCTAAAATCATGTGTAGCCACATTTCATCTCCCTTATAATGTTTAAACTTGTAGTACCGTGAAACGAAACACCCTCCTTTGGGATTGCGAGGCATATACGCCAAGACAAGGGGCTTGTTCACACTACTTTAAACAGGTAAGTTCAATCTTGTAGTACTATGACGTAAATACCCTCCTTTGGGATCGCGAGGCATATACGCCAAGACGAGGTGCTTACCCACACTACTATGAACCGATAATGGAGGCCATGAGATCCAACTCTTGTATCTCTCTCCCACTAAAAATTTTAAAAACAAGTGGATTGTCCTGAAAACATTGTGATCTCATCACAATTTTAACCCTACACATCAAGAGTGTTTAATTGTTTAAATTTAATGTGATCTTACTAAGTTACGTCACAATAGCGTAACGAACATTCACGCAATCACAAAGACGTTTAATTATGTAAATCGCGAAGTAAATAGCCTCCACATGGAATGCAAGACTCGAAGTCAAGACAATGTATCTATTCACTTTACAATAAACTTAACAAAAAGGGTTATTTCAGCACTCCCACTCAGTATTTGAGTTTTTCTTAAATAATTGTGATCCCATCACAATTAATAACCTTGCACTTGATAAAGACTCTAATCTTATTAGAATCACTAACTAAAATGGAAGTCCTAAACTATTTAGGATTCCTTAAACTCTAATGGATCAAAAATTAGTTATAAAGAACTCTATCCTTAATTTACTAGATAAAAGATTCTAATCTCAATAGAAACTATATACCTTTTAATTAGAATTTTAATCACATTAAAAATCTCTAATTAAAATAAATTAAGGACTTTTGATCATAAAACAATTTAGGACTAAGAGTTCTATTTAACTAACATCTTTGATCTCATCAAGTCTTTTAGTTAGATAATGATTAATGAATGTCCTTAACTTTTAAGGACTATAAAATTAATCACATAGCCTTACTTTTTATCAAAGTTTTAACACTTAGTCAAAAACAAGTGAAAATTCAAAATTCAGTGCCTTCGATCGGTCGAACCTATTACTCGATCGATCAAAAAATGAAGAAATTCATCACAAAGGTTCTGCCTCATTCGATTGATTCTCAATACCTGTTCAATTGATTGAAATCAACATTCAATCGGTCGAAATGAATTCTCGATCGATCGACAATGAAGAATTTCATCATGGAGTTTCTGCCTGACTCAATCGGTTCTCGATTCCTCTTTGATCAATCGAAAAGTACATTCGATCGATCAAAAGGAATTTTCGATCAATCGAAACTTGTATAACTGAATTTTTCAGAATTTTCCATCAACTGTTTTTTACAGTTTTTGCAATTTCCATCAAAAACACTTTTGATTTTATGAATGAAGATTCACAGATCAAACATTAAGGTTTTCAAGATCAAGATCAAGAACAAGAACCATAATAATGCTAGAAACCCTTGAAAACATAATCCTAATCTCATTAGGAATAAATTTCATAATCCTAGCATTAACATGATAGCATATATATCCGTGTATCTCCATATAAATTGCAACATATGAAACACTTTAATATACGGATCCAAGACATCCAAGGCATATAAGACATGCTACAAACATTGTATCACTTCCTTATATCAATAATTTGAATGCATATGAACCCATATAAATAGTAATATATATAGATATATATATATATATATATATATATATATATATATCAATGCATTCAAAGAAAACAAAAGAATGATACATCATTGTTAGCAAAATACATTGATATATCAATGTTATCAATGTAACGTTAATGCTTTCCATCAAGAATTTGCACTCCAAGCCAAGCGGTGCAAAAACGTTAATAGCTTATAAAATGTTAATTGCCTTTATAAAAAAAAATTGCATGTAGACCCATATATTATATATATATATATATATATATAATATAATATAATATACGGATTCTACATCCAAGGCAATTAACACATCCAAGGCAAAACGTCCAAGCGGTGCAATGTCAAAGTGCATGCAGATGACAGTTATTTCACTTAGATTCATATAACCATATCCAGGCAACTATTAAGACACGGTACCTTTACATAATAGTCATAGGCCACTTCGAACAAACCAAGAGAATATGCATCCTTGGTGTGAACCCGATATCATCAAGAAACCATTTTTCTTTTATTCTAAAATCCAATCACATGCTATACAATCATGATATGAAAACCTGGCTCTAATACCAATTGTTGGAAAATCTGGTTTTGTATCTCATACAAAACACACAGCGGAAGCAACAAACATGAATCTATTTCATTCATGATTGATAACATGCACTATGTAAATTTCAGAATTTAAGAACAAGATAGCGTACCTTAGTGCGGTGAAATTCAAAACAAAAGATTAGAAGTACTTGGGAACACTTTTAATCTTCACTTCAATTCCACTTTACGCCCAAGAAGTGTGGTCTCTCAATCAGTTTCCAAGGGAGAATAATCGAGTGGCTTCACTCATACATACACACCATTTCACAATGATGTTTCTCTTAAAAATAAAATTCTGTATGTTTCTCCCTTTATAATTAAGTGATTATCTAATTGGGCTGGCCTATTGGGCCTTTCCAATTGGGCTTTAGTGTGCGGCTTGGAGTGGGACCAAAAGGGACCAATAAGACACTAGCTCCAATGGGCCTTGGGCTTTTCTGTCAACTCTTGACAAGTCCAAAGTTACCATTAATTATATTTAATACCACTATATAAATATAATTGCACTCTAGGCCTTATTAATAAATTATATCTCAAGACTCTAATGATATCATATGACCCCTCCATGAAATATCCATAGTGAACAAAGTCATAAAGAACTGTCACTTTGTAAACAACTATTTTATCCTTGAGTACCCAGGTTTAATCTTTTAGTTATTCACATTTATTGAAATCCAATTTCAATAAATATAAGTTTTAGTAACTCTTTACTAAAGTGGGCGCCCTGAATAACCAGTTCCCATTAAACTTATCTCAAGGGGATATTTCGTGTCTCTATTAAAAGAGATTATGGATTCTATCTTGAGAATATGTGTTCCCTCAACACTACGTGTAGTTACCCAACATACTGAGATTTTGATCGTGAATATTAGATCTCACTCCTGATATATCAAAGTAACCTACATTTCATGATCGGGTTCACTATCCTCTTAGGATTAAGAGTCTATGAAATTAGAAGTCGTGAGATTAATTATTCAGGTAACAGTTGTTGATTGAATAATTAATCTCACAGTGGTCCAGTTCAATATGTCTTAACTCTTAAGACACATCAACATATCAACTAGAAGTCTACACTTCCATGATCAAGACAAACCATCTTAATTAATGTGTTATAGTCTTTGCAGATGAAACGCCCAACTTCATCACCGACTACGAAGTATATTTTGAGTTTACAAAGAACTTGTTATTTATATCTTCTGTGACTAAATCACATAAACCACATACAATGCATCTCAAGGACTATGATAATGTCCCATTAGTTCATAAATAGTCTCATATAATTAAATAACTTAATTATTTATAACATGTCAATAAATTGGATTTTAGGGCATAAACCCTAACAGGAGATCCCACTAATCGCAGGTCCACTACAAGTTATTGCTTTCTCCTTGGTTCTTCTTTGATTTCTTGGCGAAGTAAGAAAAAACTTTCGTGGCCCGCTCCAGTACTGAAGCAGAATATCGTGCTCTTGCTGATACCATATCTGAGCTCCTTTGGCTACGATGGCTTCTTAAGGATTTGGGTGTGTCCACAGTCTCTGCTACTCCCCTTTATTGTGACAACCAGAGTGCCATTCATATTGTTCACAATGACATCTTCCATGAACGGACTAAACACATCGAGATTGATTGTCATTTTATCCATTATCATCTTGTCCATGGTGCTCTCAAGTTTTTCTCCGTCTCCTCCAAAGATCAACTTACAGATATCTTCACCAAGTCACTTCCTAAGAGACGCACTCGTGATTTGGTTGACAACCTCAAGCTGGTCTCACATCCACCTTGAGTTTGAGGGGGGCTGTTAATGTATATTACGTTATGGGCTTTAGGCCCAGCTAGTTTACTTGTATAGCACACTTGTACTTGTACTACACTTTACTTGTACCGCACATATATGCTTACTTGTACCACACACATATGCTTCCTATATAAAGGCACACATGTATATTCTTTGATTATGAAATACAATACAATCACTCAGTATTTTTAACAATTACCAACTTTTCTTCATCTTCTCTCTCTCTCTCTCTCTCTCTCTCAGTGTGTGCAATGAGATTTGAAAATTCTCGTTTATGGCATTGGTGACCTTAAATTGCACAATTGATTCAGTCAATTTGTGATTATTTTTTTGGGTATGTGCTGGTACAGAGTTTGTGATGGGATAGACTTTTCTCATGCTCTAGCAGTGATGTTGCGAGAAGAGGACTTGCCTTTTTTAAACTATTGGGTTCCTCTCATACTGTTGGTGGTGTTGCAGGAAAAAGAGGAGGATAGATTAGAGACAAAGGAGATGAGATTGAGTTGCTTTTATTTTTAACCGTTTGATCATTTGCTTGCCAAGTGTCATTCATCAAAATAAAAACTGGAGAAAAATGGAGGGATTTAAACTGGAGGGGAGCCGGACCCTATTTTTTTACCCAAAATAACATAAACATCTGATCTACATTTCTACCTTCATTTTTCACACTACTTATTACATTCTTCTCGCTCTCTCCATTCTCTCCTAGAGTCTTAATCACCACTGACGCTCTCTTTGAGGTTCATTCAAATCAATCACTACTGATTTTTTTCTTTTTCTTTTTCTGGCATCACTGTAGACTGAATAATCTATTTAGATAGAGCTTTCCCTGTGGTTTCTTTCTCATGCGAAAGGTTTAATTGATCAATGCAGATCTGGAGATTTTTTTTTCTTATATCTTAAATCTCTGGGTTTTTCCTTTTTCTTTTTCTTTTTTGATTTTTTCTTTTTTTGGTGTCACTGTAGACTATGAGCAACCTAAATAATTTTTTTAATAGATATAGCTTTCCCTGTGGTTTCTTTCTCATAAGAAAGGTTTAATAGATCAGTGTGAATCTAGAGATTTTTTCTTTTCTTTTTTTGGGTGTCCTTGTAATAGAGAGAGCTTTCTCTGTGGTTTCTTTCTCATGAGAAAGGTTTAAGATGAGCTATGTATTTTGATGCATGTGTTTTTAGCTGAGATTTTGAGCAACTAAATACAGATATATATATATATATATATATATATATATTTTGGTTGAGAATTCCGTAATTTCATATAACAAAAAGACAGAAAGTCTACACACTCATAAAAACAAAGCCAACTCCTCTGGCAAACTATACAAGCTACAAACCAGAGAACAACAAAGAACCAACTAGCACTCTTATTACAGATTAACTAAAGCAATTGCTTAATCTATAGAAAGAATTAGAAAACATAATTGGCCTTAGGAGTCAATAGCAAATCAATGAAGTATGCTCAGGGAACAAGGTGCAAGCAGCCCCATCTAGAGCTTATAACCTTGTGAAACATGGTATTTCCAGTCATAACAGCATGCCCCATTTTAGCTCTAATATCCCATTTAATTCTATGTATAATTTGTTCCTCTGTCAAAACAACTCCTCCATAACATCTGTTGTTCCTTTTGAACCATATGTGATAGATTGTGGCCCAAACTAAACATAGATATTGAGTGTTGGTGTCCCTAAGAAACAGAGACAAGTTAGTATAGGCTTTTTATTTATTTATTTATTTTTTTTTTTTTAAATAAGTTAGTATAGGTTAGTAAAGGTGGTTGGTTTTCTTTAATGCTAATATGGTGAAGAGAGAGAGAAGATACTAATGAAAATTAGTAACCACTATGAATTAAATAGAGTAGTCTAAAATTTAGGACTAAATTGTTTATATTATTTAGGATTAAATTGTTAATAGTAACAGCTAGAATTTAGGACCAAATTGTAAAAGTGTTGAATGTTTTTGAGATTTTAGAATTCCCACCGTCCCAAACATAATCTTCAGTCCCTTAAATAAAAAATAAAAATCGTCCAAATAATAACAACAAAAGTTGAGTAATGCCCATTTTTCAGCCCTTAAAAAATATGTTTTTAGAAGAAAAAATATCCCTAAACTCATTTGGAAACAAACCAAATAGAGTCATCGAATAAAGAGTATCGCTTCCTTTTTTTTTCTTTTCTTTTTTGAGAATACTGAGTATTTTTAACACATACGCACGGGGAGAGGGGATAAGGTTTTTTAAAGAAACTTACAGTAGTGTATATTCAAAATGGCCTAATTCTTGGATACACAACACAAGCTTTAAACCTCTTTTACTCACACTCATTTTCCAATGTGGGATCGCTTCCTTCTTTTAATTGCATAGCAATGCCACAAACTCTTTTCTTATTAATATGGGATTAGTATTCTTATTAAGAATTATTGCACTTTTTTATTGACTTGTCTAGACAGAGGTATTAAAAATTTAAAATGAGAAGGATTTGGATTTCAATGTTTTGTTTAAATGACTTAAATAGAGTATGAAATGACCATAAAAAATTATGTCTACAAAATTTATAAATGGATTAGAGTTTTAGTAATATGTAAATTCCAAGTTACTTTACATTTCAGTGCAATTAATAGTTAGAAGTACTTTAGCACCCTGCGGAAATGAGATGTGTCTCTCCTTTTTTAATGTGATCGGAATAATAGTACATATAGTGTAAGTATTGCCTTTAAGAGCATTCGTAGCAGGTGTGCCATATGCCAAATTTTTGGCAGTTGGCACACCAAACCCCTAAATATGAGCCACATGAGATGTTTCAAATGCCAAAATTATTGGCACACAGCTATAGTACCGTCTCAAATATAAGATTGTACAGACAACAATTACAAATGGGTTTATTATTTTTTTTATTCAGCTTTCTCTCTCATCCCAATTAAAATATTTTTTCATTTTCACCGACCAATATTTGCTCTCTCTCCCTCTACTCCACATCATTGCCTCACTTTCCAACGAAACCCAGGCCGAAGCATCAAGCCAGGCCGATCTATGTTGCTGTGGGTTTTTTTTTTTTTTTTTTTTTTTTTTTTTTTTTTTTTTTTTTGTGTGTGCAGGGATTTGTTACCCGGTGCGGCAATGGGTGGGTTGAGATGGTGATGGGTGGATCAGTGGTGGTGGGTGTGTCGGCTATTGTTTTAATTCAGCACATAATTACTTACTAATTAAATTTATCTATATATAATATAAGATGGACTTAGTTCTCCTATAATTTCCAAGTGGATAAAATTTTTAATTTGAAATCCCTGCTTTGGATAAAGTTTGATAAACACAAAAACTTAATAATTTAATATCAACTTAACTTCTTCTCATCCATTAAAAAAAAAACAAAAAACAAAGAAAAAAAAATCATCTTCTTCTTCTTTTTTCCCCCATTTTTTGATTTTTATGTCAATTTGTTCTTTTTTTTAAAAAAAAAATATTTAGATAGATAAAATTGTATTTAGGTTTTTTCTTTATTTCTTTTTTCATCTCTTACTCTCTCTTCATTTTATTAATTAATTCTTTCAACTCTACTTTATATTGATGAATCATTATGATTTTTAAAACTTTATTTTGGGTGAAGAGGTTAAATTTAATAAGGACGGGGTGTAAACCCTTTAATTTACACCAGCCAATAAGCAAATGACACATCAAATTTTTACTTAAACTCATTATAAAACCAATACATCCCAGTACACTTAATAAAATCCCAACAAACAAATAATCAAAACCTATTTCTTGGGGGGAATGGGCAAAATGGCCCTGTGTTGGGGGAGTAAATAGTAAGTTAGACAACGTGTTTAAGAATTAAGAAAAATAGCATCTTGAGTTTTAGAAACTCAAGATTCATATTAAAAATCGAGTCTCAAAGACTCGCTTTGCGAGTGTTTTGCTGGTGAAAATGTCATACAAATCTCGAGTTTTAAAAACCCGAGTTCTATGCAAAATAATTTTCAGTGTGATTGCCCCTATAGTGGCATTTTTAAGTCCTATAGTGACGGGGTGTAAACCCTTTAATTTACACCAGCCAATAAGCAAATGACACATCAAATTTGTACTTAAACTCATTATAAAATCAATACATCCCAGTACACCTAATAAAATCCCAACAAACAAATAATCAAAACCTATTTCTTGGGGGGAATGGGCAGAATGGCCCTGTGTAGGGGGAGTAAATAGTAAGTTAGGCAACGTATTTAAGAATTAAGAAAAATAGCATCTCAAGTTTTAGAAACTCGAGATTTATATTAAAAATCGAGTCTCAAAGACTCGCTTTGCGAGTGTTTTGCTGGGAAAATGCCACACAAATCTCGAGTTTTAAAAGCTCGAGTTCTATGCAAAATAATTTTCAGTGCGATCGCCCTTATAGTGGTGTTTTTAAGTCCTATAGTGACGTTTTAAAGCCCTATAGCGGCGTTTTTCTGCAAAAAAAAATTTATAAGTACCCATGCTAGGTTCAGGGAGCCCTATAGAGGCATTTTTAAGCTTTATAGTGACGTTTTATAGCCCTATAGCGGCGTTTTCCTGCAAAAATTTTTTTCTAAGTGTCATACAGTGAGCCCTATAGCTCTATAGTGACGTTTTTAAGTCCCTATAGCGGCGTTTTTCAGAACTTGAGTCTTTAAAACTCGATTTTTACTTGAATTTTTTTCCCCCTCAGAGCATTCCACTTACAAAGCGAGACTTAAAAACTCGAGTTTTATCATGGAACTCGAGTTTTAAACACTCGAGACGCTACTTTTCAACATTGTTTTGAACCGTGACAACTATCTAAATTTTTTTATATTTATTGTTAAATGGAAATAAAATTCCTATTTCTTGTTTCCCTAGAATCTCATATCACTTTTCAGCTCATGCTTCTCCAGCCCATCCTTGCCGGACCAACGTTTGCCGCCGCACTACCTCACCGGACCTCCGTTTGCCGCTGCACTAGCTCGCCGGACCTCCTTCCGCCACCGCCGTACCTCGCCAGACCTAGGTGATTTATTCTTATTCTCAAAAATTTTTGGGTTTTGCTATATTTTGATTGATTTGGCCGTTGCTATATTTTGATATCTTTGTGGTTTGGGTATGTTGCTCTTTTGAAATAAGGACAGATATGGGTTTGATCCTAGTAGGGACGATTTTTTTTTTTTTTTTTTTTTTTTTTGCTGTTTTGGTTCATGCTATTTTGGTTTTCCGACTTCATTATTTGAGTTCTGCCATTCTTTGGCTGCGTTGAGGCATATACGGAAATTCAAATTGATAGACATAGGTTAAGGATTGACCTCTTGAGAAACTGCTTACAAGCTGTTTGTCAAAATGCCTGACAGAAATATTTTTGTGACACGAAGACTGTATTTTTGGGATTAAACCTGCAATATATTTTCTGGTTTAATATCAGTAAAAAAAAAAAAAATAGGCTAGTAAAGAAGCCATATTTCTTAAATTGTTGAGATGACAATGAGCATGTCTCTTGCCAAACTTGTCTAGCTAGTTGAGCAGCTTGTCCTACTGTGAGTCTTTTATGGGGCTTAGATTAAGAGTATTTAGGACAAGGACTCAAGATAGTTGGCCACGATTGGCCTCAGGTTTATTGATTAATTGGAGCTGTTGGTTAGGATCCAAAGTTGAAGGATTGGCCATATAATCTTACCAAACTCATTGAAAAGCTGTACTAGCATTTTTAGCATGTGCAATGATCTCTTTGTAAATTTTAACATCATGTTTATTGTGGGTAATGCAATAGAGTTATATGTTGATAACTGACAGAGGTTGAAAATTCTGGAAATTTTCCCTTTCATCTCTTGTCCTTGGAAACCCAAATTCTATGGATAAATAACATAGAATACATTATTTGTTATTTTCCCACTCAACAATATGTGGCTCATTTTGTTTTAATTTTTTGGTAATTCAGGTAATTTTTTGAACAACACACAAAGAGTCTAAAGATTCATGTCAGGACATTACACTCTTTGTTACAACTCACCAGCCAATCTAATGAACAAGACTCAAAGGAGACAATACCAAACAAGGGAGAGACTACAAGCTGAGACAAGCTTGATCACTACTTAGATTAAGACAAAACAGTTGTGGTTGAGCAGGGTGTTCAAATGAACCTTGCCCTTGTTGTTTGTTCTGAACTTCCAAGAAGAAGAATGCAATTAAGGACAGCCCTTTGAATGAGAATCTTGATACTATTAAAGGCAGAGTCAATAGTGTTAAGGATCTATGTTTATTACAATCTTGCGTAGCCTCCTTGTTGTATGTTCCATTTTAGATTGCTTCCTTGTATTAGCAATGAAAAATTATGTTGCTAAAAAAATCAATGAAAATTTTTGTCCTGTTTGTTGCTAAGATTGCCTTCTTCATTAATTTTTTCTTCTTGTTTACACCTGTTATGACTCGAAACTAAAAAAACCATCTTCTCAAGTATAAGATTCCAAATATTTTTATATTTAAATTTAGAACCCAAAAGCAGTCCCAGTTGTTTCAAAGGCAGATTGGATACCCAAAAGCATTGGCAGATTGAATCTGAGCTAATGCTTCCGCTTCTAGTGCAGCTGAATTGTTCTATGCTTTCTATTTTTTTTGCCTTAGATGGCCATTGTATCTAATATCTAGTGAAACTAAGTTGATGACTATGCCAGAATGCTTAAACCAATAAGACAGTCTACTGAATTTTCAATGTTAAAGGCGCTACATATGCTGAGATCTTGTCCAGCATTTTGTGATTCTTCCCTTGGGAAATCAGCATATACATTAATTAGCATTCCGGCAAAGTAAAGAAATTAATGTTTGGCTGTGTTTCCATTTCAGTTTTCACACCAGAGCAGTTGGAAGAGAAGTATAGCAACACTACATTCCTTCTTTACTGTCTGGTTTTGATCTTAGTTGTTGCCTTAATTTTCAGGAAGGTGTAATATAAAACCCGTCACAATTGAATACAATGTAACTTTAGAATTTTGAGTACATCTCAAAAAGCTTTTAATACATGTCTTCCATGTAATATAAACCTGTCACAATTTTTCTGAAAGTTTCTAATCTAAAATGCATTCATGTGAAATAAAACCAATCAAATTCAAAATATAGGAGGCTAATTCTCTCCACCACAATTAAAACAGTATATAACCAAAAACTGTTGTTAGGTAATCCATTTTCTTTGAACAAAATCTTGTTTGTACTTCACTTCTCTTGGAATTGTTGGTGAGTGACATCTAACAATCCTGTGTAAAAGAACGTATAACCAAATTAAAAACATATTAGAATTAACACAATTAGAAAGTAAAAAGAAGAAGAAGAAGAAGACAATCTATACTTTGTGATAATTAAACAATAAATGGTTATACCATAAAAGATGAAGAGTTGGGACCTCGAGGCATAGAAGTTGACGTTGTAGGAGGATACCGCATAGATGGCAAAGAGTCCTAAGGATGTTTAACAAATAAAAGGAATGAATAAATATTGATTATAAAATCTAGTTGAAAAAATGTATTAATAATAAAATCAAATACATCTTGTACCTATACAGAACTTATGGATGGACAATTTCTTCTAACATGGCCCGTTTCCTTGCAAATGCTGCATTTTCTTTTCTTTGTTGGTTGGTTTTCTTTTGGATTCTTTTGTCTTAAAGATTTAGGTCTTCCCTTAGATAGAACATACGAAGGGTCTTGTAAAGCACCTGGAAGATTTGATAATACTTGGTTGTTTAGTATAGTATTATTAGAACTTACTAAATCATCAACATCATGCATGGCTAGAAGCTCCACATGAACCTTTTATAGAGCTAGGTCAAGATGTTCATATTTCTTCATTGACTGTGACCCTACTTCTGCAACTTCCAAAAAATGAAGCAATAAACTATTTCTCATCAAAGTAGAAGAAATTTGTGGCTCCACTTGTATGACATCACCAGATATGTCATGTATAATATTATTCTTGGCCTTGATTGTCCATCTTTCTAAAATATAATACGGAGGAAGAAAGTCCACAAGAGATTTTTTCACAAAAACGGTTAGGATGTGCCTACAAAGAATTCCAACAAATTCAAACATATGGCATGTACAAATAGCTTTTTTCTCAGAAATTTCAAATAACACTTCATAAATTGGACTTTCTTTCCCATGAGGTGCCACTTTATATATTTTCTTCACTCCTTCTTCACGATATTTGGATGCCTTGTATTTTTTACTACAAAATAACACTTCTTGAAATTTTATAAACATCTTTCTTGTATAAACTTTTGCCGCCTCTCCTTCCATCTTGTAACATGTTTTCAAAATTGGCATTGAAGTTTTTATCTTTACATCTTGCTGTTTCTCTTTCAGATAACGCGCATTTAAGGCTTTCTCATATTGATGCACAAAGTCACTTATCATTGTACTTGAACGAACATAACCTTTAAAGAATTTATTCATGCTTTCACTCCTTTGAGTTGTAGACATCCCAACACAAAAGCTCCTACGTAAATAAGCTGGAATCCATTTTTCACGCCGCATATAATGATTTATCAGCCAATCGTTATCCCTCAACCCATACTTCTCTACAAGCTCACTCCATTCTAACTCAAACTCTTCAATAGTGATTGTATCATGAATGCAATGGTGAAATTCTCCTTGAAAAAGTGGATATTTATTATAGATATGAGCCAATTTTTCTGGAACTTTCTGTAAAATATGCCACATACACAATCTATGAATTGTATTCAGTAAAATCTCTGCAATTGCCTTACCCATAGCCTTATCATCATCTATGATAATTGTAGAAGGAGCACGTCCAAGCATTGCCTCAAGCCAAGTCTTCAACAACCACGTATAAGATTCTTCTGTTTCATTCACAAGCAAAGCACATCCAAAGATGACAGATTGGTGATGATGGTTAACCCCAATAAAAGGAACAAAAGGCATCCCATAGCAATTTGTTAAGTAAGTAGCGTCAAAAGTAACGACATCTCCAAAATGTTGGTATGCAGTTCTTGACCTAGCATCTGCCCAAAAGCAATTTCCCATGCGCCCTTGTTCATCAACTTGAATTGCATATACAAAACCTGGATTTTTTAATTGACACTCAGTAAAATGGCTATACATTCTTTGTGCATCTCCATCTTGAAGTAATTTTCTTCTTTTACTGCCCAAATAATTTTGAACATCAACCGCAACACAACCAACATTATAGTCACCACCAGATTTGTTACTCGACACTATCATTATCTTCCTCGTAAGTACACCTGACTCATTGAGTGTATCTATAAGATTTTTTTGGGCACGTGATATCACTCTATGTCCACGAAGCAAACTTGTACTCTTAGGAGTAAGAAGTTCATGATTATGATTGTCCACAAACTTAGTTACAATCCATCCTTCTTCTTTTTTCTTTAAACTCATCATTGCTTTGCATCCCACTCTAGTTTTGCAGGTTTTGGACCTTTTCTTTCTTTATTTTCATAACTTTTATGACGAAACCCTTCCCTCCAACAAACGTACTCCACTCCGACCAATGATTTATCTTCTTTGGATGACCGTTTATGATTAATTCGAATGCTAAAACCCTTTCGCCTTGCATATGCTTTATAACATGCATGAGCATCTTCTGAGTCATCAAATACCATATCAAGACATGGTTCCAAAGGCCATTTAGATGCAAAAGATTGATTCAAATCATTCGTAGGCAAGACTACATCATTTTGATCTTCTACTATTTCCGGCTCAACATGCACCAAGTCTTCTACCAAATCATCACAAAGAGAAATTATTTCAGGTTCTTCATTGCTCACACTCATATTTGCAATTTGAGTAAATATTTATTTTCAATGTAACCTGGAAAAAATAAAAAAGAAGAAAAATTCATAAGAACAGTAGAAGAGACATTCAAGATTTGTTCAATTACAAAATGAAAATCTAAAACATAATAAACTTTCCCAATTTCGAAAACCAGTTTTATTACAAAATCAAAATCTAATTGGAAACTTTTAGGCTCATAATAAAATTATCAAAGCTGACTTGGTCCCTTACAGGAGGCACTCTTATTCAATGTACATATCAAAACTGACTTAATCCCTTACAAACTGATTAATGCTACTGGACACTTACTTGTTTCTGATTCATTTGTTATTTTACATGGTTGTAACTAATACTATTTCTTGGTACAAACTGATACTAATTGAATTATATCATTAAGCCTATTCAATTACACATTGGAAATTCATATTGATGAAGCTGAACATTTAAATGATGTTGATGCATTTGCCACTTCATCAGATACTTGGAAAATTTTACGAAACAGTATATTTTTGGAAAAAAATTAGGTGCGTGGCATGCGTTCAAAGTTATTTAGTAAGTTAGACTGTTTTTAAAAGTCGAGTTTGGCAAACTCGACTTTGGGCTGGAAAACGAACACTATAGTGGCGTTTTTGAAAAACGCCACTATAGTGTTCGTTTTTCAGCCCAAAGTCGAGTTTGCCAAACTCGACTTTCAAAAACAGTCCAACTTACTAAATAACTTTGAACGCATGCCACGCGCCTAATTTTTTTCTAAAAATATACTATTTCACAAATTTTGCCTCAGATACTTTCTACGTTAAAGAGACAAATAACAAAAAGAGAATAAAATAAGGATGGGTCCATATATGCCTCAACGCAGCCAAAGAATGGCAGAACTCAAATAATGAAGTCGGAAAACCAAAATAGCATGAACCAAAACAGCAAAAAAAAAAAAAAATCGTCCCTACTAGGATCAAACCCATATCTTTCCTTATTTCAAAAGAGCAACATACCCAAACCACGAAGATATCAAAATACAGCAATGGCCAAATCAATCAAAATATAGCAAAATTCAAAAAACATTTAGAATAAGAACAAATCACCTAGGTCCGGCGAGGTACGGCGGCGGCGAAAGGAGGTCCGGCGAGCTAGTGCAGCGGCAAACAGAGGTCCGGTGAGGTAGTGCGGCGGCAAACGTTGGTCCGATGAGGATGGGCTGGAGACGCATGAGCTGAAAAGTGATATGAGATTCTAGGGAAACGTGAAATAGGTTTTGATTATTTGTTTGTTAGGATGTTATTAGGTGTATTAGGATGTATTGATTTTACAATGAGTTTAAGTAAAAATCTGATGTGGCATTTACTTATTGGCTGGTGTAAACCAAAGGGTTTACACCCCGTCCTTATTAAATTTAATCTCTTGGGTGAGTATGTTTTGGTGTTGTATTTTTTAGTTCCCCATTACAAGTAGTATCTCTCTCTCTCTCTCTCTCATAGTTTTTGTTGGTTTGATTTTGTTTGAGTTAATACTTGATCATTTTAGAAGCAAGAATTTGAGTTTATTTCAAAACATAATCTTGGCTATACTAATAACATATCGGCATTCGATCTACTCGGTCCACATCATCAATTCGGTCTGGTTCGATCTACTTCTTAAGAGAATGATATAATAACTTTAAAACTTAAAAATTTTAATTGTAACAAAGAAATTAGGAAAATATAATGCATAATAAAAATAGTTAGAAGAATATGACCATTTCATAAAAAGAATAATATCAATCAAAAACGTTAGAACAATGATAAAATTATATATTTGTAAAAACAGAATGATGGAAATTACTTTTTAAAATTGTTTAATTTTTAAGGAGAACAAATTATCTACAATAAATTTTAGAGAATATATTATACATATTTAGTATAAGTTTGTTATGATTTTTTATTTCCTAATAATCTCTTTTAAGATGATGAAGAATTTGAATAATTTATTTAAATAAAAATTATACATATATGTGTGTGTATATATATATATATATAGATATTGTTTGAATGTATAATCAATCTCATGCAATTCGTTTAAAAGTACTGACTTTCACTTAGATTTGTATATTCATAGTTTTAAGGTTTAGAAAGAATTTCCCTTAAATTTAGCTGGGCGGAAGTGGATTGAAATGCTACATTAATGTGGCTAAACAAAAGTGTTGCAACAATAAATGTTATGCTTAAGATTTTAGATATTGCAAGTTTGAGATCTATATTATTTTTAATAAATTTGTATTTAGAATAGTTACTTCCAATCCAAACATATCTTTTCCTTATATGTAAGTGGATAAAAATGAACCAAAGTGGACCAAAATATACTAAAGTGGATACAAATGGACTAAATGGAATGAAGTGGACCGAATGGACATAATAGGACCGAATGGGAACAAGGTGGACCAAAGTGGACCGAATAAGAATGAATGGACAGATTAAGACCAAAGTGGACGTATGGACTGAATAGGAACAAATAGAACCGAATAGGACAAAGTGAACCAAACAGGACCATAGTGGACTGAATAGGACCAATGTTGACTAAATAGGACCGAAGTGGACAGAATAGACCTAATAGGATAGAATGGATTGAATAGGACCGAAGTGGACTAAATGGACTGAAAACGACCAATATGGACTAAAAAGGACTGAAGTATAGAATAGGACCAATGTGGACCCAATAGGACAACCATAGAGAAATAAAACCAAAGTGGACCGAAGAGGACAAAATGGACTGATTACAACCGAAGTGAACTGAATAGGACTTCTAAATATTTATCATTTTTATTGCATTTGTAGGGCTCATATTTCTAATTTATAATGTCTACTTTGTTTTTTTTTTTTTTATTAAAAAAAACCTCAAAATTAAAGAGTTTAACCCAAATATAATAAAATTTATACTTTTCAATCCAAAAATTAAGAAAAAAAATGAATTTTTGAGCTAAACTTGAAAAGGCAACCTACAAAAAGAATCAATTTAAGGCCCAATTAGTCCAAAATTGACCGAAGAAGACCGAAATTGACCGAGTGGACCAAATTGGACTAAATGGGACCGAAGTACAATGAAGTAGACCTAATTGGACCAAATAGAAATTGTTTAATTTTTAGGGAAAAAAAATTATGTTCATCAAATTTTAGAAAAAACAAATTATATAATATATTACAATTACAAAATAATTATTTGCGTAGGTCTGCGACTAGTATATATAAAAGCAGAGATCTCATCATGTAAGAGTCTAAGGTTTTGCCAAGTGACATACTTCTTAAAAGGAGAATTGAACTCACACCACAATATTCCAAATCGTTATCAATTACTTTTTTTTTTTTTTTTTTGGGTAAATACATCATCATTAATTTACCACTTTTCTTAGATGTTGCATCAATAATTTACTAAACTTCAAGTAATAGATAGGATAGAGGGATGTTAATTATTAATGACTTTTTTTTTTCCAAATTACACACACTCTCCAAAGGATTTAAATTGAACATTATTTCTTTGGCTTCTTTGTTTTAAATTTTCATATGTTTAGCCATTGCCACTTCTCCAATTCCCAAAACATACCACACCATATCAAGGGAGTCAATACCGTACCGAAGGCTGTACCGGTTTGGCCAGCGGTACAATATATTTCGGATACCGGCCGATACCGGTGTACCGTTTCGGGTTTACCGCTATTTTTTATATTTATATATGTATGTATGTATGTATGTGTGTGTGTGTATATATATGTATTATAATAAATATAAAAGTTTATCATAAAACATTTCCTCAATTCAGAACTAATTATTCATGGTTTTAGACTTTAGTATCAATTAAAAGAAAAAAAAAAACACAATATAAAAAATAAAAATGTTAAAAGTTACCATTGCATACTAAGAAAACAAATAATACTAATAAGTTAATGCAAATAAGTTACCATTTTGTCCTAAAAAAAATTCAAAAATTACAAAACTTAAAAAATAAAAAATAAAAAAAATAAAAACTTTTTTCTATACCAGCCGGTACGCCCGGTACGAGGCCGGTACGCCCAGTATTTTTTCCGGTACGAAACAGAGGGGTATTCTGTACCGAATTACTGGCCGGTACGGTATATTCCAACCGTACCGGCCGGTACGGTACGGAATTCACTTCCTTACACCATTTGGTTTTTTTAAAAGAACATACCATGCATACTTCTCTTGCACTATTACTACATGCATTTTGCTTTTGTTATGCTTATGTTGCTAAGATTATAATTATTAGTTGTATAGTTTGCTCAAACTGAAGTAACATGTCTTATTGCGTTCCTAGGAAATGTTATCTTCATCTTATGAAATATGTGCTGGATCCAAGGGCAAAAGAATTTTCCAAGGAAACACATAGTCATCCACTTGGGTTGGTAATCAACAATAATCCCCATCTTACCAACATTTGGTGGCCTAGTTGGTAAGAAACTAGGCTAACAACTCTCAGGACTTGGGTTCGAGCCTCAACAATTAGCTGTATGTAGGTGCTCCTTATATTCTATCTCCATCCCAAACGGTCGACCTAACTTAACTAATTGGGAGTATGGGGCCTGCCCGAGAGCAGTTAGGGTGCTACTATGGTTACACCAAAGTAGGAAAGCTACACTGGTCACCCCCCCCCCCCCCCCCAACCATTTTCTCTTTCCAAAAACAAATCCCCATCTTGCACATACCTACCCATGGTCCTTAGTGGTAATTTTCTTCTCTCTCTCCTTTTTTGGGTACTAAGATGTTCCTTTATTACATATACTTTTTACTTGCTAATTATGATTCTTATTGCCTTTTGGGTTTCTAAAAATTGATCCAGCTTTGTCCAATTTTAGTTTTTTTAGTTTTTTGGTTAATTGCAAGCATAATATTAAATTATGGCTTTTACTAATTATTTGTGTCTAACATTATGGTGACACATCTTCCAAAAAGCACTTTTGACAAATAATTTATTTTCTGAATTCCTCAATGTCTTTCTCAATCTGTAAAGAAAGAAACATCATTGCCACTGCAATGATATCAACATAATTTCTATCTTTTAACTCAAAAAATGATATCAACGAAATTATTGTTTTCCTATATTTTAAATTTGTATAGTTGTTAAGTTGATGTTTCAGTATTGTTATATACATCTTGATTCTTATATGCTATTATTTTTCTTGATTGATTTGATACATCCAAGAGGGAAACCTTCGCAAAGGTAACATGTAAAAATTAAATGTTGTTGTTATTTGCTTGATTTTCATTTAAGTTTTAAAAAGTTTTAGCCACCACAAGTATTAACACTTTGAAGATTCCAATAAAAATAAATAAACACTTTGAAGATTGCAAAAAGATTAAGGGTTTGTTTGGTAACTATTTGTTCCCCTTATTTTCTATTTTAAAAACAATTTTTTATTTTTGAAACTAAAAAACTTGTTTGGTAACTCAAAATGGACAGAAAATAAAAAATTGTTCTCAAAACTCAATTTGTGAAGGAAACTGAAAACATGCAAAAGGTTGTTTTCAGTTTCTAGTTTTCAAAAGTAAAAGAAAACACGCATTTGATTTAATGAATCTATCTCATTTAATGAGTTAGCATTAGAGTTCAAATCCTAATAACAACATATTTTAGTATATTTTTTTCCTTCAAAAAACACTTTTTTTTTTTTAAATTTCAACTAACCAAATATGTTTTTGATTTCAAAAATACAAGAAAATTGTTTTTCTTTATATTCCCAAAAATAAGTTTTTAAAAATAAAAAATAAAAACTATTACCAAACATAATCTAAATGTCTTACGAAAAACCACAAAATTTGAAAGATTATTTCATTAACCTAATAAAAATATATGCACTTTAATCCTTTTATATTGTTACTAATAATTTTAATGCGTAGTTTTTTGGTGGTGGAGATAAAGAAGAAGCATGATGTGCAGTGTTGGGAGAGCTCTTGAGCTATGCAAGTCTTTTTTATCAAAGAGTTTTTTTTTTTTGGAGATATAATTGAAGAGTTTTAATACAACCATTATGCATTTGTATAAACTTTTGTGTATGCACACACGTTCATATGTGTGAGTATAGTTGTTATTATGTGTTATTGTTTCTATTTTTTTATTTATTTTTTTTATATAATCTTAGCGTATGTTTGGTTGGAGGTGCAATAAGGAGGATAAAAAAAAAAAAAAAAGTTTGTGTGTTGTTTGGTAAGGAGAGAAATGATGAAAAATTTTTGGTGGGCCCAAACATTTTCTCTCCTGGCCCACCAAAAATTCATTTCTCCAAATTGGAAAGAAAACAAGAGTGAAAACTCTTGATGCAGGACAATAACAAAATTGCCCCAAATTTTTAATGCTTTGCAAGAATCTCACCCTATCCCCTGGTCTAGTGTCTACACGCCTGCTTTATGTCTTCCTTGTTTGTTTGTATCTCATCTTCACTCTCGTCTACACAACTCAACAGTAATTCATCTCATCTTTTTTCTATTCTTTTTTCTTTTTCTCCTCTAGTTTTTGCTACTCTCTTTGTTTTCTAGATTTTTTTTTTTTTTTTTTGCTGCCCACTTTTTTTGTTTCCTAGCAACATGTCCAAATATATATATATATGTGTGTGTGTGTGTATTAGATTATAATATCTATAATAACAAAGAAAAATAATATAATGTTATATATATGATGTGTTAATTTTTAAATTATTTAATAAGTAAATAAATTATTTCTTACATTTTATGTAATAAGGGTATAGGAGTAAATTTATATAAACTATATTTTCTATCTTCCCATTTTTCTCCTCAACCTAACAAAAATTTTCCATCCTTCCCACTTTTCCACCCTCCCAACTAAACACACACGAGAGAAAACTAAATATTTTCTATTCTCCTACTTTTTCTTTCTTCCACCAATTTTCTATTCTCTCACTTTTCTACTCCTCCAACCTAATGAACCCTTAATGTTGCAATATACTCCAATTGTTTAAAAATATAATAATTAGAGTAATCACTTTAATTAGAAACTATGCTTAAATTGTAACTTTCTCTACTTAACTTATGTACAATTGTACAGTATTATATATTTTCTAACAAAATCTGCAATATATATATATATATATATATATATATATATATAAGCTGCACCTCAAGTGGGAAAGAATGATGTTCTACCAAGTGACACTTTCTATGCAAAAAGAATTGAAATAGTCTCAAGTGTCATATCAAAGATAAAAACAAATTAAATATTAACTTTTTGTTTCATTTGATTCAATGTTTCAATACCTTTCTAATTAAAATATATATATATATTCTTTGTATCATTTGATTCAACATTTCAAGACTTTTCATCCCTTGCATGTATACACTGTTGGGTTAAGATAGCTTAACCCCAATTAATTAATTCAATTGCCCATGTTGATTAATTAGGTCAAATTACATACAAATCATGAAGGCACCAACAAATCACCAAATAAACTAAATGCAGTGGAAATTAAATTGACATCGTGATTTGTTGACAAATAGGAAAAACCTTTCACAAGACAAAAATCTCACCGGGTGAATTTAAGGTCACAACTTCCAAGAATCCACTAATCAATAATCAAGCAGTTACAAGTATGAGAAATCTTACCATTACCCTAGCCTATCTCAAAATACCATCTTACAGTTGAACTTTCACTCCAATACCCAATTGGACTTGATCTTGTGGTAGCATTTTTTCCTTTGATGCACAAATCTCAAATTTGTGACTAACTCCTTTGCATGGATTCCAATACGTGACTAACTCTAGCAACTTGAATGATTGTTGTTGGCTGCAAAGTTCTTCACTTCATAAATGATGAAGATCAAAAAGCACTTGGTTACAAAACCTTATGGCGTATAAGCGCAGTAACTTCTTATAAAGAAAAATAAACTCTTGGTATCTGTATCCGTGTGTGACGGCTCTTAAAAATAAGTCTTGTATATGTTTAAGGTTGTGAGAAAAGAAACCCTAAACAAATAATACAACTTGGGCCGAATTTCAAATCTAGAAATTCTAAAATCATAATTTTCGATAGATTGAGCTTATGTCGAGCTTTCCATTTAGTCTCAATAGTAGCTATTTGTCGAACTTTAATAAGATAGCTTTTTTTCACTTGTTTCTTAGATCCATCTTCATGCCTTCACCTCTTGCACTTCTACCCCTTTATATATACCTACCTATAGCCCATCATGTTATCCCATATCAAATACACACAGACCAAAAACGATGTCATTTACCTTCAATCTTTCAACATCTACTAGCTCTAACATTGTTGTTTCATCTAGTCCTAACCCATAAGAGTTGACTACAACCAAGGAAAGGGGGCTTGCATTTTATATTGAGCAACAATGGAAATTATGATTTTGATGTTAAGGTCGGCCTGGATTTGTGGATTTTGTTGAATGTTCGAAAATGCGTGAAAACAAAAAAACTGTTTAGACCCCCAATTAAAAAATACGGCTAGATTGCTTTTACTCTACCTTATCTAAGTGTGGAAACAAGAGTAAATGGAGCGCAATCAACCGATACGACTCTAGTGCATAAACATTAACAATAAACAATAAAAGTAAAGCATGAGAGTAAGGGAAGAGAGAATGCAAACACAAGATAACACGCCGATATGTTATCGAAAAGGAAACCGAAAAATTCGGGGAAAAACCTCCCCACCGCCCTCCAAGCGATAATCGATCCACTAGACAATCAGTTGGGATATATGGGTTAGTAAGAGACCCTCCAAGCCTAATCTACCCAATTCATCTAAGCCCTCCAAGCTCCTACTCCAACAAGACTTCTCGGAACCATGTCTTGTCTAGCTCTCCGGATCCTGCTATACGCCCGATTGCATCCGCCAAGCCTCACCGACTTCTTTTGGCAAATTCTCAAAGCTTCTCAAGCTCCAAAACACTCTTTACACTCTGAATAGGCTGGAGTTGTGTTTAGGTACGAGTCTCCTTTAAAGGTATGACAATGGGAGAAGGAAGGAGAAGAGGCTACAATGATTTCTCACTAAGGATGAGTAGCTCTCTCTCTCTCTAAAAGATGGGTGTGTATGTTGTTGAAAACCTATCTAGGGTTTTCCTCTCTGAATGGCCTCCTTTACATTTGTGGATAATGAGAATATATGTAGTATGGGTGAAGGGTAAGAAAGTCACTCTTAAAAATCCTCCAGGCAGAGAGTCTCGCAGATATCTCGTGGGAAGGCCTTACTTGCGAAATTGACAGCTTGGCACGACTCTTCAGCTTCTAGTCACGTGCTTCTCACATGCCCTTTTCGCAGAAACCCTTCTCGCGAACTTCTCGCAAGCTAGTCGCGAAATTCATTGATCTTCAATTCAGCTTGAGTCTTCACCAACTTGATACTAAACTCAATACAATAAAATCCCACAAAATACAAGAAACAAAATTAAAGCAATTACAACACTTTTTGTCATGGAATAAAGTCAACATAAAACATAGTTGTAAATCACAACTTTATATTTGTAAATGATGTGATTGACTGTGGGTGATTGGGATATTTATTTTGTTTTATAATTAAGGAGAAAGATAAAGACATTCTATATTAACTTTTATTCTATAATATTTCCCCAAAGTTTTTTTTTTTTTTTTCTTTTTAATTTTTCATTGCTTCAATTGAATAATTATAATGGATATGTGTGTGCACTTTATAATTGTTGTTTTCTATGATGAACTAATTACTAATAAAGTTTTATAACAATTATACTACAATACATATTCAACATTCTCCAAAACCATCTTACATAAAACATTATAACATTATCCGTACATCACACGAGTAACTTACTAGTTAATTATAATTGTACAAAATTAGCTTTTGCAATATTTCCATAGCCTTATAAGCTTCAATTTCTTTTTTATTAAGATTTGAAGAAGGAAGAAATGAGGTATGTTATTCTCATTAAATGATAAGTTAACTATCTTACTACACTTTAGCATGGTTGCATCTTCAAATAGGTATTTTGTTGTTCTTTTTTCACTAATTAGTTTAGTTCTATACTTCCTCATAATGTTTTTTTTTTTTTTTTTTTTTTGTGTCAGACATTATCTTTTCGATATCTAATGATGTATTATTATTGTTAGGGACGTTTTTGCGACAAGGGCCAAAATTGCAAGATTAGCCCACCCCTCCTTGGGTTCTTTAGAAGTGTTTATTTGTAGATAATTAAGCCCAAAATTTCAATATTTAATAAATAAAGGCTAATGGTTCTTTAACAAGAAAGAAATAAAATGGCATAATTAAAATACAATAAAATGTAGAAAAAGTACAAAGGTCCGAAACTTATACCCACAGTCAGTAAGAAGAGGAAATTGAGAGACGTTACGAGGAAGAGAGGGAAGGTTCCCCTATACCCATATTTCCACTCCTAAGTTTTATAATTATGAGGATATTAGCTGGCTGAATGGGCTTGTGGTCTCAAGTTTCAGTTCTATGGAGGAAAACGTAGTTAGTTCATTTTTGAGCTGAAGAGAGAGTTTTATATAGAGTTTAGGGTGTTCCTAATGACTAAGTTTTTGGAAGTAGAAGAGGCTTTTATCCCCCATGACACTAATTTGGTATCTTAGCTAGTGTTGCTTTTGTTTAGGGAAGAGTTTGGCATGCTTTTAACATGATTTGGGAAATGTTTGACTAAACCCTCATTGGCTCCCCCTTTTTAGTTGTTTTAGGCCATTGGGAGGCTCACCTAAATGAGAGCTAGCAGCTGAAGTTGGCCATCCATGAGCCTGAGGTGCTACCAATATCTCTTGCCCACTTGGTAGCACACATGTGCTGGGCTCATGCAAAATGTCTGAAAGGAACTAACTCATACCCTCCAAATGACACTTCCTTAATTTCCCCCATAAATCGCATGGGCTTGGGCCATACTTAATAAAATATAATACATGAATTGAGCCTACAAGGAAGTCGAGCTTGGTTGAATTAGGCTTGTACAAAATGTGTCGCAAAAATGGGTATCAACAATTATCTAATGGGATGGTTTCATAATAATTCTATGGTTTTTTTTTTTCTTTTTTGATAGGATTGAGCATTAAACTTTGATATCTACACATGTCTTTGTTTTTTCTTGATAATTCAATAGTTGGATAGTTGGGGGAGGGGAAGGGGGAGAGGGTTTTAAATCCTATACATCACCGTTAGAAACATTAGGAGATTCTTAATAATTTACAAAGCTCTTAGCGATGTCGAAGCACATCATAGTGTATCTGCACATCATGCGGGCTCATAAGCTAGTTTCCCTTAGATTGAATACCTTGTAGCCTCCATGCCTTCAGCTTCTCCAAATATTCATACCCATTGAGAGGAGACTCAAGCCAAACACTCTTGATTCCCTTGTGCGTCTTGGATTGGTGCTGAAAATTATACAACTTATCACAAACCTTCTAGTGGCTTTGAAGTATCCAAGAGATTGGATTTGCGATTGATATCTCAACTTGCAAATCAGAAGCTATTAAAGAGGAAGAGCCGGTGCAGCCGGTGCAGGGATCTTGGATTCAAGAGCAACTACATAGAACTAGGAGGGTTTTGTAAGTATTTTGTATTGCAATCGGTTTGCTGGGCTAGTTCCTACGAGAGTTTTCGCTTGTTGTGGGTTTTTCTTTGCGTAAAAAATATCATTCTTTTGGATGTGTGAGTTGTGTAATTGGCTAATTAATTAATTTAACCTAATTTGATCAATTGGTCAAAATTGGTAGGTAGCTAAACTTTTATATTCATAAACCATACAACTAGCTATTTAATTTTCAAACAGAGTGATTGCTGGCTGTGGGGTTTCAGTGTTCTAAAATCAGCCACCGTTTATGCAAATCACTACATAAATATTCATCTGCAAAGCTTGCAACTGAATTAATCATTATTTTAGTACTATTTAGAGCTTCAGTATATTGCTAGCTATTACATTCTGTAGTAAGTGAAAGAAACTGAATACATCATATTCTTCTCAAATTCCTTTTTCTTCTCTCCACCTTTAAGGCAATATCTAAGCTTTCTGTGCGCCAACGGTTGATTTGGTCCCAAGCAATGACCCATGAACTAGTATACCCCTAGCATGATATTCAGCTAATTTATCAACGGCTATTGAGGATAGAATTACTACTAGAACAGGGCGTCAAACCCATGCCAAATGATGAAGGAATTGACAATAAGATCTCAGATGCTTCAACGCTAGTAAAGTCACCAACACAAGCACTCTGATGTGGTAATTCCTGCAGATCAGCATTGCCGTCCAAAAACTGCATCACTTGCCTCATGCTAGGCCGAACTGCTGGCGTTGAGTGTGAGCAAAGCAAGCCTAGTTTCAAAACCAATTCCATTTCCTCCACTACATAATTACCTTCCAATTTTGCATCACTAGCGTCAAGGATGGCCCCTTTTCTCCAGCACCCGAAGACCCAATCAACTAAAATTACCTCTTCTGGTAGTCCTTGTGGCTCTATAGGCTTTCTTCCACAAGCTACCTCCAACATGAATGCCCCAAAAGCAAACACGTCAGTGTAAGTAGTTACCCTTCCTGTTCTGGTAAGCTCGGGAGCCAAATAACCCACAGTTCCAGCTACATTGGTGCTTTCGGGATTGTCACCATGGTCGCATAATCTTGCAAGGCCAAAATCTCCTAGCCTTCCATTTAATTCAGCATCTAATAAAACATTGCTTGCTTTTACATCTCTGTGTAGAACAACCTGTTCCCACTCTTCATGGAGGTAGAGAAGGCCAGATGCTACTCCTTTGAGGATTCGAAATCGTTGAAGCCAATCAAGGTTTGAATTTTCTTTTCCATATAAGAACTTGTCAAGGCTTCCGTTGGGCATATAATCATAGACCAAGAGGAGTTCACCCTTTCGCCGGCAGTATCCTAGGAGCTGCACCAAGTTCCTGTGCCTCAGCCTGCCCAAGCTAATGATTTCAGCCACAAATTCCTTCATCCCTTGTTTTGAATCATGGGAGACTTTCTTGACTGCAATTTGTCTATTGGAAGAAGAAAGTGTTCCTTTATAAACCTTTCCAAAACCTCCAGCTCCAAGAAGCTCTTTGTCTGAGAAACCCTTGGTTGCTTTGTAGAGATTCTTGTAGATGAACCTGTGAGGACCATACTCGCTTTCCCAATCTTCACGTATTTCTTCATATTTCTTCCTCCTCCAAATAAAAGTTGCTCCACTGACCAATACTACCAGCACAACCACAACTGCTATGAGAGAAATTATGATGATTCTTACTGGATTCTCTTTACTTTTCCTCTGTCGGGGAGGTTGAGGAAGCTTCGAAACATCAAGGCTTTGCGCTTGTCCACTTTTATTAAAGCTCCATCCAAGAATATAGTGGTCACTTGCAACTACACCAGTGGCTGCAGAGAAACCAACATACATAGATTCCGAAAGATATTGGGACAGATCAATGTGTTTTGACAAGAGAGGCCGGTTTGGTTTTGGGATGCTGGTCGGGGCTAGTTTTACATTCAGTAACTTTTCTGTTTCGTTGTAGTCTATCCAAAGATGCATTGGGTTGCCACTCATCAGCTCCATGCTTCTGTTCTTCCCTTCTTGACTTGAAAAGTAGGTTGCAGAGGCTGATTCATTTGATACCAGACCATTCACATCAATTCCCACATGGTTACTGTCTATATCTTGTACATCAGGACTTTTAACAGTATCAAGCTCAATGGCTAATATGTTATTTGTTGGACTGCCATTATTTGAGGCATTGAAGATTCCTAGATACTGGCTGGCTACACCATAGGTGAATTCCCGCGAGGGACTGATGACAAAGGCAAGGCCATGCCCACCCAATGTTGGCATTTGAGGAACTATTGCAAATACAAAGTTCGTGGAAAATGAAAGAGACCGAGTTAAAACAGAAGAAGAAGAAGAATTGTTGAATTCTAAAGGAAGTGGGTAGAAAGCATAACCAACTTGTTGGTTTGAAGTGTTGGTGAGTTGCAATAGACCATTGGAGTGGATTTTTGCAATTCCATCTAGATGCAGATTTGTTTGATTGAAGCCATTATGGATGAACTGGTCATTTTGAGCAGACATGAATGGAAGTTTAAAGATGAAGTAGAGAGTTACCAGAAAGGGAAGTGATATAACCACAGTCGCCATTAAGAAAAAGTGGGAAAAAGGTTCGTCTCCGAGACTACAGAGCTTTTGCTTGTTTAAAACGTCACACACTCCCAGAAAATGGCTTTTTTTTCTTTTTTCGTTTTTTCATTCTTTGGCCCAATTAATTTTTTATTCAAATTGTTTAGAATGGTGTGGGTCCACCCTGATATGAGGGAGGATGAGGCAGTCATAATAATCTTTCTCAGCCGCCAACTATGTGATAAGGAGTACCCGTTTGGCCTCCACGTTTTGTGGCGTCCGTGTTTCAGTTTTTTTTTTTTCTTTTTTTTTTTTCAGCTGCAAAGGCTGAATTTTCTACTGTAATTTTGTGCATTGTTTATAGACCCATAAATACTATTTTTCAGCAATTTTTTTATTAAAAATGGGTCTCACGATATTATTTACACATTTAAAAATTATTTTGCTACAGTGTTTTCAGTTTCAGCAACAATAAGTTCAATTCAAACGGATCCGAATATGATTTTGTAATTTTGCAATTTTGATGGCTCCGGAGTCATTCTCATCATTTTGAGTACAAAAGAGGCATGAGTTTTTTCTCTCTCTTTTTTAAATATATTTTTCTGAATAGCATTTCATTCAAAAACAAGATTACACACTGCTAGCAAGCTCCAAAAACAGTTATAAGTTATTAACTGAATATCACAAGCTGCAAACCTCTTTATATTAGATAACCAAAAATGTAGAAAGTACAATTTGTCATAAACAAAATGAACGAACATAAAAATAAAATACTAGAAGGAATATTCTAATTACATCAGTAGCCTTTACTTTCTTACAAGAAGCCAAATTTTCTCTTACATCAGATCGGATGAGCTTGTGTATAGTTTCATATACCCTGAATTTAGTCTTACGCTACCTATATTTCTCTTAATCCACACATGGTAAGTAAGAACACGAAAAATGGTTGTTTGAATCCCTTTTTGACTTCATAAACACAAATTATACTGTCTCTGCCTTTCCTTAGCACACCAATTTAGAATATTGTTTACTAGGACCTTAGCATTGCGTGAAATGAACAAAAGAAAATTTCTAGAAATTAAAATTTTCAACGCTAAAGATATTTGTGTATACAGGATTTTGGGGAGGTGTATCTTGGGAAGGTTTCTTTTTCCTGCTCTAGGATCCTAAAACTATACTTGTAAAATAAAAATTATATATAATTATTTTAAAACTAAAATGTTTTGTCTACCTAACAAAATATTGACCACTTTAACTTGAGAATCCCGAAAATAATCATAACCCCAAACATAATCATTAATCCTTAATCCCTTGAACAAAAAAATTAAAAGCATAACAATAAAAATTAGAGAAATTTTATCCACACAATAAAATTTCATAACATTTTCACAACACCCTTGTATTTAATTATGGTGGTCCTAGTCTAATATTTTATTAATCTTATTTTGACCTATAATGGGCTAACATCTCAGTTATTGTGACAATTTGTTGTGCTTCTCACTGGTGTTGGCAGCTCTGTTCTCCTCAACACCTCGACTCACAGTCACTAAAAGTATTATCTGTTGCTCTCTGCCTCTCTCTCTCTCCCCTCATTTTTCTCTGCTTTATCGTTGTTTCAAACTCTCTCTCACTTTATTACTCTTATCAGTCCATTTTATCTGAAAACTCCATTTTTCCTTCAATAATTCTGAACTTCTGATCAACTTCCTATACCAATTTGATCTATTAGAACCACCCTAAATATATACTTCACAAGAGATTTATTTAGGAAGTGGCACTTGAAAATAAATTAAATTGCTTTTAAAGTGAATCTTTTGTAAGAATAACTTTTCAAGAATAGCAATTTGGTCAAAAATTTACTGATCATCTTTGATTTCGATTTTCCAGGCTGTGGCCTTCTCCTTCTACCGAATGTTCCTCCAAATGATAAGTAAAAGAAAGTGAAGGTTTTCAAGACTAGAAATTTGGTCAAAAATTTACTGATCATCTTTGATATAGATTTTCCAGGCTGTGGCCTTGTTCTTCTACTGAATGTTCCTCCAAATGATAAGTAAAAGAAAGTGAAGGTTTTGGATATTAAGGTTTTGATGCAAAAAAATTCAACCAATTGTGCTTTGATTGTGTCCAAAATTTGAAGGTAACACTAAAATAAACAATAGAAAGACTATTAAAATTATGTGTATACAAAATATAGATTAAGTGCCAATTTGAAATACACTTATAAGCTAGCTTATTGCTTATTGTTCCTACTATTTGCAGATTCCATATGAGTCACTTACTTACTTTATTTAACTTTTACCTTTTATCTACCATACTTTTAGCAAAAGCTAGACAAGTTGTTCCTAAATGGACACTAAATTTCTTGGTAGTGAATCGTTTGTAGCAAGTAGTAGTCTAGTTGACTTTCTACAGTGTTCCTCCATATGTTTAGTAACAGAAAAGTGAAGGTTTTGGATATTGTAGATTTGGTAGATCTATGGTTTGTTTGAGATCCTCTTATTTTGCTGAAACTAAAATTTTTTTGCTGAAAGTACTGTAGATAAAGAAAAAAAATTAGCTGAAATAGTACAGTGAGACCCAGAAATAGTACAGTAGGACCCAGAAATAGTACCAAAAAGTGCAGTGGGGCGTATGAATAGTAGCAAAAATAAGCTAAATAGTAAAATTTGGAGCCAAACGCACACCTAGTAAGTTAAGGGTTGGAAAACCATGACCAATTGTAAGTTTTATTAAGTTAGAATGTGTATTTTTCAAGTTCAAGAAAAAGACCCAAGTTTTGCTCAGGGAAAAAGGAGTTTTCAGATTCTCAACACATACTTGAAAATTGTTAACATATAGCCAATACATCCTCCATCGATCGAGAATCGCATAATCTATTTCTAAAATGGCCTATTAGGTCATCTCTTTGAACCCTAATTCGTGTTGTACTTTCCAGACTACATAGGGACATATTGGCATTGCCTAAAATGAGAGAGAGAGAGAGAGAGCACTTTTTTGCACAAAAGAGATCAAAACTCTAATTCTCTCTATTTCACTATTATACTAGAGTTCAAGAAGTAGATCTAAAGACTCTATCCTTGGAAATTGGTGATCAAGGTTGAAGTCATAGTGTTTTCCCAATGCTACAGTTGAGGAGTAAAACATCAAGAGATTCTTGGAATCAGTCAAAGGTTTTGGTCGAACACAAGTGCTTCCATCGTGAAGACTTCCATTTGGTTAAAGAGTTCAGATGTTCTACAATAGTAAAAGGTTTTACATGTAAGTTGTTTGCAGGTCGTAAAATCTAGGAAAAATTTTTTCCTTTAATCGTGAAACTTTTCTTATCATAATGGATTACCTTATTGAAGAAGGTTTACCTCAAAGTGTTTTTTTCCATTGGAGTGCTCTCTGTTGGTTTTCCACTTTGTCATCATATCACCACCTCATTGTGATTGCTTTTGCATGATTAGTGACATCTACTTGATATGCCTCGTACACTTTAATTGTTTACCCATATTTGATAAATTGGCATAACCAGATTAACTGGAATAATTTGTTTCATTTACCATGTAATCAACAACCAAGGTCTAAATAACCCAACAAGATTCAACGCAAAAGTTTATCCAAAAAAAATAAAAAAGATTCAATGCAAAAAAAATAAAAATAAAAATAAAATAAAAAATTCAACCTTCTGCTTTCTTTATGTCCAAAATTTCAAGGTAACACTAAAAGCAACAGAAGACTATTAAAACTTTTTGGTCTTTCTCATTCTTCACATAATAAAGAAAAAATGCAAAAGTTTACACTTCTTACAATAGATTAATATTGGATTAAATCCCTGCAAAATCTACAATTTGATTTTGTGAAGGGATCTTTGGGTTATATATTTCTTAATATTGTGACCAAACTGTTTTCTCACTACTCCATGATTCTTTTTGCTTTTGAAATTTTGCGATTCAAAATTATGTTGTCAAGAGTTTATAATTTATGGGAGAAAAATCTGCACTTTAAGGTGTGTTTGGATACTGCTTATTTTGCTAAAACTGAAAAATTATTGCTAAAAGTACTATAGATAAAGATTAAAGTTGGTTGAAATAGTATAGTAGGACCCATAAATAGTGCCAAAAAGTGCAGTGGGTCCATAAATAGTAGCAAAAATAAGCTAAATAGTGATATAATTTTAATTTTTCATTTCAATCTAAACACACACTAAGTCACTTTAGTCTGCCTTTATTTACTGTTGATTAATTTAAAATGCTATCAAATAAGGTACTTGTAATCTATTCTATCTATACTATAAAATCAAGCCTCTGACCAATATTTAAATTTTTTTAAAGTTCCCACATTTTTACACATCAACATTATTATTATATATATATATATATATATATATATATATATATATATTTCTAACCCAAAAACAAATTCGAATTCTTCTTCTTAAAAAAATAAAAATAAAAACTAAACAAAACCCTATGCTTCCCCTCTCCTTTTAGATCCTCTCATGTGACCATCTCCTTCCACCAAGATCAAAACCCTTTCCTTCAATAGAATCAAAACCAAAAAACCCCCCAAAACTCAAATCCTCTCATAGCCACCACCAATATCGTTGAGGAAGCTAGAAGCAATCCAAAAATCCTAATGCAACCTCTGAAGCAGGGCCTCTTCAATCTCAATCCCATCCAAGCCTCTCTTCCCCACAGTATCGATCTAAGGCAAATTTCAAGGTGAAAGTCATGAATTTGATTTGGTATTTGATGTTTACTATTAGTTAAAGCCATTTTTTGTTTGTTTGTGAACTTCATGGTGTTGAACGGCCAGCCAAGTCCAAAAAAGAAGAAGAAATTGTCAATTCTTTCACTTTATCGTATCTCTTATTTGGTGTTTTTACTTTTCTATTGATTTCAATATATGTTTTATATTGAAATATTAAGTTCTTTTTCTTTTTCTTTTTCCCCTTTTACTATGTATTGCCATTCTCAATATTGTTACTGACAATAATTCCTATTTTTGTATCTTTATGTTTTCATATGTTTGATGAAATGCTGATGAGAAGGATTAAGAAGAAAAATGATGATGAATTGATAAAATTTACTATTAGGTTTTTTCTTTTGTTTTGGATTTGATTTTGTGGACTTTTATTTGGATTCATGTGGCTCCTCTTGTAAACTTTATTTTTGGCTTATTGGGAATTTATTGATTCCAATTTTTATTGTAAATTTGGAATTTATAGGTCTAATTTGATCCAAGATGGAATCATAGTGATCTTTGAGATTGTGTATTTGAAATTTTATGGGAAATTGAGCAATTTGTACAAAAGATCAAAACCACAAATGAAACAAAAAATCTCAACCAAATGATCATGAGATTTTCTACCGTTTTAACAAATTAGAGACAATCACAATGATCTTTCAAAACATTACTATTTCAGATCTCTATTTTGGTGTTTTAGCTCTGCATGAAGCTGCAAGTAAGTTCATTTTATAAGTATCATATCATATGCCAAGGCTTTACATCTTCAAGGGATTTTTTTTTCCCAGTTGGATCTAAATGCAAAAAATGTATTCTTGCATAGTTATATTTCTTTTCCACTTACTGTAGTGTGCATATATTGCACATTTTTATATGAAATTGTTACTACTTTCTAGGCAAAGATTTTTGTATGGCTTTGATTTAAGAAGTGGTACAAATTCAAAATATTGTTATCTTCCTCTAGTAGTTTGAGAGCCTCCTCAAGCACGTCCAGTTATATTTTTACTTAATTTCATTCATTTTCAAATAAATGTACCTTCAAATAAAATAAATATATTTAATTTTTATTAACTAATCTCACACATAATACAGGTTAGCGACTAGTGATCTTAATATACAAGGACTTATTAGTAATTAATGGAGCCCAAGGGTTCAAAGTTTTCACCTTAACATTAGATTTCACATTATGGAAATCCTGCTTATGTTTTCACCTTAACAATTAATTTAAGGCGTAAATGCACTTTTAGTCTCTATATTTTGCACTTTTTCCATTTTGGTCCTTACATTTTATTTTTACCACTTTTAGTCCCTAAACCAATTAACGTGTGATATTTAGATCCTTTCCATCACCCAACTAACGGCAAAAATTGACGTGGCTGACGGTGGAATTAAAAAATAATATAATCACACACATTAATTAATTAAATTAAAAACAAACATTAAAACAAAAAAACAAAAAAATTATTAGTTTTTGGGAAGAACATGACTGTTCATATTCTTCTTGTTCTTCCCTAAACATGTTTAATTGCCCAGAAATTTAAAATAAGATTTAAAATAATGCATCGATGCCCTTGAGTCCTCTCTCTAATCATCAACATTTTCCCCAGAAAATCAAGAATTTCTTTCAAGCTAAACACTAAAATTCGTCACATTTAACAAACAAAACCCTTTTCTCTCTCTATTCTCAAACTCTCTTTCTCCTCACCCTCCATGGATGGAAAGTCTCTAATCTCAAAGTCTCTCTCTCTCTCTGTTCACTGTAGCTCCATAGCTGGAGCTCACAAGCTTGGCCTTCTTCTCCACCACACTCCATTGCTATCATGGTAGTGTGGGACCTAGTAGTTAGCCTTTCCGTCGTTGATGTGCAAGCAGCAGAGATAGGAAGCGATGAACGGTTCTTGATGGGCTTTGAGGAGCCGGTGGAGAAAACCATTAGGGAAGCCAAATGCGCTGAGGAGAAAGAAGTTGACATTTCTAGACATTTGGGGTTTGGGGTTTGTTGGAGATTTGGGTTTGGCATTTGCTGGACATTTCGCATTTTGAAATTTTTTCTGTTTTTAAGTTGTTAACTTGTTGTGGTATTGGAAGCTTCTTTGATTATGGTTTGGTTTGGGAGTGGATGAGTTGGGTGCTTTGCTGGGTTTCTATTCTTTGGATGGTTTGGTTTGGGAGTGGTTTCGTTGATGTGGTAGTGGATGATTTGATTCGGGGGTGGTGCTTTGCTAGTTGTTGGGTTTCTATTCTTTTGCTTGGGTTTGATCTTCATGTTCTTTGATTCGATGGTGTTGATTTGGGGTTTTTTTTTTTTTCCAGTGGGTTTTTTTGTGTTTGTTTGCCAAGAAAATTTATAGGTTTGAAAGCTAAGGTTTGCTTTACTGGGGATATGGGTTTGGGGTTTGGTTAGGATTTGGGTTTAGGGTTTGTTTTTTGTTGGAGATTGATTATAGGGAAGCACACAAAGAACATGAACATGTTCTTCTGAAAAAAATAATGAAAAGAAAAAAGAAAATAAAAAAAAGACAAGAAAGACATTTAATTAATTTATTTTGCTTTGATGTGTTTGATTATAAAGAAAGTATAAGAAAGGAAAAGAAAATGATAAGAAAATAAGGATTAATTTGGTAAGAATATGAATTATATACGGGGAAGAACATAAAGAACATATTCTGAAAAAAAAAATCATTTTAATTAAAAGAAAGTAAAATTTTTGTTTGAAAGAAAATAATTTTTTTATTTTTTTAATTAAAATTGAGTAATTAATTTTTTTTTTTAATTTTGGCATTTAAAAAATGCCAAATAATTTCTTTAATAATATTTTAATGCCCACCTCAGCCACCAAAGCTTTTCTTGTTAGTTGGCTGATGGTAAGGACTTAAATGTCACGCGTTAATTGGTTTAGGGACTGAAAGTGATAAAAACAAAATGTAGGATAAAAATAGAAAAAGTACAAAATGTAGGAACTAAAAATGCATTTACGCCTTAATTTAATAATAGACAATTACTTAATTATTTATTTATGGATGATGCCTTCTCAAAGGAGAGCAATCACAGGCTGTGGACTTTCAGTATTCTAAAATTTAAAGAGACGCCTAATCCGATGTCTGCAATACACTGCATAAATATTGATCTATACAGCTTACAACAATAGAACTAATCTTATCGTGGTACAAAGTAGAGGATAAGTAGACTAAAAACTAACTGCAGTTTCTATATTAAGCAAACGAGACTATATACAACATATGCAACAAAAGTTTCTATTTTCACTTCTCTACAACCCCAAGCAATCAGCAAGTTTTCAATTTGCCACTGGTCGAATTGGTCCCAACTATCCCAAGCATTGATCCAAAGTCTATTCTAAAAATTGCATGATACACAACTAATTCAGCGACCGCTTACGAGGATTGAATCAGTGCTAGACAAGTAAGCAGCAGAACCCTTGCCAGATGTTGACGGAATCGACAATAAGAAATCAAACGCTTCATGACCTTTAAAGGTACCAAAACAACCACCTTCATTTGGTAATTCTGGCAGATTAGCATTGCCATCCAAAAACTGCGTCACTTGCCTCATACTAGGCCTAGCTTCTGGCATTGACTGTGAGCAAAGCAGGCCTAATTTCAAAACCAACTTCATTTCCTCCACCACATAATTACCTTCCAATTCAGGATCACTTGCATCAAGGATAGATCCTTTTCTCCAGCACTCAAACACCCAGTCAACCAATATTACCTCTTCAGTAAGTCCTTGTTGCTCTACAGGCCTCCTTCCACAAGCCACCTCAAGCATGAAAGCCCCAAAAGCAAACACATCAGTGCAAGCGGTTGCCCTTCTTGTTCTAGTAAGCTCTGGAGCCAAATAACCCACAGTCCCCACCACATGGGTTGTTTGAGGATTGTCACCGTGGTCGCATAATCTTGCAAGGCCAAAATCTCCTAGCCTTCCATTTAATTCAGCATCTAATAAAACATTGCTTGCTTTTACATCTCTGTGTAGAACAACCTGTTCCCACTCTTCATGGAGGTAGAGAAGGACAGATGCTACTCCTTTGAGGATTCGAAATCGTTGAAGCCAATCAAGGTTTGAATTTTCTTTTCCATATAAGAACTTGTCAAGGCTTCCGTTGGGCATATAGTCATAGACCAAGAGGAGTTCACCCTTTCGCCGGCAGTATCCTAGGAGCTGCACCAAGTTCCTGTGCCTCAGCCTGCCCAAGCTAATGATTTCAGACACAAATTCCTTCATCCCTTGTTTTGAATCATGGGAGACTTTCTTGACTGCAATTTGTCTATTGGAAGAAGAAAGTGTTCCTTTATAAACCTTTCCAAAACCTCCAGCTCCAAGAAGCTCTTTGTCTGAGAAACCCTTGGTTGCTTTGTAGAGATTCTTGTAGATGAACCTGTGAGGACCATACTCGCTTTCCCAATCTTCACGTATTTCTTCATATTTCTTCCTCCTCCAAATAAAAGTTGCTCCACTGACCAATACTACCAGCACAACCACAACTGCTATGAGAGAAATTATGATGATTCTTACTGGATTCTCTTTACTTTTCCTCTGTCGGGGAGGTTGAGGAAGCTTCGAAACATCAAGGCTTTGTGCTTGTCCACTTTTATTAAAGCTCCATCCAAGAATATAGTGGTCACTTGCAACTGCACCAGTGGCTGCAGAGAAACCAATATACATAGATTCCAAAAGATATTGGGACAGATCAATGTGTTTTGACAAGAGAGGCCGGTTTGGTTTTGGGATGCTGGTTGGGGCTAGTGTAACATTCAGTAACTTTTCTGTTTCGTTGTAGTCTATCCAAAGATGCATTGGGTTGCCACTCATTAGCTCCATGCTTCTGTTCTTCCCTTCTTGACCAGAAAAGTAGGTTGCAGGAGCTGATTCATTCGATACCAGACCATTCACATCAATTCCCACATGGTTACTGTCTATATCTTGTACATCAGGACTTTTAACAGTATCAAGCTCAATGGCTAATATGTTGTTTGTTGGACTGCCATTATTTGAGGTATTGAAGATTCCTAGATACTGGCTGGCTACACCATAGGTGAATTCCTGCGAGGGACTGATGACGAAGGCAAGGCCATGCCCACCCAACATTGGCATTTGAGGAACTATTGCAAATACAAAGTTCGTGGAAAATGAAAGAGACCGAGGTAAAACAGAAGAAGAAGAAGAATTTTTGAATTCTAAAGGAAGTGGGGAGAATGCATAACCAACTTGTTGGTTTGAAGTGTTGGTGAGTTGCAACAGACCATTGGAGTGGATTTTTGCAATTCCATCTAGACGCAGATTTGTTTGATTGAAGCCATTATAGATGAACTGGTCCTTTTGAGCAGACATGAATGGAAGTTTAAAGATGCAGTAGAGAGTTACCAGAAAGGGAAGTGATATAACCACAGTCGCCATTAAGAAAAAGTGGGGAAAGGGGTTCATCTCCGAGAATACAGAGCTTTTGCTTGTTTAAAAAGTCACAAACTCCCAGAAAATGGCTTTTTTTTCTTTCTTTTTTCTTTTTTCTTTTTTTCTTTTTTTCTTTTTTCGTTTTTTCATTCTTTGGCCCAATTATTTTTTATTTCAAATTGTTTAGAATGGTGTGGGTCCACCCTGCTGAGGCAGTCATAACAATCTTTCTCAGCCAACAACTATATGATGAGGAAAATGATTTTGCAATTTTGATGGCTCCGGAGTCATTCTCATCATTTTAAGTACAAAAGAGGCATGAGTTTTTCCTCTCTTTTTAAAAAAAAATATATTTTTCTGAATAGCATTTCATTCAAAAACAAGATTACACACTGCTAGAAGGCTACAAAAAGAGTTATAAGATTTTAACTGAATATCACAAGCTGCAAACCTCTTATATTAGACAAAACCAAAAATGTATAAAGTACAATTTGTCATAAACAAAATGAACGAACATAAAAATAAAATACTAGAAGAAATATTCTAATTACATAAGTAGCCTTTACTTTCTTACAAGAAGCCAAATTTTCTGTTACATCAGATAGGATGAGCTTGTGTATGGTTTCATTTACCCTGAATTTAGTCTTATGCTACCTATATTTCTCTTAATCCACACATGGTAAGTAAGAACACGAAAAATGGTTGTTTGAATCCCTTTTTGACTTCATAAACACAAAGTATACTGTCTCTGTCTTTCCTTAGCACACCAATTTGGAATATTGTTTACTAGGACCTTAGCATTGCTTGAAATGAACATAAGAAAATTTCTAGAAACTAAAATTTTCAACGCAAAAGATAATTGTGTATACAGGATTTTGGGGAGATGTATCTTGGGAAGGTTTCTTTTTCATGCTCTAGGATCCTAAAACTATACTTGCAAAATAAAAATTATATATAATTATTTTAAAACTAAAATGTTTTGTCTACCTAACAAAATATTGACCACTTTAACTTGAGAATCCCGAAAATAATCATAACCCCAAACATAATCATTAATCCTTAATCCCTTGAACAAAAAAATTAAAAGCATAACAATAAAAATTAGAGAAATTTTATCCACACAATAAAATTTCACAACATTTTCACAACACCCTTGTATTTAATTATGGTGGTCCTAGTCTAATATTTTATTAATCTTATATTGACCTATAATGGGCTAACATCTTAGTTATTGTGAAAATATTGTAACAATTTGTTGTGCTTCTCAATGGTGTTGGCAGCTCTGTTCTCCTCAACACCTCGACTCACAGTCACTAAAAATATTATATGTTGCTCTCTGCCTCTCTCTCTCTCTCCCCCCTCATTTTTCTTTGCTCTATTGTTGTTTCAAACTCTCTCTCACTTTATTACTCTTATCTTAGAGTTTTAGTTCTCGCTTTATCTTTTATCGGTCCATTTTCTCTTTTTTTTCATTTTGTTATTAGAGGATTGTAAAACTTCATGTATTTTTCTATGTGTGTGTGTGTGTTTTTAGCGATGATGATATATTCAAATTCTCTTTTTATAAGATTTTTTATAATTTAAATTTCTTAATAAATACGCTAGATTTCTAGAGCCGCAACAACCTGCGAGCAACTTTTTTTTTTCCTTCAATAATTCTGAACTTCTGATCAACTTCCTATACCAATTTGATCTATTAGAACCACCCTAAATATATACTTCACAAGAGATTTATTTAGGTTGTGGCACTTGAAAATAAATTAAATTGCTTTTAAAGTGAATCTTTTGTAAGAATAACTTTTCAAGACTAGCAATTTGGTCAAAAATTTACTGATCATCTTTGATTTCAATTTTCCAGGCTGTGGCCTTCTCCTTCTACCGAATGTTCCTCCAAATGATAAGTAAAAGAAAGTGAAGGTTTTGGATATTAAGGTTTTGATGCAAAAAAAATCAACCAATTATGCTTTGATTGTGTCAAAAATTTGAAGGTAACACTGAAATAAACAATAGAAAGACTTTTAAAAATTATATGTATATAAAATATAGATAAAGTGCCAATTTGAAATACACTTATAAGCTAGCTTGTTGCTTATTGTTCATACTATTTACAGGTTCCACATGCCTCACTTACTTACTTTATTTAACTTTTACATTTTATCTACAGTACTTTTAGCAAAAAGCTAGACAAGTTGTTCCTAAATGGACACTAAATTTCTTGGTAGTGAATCGTTTGTAGCAAGTACTAGTCTAGTTGACTTTCTAAATTTCTTTTACATTTTATCGACAGTACTTTTAGCAAAAAGCTAGACAAGTTGTTCCTAAATGGACACTAAATTTCTTGGTAGTGAATCGTTTGTAGCAAGTACTTTGTAGCAAGTACTAGTCTAGTCGACTTTCTACAGTGTTCCTCCATATGTTTAGTAACAGAAAAGTGAAGGTTTTGGATATTGTAGATTTGGTAGATCTAGGGTCTGTTAGGAATTCTCTTATTTTGTTGAAACTAAAAATTTTTTGCTGAAAGTGTTGTAAATAAAGGTAAAAGTTAGCTAAAATAGTACAGTGAGAGTGTGGGACCCATGAATAGTACTAAAAGGTGCAGTGAGACCCATGAGTAGTAGCAAAAATAAGCTAAATAGTAAAATTTGGAGCCAAACGCACACCTAGTAAGTTAAGGGTTGGAAAACCATGACAAATTGTAAGTTTTATTAAGTTAGAATGTGTGTTTTCAAGTTCAAGGAAAAGACCCAAGTTTTGCTCAAGGAAAAAGGAGTTTTCAGATTCTTAACACATACTTGAAAATTGTTAACATATAGCTAATACATCCTCCATCGATCGAGAATCACATAATCTATTTCTAAAATGGCCCATTAGGTCATCTCTTTGAACCCTAATTCGTGTTGTACTTTCCAGATTACATAGGGACATATTGGCATTGCCTAAAATGTGTGTGTGTGTGTGTGTGTGTGTGAGAGCACTTTTTTGCACAAAAGAGATCTAAACCCTAATTCTCTCTATTTTACTATTATATTAGAGTTTAAGAAGTAGATCTAAAGACTCTATCCTTGGAAATCGATGATCAAGGTTGAAGTCACAGTGTTATCCCAGTGCTACAATTGAGGAGTAAAGCATCAAGAGATTCTTGGAATCAGTCGGAGGTTTTGGTCAAACACAGGTGCTTCCACCATGAAGACTTCCATTTGGTTAAAGAGTTCAGATGTTCTACAATAGTAAAAGGTTTTACATGTAAGTTGTCTACAAGTCGTAAAATCTAGGAAAATGTTTTTCCTTTAATTGTGAAACTTCTCTTATCATAATGGATTATCTTATTGAGGAAGGTTTACCTCAAAGTGTTTTTTCCGTTGTAGTGTTTTCCATTGGTTTTCCACTTTGTCATCATACCACCACCTCATTGTGATTGCTTTTGCACAATTAGTGACATCTACTTGATATGCATCATATGCTTTAATTGTTTACCTATAATTGATAAATTGGCATAACCATATTAACTGGAATAATTTGTTTCATTTACTATGTAATCAACAACCAAGGTCTAAATAACCCAACAAGATTCAATGCAAATAAAATAAAAATAAAAATAAAAATTCAACCTTCTGCTTTCTTTATGTCCAAAATTTCAAGGTAACACTAAAAGCAACAGAAGACTATTAAAACTTTTAGGTCTTTCTCATTCTTCACATAATAAAGAAAAAATGCAAAACTTTACACTTCTTACAATAGATTAATATTGGATTAAATCCTTGCAAAATCTACAATTTGATTTTGTGAAGGGATCTTTGGGTTATATATTTCTTAATATTGTGACCAAATTGTTTTCTCGCTATTCCATGTTTCTTTTTGCTTTTGAAATTTTGCAATTCAAAATTATGTTGTCAAGAGTTTATAATTTATGGGAGAAAATTTTGCACTTTATGGTATGTTTGGATACCGCTTATTTTGTTGAAACTAAAAAATTATTGGTAAAAGTACTGTAGAAAAAGATTAAAGTTAGTTGAAATAGTACAGTAGGACTCATAAATAGTGCCAAAAAGTGAAGTGGGGCCATGAATGGTAGCAAAAATAAGCTGAATAGTAAAATAATTTTAATTTTTCATTTCAATCCAAATGCACACTAAGTCCCTTCAGTCTATCTTTATTTACTGTTGATTAATTTAAAATGCTATTAAATAAGGTACTTGTAATCTATTCTATATATACTATAAAATCAAGCCTCTAACCAATATTTAAATTTTTTTAAATTTCCCACATTTTTACACATCAACATTAATATATATATATATATATATATATATTTCTAACCCAAAAAGAAAACCCCAGTCTTCTTCTAAAAAAAAAGTAAAAACTAAACAAAACCCTATGCTTCCCCTCTCCTTTTAGATCCTCTCATGTGACCATCTCCTTCCCCCAAAATCAAAACCCTCTCCTTCCCCAGAATCAAAACCAAAAAAACCCCCCAAAACTTAAATCCTCTCATAGCCACCGCCAATATCGTTAAGGAAGCTAGAAGCAATCCAAAAATCCTAATGCAACCTCTAAAGTAGGGCCTCTTCAATCTCAATCCCATCCAAGCCTCTCTTCCCCACGGTATCAATGTAAGGCAAATTTCAAGGTGAAAGTCGTGAATTTGATTTGGTATTTGATGTTTACTATTAGTTAAAGCCGAAAATATACAGAAAGACACAAAATATAGAGGAAGATACAAAAATTCAAAGGGGGTGTAAGAAGATTATTATGGAAGTTGATTGAGAATGTAAACAGCTAACAATACATACAATATTACTGGAAGATGTGGAATAGAACAGGATACTCTATACAACAAACTTACTGATATTATTAGATTGAAATGGTTTTTACATATGACATGGGAATTTTACATAAGGAGGAAGGAAGGGAGGATTTCTGAAACTCTAAGGCTCTATATCCCTCCTTCATACACTGATGTTCTATTTATAGCACTCGGAACTCAAACTACAATTCAACATATTTTACAAGCAATTATTTTGCCGACAACACAGTAGAATGCATGGGCTTGACAAAGCATCATAATGTCTTTTGGTAGGAGTTGTTGGAAATGATAAAAGCTGAACTTGATAAAAGCTAGTGGCAATGATAAAAGCTGAACTTGATAAAAGATAGTGGCAATGATAAAAGTTGCTACCATACGGAGGAGTGAATCCTACCAATAGATAAAGATGCCATTTTCGTCCTTTTTTTTTTTAAGTGTTGAACACAATTAGTCCCATCCATCTCTTCCTTGGAACCAATTATCATCAATATCCAGATCTGGGTCATGATTGTCATAATAAGGGTCATTGTTATCTCTTATTTGGTGTTTTTACTTGTCGACAAAGGCATGCAGCCCATTCTCAAACATTGGAAGATTTCTTTACAATTATTCATAATGAATTCCTTAGGGCACCAACACAATACACAGAAGTTGCACGAGTAGAATTTCTTGCCATGAAATGCTGTTTATTTGAAAGGAGAGATTTAGAAAGACACTTTGATCGGATGTCAAGGCGATTTTATGCCATCAATGGCATGGATGATGTGAATATCAAGCGGACTTTTCTCAATTCTCTTCCAAAACCATTGGGAGACGAAACCCTTCGAATGATGAATATCCAAAGAATAACTTTGAATCAAGCCTCATTGGGATAAATTTATCATCATATGCTTATTGGCCTGGAAAAGCTCTACAACCAAAGGAAATTCCTTTCAAAAATGGAAAAGATTCACAATAAACTTAAGGACAGCTGCAAGAGGAAAGATTTACAGAAAAAATGTCATGAAAAAAAGCTGTGATTATACAATAAAAAAGAGAAGCCACTTCAGGAAGTATTCTTTAAAGAAGAAATACCAAGCAGAACCAAAGAAAAGGTTTTTCAGGAATAAGAAATGGAGATTCCTCAAGAAAAAGCAGTTTAGAGGAAAGACTTCCAAAGTCTGCTTTGTATGTAGAAAACTAGGACATTTTGCAAAAAACTACCCGAAGAGAGAAAAGGCAGCAAAGCTTCTTGAGCAAGCCCAGATTCATGCAGAAGACACTCCCTTTCTTGATGTAGAATCACTCTATTCGTTAGATGACAAATATTCTCCTCAAGCCCTAGTAGTCATGGGATACTCTACAACAGAAGAAGACTCAAATTCTGAATTAGTGGCCTGGGATCCAAAAATTCAAGCCATCTATACTTCTCAGCCTACTTTAGTCTCTTTGGCAAGCCCCATTCCTATTGCCCAAGTTCACATTCTCCTTGACTCATATTCTAGACCTACCCCTGTCATTGCCCTTTTTGATACTGGAGTAGCAGCAACAATCATTCATCCCAAAATTTTACCTGAAGAATTATGGTTACCTCATTACCAGATGTTTTGTGCAACAAATGGAGAAACATTCCCAATCACAAAAAAAAGTAAACACATACTCATCAGAATTTTCCCAATCCTCACCATAAAACATCAGGTTTTTGGATCACCTCTCATTGGTAGAGACCTTCTTATAGGCTTTGATAGTCATCAAAAGGACTTTCACATAAACAACATCACCTTACTTGGACCCAAGTTCCTCACTTGTTTGTTGTTGATCCTTATGATTCCCTAAGACTCCAGATCATTAATGATTGTTATGCAAATAGCCATTCTGAGTTCTTACAAAAAAAAAAATCCAAATCCCTTGTGGATGAACCTAGACTTTTTCATGCACCTTCCCTTTAAAAAGAATGAAGATGTCAATCCTATAAAAGCCAGCCACAGAGAAATGAATCCAGAACATTTAGCTCTAGCCAAACAAGAGATCTCCACACTCCTCACTGAAGGACTCATTGAACCCACTTCTTCCCCGTGGGCTTGTGAAGGCTTTTATGTTAACAAGCATGCTGAGCAAATTTGAGGAAAACTCAAATTGGTAATCAACTACGAAGATCTCAATCATTTTCTAGCAGATGATAAGTTTCCTTTGCCAAACAAAAGTGCTCTTTTCCAGCATCTTTCAAATGCAAAAGTGTTCTCAAAATTTGATCTTAAAGCAAGATTTTGGCAGTTAGGAATCCATCCAAAAGACAGATACAAAACAACATTTTGCATCCTAGATCATCATTACCAGTGGACGGTTATGCCCTTTGGACTAAAAAATGCTCCATCTCAGTTCCAAAAAACAATGGCGACCTTGTTTCAACCTCTCTTGGCAAATGCATTGATCTATGTAGATGATATTCTTCTCTTCTTAAAAGATGCAGATTCTCATGAAAAATTGCTCGTTGAATTTTACAATTTAGTGAAATCCCAAGGAATTATGCTCTTAGAGAAAAAAATGGTCATTGGGCAAACATCAATAGAGTTTTTGGGGATGACTATTTCAAATGGAAAGTATACTCTACAGCCACATATTGCTACCTCTCTTAAAGAGTTTCCAAACAAGCTTTCTACTGCCAAACAGATACAACAATTTCTTGGAATTGTTAATTATATGTCTGATTTCATACCAAAGATTTCCAAGTACAGAAACTGTCTAGCTCAACTCTTGAAGAACCCCCCAGAATGGGATTCAACCCATACAAAAGCAGTTCAACAATTGAAAACATTGGTAGAAAAGCTTCCTCCATTGCAAATTCTAGGACCAGGCAAGCGTGTACTACAAATAGATGCCAGTGATAAATACTGGGCAGCAGCTCTTTTTGAAGAAACTGAGGGAAAAAGGAATATTTGTGGACATAAAAGTGGTGCATTAAACAGCTAACAATACATACAATATTACTGGAAGATGTGGAATAGAACAGGATACTATATACAACAAACTTACTGATATTGTTAGATTGAAAAGGGTTTTTACATATGACATGGGAATTTTACATAAGGAGGAAGGAAGGGAGGAGTTCTGAAACTCTAAGGCTCTATATCCTTCCTTCATTTACTTATGTTCTATTTATAGCACTCGAAACTCAAACTACAATTCAACATATTTTACAAGCAATTATTTTGCCGACAACACAGTAGAATGCATGGGCTTGACAAAGCATCATAATGTCTTCTGGTAGGAGTTGTTGGAAATGATAAAAGCTGAACTTGATAAAAGCTAGTGGTAATGATAAAAGTTGCTACCATACAGAGGAGTGAATGCTACCAATAGCTAAAGATGCCATTTTCATCCCTTTTTTTTTTAAGTGTTAAACACAATTAGTCCCATCCATCTCTTCCTTGGAACCAATCATCATCAATATCCAGATCTGGGTCATGATTGTCATAATAAAGGGTCATTTTTATTAGAATTTGTTGTTTTTACTTTTCTATTGATTTCAATATATGTTTTATATTGAAATATTAAGTTCTTTTTCTTTTTCCCCTTTTACTATGTATTGTCATCCTCAATTTTGTTACCAACAATAATTCCAATTTTTGTATCTTTCTGTTTTCATATGTTTGACGAAATGCTAATAAGAAGGGTTAAGAAGAAAAATGATGATGAAATGATAAAAATTACTATTAGGTTTTTTCTTTTGTTTTGCATTTAATTTTGTGGACTTTTATTTGGATTCATGTGGCTCCTCTTATAAACTTGATTTTTGGCTTATTGGGAATTTATTGATTCCAATTTTTATTGGAAATTTGGAATTTATAGGTTCTAATCTGATCCAAGTTGGAATCATAGTGATCTTTGAGGTTGTGTATTTGAAATTTTATGGGAAATTGAGCAATTAGTACAAAAGATCAAAACCACAAATGAAGCAAAAATCTCAACCAAATGATCATGAGATTTTCTGCCGTTTTAACAAATTAGAGACAATCACAATGATCTTTCAAAACATTACTATATCAAATCTCTATGTTGGTATTTCAACTCTTCATGAAGCTGCAAGCAAGTTCATTTTATAGGTATCATATCATATGCCAAGGCTTTGCATCTTCAAGGGATCTTTTTTTCCTAGTTGGATCTAAATGCAAAATAATGTATTCTTGCATAGTTATATTTCTTTTCCACTTACTGTAGTGTGCATATATTGCACATTTTTATATGAAATTGTTACTACTTTCTAGACAAAGATTTTTGTATGGCTTTGATTCAAGAAGCAGTACAAATTCAAAATATTGTTATATTCCTCTGGCAGTTTGAGAACCTCCTCAAGCACGTACAGTTATATTTTTACTTAATTTCATTCATTTTCTAATAAATGTACCTTCAAATAAAATAAATATATTTAATTTTTATTAACTAATCACATGCATAACACAGGTTAGCGACTAGTGATCTTAATATGCAAGGACTTATTTGTAATTAATGGAGCCCAAGGGTTTAAAGTTTTCACCTTAACATTAGATTTAGGGCTGTAAACGAGCCAAGCTTTGTCGAGTAGTGATTGTTCAAGCTCGGCTCAACAGCAAAAGTAGAATGTTCAAGCTTGGCTTGAGCTTGATATGAGTTTACAAATGATGTTCAAGCTTGAGCTTGTTATAAAGTGAAAGCTCAAAAATGTGTTAAAACACAAGAGCTTGTTTAGACCCCCAATTAAAAAAATACGGCTAGATTGCTTTTACTCTAACTTATCTAAGTACGGAAATAAGAGTAAAGGAAATGCAATCAACCAATACTACTCTAGTGCATAAACATGAACAACAAACCATAAAAGTAAAGCACAAGAATAAGGGAAGAGAGATGCAAACACAAGATAACATGGCGATGTATTATAGAAGAGGAAACCGAAGAACTCGTCGAAAAACCTCTCCATCACCTTCCAAGCGGTAAATCGATCCACTAGACAATAAGTTGGGATACACGAATAGTAAGAGACCCTCCAAGACTAATCTACCCAAAATACCTAAGCCCTCCAAGCTCTTACTCCAACAAGGCTTCTCGGAACTGTGTCTTGTCTAGCTTTCTGGATCCTGCAATACGATTGATTGCATCCGTTAAGCCTCATTGGCTTCTTTTGGCAAATCCCCAAAGCTTCTCAAACTCCAAAACACTCTCTACACTCTGAATAGGTGTGGGTTGTGTTTGGGTACAAATTTTCTCTCAAGATATGACAATGGGAGATGGAAGGAGAAGAGGCTAGAATGATTTCTCACTAAGGATGAGTAGCTCTCTCTCTAAAAGATGGGTGTGTGTGTTGTAGAAAACCTATCTAGGGTTTTTCTCTCTGAATGGCCTCCTTTACTTTTGTGGGTAATGAGGGTATATCTAGTTTGTGTGAAGGGTAAAAAAGTCACACTTAAAAATCCTTCAGGCAGAGAGTTTCATAGATATCTCGCGATAAGGCCTTACCTGCGAGACACTCGCGAAATCCTCCAAGCTGGCATGACTCTTCAGCTTGTAGGATGTGCTTCTCACGTGGCTCTGTCATGGGTTAGCTTCTAGTGAGACACTCGCGAAATCCACTGATTCTTCACTTTAAGCTCGATTCTTCACCAACTTAATACTAAACTCAATACATTAAAATCCCACAAAATACAAGGAACAAAATTAAAACAATTACAGCACTTTTTGTTATGGAATAAAGCCAACACTAAAACATAGTTGTAAATCACAAATTTACATAAAGTATAAAAGCTTGAGCTCGGCTTGGCTTGGCTTGACTTGGTTCATTAGTCAAGCCAAGCTCGAGCTCTATATCAAGCCCAAACTCAAGCTCAATATCATGTTTTTAAGCTTGAGATCCAACACAAGTATATTATCAAACCTACATCAAGTTTTTATCCAGCCTATTTTGTTTGGATGAGTGGTCTCAACTTATAATTAATTAAAGTGTTAGAATTATATGAGTTTATATGTCAAGCTCATATCAATTTTATTACCAAACTCATAAATAAGTCTAAGCTCAACTTGTTTTGTTACTTTTGTATCGAGATTTGGTGTTCACAAGTTTGTTCATGAACAATACCTTTTTATTCAGGCTCAGCTCGTTTATTAAGCAATCCTAAAACTAAAGTTTAAGCTTGGCTTGTTTATAAACAAACATGAACAAGCTTTTTATCAAACCAAGCTCTAATTGTTTATGAACGGTTTGGTTCATTTACAACTCTAATTAGATTTCACATTATGGAAATCCTTCTTATGCTTTCACCTTAACCATTAATTTAATATAATAGACAATTACTTAATTATTTATTAATGGATGATGCCTTCTTAAAGGAGAGCAATCACAGGCTGTGGACTTTCAGTATTCTAAAATTCAAAGAGACGCCTAATCCGATTTCTGCAATACACTACATAAATATTGATCTATACAGCTTACAACAATAGAACTAATCTTATCGTAGTACTAAGTAGAGGATAACTAGACTAATAACTAACTGCAGTTTCTATATTAAGCAAAAGGGACTATATACAACATATGCGACAAAAGTTTCTATTTTCACTTCTCTACAACCCCAAGCAATCAGCAAGTTTTCAATTTGCCACTGGTCGAATTGGTCCCAACTATCCCAAGCATTGATCCAAAGTCTATTCTAAAAATTGCATGATACACAACTAATTCAGCGACCGCTTATAAGGATTGAATCAGTGCTAGACAAGGAAGCAGCAGAACCCTTGCCAGATGTTGACGGAATCGACAATAAGAAATCAAATGCTTCATTACCTTTAAATGTCCCAAAACAACCTCCTTCATTTGGTAATTCTGGAAGATTAGCATTGCCATCCAAAAACTGCGTCACTTGCCTCATACTAGGCCTAGCTGCTGGCATTGACTGTGAGCAAAGCAGGCCTAGTTTCAAAACCAACTTCATTTCCTCCACCACATAATTACCTTCCAATCGAGGATCACTTGCATCAAGGATAGATCCTTTTCTCCAGCACTCAAGCACCCAGTCAACCAATATTACCTCTTCAGTAAGTCCTTGTTGCTCTACAGGCCTCCTTCCACAAGCCACCTCAAGCATGAAAGCCCCAAAAGCAAACACATCAGTGCAAGTGGTTGCCCTTCTTGTTCTAGTAAGCTCTGGAGCCAAATAACCCACAGTCCCAACCACGTGGGTTGTTTGAGGATTGGCACCGTGGTCATATAATCTGGAAAGTCCAAAATCTCCTAGTCTTCCATTTAATTCAGCATCTAATAGAACATTGCTTGCTTTTATATCCCTGTGTAGAACAACCTGTTCCCAATCTTCATGGAGGTAAAGAAGGCCAGATGCTACTCCTCTGAGGATTCGAAATCGTTGGAGCCAGTTAAGGTTTGGTTTTTCATTGCTATATAAGAACTTATCAAGGCTTCTGTTTGGCATATAATCATAGACCAAAAGGAGTTCACCTTGTCGCCGGCAGTATCCTAGGAGCTGCACCAAGTTCCTGTGCCTCACCCTTCCAATGCTAATGATTTCAGCCACAAATTCCTTTATCCCTTGTTTGGAATCATGGGAGACTTTCTTGACTGCAATTTGTATATTGGAAGAAGGAAGAATTCCTCTATAAACCTTTCCAAAACCTCCTGCTCCAAGAAGCTCTTTGTCTGAGAAACCTTTGGTTGCTTTGTAGAGATTCTTATAGATGAACCTGTGAGGACCATACTCCCGTTCCCAATCTTCACGTATTTCTTCATACTTCTCCCTTCTTATAATGTAAGCAGCACCAGTAATTGTTATTAGCACAAGTATTACTGCTATGACCGAAACCAGGATCATTAGTCCCGGTATCTCTTTTGCTTTCCGTGGTTGAGGAAGTGGGGGAAGCTTCGAAACATCAAGGCTTTGTGCTTGTCCACTTTTATTAAAGCTCCATCCAAGAACATAGTGGTCGCTTGGAACAAGTGTGCCAGTGGCTGAAGAGAAACCAACATACATAGATTCCAAGAGATACTGAGACAGATCAATAGGTTTTGACATGAGAGGCCGGTTTGGTTTTGGGATTCCATTCGGGGCTAGTGTTACACTCAGTAACTTTTCTGCCTCATCATAGTCTATCCAAAGATGCATTGGATTTCCACTTGTGAGCCCCAAGCTTATATTCTTCCCTTCTTTATTGGAAAAATACATTGCAGAAGCTGAATCAGTTGAGTTCAGGCTATTCACATCGATTCCCACATGATTTTTATCAATGTCTCCAAATTCTGGATTCAGAGCAGTGTCAAGCTCGATGGCCAAAATGTGGTTTGAAGTAAGGCCTTCATTTGAAGAATTGAAGAGTCCTAGATACTGATTTCCTACAACGTTGGTGAAGTTACTTGATGGACTGATGGTGAAGGCCATGCCGTGACCTCCAACATTTGGCACTTGTGGAACAATGGCAAATAAAAAGTTTGTAGAAAATGAGAGAGATGGACTTGATCCTGAGGAGGTTGTGTTGAATTTTAAAGGAAATTGGAAGAAAGCATGACCAACTTGCGGGTATGAAATGTTTACGGTATTGGTTAGCAGCAGTAGGCCATTGCTGGTAATTTTAGCAGATCCATCAAGATGCAGCTTGGCTTGAAGGAAGCCATTGTAGATGAATTGGTTTTCATTTTGAGCAAAGGCCAGAGGAATATTGGAAAAATAGAGAATTATCAGAAAGTGAAGTGATCTAAGGATTGTAGCCATTGGGAAAAGTTGGAAAAGGCTCATTTTTTTTTTTTTTTGAAGAGAAGGCTTTTGGTTATTTTGAAAGTCTCAGACTCAGAGAAATGAGTCTTCTTCTTTCCCCAAGTTAAACATCAGTATGTATGTTGCCATAGTCGTGGGCTAACCAAACAATTTAGTCAGAAAGTAGATAAGAGTGTCAAATTCTCTATTTCTTCTGCTAGCTTAAATTCTTTATATTCCGTCAATTGGTCAATGAGATGTAATCATGTTTGTAATGTTTGGTAGAACTCTTATCTATCAATCAGCAACAAACTTTGACACCGCTGCTAGGAGCAGTCATGGTTGCTGCCAGAATTGACTCTAAGCAACGTCTAGGCTTCTAGATGCTTGGTTATTTACATGCTGTCTGAAAATGGAAGGACTTATTTATCTGTATTGCTGCCAATCTCAATAAAGAGAAGTATTTCTGAATTTTATCATAATTAGTGCTCTATTTTTCATCACAGTTGCGGTTGTCTGCACTACTGATTTCTGGTAGAAATTTTGGTACTGTACCTCTTTTCTGCAAATTTCTCCTTTCTAATAGGTTAATCAGTTTGTGTTATGACTTATGAACTTAACACGGGTGCGTATGCAATGCACTTGTGAAGATACATACACACTCAAAGAGAGAGAGACCATTCTTTTAAGTCTCTTGGACTTGAATATGTTAAAGAGCAATGATCCTTCAAGGTGTGCCAGTGCCATTGCAAGTTTAGAGAATGGGTTCCTATTAAATGAAATTTTTTTCATTGGAGGAAAAAAAAAGACTTTTTAAAAGACTTTTTAAAAAGTAATAGGGAAAAAAAAAATTGAATAAAATTTAGCTACAAACTTGGTCGTAGCTAATGACTACAACTCATACTAAAAAAATTAATATGATTACATATTTTGAAAATATAACCGTTAGATTGCATGTTCTTTATGTCCTTAACACGCATGTCAAATTTCGTATCTATCGAATGTTATTTACTATTTGATTCATAAACTTATTTTGTATGCATAATTTTAGACTATAAAAACTTGAAATTTAAACATTTGATTGATGGTATATATAGTTATTGATCTTTGATTTTTTGGAAATTTTACAAGCATGGAGAATATAAGAAAAAAATGTAATCTAATGATGATTTTGTCAAAATTCACATCTAATGTTTTTGTCCGCAAAGTTTTTGTCTTATGCTACCGATATATATTTCTCTTAGTCCACACATGGTCAGTACGAACAGCCGAGCAGGAAAAATGGTTGTTTTGATCCCTTATTGAATTCATACACACAAAGGACGGAATGATATCTCTGCTATTCCTTAGCACACCATTTTAGAAAAGTGTATAGGACCTTAGCATCGCTTGAAATGAACAAAAGAAAATTCTAGAAATTAAAATTTTCCATGTGAAAGATACTTGTGCATACAAGATCTTGGGAAGGTTGCTTTTCCATGCTATAGGCATCTGTGAGCAACTATTTGTTACTTCAATGGTTCAGATCAAACTCTTATTTCAATTTGATCTATTAGAAGCAGTCAAAACATATACTTCACAAGAAATTTATTTGGACAGTGGCATTTGAAAATAGATTACATGGCTTTTAAAGTGAATCTTTTGTAGAAATAAGTCAATAACGTTTCAAGACTGGCAATTCAGTTGAAAATTTACAGGTCATTTTAGTTTAGATTTTACAGGCAGTGGTCTTGTACTTCCACAGTTCTATTGAATGTTTCTCCATATGATGTGTAAAAGAAAATGAAGGTTTTGGATATTAAGGATTTAATTAATGCTCCTTAAAAAAAAAAAAAAATCAAAATCAACCATTTGTGCCTTCATTGTGTTCAAAATCTCAAGGTAACACTGAAATAAGATATAGAAGACTACTAAAATTATACATACTATTTGCAGACTTGTGCAATGCGCCGGAAAATGAAAATATTTTGTAATGGAGTATTTTATATGAATAAATAGGTTATCTATAACAAATAGTATGCAATTTGAAAGTGTTTCTAGTTTGCATTATTTTTTAGTATAATATAATGTATTTATAATTAATGGAATAAAAAGTTTAAATTTCATAATCATACTGGGTCCGTTTGGATTGGACTTATTGTTGCTGAAACTGAAAATTGAAAACTGAAAACACTGTAGCAAATAAGTTGTAAAAACGTGGGTGATTAATTTGGTTGAAAGCACTGTAGCTCAGCTGAAAGTACTGTAGCGTATAAATTCCAAAATTTTACTCGCTGGTCTTTTTTTCCACTTCTTTTTTTTCCGCTCCTCACCCTAGCTAAGCCTGTGCCTTCGGAGAGTTCCTCGCCCACCAGAGATTGATGAAAGAAGACCTACATCGGTCCGACGCCGGCGAAGAGCCCAGGTGAGAAATCCAACTTTGTGGAAGACAACCCCAGTCCGACGCCGGCGTATTCTCTTCCTTCCAGAAACCCATTTCACCCTCTTCCCCACCGTCCCTCAAGCTTCGACCCATGACTCCTCTCTTCCCATAAATATATGGGAATGTAAATTGATCGATTTTTCTAGTGTTAGTGCTATCTGCAAATGGATGTCATATTACCCAGTAGTCAAGGTATTTTTTCCCCTTTCCGTGGTTGAATTTGAAAGCACACAGTTTCATGTTATAAGATTAGCATGTTTGATTTTAAAATTTGTTGGATTTGCAAAAATGAACTGGAAGAGGTCTTGTAAGGCTTAGCAAGGAATAAAATTTGTTGGATTTTATTCCTCATACTCTGGTAAATTGCTTATATGATTGATGAAAATGTTATGAATTAAACTCAATAGAGCTTTGTTCTAAACTTCTAATTACTTTGGGTGTGGTAGTATTAATATTGTTGATGAAAAAAAGAACTTGAAATGGTGACTCTTCTAATTGCAGAATAAAGATGGAGGTTGGATATTGAAGGCCCAAGCACCATGTTTGGTACTGCACTAAATTATGTTACTTTGAGATTGCTTGGTGAAGGAGTTGAGGATGGATTAGAGGCAATGGAACAAGCACGGAAATGGATCTTGGATCATGGTGGTGCCACTGCAATCACTTCATGGGGGAAAATGTGGCTTTCAGTATGAACTCAATGTTATTTTTTGTAAGATATTGCCAAAGAAGTTAATACGTTGAAAATATCAACTGACTTGTGGTTGATTTTCTCTGGTTTCAGGTACTTGGAGTGTATGAATGGTCTGGGAATAATCCACTGCCACCAGAAATATGGCTCTTCCCTTACCTTTGTCCTTGTCATCCAGGTCTCTATTTGACTGCTCCTTCTTATACCATTAATACAATGTATGTTCAGTTTTGTCAAGGAAAAAGTATCATGTATTGCTTACGGTTTAAAAATCTTACTAACATGGTTTAGAAAACATTGGGAAAATGTTATATATCACTTAAAATTTGTTCAATCTGCATATTCTCTGTTAAAATTTGTGAGGAAGAACTTTGATTCATGAGTGTCAACTGAGAGAGTTGCTAATTGCAGTAGAATGGCTTTGTCCTCAGTTTCTTGGTTTTGAATTTCCATGTTTTCTGTTAATAGGAAGGATGTGGTGTCATTGCCGAATGGTGTATTTGCCCATGTCTTATTTATATGGGAAAAGATTTGTCGGTCCTATCACGTCCACAATCCGATCTTTGAGAAAGGAGCTTTATATGGTTCCCTATCATGAGATAGATTGGAATGAGGCTCGCAATCTTTGTGCGAAGGTAGGTAAAAATTATACCTTTTCTTCTCCTTTAAGTTTTCTACATTTAAATTTTACCCTTCCACACTATAATATTTTTTATTCTTTTTTCAAGCTCTTGCTGTTGCACAGAAAAATAATTCAAATACTAGGTTTCAAAGATACTTCAAAGTAGCTGCTGTATCGGATTAATTAATATTGTATAAGTAATAATGATTGTGTCAATATTTAGAATTGTAATAAGATATTAATCAATACTGCAGAGTTTGGTCAGGCTCCCAGAGGGTCAACTTCAAACCCATTTCTGTCCCAAACCCAAATTGTATCATGATTTCCTATTCAAAACCATTATCCATAGTATCAAAAAATGTAGAGTTGATAAACAAAAAATGTCACATCAATTACAGATATGTATCAAAACCCTATGGTGTCCAAAGTTTCATTATTGCTTACTACAATTTCCTAGCTTTTTAGCACTTTCCAACACCACCAAGGTTTTATTTTTAATTAAAATAAATAAAATCATATCTTAGGTTTGTTGTCTATTGAATATAAGCTAACTTATTTTTTGGGGCTATGTGAATGTAAGCTAACTATATGACTATTGCTGTTAAGTTTTACTAACATACCCTCTGAATTGGTCTGAAAAAAACAACTGAATTAGACAATGAGCTAATTTGAGTTCATAGATACGTTAATATGCAACTTCTGTCATGTTTCACTGTCTCTGTTGATGCTTACATGGGTTGCTTTACAAATATTGTTAGGAAGATCTATACTACCCCCATCCACTGGTTCAGGATATCCTCTGGGGATCTCTATACTATGCCTATGAACCTGTTTTTATGCGTTGGCCTGCAAAAAGATTGAGGGAGAAGGCTCTACAAACTGTAATGCAGCATATCCACTATGAAGATGAAAATACTCGGTATATATGCATAGGGCCTGTCAATAAGGTAATTTTTTTTAAGATGTGAGAGAGAACTAGAGAGCAAAGTTTGAAACTGGAAAATTTTAATTTGAAGCTATGAGGAAAAATGGTTGATAGTCATTCAAACATAATATCAATTGAAGAGTTAGATTAATTAGCTTCTTTAGCTCTACACCTTCACTCAAAGGCACTCACTGTACCTGTTGGTAGTTCCATTGAGCTATTGGCCTTGTATTTTGTGGATGATGCAGGTGTTGAATATGCTTTGTTGTTGGGTGGAGGATCCAAACTCAGAGGCATTCAAATTACGTATTCCAGTATTTAAAGCATATATTTTTAATTTACTAGTTATTTGATAAGTAGTTTGTTATTAGTTAATCATGTGTTCAAATAGGTGCAGGAAATTGGTGCTTTGTCTTATGGTTTTCCTAATGGTTTTTCTTGGACATCAGTGTGAATTTGCTCGATATATGCAATGCTTTTAGCTCTGAAATCTCAAGGGTGAACCAAGGCCATCTCTTGCTTCAGTGTGTGCTGCACAATTTGGATTCCAGCTCTTCAAAGCAGTTTATCAAGGCTCGATCTTCACTTGATGCATGGAGACAGCATATTAGTTCAAAGAACCCTAGAGTTGAAAACTGTTCCACCCATTTTGAACAAGCTTGTGGAATCACTGTCTCACCCCAAGGTTAAGAACTCAGCCAAAGGGAAGGTTTTAATGCATGCTATGTATGGGGTTAAGGTGGAGACGGTATTTATCTGCAATGTCTTTGCTTCAGCCTTCTCCGGTTTTGCTGTGAAGTTGTTTGATTTGAATGTTGATGACAAATATTTGTTGGCACAAGCTTTGACCGGTTTGCAAACTAGCATTAATAGCGAAATTAGAAATTTATATTCAACTGGAAGATTTACAATTTCGAAAGAGCTCGAAGCAGTTGATACAAGTGTAAAGAAATTGTATCCCATGATCCAAGATGGTGTGGACCCTATTGAAGTGGAAGCATTCTAGAATTCCGTTTCAAATTTGGCAAGGAGAGCATAGGGACTTTCAGAGGGACTAGATCTTCTTACAAACCAATATGATGACTTTTTTGATGTAGTTATAACTGGGTGTGATGCTTTGCTCTGTAATGTTAGAGAGAGTGGTACTGTCTCTGACCCAAAGCTAGGTTGCAAAGTAGTAGAAAGAGTACAATCTTAATTATTGGGGGTAGCTACAATTTGTTTGGGGTTTGATGTAGGTTCTTTTGTATTTGATATTATTCTATTGATTCTTTTCTATTTGATATTATTCAGGCTAAATGGCACTTAAATAAATCACATTTGTTAATTATGTCATTTATTTGGATTATTTTACAATCTATTTGCAGACAAACTATTTGTTTTTGCCTTTATTATGCAAATTTATTTTACAAGTCCTTGGAAATTTGTTTTGAGTGTTCAATAAATCTCTTAATACTAACGTATCATAAATTTGAGATGCGAGCAGTGTAGTATGAAAGTGATAATTGGCCTTAATTCTACTTGTGAAAATAAACACTCTATGCCAACAACAAAACACTCTTTTGTGTGAATTTGGATAAACAATCAAGTGTCCTGAAAGTTTCTAAGATACATATTTAACACTTGATCCTTATGCTTCACAACAGAATAAATCCACGAAGTTTGTGAACCATCAGTTATGGTCCCCACAAAAATCAGTCATCGTTCGCACATATCGATGTTGTGATATCAATACGAACTTGTTTCATCTCAGGTTCGTCCAAGACTGAGACTGCTTCTGCCAAGGCATCGTAATGACCTCTGTCACTATCAAATGATGTGCCCCCTGTAGATCCTGAACATGAAGAGTCATTATTTATCTCATGTGCTCTAACGATATTGTGAAGAACCATTGTCGCAACGATGATCAAGTTTTGCGTGTGTATCTTAAAGCCTGGCATATGTCTCAAAATTTTCCACTTATTTTTCCAAACTCCAAACGTTCGTTCTATGATCGAACGGAGTGATGAATGGAGATAATTAAACCTCTCTTCTGGAAGATGCAGCACTTCAGAAGGCCGAAATTCCCCAATGTGGTACCTCTCCCCCTTATATGGTGCCAGGAACCCTCTCCTCATAGGGTATCCTGAATCAACCAGATAATACTTTCCTGCACGTGAACACGTTTATTACATTAGCATTTTCACTACATTAATACATACTTTAATACTGTAATTAAACTGGATATTTACAAACCAGGTGGAGCTGTTGGGAAGTTGGAACTCTCATTATTGAGGCAGCTAAAAAAAATCCTCGTGTCATGCGCTGACCCTTCCCATCCAACACATGCGAATGTGAACTTCATGTCAAAATCACATGCGCACATGCAATTTGTTGTGGTAGTCCCCTTCCTGCCATAGTATGGGAGCTGCTCATCCTCACCAACGACCACCCCCACGTGGACCCCATCAATCGCACCAATGCAACCCTAACCATTGCCACAAAATACCATGTGAAATACAATACGTGGTATGACCATAAAGATAATTTAACTTAAATCAAGTCATCATGTCAAATTCACAACGTACCTCAAAATGTGGCCAATATCGATCTGAATGTTGAATATGTTCTGGCACGTTCTGAAATGTACGATCAGCAGGTTGGATAATGTCCGGTGCCATAACGGTGGCTAACAATGTAACTACATTGGCCACGTGTCGATGCACTGTCTCACCCGAGTGCTGAAATCTTTCCTGCACCATTCTGTTGCCATGAGCATGACCAAGTACCATCAATGTCATTGCCAAAGACTCTTCCACGCAAATACTTCTGGTACCATAATATCCATACTGGCGCAGTGTATTACACAATTGTCTAAACACATAGCTTGACATTCTAAAATTTCTTCGACATTTCTTCTCATGTCCAGTTACAACATACTGTACCCATTCTAAGCCTGTTTGTGTATTCGTATGCAATGGTACTTTGGTCATATAGGTATCCACGTAAGCTAGACATGCACACCCGGCTAGATACGCTGCGAGTACAAGGTCATCGCTCAGGTCGAAGTTTGCATCCCTGCATATGTTACCAACTTTAATTGCATGTACATTTATTAATGTGATACTATAATATGTAGTATAAAAACAAGTTGTTAAATTATATTGGAACTCAAACTGGTACTAGGCTCAAACTATGGTCGTACCAATAAATAAACAATCCTAAGCATATGCTTTCACGATTTCATCCAATATTTCACAAAATTGTAGATTCACATCTAGAGGGGAAAGTACAGAAACTCACTGGTGTTGGGAATCAGATGAGTCGTTTAACGAATCCATCCTTTTGTATACCTTGAGACTGCTTTATAGCTATTGAACAATGATCTAAAAGATATCGAGCTTAAAATTCAGAGCCTTGAAATGCGGATGATATCTAATGCACACAACCAAGAAAAAATAAAAATCAGAAAATAGTATAAGCAATAACAATTCTGTATTTACATCAAATTAGTCTTAATTTAATTAGTATTATATAATTTTATTTAATTAATGTATACATATAAAAAGGCTCCATATAAAATTTTTGCCTTTGGCCCCAAACTTTGTTCGGCCAGCCCTGCTTCTCTTCTCTGTCTGGTTTCTTTAACAGTTAAGCGAATATTATTTCTTTCCCTACTTTCCTTGGCTAATTGAAACAATAATGTAGAATTACTCACAAATAGATGCTGGGTATTGGAGAACACTAGGCATCTAAAACAGCTATAGACATAAATGAACACAAGAGTCATGGTAAAGCATTCCAATTTCCTATGTATTAGCAGATTTAAATTATGGTGGACCATGCATTCCACTGTCTTGGAGAACTTTACAGTGAGTCCCATAAAAGAAAGAACCCACATGCCTCTCTCTAAAACTACTAGTAGTGGAACTGAGCTTCCATATCCATATATACAAATTCAACATAAAAAAAAAAATATTCAGCTCAACCAGTTGAATCTACAACACCAACAAAAGTGATTACACAACCAGCCAATTAAAGGGCTTGCGTGGCTTAGGAACCACATTTTGAAAATCAGGATTTGTAGAATCCAAAACAATGCAACCAACATGACAGAAAGAACCAAGACACATAGAAGACCAAGAAATGTTAACATGAAGACTCTTTTGACATTATTGTAATCCAACTTTATATATATAAGCAAACCCTTATCATGTATAACAATGGGTCGAAGTTCAACCGTTCAATCCACAGTCTAGGTAAAGTTTACAATTAATTATAAAAGAAGTATGTAGGGGCCTTTGTTTGGATCTGCCTATGGTTAACATGAGCTGCACTATTTACATGATCTGCCTATGGTTAACATGAGCTGCACAATTTTAAAAGCTGAAGCTTGGTTGAAAAGACCCCACAAACAAAGCTTAAAGGGTCACTAAATCACCTGCCAATTCCTGCAATCCAAGAAAATGGACTTCATGAAGTCTTTACCTCTCTTCTTCATCTTGGAAGGCACTGCTTCAGCTGTTTTATTCCCACCCACAGCCTTGGCTACATTCTGCCACCGGTCAGGGGTCTCCTTATCATACAATGCTAGTGCTTTTTCAAGCCTTTTGTTCTGCTCTGGTGTCGAAGAGGAGCTGGAGTTGAGTGTCAGGGCAGATGGCCCCTCCTTATCAGCTGGAGTTGAGTGTCAGGTCAGGGGTCTCCTTATCAGCTGTTTTTTTTTTTTTTTTTTTTTTTTTTTTTGTTATAGTTGCTTCATAATAATAAAGACTTTTTTGAACGTTATATGCAGTGTCTTAAGTTCGCTATGCTGTGAAGAAGCTGGCTGCCATCAAAAAGAGTATTATCAAAATTCAAAGATTCTTGCATGTTTCAATTAGCTAACTAGTAAAGTCTATCATCTCAAAGAAAAACTAAAAAAATCTCTTGTCGTCAAACAAGTGACTTGGGTGGTTGGGTTCAAATTCCAGCAACACCAAAAATAAAATCATAGTGTCTTACTCTAGTAATAATGAGCAATCATTATGATTGCCTAATTAGCAGTCTAATTTGTTATAATACTTTTAATAGCTTTAGCATAAGCCACAAGGATAAACTTATCAACTTATGCCTAATCTATACTTGTCAATCTGTAAAAGTAATTAGTGCAGCAAAACATTTTTTTTTCCTTGAGCTGCATAGAGAATTTCATTGTGAAAATTTAACTATGACAAGATCAGTTTAGCTTCTTTCCTTTAACTATGAAATTTAACTATGAAAACACTTTTACAGATCAGTTTTTTTAACTATGAAAACACTTTTACAGATCACTTTTATAGATCAGTGCAGCAAAACACTTTTTTTTCCTTTAGCTTCTTTATTCCCTTCCTCGCCACAAGATCAGTTTCAGACTTGTGGCACTTCTTAAGGGCTACCTTAACTGCCTTAGCATAATAAGAACAATCCTCATCAGCTCATTGTAAGCCGTTTGAAGATCCTTCTTACCTTTGGATTCATCTTCCAATCCCTCACTAGCCTTAAACTATATGTCTTCCTTATCATCTACATCAGAGGGTTCTCCATAATTCCCACCAACAACTTCAGCTATAGCAAACATGTAGCAAATATCAGGGCAGATTGGGATAACCTTTGTCTGCCAAAATATCAGGGCAGATTGGGATTGAGAAAAACTGAAACTCTTTTTTAACCAAACCATGGGAGCTAAACAGTTTTGGCACCTACAACACATACCAAATTCATTACTAGCTAGCAGTGACCGTCATTGTTCAATTGTAAGTTTGTAACTTTGTAAGGTAGCAACCAATGCAACATGGGCTGGAGAAGTATTATGGCATGTATATATATATTTTTTTGGAAACAGTAAATACGGCAAGTATATGATCTGTATTAACATATTCAACTTGGTTAATTGGAATGGTTCATCAATCCCTCTCAGGCATGATCATTGGAACTTAAACTGGAAATTAAATATGCCTTTCAAGGTTAGCAGACTAGTTACTGATGCAACTTGCCCCTTCCATTCCAGGGCAGAGCAATTTAACTAGTTAAGAAGACTAGTTACATAACTACAACAATTTAAAAAATATAGGAAGATAGTACCTTGATATTAGGCTTCACAGCAACAATGATCTCATCCTTCACATAAACATCATCAACCTCCTCTCTATGAGCATTGACAACAATTCCCCCTTTAATCAATATCTTCGACGATGAAGACGAAACCCCACATGACGATTCACCATACTCAATCCCAGCATTACAAAACTGAAACTTTTTTTTTTAAATAATAAAAATTACATAAGATAATACTCTAGCTTGGTTAACAAAGAAACACCCAGAAACAAAAAAAAATATATAAAAAAGTCAGATAAACAACCATCATAACAGTGCATAACCATCAAAAATACAAAAAAGCTAGATAAAAGAAGCATTGGACAAACATATATAAATATAGCTCAATCACATAGGAGTGATGAGCATTGTCTTACATACACACCCATAACAAGCATTAGTTTCTACCAATAAAAAAAGAAAAAGAAAAATAATAGTGCAACAGGTACAACACTGACAGTTCGATTACTACACCAAGCCTACACAACCCTATCGAGACAATCTATTGTTCCTTCACTACATCATTGATATTCAGGGTGCCTATGGTACTCTTTTTCTAGCCACTTCAGCTGGACATCCTTGTCATCGACAAGTGCTTCAAACGTGTGCCTAGCCCGCTCTTTTTCCATGAAGTAGGTGGCACTGAACATATGAAGGTAATGACCTGAGTACACCCCGGGAAGACTCAACACCATGTCCAGAATTGCTTTAACTTGAGCAGTTGCTGTGGGAGCAGATGGTGTACGGGCACTTAGACTAGATTTTTCAACAATAACATTTGAGATGCTCTTCAAAGAGTCGGACATCTCTTGCGCAGTTGAACGCTTTTTTTTTTGGTTTCTTGGAAATTGGCTTGAAAATGTGGACACTGGTTGCCAAGCCTTTCCCCTTATTCACTACCGGTCCTGCCCTCGACAATGATGGACCTTCAACCTCCATTGCGTCAACATTCACAACGGGTTCACATTGGGGGTCAACAAATTCTGGGTCATCAGCGGAGTCCCCAGACCCTTCGGTGGTTTCCGTTGGTATTGGACCACTCGTGCAGAATGCTTTGTTTCCTGTTGCAACCGTGCCTCCAAACATGATGTTCAGGAGCTCCCGATTCGGCAAACCATTCGTTTTAAAGGTTTTTGCATGGGGACATGCCTACATGTGGACAACCAGTAGTTAGAACACAAGAATATAGTGTTAGACAGTAAAGAATTTGACAATTATGTATTGATCAAAACTAACCGCAATCTTTCGGTTCCACCACTCCTCGGTGCCTCAAACATTCCAGTTACAGGATCATAACCCAACCCAGTCTCCTTATCCAAATACTTGTTATAATCCTTCCACCTTTTTCTTAGATGATCCCATTTGTTTTTAACCTGCAGGAAAGTCACCACTTTTTCCATCTCACCCAACTGCCGAATCACTTCAGCAACCCCAATTTTGGACAAAAATCCAGTTTTTACCCTCTGGCCATCCATGACTTGAATAGCACAGAACCGACAAAAGGCTTCTAGTTCCTTAGGGTCTTTCCAGTCAGCTCTCTCATCGTTACTACCACCGTCCATTGATTTCTTTTGCTTAACCATTTTTGCTACAACTTCCTTCTATAAAGTAAAGGCATTTAATCAAACAGTTCGGGTGCATTTTACAATCAGTTAGGCATGCCACATGAAAAATATTAAGTAAACTAACAAATATCCAAATTCAACAGAGGTAGTAAAAGAAACAATGGTATTACACGAAGGATCAATAAACCCATATACTAACGTCATGGAAAACACAACAGAGAACCACACTCAGACGTTGAATACAAAAATCACACACAAACGGTTAAACACAAAAAACCACAAATTGATGAAGCTTCATGGAAAACAACTTACCCGTGAATGCAGATAGCCACAGTGGCGGCAACGATGACCCAAGCAGAGAGAAGGTGAGCTGGAGCGTTTGTTGAACAGAGGGGAACTTTTCTTTTGGTTATGCGTACTGGGTTTGCTTTCATCAACTGGCCTAATATGTTTTGATAGCTTTGTGGTTGGTGGGTAGGTGAAAGAAATTGAAGAGGATTCGGACACTGCATTGAAGGGGATTGAAAGCATTCTGCCACCGGTAGTTGAGAGAAAAATCTGAAATGGGAAGAGAATGGAAATAGCCGTTTGGATTGAACGCAGCGCACCGTTTTGATCTGATCTGACTCTCCAAGCTGCTTCTGCGGTGAACAGCAAGTGCAAGCCTTTCAGCAGGAGTTGAGTGCACCGTTTAGCACACAGTTGGAGCTATGAACAGTACGCGCAAGAGCAATTTTTAGTTCAGCTGAAACGGTGCGTAGAGATAAATGAAACGGTGCGTCTGATAAAAGAAACTGACCATGAACAGTGAAACTACCCTTTAATGAAACGGTGCGTGTAAGGAAGAAACTTGCGTTTCAGCAGCCTTGCGTTTCCAGGCTGTGCGCGTGCGCGTGGGGCCCCCCTAAACGTAAACGCAGATGGTAAACGTAGGAAAACGTTGAAGCCAAACGTATACACTATCAGCAACAAATTGACATTTTTGGGTAAGTTTTTGAGTTATTTTGTGAACATTTTATTTAATTTTATCATAATTGGTTGATTAATTCGAACATTTTAGGTCAATAGAGAACACATTTATTCCTTTCTTTCATAAGGATAAAGGGGTGTGGACAAAACTTACAGTACTTTAAGTATTGTTCCTTATGCTCCCCTCTTGAGATCCAGCCATGTAGCTACTTAACTAAAAAATACATTTCCATCCCATGAGAAAAAATCAACATGACAGAATCTTAAAAAGAGAACCTAAGGAACAACATCTAAGTACTGTACTTAAGTTTTGCTCTAAATGTATTATTCCTTTCAGAACATTTATTCCTTTCAATTGCCAGCTCCCTTGGAATTAAATCCCGCTAATTTAATTCAACCATTCTCACGTAAACGTTTAGCACTTCCCCCATTTTCAACTTCCCAATTTAATTAATTTCGTTCCCCACTTTATTCTCTTCTTATCCCAATAGTGCAGTGTGCAACCGACCACTTTTCAATTGGAGTTTTCACAGCTTTCAACCTTCAATTTTCAAGCTAAGCCTGAGAAGAAGAACTCATGGACGAAAATGATCGTGATTAGAAGCAGTGAGTTTTTATTGATTTCTTAATTTTAGTCACTGCATAGCTAATCAATTATGTGGAATGATTAGAAATAGTGGTTTTTTTTTTTTTTTTGTTAATTTAATTGTGGGAGCACTATGCTTTTGTTGGTCTTCAATTCATAAACCTGAAGGTTCTTAATAATTCATGGAAAGGTTGGTCCTTTATTATTATTTTTTAAGAACGATTTTTAAAAATCCAAGGCCCATAATGATCTAAAAGAGAAAAATACAAGGCCCATTAGTTATTTAGAACCGAAGAAGGTTGGGCCCGCTTATGCTACATCCACAATATTTTTACAATAAATCATAAGTGTTTAGTTGTTATTGATTCAAATTTGAATCTAACACTTAGATTACTATTTTGCTCCAACAATAACAACAAATAACAACAAGTAACAACCTGTCACTTAAAATTTATTGTAAAAATATTGTGAAAATATTATGAACATATCAATTTTTTTTTTAATGAAAATATCCGGTCCATTAATTATTTTTTTATTTAGGACCCAAAAGACCCTTTATTCTAAATTCCAAAAAGCCCAGCCTGACCTACACTTATTTAGGACCCGTATGGTAATGGTGTTATACTAACCCTGTTGAAGTGTTTTTGGAAATAGAAAAAATATTGTAGAAATTGTTTAAACTCACGTGCCCTTAAACATCCAAAACAGCCGACGGCTCTTTTTCCCCTGCTTTTTCCTCTTTTCTCCGTCTCTGTCTCTCTGCTTTTTGAGAAATAACAAGAAAGAAGGGTCTTTTTATACCTATGGCGACCATTACTGGGTGCAGGCTGTGGCTGTGGCCGTGGCGCCGAAGCACCCAAACCCTCCTGCTCAGACCGTTGGTTCTCAGTCGGTTCTCAAAAGGTAGATTTGGGTTTGTCAAGAATTTGGATTTTTCTTTATTTTTTTGTGACTTTAATTATATGGTGATAATTATTGAATATATGTAGACAAGCTGTTTGTTGAAAGGCTTCTTAGAGGATAAATGGGTTTTTTTGAGGTCTGGGTTTGTCTATTTGTTATGGGTTATTGAGTTCCTGTATTGGGTTTTTGTTTCTGACTTTGTATGGATATTGGGTTCATGATCTGCACCTTCTGTTTGTAAAAGGGTTACTTAGAAAGCTAGATGGAGGTTTTTAGGGTATTGGCTTTTTTATTTATTTTTGAATCTCTGAGAATAAAGATGTTGAAAACTTGAGAACGTTTGAATTGGCTTTTTATGTGGGGTTTGTAGGGTTTCTAATGCTGTTTCCTTTGTTATTGTTTTATGAAACAAGTTGCAATCTGAATTCATGGACTTAATGGTAAGAACCTTAATAGTTCATGGAAATGTTGATCCTATTAATAATCTTTCTTTATAATGCACTATGAGGAGAGTGTTCAGATCATTATCGGTACATTTATTACTGTTCCCTGTTTATTATCTTGAAGATTGCAAGTATTTGAATTTCAATTAACTTAGCTATCTTAGTGTATAAGGTTTGGTCTTGTTGAATTTTAAGGGGGGAGGAAAAAAAAAACCAAAAATTTTGATATCGAAATTGACGGTGAAGGTGATTAGATTGATAATTATGGTTTCAATTATATTTCAGTATTCAGACTAGATTGATTTTTTTTCATCGGATTCTTTTGAATGGTTGTTATTTGCAGACTAATGTACAAGTAGATCCGATTGTTGACCAAAGCGATACGCTTGATGGTTTCACAGGAAAACTCTGATTTGAATGCAACTAAGAGTTCAGTAAGGTATTGTTAGTCACTTGTTATTACATTCAAGACTATCATGAGATTCATTAAATTTTTAGTAGAGTGATGCTTGTATTGTTTGTTGAAAATGTTCTCAAGGGGATGAAAGCATGTTGCTCTGCCCAGCTGACATGAAATAAACGTTGCTCCTGCATTCGCATATCTACAAGTCTATATTAAGTTATATTACTTTCTTCTTGATATTTAGTAGGTCGATAATTGATGAAGGCCTGTACAGATATTTGAGATTACAAACATTGAAGGATGATCAATTGTATGCTTTATTCTTCCACCTTAAATTTTTAGTTTATTTTTTATTTATTTGGACTTGATATAAAATTTGACACAGTACCCTTTTGAGTTTACTAATTCTTAATTTAGTTTTCAGACAAAAACAATTTCTATACGTATTAGTATAATCATGCTTACTTCTTTTTTATAGAGCTTGCCTGTAATTGTACATGGCTTTCTTATCTATTCAAGAAGCTCACAATTTTGGATTTGTTTTAGACAAGTAAAACTATGAATATTAATTTGCTTCCACTTTACATGTGGAACTTTCTGTTTTGATTAAAATGTCATTTTTTAAAAATTTGTACCGTGTATGCATTAACATGTTGTATTGAATATTTTCACTTTATTTTTGTTCAAGGAAAATCAACAAATCTGGAGGCTCTATGACGCATATTTCTCTCCACCATTGCTAAATTTTGTGTGTCAAGTAATGTGGTGTTGCTTTGTATTGAGAAGGAAGATGGGAGCTTTTCTCCTCTGACTTTTATTCCGGTCAAATCTCTCTCTCTCTCTCTCTCTCTCTCTCTCTCTCTCTCTCTCTCTTTTATTTTTTATTTATATTGTATTTTTCTCTTGATGATCAGGGTCTTCAACAAAAACTTGGCAAAAAAAAAAAAGAAGCCAATTAGAAACATATCCAGAAGTTTGGAGATGGTAAGCAATATGTAAAAGGTTTTGGAGAACTAGAGAAGCTCTGCTACAAAGTAGTTTTATAGACAGTCCATGGTGGTGCTGGTAAGTGAATAAAAAAAGGTAAGAAGCAAAGGTAACCACTGAATTTTAAAGGTGGTTGGAGATGAGAACTTAAATGGAAGTGTTACCTAGATGGCATGGCTTAACAATTCCTATTGAGTAAACTGTTTGTAAATGTATGTAATCATGCTTTATTGTTATAACTATAATCAACTATGCAATGGTCTAATGTTTTTGGTGTATGAGACAAGTTATATATGATATATCAATGACATGTTCTCCATGACTATATTTTGGTTATTTATTCTTTTGCTTATGTTGGTGTTTAATTCTACTTTTGCTTTTTTTTTTTTTTTTTTTTGGGTTTCTCTCATGCTTCTTTTATTTGATCATTGTTGTTTGGTTGCTTCGAAAAAGATCAAAAAATAAAATTCTTGTGTGTGTGTGTGGCTAACCATTACATGTGACAGGACATATTAAAGAGTGGAGTATTGCCCAAATTACAAGGAGTGGAGTATCATCCCTCATTCAAGGGAAAATGGCTATTTAGCCTTAATGTTTGAACTATGTAGCCAAATAGCCTCTTTTTCAAACTATGTAGCAAAATACCCATATTTTAGAACTCGATATTGCTAATGACAAGTTCTATGTCGAGTTATGCCTACTAATGTTGAGTTCTATGCATATTTTAAGTGGAACTCTACACAAAATTTCAAAAAAAATCTAAGTGGCAAAATACGCATATAACTTGACATTGCTAATGTCCAAGCAAAACTCAACATCAACAATATTGAGTTCTAAAATAAGGGTATTTTGCTACAAAGTTTGAAAGGGTACTGTTTGGCTACATTCCAAAATTAAGGCTAAATAGCCATTTTTCCCCTCATTTCCCTACTTCCTATCAAATGTATGCTCATATATGGATTGAATTTGTGATGATGCAATACATTTTATAAATAAATGTTATTTAGGAATATAAAATTTCCCCTTCTTACCTTTTGATTCCCTGAGAGAGTGATTATTTTGACTTCGACAATTGAGAAATTGTTTCATCAAGTGTATATATATCATACATTCATGCAAAAATTTTCCGCACATTTGTGTAGGTTAGTGACTAGTTAATTTAAAAATAGATGATTTTTATATTCATGGATGATGCCTTCTTAAAGGATAGCAATCACTGGCTATGGGCTTTTAGTAAGCTGAAATTTAATGAGACACCTAATCTAGTTTCTGCAATTCCCTACTTAAATATTGATCTATAGAACTTGTTACATCGGAATCAATCTTATTTTAGTACTGGTTAGAGGTAAGTAGACTACTAACTAAATGCAGTTTCTATATTAAGCCAAACAAACTGTATACATCATATTCTTCAAAATTTACTATTTTCTCTTCTCTCCACCCCCAAGCAATCAGTAGGCTTTCTATTTGCCACCAGTTGATTTGGTCCCAACCGGTAATCCATGGTCTTTATGACCCATAGCATGAAACAAACTTATTCAGCGACCATTTGTGAGGATTGAATCAGTGCTAGACAGGGAAGCAGCAGAACCCTTGCTAGATGATGAAGGAAGGGACAATAAGAAATCATGCTCTTTATTACCTTTAAATGTACCAAAAAAAGTACTTCCATCTGGTAATTCTGGTAGGTTGGCATTGCCATCCAAAAACTGCATCACTTGCCTCATGCTAGGCCTAGCTGCTGGCACTGTGTGTGAGCAAAGCAGGCCTAATTTCAAAACCAATTCCATTTCCTCCACCACATAATTACCTTCCAATCTAGGATCACTAGCATCAAGGATAGCTCCTCTTCTCCGGCACTCAAACACCCAGTCAACCAAAATTATGTCTTCGGTCGGTCCTTGTAGCCCTACAGGCCGCCTTCCACATGCCACCTCAAGCACAAAAGCCCCAAAAGAAAACACATCAGTGCAAGTGGTTGCCCTTCTTGTTCTAATAATCTCTGGAGCCAAATAACCTACAGTTCCAACCACATGGGTGGTTTGGGGATTCGTACCATGGTCATATAATCTGGCAAGGCCAAAATCACCTAGCCTTCCATTCAGTTCAGCATCTAATAGAACATTGCTTGCTTTTACATCTCTGTGTAGAACAACCTGTTCCCATTCTTCATGGAGGTAAAGAAGGCCAGATGCTACACCTTTGATGATTCGAAATCGTTGAAACCAGCTAAGGTTTGGTTTTTCATTACTATATAAGAACTTGTCAAGGCTTCCGTTGGACATATAATCATAGACCAAGAGGAGTTCTCCTCTTCGCCGGCAATATCCCAGGAGCTGGACCAAGTTCCTGTGCCTCAGTCTTCCCATGCTAATAATCTCAGCTACAAATTCCTTCATCCCTTGTTTGGAATTATGGGAGACTCTCTTGACTGCAATTTGTACATTGGAAGAAGGAAGTATACCTCTATAAACCTTTCCAAAACCTCCTGCTCCAAGAAGCTCTTTGTCTGAGAAACCCTTGGTTGCTTTGTAGAGATTCTTATAGATAAACCGGTGAGGACCATACTCCCTTTCCCAATCTTCACGTATTTCTTCATATTTCTTCCTTCTTATAATGTAAGCAGCTCCAGTGATTGTTATCAGCACAAGCGTCACTGCTATGAGAAAAACCATGATCATTAGTCTGGGTATCTCTTTTGTTTTCCTTTGTCGAGGAAGTGAAGGAAGCTTCGAAACATCAAGGCTTTGTGCTTGTCCACTTTTATTAAAGCTCCATCCAAGAATATAGTGGTCACTTGGAGCACGGGAACCAGTAGTTGCAGAGAAACCAACATACATAGATTCCAAGAGATATTGAGACAGATCAATAGGTTTTGACATGAGAGGCCGGTTTGGTTTTGGGATTCTGGTTGGGGCTAGTGTTACATTTAGTAACTTTTCTGCTTCATCATAGTCTATCCAAAGATGCATTGGATTCCCACTTGTGAGCTCCAAGCTTATATTCTTCCCTTCTTTATTGGAAAAATACATTGCAGGAGCTAATTCAGTTGAATTCAGACTATTCACATCAATTCCCACATGGTTTCTATCAATATCTCCAAATTCTGGGTTCAGAACCGTATCAAGCTCAATGGCCAAAATGTGGTTCACAGGAAGGCCATCATTTGAAGAATTGAAGAGTCCCAGATACTGATTTCCTCCAGCTTGGATAAAGTTCCACGATGGACTGATGGTGAACGTCATGCCGTAACCACCACCACTACTTGGCACTTGTGGAACAATGGCAAATACAAAGTTTGTAGAAAATGAAAGAGATAGAGTTGAACCTGAGGAAGTTGTGTTGAATTTTAAAGGAAATTGGTAGAAAACATGGCCAACTTGGGGGGATGAAATGTTCTTGATATTGGTTAGCTGCAGCAGACCATTGCTGAGAAGTTGAGCAGTGCCATCGAGATGCAGCTTGGCTGGATGGAATCCATTGTAGATGAATTGGTTTTCATTTTGAGCAAAGGCCAGGGGAATATTGGAAACATAGAAAATTATCAGGAAATGAAGTGATACAACGATTGTAGCCATCGGGAAAAGTTGAAAAAGGCCCATTTTTCTGAAGAGAGGGGTTTTGGCTTGATTAAGAGTCACTTGATTCAGAGATATGTCTTCTTCTTTCAAGTTTAACACCAGTATCTGTGTTATTATAGTTATGGGATGACAGAACAATTGACTCACAAAGAAGATAGTGTGTATAGTCAAGTAGGAACTGTGATTGGAAAAGAAGCTCTACTGTAAACTTAAGAAAAATGCAATCCTGGTCATCCATGTTTTTTTTTAAGTATGATGAAAAAATGTTTCTTAGTGCATACACAAGGGAATCTTGTAAGTCCGCTTCCTTCTCTATTTCTATCAGCTAGTATGAATTCTAATATTGCGTTAATTGGACAATTAATGTTTGGTGGAGCAATCATGTTAGCCGCCACTATTGACTCTAAGCAACATCTAGCCTACCGTATACTAGACACGAAACCTGTCTAATCTATTTAACCAAATGTCATTTTAGTAATATACTCTTTAAACCCCTAGCCATATAAACTTTTTTTATTGCCTAGTTGCATTCTCCCACGTCCCATAGCTGCCTCTCACTCTCAAACCTCAATCTCATCTCACCATCCTATTTGTTTGTTTTTTTATAGTCTGGATCAACTGGATTAATATAAAAATTTGTATTTTTTTTTTCTCTTTCATAAAATTTGATAAATGAGTCGATACTATTGAACCCTTTAATAAATGGATCATTTTAAGGTTCAGAAATTGTAATTTGTTTAGTAAACGTGTCATGTTCGTCCTATATAATTGAATACTCATAAGTCAACATACCACAAACCCAACATGTAAACACGAATTGTCACCCCTACTATATACTTTGCTATTTACATGCTTTTTGAAAATGGCCAGACTTATTTATATCCTGTATTGCTGTCATTCTCAAAACAATGAAGTATTTCTCATTTAACATAATCAATGCTCTATTTTTCATCTTAGTTGTTGTTGTCTGCACTCCTGATTTCTTGCAATTGAGTAGAAATTTTAGTATTGTATCTGCAAATTTCTCATTTCCAATAGGTTTATCAGTTTTGTTATGACTTATGAACTTAGCACATGTGTGCATATGCATTACACGTGTGAAAATAAACACAAACTCAGAGAGAGAGAGAGACCATTCTTCTAAGTCTCAAGGATGCTTGAATACCTAAGAGCAATGATCCTTCAAGGTATGCCATTGTAATGAATAAGTTCAGAGAATATGCATGTTTAGAGGTTGGGTTCCTATTAAATAAAGCTTTTTTCTTATAAATAAATAAATAAATAAAAAGAAAGAAAAAATTTTAAGATACTATTCATCAACTCATTTCTATGCCCTTATTAGTGTATCACGCAAATCACATTTACACTTTAGTATCTTCTCAAAAAAAAAGACATTTACACTTTAGTACATGTTAGTATCCTTTAATAACTTTATCTTTTATATCTCAAAAAAAAAATATCCTTTATTAACTAAAATTAAGAAACATCGTTTCTCAAAAAAAAAAAAAAAAATAAGAAACATTAATTGTTGTTGATTTTAGTCCAATCAAAGAATTCTCTTAAGTATATTTTAATTCCTATTTATATCCTATTTATGGTCCACGATAACATAAAATTAAGTAGAGAAAAAATGTAGTCACTACAGGCTTTCTATTGCGGATGTAAGCCATTTGGCCATACCACGTAAGGGCTTGTTTTGCTCTCCTTCTAAATATAAAACTTTTTACAATTTTTATTTTATTTTAACATGGTACCAAACTAACTTTTCTGTGTTCTTCACTAGATTTCAAGCATTTCACCGCCAACCATCACTCGATTTAGGTGTTAACTACATTTGATCATCATTGTCTAGACATTCTTTTTCTTAGAATAGAGAATTTTTCTACACTATTTTTTTCACATAAATTTCAATTTTGTGCTCTATTTTCCTACTTGAGGCTCCAAAGTCTCACAACTTGGCCCGTCACTCATTCTTTTTGCACTTAAACTATGTGAAATTGGTCAACTCAATCACATGCTTTGTCACAATGTCATCAATGTAGTCATCCTCCAGCCATAGCAACCACTCTTTGGTCACTAGTGCAGTCGTTCTTAGGATCTCACAGTTGTCTTCTAGCATTCATCCATCGCCGTTTGTTGCCATCGCCAACATTTTGCATAATTTATTATACATGGTGCCTGGCCCATTCTACATTCAATATGGTCAATCATGGTCATTTTCAGGGCATCTTCACAAGCTTACATTTCAAACTCAAGTCATCATTGTGCTTCTACCTTGAGTTTGAGGGGGATGTAGTGTGTCATGCATATCACATTTAGCACATGTTAATATCTTTGATTGACTAAAAATCAAGAAACATTAATTGTCCTTGATTTTAATCCAATCAAGAGATTCTCCCAAGGCCACTTTAGCTCCTATATATACCTTTCTTAGGGTTCACTGTAAAACACAATTTAGAATAGTAATAATAGCCACCAAGGATTTTTTAATGTGAATATATATCATCAAGCCAAATCACATAAAACCTTGCTTCCACTCTCTCCTTCTCTCTATAAAACTTTTTTTTTCCCTTTTTATTTTAACTGCCCTTACACGACTGCAACTCATTATAACCATACAGACATTTTTTTTGTGAAAGCAAATAATAATATTCATCAAGGTGGTCGATACAGTACCAGTACATATACCAGTATCGAAATGCCAATGTTTCGTACCGGTTTAAATACCGGCCAATACCAAAAAAAAAAAAAAAACTTTTTTTTTTTTAGTTTTGTAATTTTTGAAGGGCAAAATGTTAACTTATTTGCATTAACTGATTAGTATTATTTATTTTCTTAGCATGCAATGAACAATTAAGCTTTTTATTTTTTATATTGTGTTTTTTTTTTCTTTTAATTGATGCTAAAGTCTAAAACCATGAATAATTTGTTCTGAATTAAGATAATGTTTTATGGTAAATTTTTATATTTATTATAATATATATATTTATAAATATAAAAAATAACAGTAAACCCGAAACGGTATACCGATATTGACTAGTACCGAAATATATCGTTCCACTAGTCAAATCAGTACAGTCTCCAGTATGAGATTGACTCCCTTAATTTTCATACATAGTGATTATTGGTAGTAGGTTGTCAGTATTCTAAAAGTTTTGGATGAGCCACCCAATTTAACAAAAAAAATAAATAAATGAAGAAGATTGAACTAGTTTCTGCAATTTGATGAGCCATCCAGTCTAGTTTCTGCAATACACAACATAAATATTGATCTATAAACTATAAAGCTTGTAACAACGAAATTAATCTTATTGTTGTACTAAGCTTCAGTAGACTACTACCTACCTAACATCAGTTTCAATATTAAGAGAAAGAAACAGTATAAATCATGTTCTTCGCATGTTCCTTTTTTTTTTTTTTTTCCCTCTTCTCTACACAACCCAAGCAGCAATCTCTAAGCTTTTTGTCTGTCACTGGTTAATTTGATCAATACATGTAATGGCACAACAAATTTTACAATATTTTTCACACGTGTTAAGATGACTGATTATGATTGATCTATAATAAAACTGATGTCAACGGTGGTTCCAATGAAAGTGATGTTGCACCAATCACAATCTACATACTCAACAAGTTGTAAAAAAAAAAAAATTGTGAATTTGTTGTGTGTATAGTATTGATGTAATTTGAGCCCAAGCATTGATCCATGATCTAATCTACCCATAGTATGAAATGCAAGTAATTCAACTACCACTTTTGAGGATTGAATCAATGGTAGGAAGGAAGGCGTAGAACCCTTGCCAAATGCTAAAAGAATTGGCAATAAGATCTCAGATGCTTCAACACTTGTAAAGTTACCAAAACAAGCATTGCCATTGTGGTAATTCCGGCATATCAGCATTGCTATCCATAAAACTGCATCTTTTGTCTCATGCTAGGCCTAGCTGCTGGCATTTTTCCAGTCCAATTCCTTTTCCTCCACCACATAGTTGCCTTCCAATCTAGGATCACTAGCATCATGTATAGCTTCTTTTCTGTGCACCTCTCTCTCCCATTCAATACATGTTTTATCAACCAAAAAATATATATATATATATATATATATATTTTTTTTTTTTTTTTCGGTAAACCATGATATAAAATTAAACTAGGAATTAACAAGTCTATTACAAAACATGCTAGTTTGATCAAAAGCTAGCAAATTCTCCACCACAGGCGGTGGGTTACAAAAAACAGTAAAATGAGAGCTGGACTGTGCTCCAAGCTTTGCCAACGCATCCGCGCATTGATTAGCTTCACGGTAGACATGAAGTACGCGCTTGTTTGAAATTTGCTTCAAGAGGCTCCTGCAATCAGAGAGTAAAGGTTCCATCATGATATTTTCAACTTCATTGTTCATAAGCAAAACAATGATATATATATATATATATATATATATATATTTGTTTCTCAAAAAAAAAAAAAAAAAAGTTAATTACTATTTTTCTTTTTTATGTTCTCCTTTCATATGGTTTGTTTTGTTTATTCTTTCTTACAACTCTACTTTGGGTTGATTAGTTTTAATGTTTTTGATAGTTCTTCTTTAGGTTGATGCATTTTGCTGTTATGTTTCTTAATTCCTCATCACAAATCCTCTCTCTCCCTCTTATAACTTTAGTTTGATTTTAGTTTGGATTAATATTTACTTATTTTGGATTTGGGGATTTGAGATCGACCAAGTTTCTGTGCCTCAGCCTTCCCATGCTAATAATCTCAGCCACAAATTCTTTCATCCCTTGTTTGGAATCATGGGAGACTTTCTTGACTGCAATTTGTGTATTGGAAGAAGGAAGTATTCCTCTATAAACCTTTCCAAAACCTCCTGCACCAAGAAGCTCTTTGTCTGAGAAACCTTTGGTTGCCTTGTAGAGATTCTTATAGGTGAATCTGTGAGGACCATACTCCTTTTCCCAGTCTTCACGTATTTCTTCAAATTTCTTCCTCCTTGAATTGTAAGCAGTTCCAGTGATTGTTATCAGCACAAGTGCTACCGCTATGAGCAAAACCATGATCATTAGTCCTGATATCTCTTTTGCTTTCCTTTGTCGGGGAAGTGAAGGAAGCTTCGAAACATCAAGGCTTTGTGCTTGTCCACTTTTATTAAAGCTCCATCCTAGAACGTAGTGGTTACTTGGAACAAGTGTACCAGTTGCTGCAGAGAAACCAACATACATAGATTCCAAGAGATATTGAGACAGATCAATGGACTTTGACATGAGAGGCTGGTTTGGTTTTGGGATTCCGTTCGGGGCTAGTGTTACACTCAGTAACTTTTCTGCCTCATCATAGTCTATCCAAAGATGCATTGGATTCCCACTTGTGAGCTCCAAGCTTATATTCTTCCCTTCTTTATTGGAAAAATACATTGCGGAAGCTGAATCAGCTGATTTCAGGCTATTCACATCGATTCCCACATGATTTTTATCAATATCTCCATATTCTGGATTCAGAACAGTGTCAAGCTCGATGGCCAAAATGTGGTTTGAAGGAAGGCCTTCATTTGAAGAATTGAAGAGTCCTAGATACTGATTTCCTGCAACGTTGGTGAAGTTACTTGATGGACTGATGGTGAAGACCAAGCCGTTAGCTCCAACATTTGGCACTTGTGGAACAATGGCAAATACAAAGTTTGTAGAAAATGAGAGAGATGGACTTAAACCTGAGGAAGTTGTATTGAATTTTAAAGGAAATTGGAAGAAAGCGTGACCAACTTGCGGGTATGAAATGTTTACGGTATTGGTTAGCAGCAGTAGGCCATTGCTGGTAATTTTAGCAGATCCCTCAAGATGCAGCTTGGCTTGAAGGAAGCCATTGTAGATGAATTGGTTTTCATTTTGAGCAAAGGCCATGCGAATATCGGAAACATGCAGAATTACAAGAACTGTACCCATTGGTAAAAGTGGGAAAAGCCTCATTTTTGTGTAGAGAGTGCTTTTTGCTTGTTTAAAACTCTAGGATTTTTATAGAAATGAGTCTTCTGCTTTGCCCAAGTTTAACATCAGAGTCTGTGTTACCATAGTCATTGGCTAACCAAACAATTGACTCACAAAGAAAATAAGAGTGTCTAGTCAATATCGTTTGGAAAGCAAGTTGAAAAAATGACTTGTCCCATACATCAGGGAACCCTGTACTCCACTCCCCTCTTTACTTCAATCTACTTGTGTAAAGTGATCTATTTATTGTGACAGTGAGATTTGATAATATAATGTGAGGTAGAACTCTCATTTTATCTACAACAAACTCGGACCCAGCTGCTAGGCCTTGGAGCATTAATGAAATGACTTGTCCCATACATCAGGGAACCTTGTACTCCACTCCCCTCTTTACTTCAATCTACTTGTTTAAAGTGATCTATTTATTGTGACAGTGAGATTTGATAATATAACGGGGAAAATTACACTTTACCTGTAACGCCTCAAAATTATAAGCAATAAATGTCTATTTAATTTGAATAATCCATAAAATATGTTAAATAAAAGAAACTAGCAACCTTGAATCTCATTACAAAAGTCAGGGCTCTAATTCACCAAATACAAAACATCCTCAAAATAATTCTCCTATACAATGTTTAATGCCATAAAATAATAATAAAATTCTCAGTTCTACAAAAATAGTTCGTAACTGCTGTCTCCCAAAAATCTCTACTCCAGTAATCTCTCTAATGTATCTGTAATGGGAAATAAAGGGGGGTGAGATAACTCAATAAGTGGAATTCACTAACATTGGGGTGTGGGAACAAACCTTCAATAAATAATTCTTACAGCAATTTCATAACTTGTAACTCATCAATATTTATCATCAAATATTTCATGTAAAAGAAAAATATCTTTATATCGTGAGCCATCATAATATATATATTAATACCGTCACATAAACAATTTCCTAGGCTTTTCTCGTGGTTAACGTTTACGCCCAGTTGACAGGGTTGTGTTGTCTCCTTTTTGAGACTAGAACCTTCTTTTCATCCCATTTCTTAAGGATGGCTCCTTTGGAACCTAAAGGTGCACTCCCTTGCTAAGGAGCTTCTTTTTTAGATCCTCAATAATTTACTCCCTTGCTAAGGAGCTATCAAATGTGCACTGTCCCCTTTTGGGACCGTCCCTTACTAAGGACTAGCTGCAGTATGATTGTCCCTTGCTAAGGACTAAATACCATACTGAGCTTCTAATCACGACTTGCCATAGGTTTTCAAAACATATACAAGACGCTCACATAAATAATCCATTCAAGATGCTCACAAAAATAATCCAATTATAATTCTTGAAAATATAAGGATATATCGCACATACAAATTTAAATAAATTTAGGTTGTTCCACAAGTTTTTCATAAAACGAATAATTAATATGCACATCAAGAAATTTTAAAATATCCATTTATACGTATAGAATAACAATATATTTCTTATGTATATAATAGTTTAATAACCAACACTGTTTGGGAAAACCCCCAAAATTAGTAAATACCACTTACCTCTTAGTTACAAAAATAACAGAAATCAACCTCCCTTGAATCACAACAATTCAGTAGAATTAGAACCTAGCAACACCAAAAAATAGGTTCATCAATACACAATTTCCCACTTAAAAATCTATTTTCACACTTAAACAGTTTTATCCTAGACAATATTGATATATCTAAAATTCTCTCTTTATCCCCCTAACTATCCAATTTACTATTGACTATTCAAACTTTTTAAATCTTGTGCATGAGAAAATCATACTTGAAGACTCCAACTCAACGCCACAGGGAAGAAAGACAAAGTTCAATAGTCGGCTGAAGCAAGAAGGAAGCCTCCATCAGCAAAATACACGTGTGACTAAAAAGGAAGAAGGCTAGGGTTTTCAAGGCCCATATATTTACTTATGCCACCTCACTTGGGCTTCATATCCCATAGTATTTATCCTATTTTTAATACCTTAGACCCAAATTTATTTAATCCATTTAATTATAGGCCTCCTTTAAATTTACATATAATAATTTAGTTGGTATCAAAATTATGGGGTGTTACATTACCACCCTAAACTATATATTAGATTACACTTTGTACCCTAAACTATTTGAATGCACACTTTGCACCCTAAACTATGACTTTTGTTACACTTTGCACCCTGGCGTTAGTTTTACTATTAAGTTAGACAGAAATTAATAGCACATGACTTGCACGTGATTATTGCTTAAGTGACATCTTGTTTAAAGACTAAAACACCCTTTCCACAAACAATTAAAAACAAAAGCAATTGTTTTTTTCAGCTCTTTCTCTCTTCGGCATGAGTAATTTTAATAACAAGTCCAAGGAAAATATCATCTAGTTCATGAATAAAGGGTTGCGCTCAACTATATTCTATATAAGGCCGCTGCACTATTTAAGAAAAATACACACGTTTTTGAAGTATGAGTTTTATGCACGTTATTAAAAGAATAAAGCAACAAAACACAAAATGAAACAATGAATAGTTTCCAAAAAAAAAAAAAAAATGAAACAATGAATCAAAAGAAGAGCTCTTTTAGGGAGAGACCCACCACACTACTTTTGAAGCTGTCAAGACTTAAGAGCAATAATCTTACAACCACACTATATGGAAGACCCACCCACCACACTAAAATCAGTGATAAGTGCAACGACCCTTATATAATTGAGCACAACCCTCGCATTCATGACCCAGATGATGTTTTCCCTAAACGTCTTGTTAAAATTACTCACGCCGGAGAGAGAAAGAGCTGAAAAAGAAAGTTTTTTTTTTGATGGGATGAAAAAAAAAACTTTTGTTTTTAATTGTTTGTGAAAAGGGTGTTTTAGTCTTTAAACATAGTGTCACCTAAGCAAAAATCATGTGCGAGTTATGTGCTATTAATTTATGTCTAACTTAATAGTAAAACTAACATCGAGGTGCAAAATGTAACAAATGTCATAGTTTAGGGTGCACAGTGTGCATTCGAATAGTTTATTGTACAAAGTGTAATCTAGTGTATAGTTTAGGATAGTAAAGTGTAATTTTCCCTAATATAATGTGTGGTAGAACTCTCGTTTTATCTACAACAAACTCGGACCCAGCTGCTAGGCCTTGGAGCATTCATGGTTAACTGCTACAAAAGCTACTTGCAGTTAATCCCTCTTACACATGGCCGGCTCAATTTGCAATAAGCCAATAATTTTAAGCAAGGTTTCTTTATTATTTAAACTATTCGTTGACCCGCGCTATGCGCGGAAAAATATGAAACACAAAGCAATAAAAAAAGTTATCTCTTATTTTATGTGTGAGAGCTATTAGACCAAGTTATAACCATATATACTTTGTTAATTACTATACAGATTCGTGCAAATCAACTCCCATAGGTATATTTTTCTCCTAAACATAGATCATTTCGTTCTTTCTCATAATCAATCAATCATATATCATAAAGTATAAGATAAAATTCAAAAAACAATTTTTTTTTTCTTCATGTGAACATTTGAATAAATCCCACAATATATAACTCTTCAAATTCATAAACCATATGATTACTTAGATTATATACCGCATTTTACAAAAACGCGGCTAAAGGTGAAACTTTGAACCGCGTTGATGAAGAACGCAGCTCCACCCCTAGACTTATAGCCGCATTTAGTAAATGCGGCTATAGACCAGCTCTGAAGCCACGTTTTATCATCCTGAGGCTGCGTTTAGCTCTCTAGGACTTACGCTGCATTTTTAAAAAAATGGCTACAGACCCATCCGGGGTTTTTTTTTTTTTTTTTTTTTTTTTAATATGTCAGGAGCTGGGCTTAATAAACACAGGTTAAACATTTATAGAGCTGCGTTTGATTAAACGCAGCTTATACATGTTTGAGCTGCGTTTGATTAAACGCGGCTTAAACATTTAGTATAAATAAAAAAATAAAATAAAATAAAACAACAAAGGCTCAACTCATACAAACACACCCTATCAACCAAAATAGCTCGAACAAGAAGAAGCAGCTCAAAACGACGCCGCTGAGAGTCGACTCCGATCATGGCCTTCTCATCCCGCCTTTTGTCCAAATGCAAACAAGTCTGTCACTCACTTCCTCCTATTCCTGATCCGAATACCGATATTCCTATCCCTGTTTTGCTTTTCTCAAATCTTCGATTTTGTTGACCAAGTTTTTTTTTTTTTTTTTTTTTTTTTTTTTTTTTGTGAGTCTTGAATCTATTTGGATACTCTGAAAATGCAAACTTTTAAGGGATGCCAAAGAGAATCGTGTATTAGATCTACGAAATGATGACTTTTTGTTTCCATTTCTTACTGAAGAGGGAAAATCTAGACGGACTAATATAGGCCTAATGGATCATCCTCCGTGGGCCGATAGAGGACGGACCTGATGTCGACAGTCTATTATGAACGGGTCTCACATGAACGGATGAAATAATGACAGGTCGACATGCCTGCGCAGCAAGAAGAAAACCCTAGATATGAGATACTTGCAGCACACATCATAAAGTCCCAGGATCAAGGGAATTCTAGCGCGAAGAGGATTCTAGAAGATGTGCACATTAATGTAAATCTTCCTCGCAAGGAAATATCTTGTCCATCACGTTTAGGATTACTCAAGAGGATTCCTATAAGGAAACAACTTCCGCACCAAGGAAGATGTCAACCCCCTACTACTATAAAAGCCCCAATACCCTCACAAACTAAGGTACGCATAATTTACCCCTTCTCTAGCACTCTAGAGTTGTGAGAATAGTTTTAACTTAACCTTTGGAGGGTACTTGGCCGGCACCACACCGGTGCTCTCTGTTAGGTTTTCTATTTTATGTTGTGCAGGAATTACTTTCGAGTGTGTAAGCATCCTGTGGCTTACTAGTGAAATTCACGGCATCATCAGTTGGCGCCGTCTATGGGAAAGAGATTCTTTTGTGACTTATAAGCCATATTATCGCTTCCCGGACAAAAGAGTTGCATGATGCTAACTCACTCGATGGCAACCACCAACAACATCCAAGATGAGGAACCACCCATGACTTCCCTCGAAAGACAGGTCCAAACTCTCGCCACAGCTGTGAAGCGTCTCACCAAGCAAAACTGTGACCTAGAAGAACAGCTACGCCAAAAAAACGCAGCACCAAACAATCAGAGAGACCAAGAAGGTACCAGCGTCGTGCGAGGAGATTGAGAGGGGCCTGAAGGTAGCAACGCCCCAAGCAGGCCAGAACGGAAAAATATTAGCCTCCCATCCCTAATGGATGTGGCTCCACCTCCTATTATCGCAGAGATACAGGCGATGAAGGAACAAATGGAGGTCATGATGAACGCACTCAAGGGATGAGTGTCCAGTGACCTTGACGACCTAGTCAACCAGACCGACTCTCCATTCACCGCCCCCGTCAACTCCTTCCTCTACCACATAAGTTTCAAATGCCGCAGATCGACAGTTATGACAGAGTGAAGGACCCTCTAGACGACCTAGAAACCTTCAAAACCTTGATGCACCTTCAAGGAGTAGCGGATGAGATCATGTGTAGGGTCTTCCCTACAACACTGAAGGGAGCATCGAGGATTTGGTTTAGCCGATTGACACCGAACTCCATTAGCACTTTCAAGAAGCTAAGCACTCAATTCACTACACACTTCATTGAAGGACATAGGTATAAAAAAGTCAACGTCGTGCTTAATGAGCATCAAGCAGCGAGAAGGCGAGACGCTGAGATCCTACATAACACGCTTCAATAAAGAAGCGCTTTCAATCGATGAAGCCGACGACAAGATCCTGGTAGCAGCTTTCACGAACGGGTTACGAAAGGGTAAGTTTTTGTTCTCTTTATACAAAAACAACCTGAAGACCATGTCAAAAGTACTCTACAGAGCAACCAAGTACATGAATGCTAAAGACGCATTGCTAGCTCGGGAGGAAAAACCCAGAAAAAGGGAGAGACAGGAAGAAGTACGACAGGACCAAGGATCGAAGAAGCTAAGAACGAGAGATCGAAGGGAAGAGAGGCGCTCTAAGCTACCAGGAGGGAGGTTTACAAGCTTCACCCCGTTGACTGCCCCAATAGACTAAGTCTTAATGCAAATTAAGGACAAGGGGACCCAATAGACCAAGTCCTAGAGACAAATATTGTTGCTTCCACCGCAATCACGGTCACGACATGGCCGATTGCTACGACTTGAAGCAATAAATAGAGGCCTCATCAGACAAGGAAAATTACAGAAGTTCGTCAGCAAAGAAAGGATGAATCCACCTCCTCAAGAGCAGCAGCCCTGACGGGATAACGAGCGTCTTAGACCCCCAATCGAAGATATAAGGATGATTGTAGGGGGAACAGCGACCACCGGGTCACCCAAAAAGGTCCGAAAAACTTACCTCAGAATGGTCCAAAACATCCAGCTGACAGGCTCAGTATCAAAGGTAGCACGAAGAGAAAGTCCAATCATCGGATTCTCGAAAGAAGATGCACGACGTCTCCACCACCCGTATGATGATGCGTTGGTTGTTACCCTACAAGTGGGGGAATACAACATGCACCGAGTATTGGTCTAGAATGGCAGCTCGGCAGACATACTATGTTACCCTGCGTTCCAATAAAAAAGGATTGAAAGGGAACGACTGATACCGACGAACGCCCCGTTAGTGGGCTTTGGAGGAACGAGAGTATTTCCATTGGGGGCGGTCACGCTTTCGGTAACAGTAGGTGATTATCCTTAGTAGATCACTCAAGATGTGACATTCCTTGTGGTCAACTGCTCATTAGCTTATAACGCTAGCATCGAACGACCTACCCTTAATGCATAGAAGGCAGCAATGTCAACATACCACTTGATGATTAAGTTCCCTACGGAGTATGGGGTCGACGAGCTACAAGGAAATCAGGTGGCCGCCCACGAGTGCTACATTGCCATGCTGGAGATGGAAGACCACCAACAGACTATGTGCATAGAAGAGCAATGGACCACAACGGAACCGATCGAGGAACTAGAAGAGATAACACTAAATGAGTCAAGACCTGAACAAATGACTAGAATAGGGACGTCGTCCAGCCAACAAACACAACAAGCCCTCACAGCATTCCTCAGGACGAATCAGGATGTTTTCGCCTGGAGCCACAAGGACATGCCCGGGATTGACCGCTCAGTCATAATTCACAGGTTGAACGTGGATCCCGCATTCTCGCCGTTCGACAGAAAAAGTGGGTGTTTGTTCAAGAGCGAGACAAAGTAATAGTAGAAGAGGTCAGGAAGCTACTGGAAGCAGACTTCATTCAAGAGGTATACCACCCCGACTGGTTAGCAAACGTAGTGATGGTTAAGAAGACCAGCTGGAAGTGGCGAATGTGTGTCGACTTCACGGACCTCAACCGAGCATACCCAAAGGACAGCTACCTGCTACCTCGTATAGATACCTTGGTCGACTCAACGGCAAAACACCAACTGTTGAGCTTCATGGATGCCTTCTCGAGCTATAATCAGATTAAGATGGACGAGGCTGATCAAGAGAAAACCTCCTTTGTCACCAGCCAAGGTCTTTTTTGCTACAAAGCAATGTCGTTCGGGCTCAAGAACGCGAGAGTAACGTACCAGAGACTGATGAACAAGATGTTCGCGCACCAGATTGGGATGAACGTACAAGTTTATGTTGATGACATGTTAGTGAAGAGCCTGTGTGAAGATGATCATCTAAATGACATTCGGGAGACATTCGACACACTCCGTTCGTATAATATGAAGCTGAATCCGAACAAGGGCCCGTTCGGTGTGACGGCGGGGAAATTCTTGGGCTTTATGGTGTCCCATAGAGGTATAGAAGTTAATTCGGAGAAGGTTCAGGCCATCATGGAGTTAAAGCCGCCGAAGACGGTTAAGGAGGTGCAAAGATTGAAAGGTAAAATTACAGCCCTGAACAGATTCGTCTCGAAAGCAACGGACAAATGTCTTCCTTTCTTCCGCACTTTGAGGAAATAATTCGAATGGACGGAAGAGTGCCAAAGAGCATTTGAGGATTTGAAGAAGTACCTATCATCTCCACCATTACTCAGCCCGTCTAGACCAGGGGAAGCGCTCTACCTCTACTTAGCAGTTTCGCAAGCGGCAGTCAGCGCAGCCCTTGTTAGAGAGGAGGAAGGATCTCAAAAACCCGTCTACTTTATAAGTAGGGCATTTCGAGGAGCGGAAGAGAGGTACCCCTAAATGGAATTGGCCTTTGCGCTAATAACTGTAGCACGAAAGCTCAAGCCATACTACTAGGTGCACACCATTGTAGTCTTAACGAACCACCCCTTGAGAAGAGCCATGAGTAGCCCTGAAACTGCCGAACGAATGGCCCTATGGTCAATAGAACTGAGTGAATTTGATATACAGTACCGACCACGAATTACGATAAAGGGGCAAGTAATGGCTGACTTCATTGCCAAATTCGCTAGATCAGATGACGGGGGAGCAGGCAGAGCCGCACAGTGGAGCATCCACAAGGACGGATCTTCCAATAGACTTGCAAGAGGGGTCGGTGTGGTGATCCAGACCCTAAAAAGGGATAAAGTCGAGTGCATGATCCGACTCGACTTCCTCACGACTAACAACGAGGCCGAATATAAAGCGCTAGTGGTAGGACTAGACCTAGCGAAGGCAGCGGGCACTGATGACATAGTCGTACACTGTGACTCTCAGGTAGTAATAAGTCAAGTTAATGGCGACTACGAGTGCAAGAATGAAATGATGAAGAAGTATCTGGAAGAAGTGAAGAATCGCATCAGTAACCTCAAAGTCATATTCATTCAGATCCCTAGGGAGGAAAACGAATGCGCCAACCATCTGGCGAAAGCCGCCTCAGCAGAATTTATGCTTGTCCCAAAACAGGTATTGACATTTGTCCAAAACTCCTCCCTTATCGATGACGGAGTAAATGTGCAGGAGGTAGATTCTGAATGCAAGTGGACTATGCTGATAATATCCTACCTTAAGGCCGGCGTATTACCCGAAGAGAAAGATGCTGCCAGGAAGCTGAGGGTCCGAGCATCACGGTTTGTACTGATAAAAGATACCCTATACAAGAGAGGATTCTCTCGACCGTACCTAAAATGTTTAAGCCATGAGGAAGCAGATTACGTCATGAGAGAAATACACGAAGGTATTTACGGAAACCACTCGAGGGCACAGTCATTAGTACACAAGATGATTCGAACGGGATATTATTGGCCAACAATGCTGAAGGACGTGCAGGCTTATGTCAGAGCCTGCGACAAATGCCAAAGGTTCAGTAACCTCATCTGGCAGCTGACAGAAGAGTTGACCCCCATGACAACCCCTTGGACATTTGCTCAATGGGGACTAGATATCATGGGCCCCTTCCTCACAGGAGTCCGGCAGTTAAAATTTCTAGTAGTTGGAATCGACTACTTCACCAAGTGGGTGGAAGCAAAAGCCCTAGCCACTATCACGGAGAAAAACATTCGAGGTTTTGTTTAGAGAAATATCATCTGCAGGTACGGGATTCCCAGAGTGCTCGTGTCCGACAACGGAAAGCAATTTGACAACAGCGCATTTCGAGACTTCTACTCAAAGTTAGGCATCAAGAACCACTACTCATCACCAACACATCCATAGGCCAATGGGCAAGTTGAAGTCACAAATCGTTCCTTGCTTAAAATCATCAAGACCCGGCTCGAGGGGGCAAAGGGCATCTGGCCCGAGGAGCTACCAAGTGTCCTATGGGCATACCGAACCACTGTAAGAACTCCCACCGAAGAAACACTGTTTCGACTGGCCTATGGAAGTGACGTTGTTATCCCAGCAGAAATATGACTCACAACCTATCGGGTGGAGAACTACGACGAAGATAAGAACGAAGACGCCATGCGCCTTCAGCTCGACCTGGTGGATGAATTGCGAGCAACAGCAAAACAAAGACTGGCGCGGTATCAGAATCTCATGGCAAAATACTACAACTCCAAGGTCTATCATAGAGACTTTCAAGTTGGAGATCTTGTACTACGGAAGGTAATGGGCGCTACTAGAAATCCTTCGCAAGGAAAGCTTGGCCCTAACTGGGAAGGACCTTACAGGATCACATCATGGCAGAGGAAGGGAAGTTACCATCTCGAGACTCTGGATGGATGAAAGCTGCAGCACCCATGTAACACGAAGCAACTACAGAGATACTACCAGTAGAAGCAATATGAAGAACAACGGCGCTTTTCAGTTTCTCAGTTTATTTAGTTTTTCTACAATTACTAGTTTTTCTTAGACAATTTTTTGATACAATATGTTCTAAGCCCGAGGGGGCAAGTACTTTTCTACAAACGCATGGTTTTTAATTAAGCAGAGTATTCAGACACAACTATATTTTTCAGTATCGTTTTTACGAAGTGAACGGATCATCCCAAGAGAATGAAATTACAAGTCCAAAAGTGGACGGGTGAAAACTTAAGTCCACAAAGTGGACGGATCATCCCAAGAGTATGAAATTACAAGTCCAAAAGTGGGCGGGTGAAAACTTAAGTCCACAAAGTGGATGGATCATCCCAAGAGGATGAAATTACAAGTCCAAAAATGGACGGGTGAAAACTTAAGTCCACAAAGTGGACGGATCATCCCAAGAGGATGAAATTATAAAGTCTAAAAGTGGACGGGGTATAAACTTAAGTCCACAAAGTGAACGAATCATCCCAAGAAGATAAAATTACAAGTCCAAAAAGTGGACGGATATAAACTAAGTCCACAAAGTGGACGACATCAACCATAAAATAAAGTGGAAGAATGCAAGATATCAAACAGATCAATGTAGAAGACGAACTATTAAACTGAATAAAAAGCCTTGAAGGGAAAATGTCTACATAAATCAAAATATGACAGAGAAATCGTAAACTGTTCTCTCAATATTCTTACATAAAGTGAAAAATGAAAAATAAGCTAAAAATAAAAAGTAACTTTAATCTGCAACGGGTGCTTCCTTTTCTTCACTACGACTGGCCATACCATCTTTTGGGTCACTTTCAACTATAACCTGGTCGCCAAGGGTATTGACAGGGGCATTCTCACCAAAGATCTCGTCTGTATCTTCAGATTGAACAGGACGAACAGACATTTGCTCCGGATCATTGATATTGATGGAGGACAAATCCAACTGAGGATGCAAGGCCTTCACTTGACGGATGGCCTCGTCAAAGCCGTCACCGTACGAAACCCCAAGCTCAGACAAGAAGGCGTCGGAATCACGATACTCTAGTACGGCAATTTCCTTGGCCTGACGGATTTCTTTATCTTTATCTTCAACAACTTTCTTCAGCTCCTCCGTCAGCTGGTAGTATTGGTCCCTTGCTTCCTCAGCCATTTTGAGCTTTTTCTCCTGGACCACTTTCTAGGCCCTCAGCTCGACAAGCTCATCCTCTATCAACTTTGCTTTCTCCTTTACACGGCCCAAGGTCATCTCATGATTAAGGCACCGTCCCATTAAGCCCTTCATCATGACCATGGCTTGAAAAAGGAATGAATTAGTTCCTAACAAAGAGATATGGACGAATGGAAAATGGACGGACAAAATTACTTGAGCGATGCTAAACAATCTCGTCTCTCCCATCGCCTCCGTCGAATGGTTACTCAAATCCTCGTAGTCCTCAGAGGAAATGATGGACGAGAGTTGCTCCAAAGCATGGTTAGGATCATCTCGAAGGAGGACAGGTGGCTTCTTCAGGCTGGAGGACGGACCCTTCATAGGGCCTTTGCCAGCCCCATGTTTCGCTGAGGTAACTGCCTTTGTGCCCCCAGCCATGAGCTCTACGACAGGCTCCAAAGGGACCTTGGGTTTCTTTTGAAGACGGTCACCTTTGAACGGTTGCTTTCTCTTTGTGGACGAGTTACTTGCGCCCATCTCCTTGGGATCAACAGTGCCAGCCCCCCATTATTGGCAACGTTTGCCTTAATTATTGCCCTCCTCTTAGCATCGTCCATTTCTGTAAAGAGGGACGGATGAAGTTAATTTCTCAAATGAAAATCAACTATTCAAGTAGAATTAGAGCGACGGACTCACGTTGACGAACTTTGGTTTCATATTTAACGGCTGCTGGGGTTGGTGCAGGTCCATCGCAATACCAATGTATGGTGTCAAGATTGACTAGCTTGGCGCAGGTCCTTTCCTCTGGCTTGGTCTTGTTAAAAATTTCCTCAAGAAAACTGTACTCCTCAAGGTCAACCTGCGGACTCCGTCGAACTGCACAGAAGTGAACAGTTAAAAAATGTATAAGTGAAATATAGAAAACTGAACGGTTAAGTTAAAGCTTTAACACATTAGGATGGGTGCATACCAAACGGAGACAGTATGCCCTAAGTTGTGTCGACGGGCATATGTTCTGTATCCCCTGGACGACACATCCATTCGTCACCCTCTAAGAAAAAATAACGACTCTTCCAGTCCCTGTTGGAGTCTGGAGTTTCGTATATCACCTTCAACAATGAACTCTGAGGTACAAAACTGTACATCCCCCTTAATTTGTCAATTTCATCCGGACGGTAGCAATGAAGAAATTCACGCACCGTCAACCTCCTAGCTCCATTTAACTAAGCACCGTACAGAACCTCCATTGATATGAGGACCCTCCAGGCGTTGGGGGATATTTGGTTGACGGACAGACCCAGATATTTGAGGAGCTCACGGTGAAAGGAGCTAAGTGGGAACCTAAGTCCTGCCTTCAACATTTGCTCATACACCCCAACACCTTCTATCCCTTCATAATAGCATTTCTCTGATTTATAGGGTAGACGGATGGGAATGTTATCTGGGATCTGGTAATTAGCCCTAAGTGTTTTGAAGTGTGTCTCCTTGATAGTAGAGGTAAAATCGTTCACCGTCCACTCTAGAAGCATGATGAACTCCCTTGGTCCATCAGCTCCTACGACGGGTCCTATTGGTTGTTCCTCGCCGTCATCAAAACCTTCCTCTGGTTCGGCCAACTCCGTATCCTCATTCGTTGAGGACGGGGAAGAGGCGGACGGACTCCTCTCTTCCCTGGGACTCTCTTGGTCTTTTTGACCTGACAGGTATACCTCCTCATAATCAGCCCCGTCACAGACAACTGGCTGATTACTTGACGCACTAGACATTTCCTACAAGTGACGACAAAACCTAAGACTCTGACGGGGCTACGAATAGGTAACAGGAGTAAAAAGCTTAAGATGCAAAATTAATTTAATGATGAAAAGACGAGAAAAAGAGTACTTACCAATTAGTGAGTGAACGGAGGAAAGGTAGTGATGACGGATGTAAGCAACTGAACGAAGTAATCTCTGACAAGGTCGACGGGTGGCGCTCTAACAAGTGAGTTCTTATGGAAAGTAGAAAAATGAGAAGCGAAGTATATGGTATTTATAAAGGAAGTGCACGGAAGACGAAGCGACGCCTCGATCCAAGATAACGTTCAATGGAAGAGCGACACGTGTCATGCTTCATAAATTTCATCCAGTCTGTTAGGGCAGGAAACCGTCAACCCACAGGCCTTTGAACCGTCACCCCTCTTGACCACGAATCGTCACCCCATGTGTCCTAAAAGATGATGACGGACCCATGGGGTGAGGGGGCAACTGAAGAGGGAAAATCTAGACGAACTAATATGGGCCTGACGAATCATCCTCCATGGGCAGATAAAGGACGGACCCTATGTCGACAGTCTGTTATGAACGGGTCTCACATGAACGGATGAAATAATGACGGGTCGACATACCTGCGCAGCAAGAAGAAAACCCTAGATATGAGATACTTGCAGCACACATCATAGAGTCCTAGGATCAAGGGAATTCTAGCGCGAAGAGGATTCTGGAAGATGTATACATTAATGTAAATCTTCCTCGCAAGGAAATATCTTGTCCATCACGTTTAGGATTACTCAAGAGGATTCCTATAAGGAAATGACTTCCGCACCAAGAAAGAGATGTCAACCCCCTACTACTATAAAAGCCCCAATACCCTCACAAACCAAGGTACGCATAATTTACCCCTTCTCTAACACTCTAGAGTTGTGAGAATAGTTTTAACTTAACCTTCGGAGGGTACTTGGCCGGCACCACACCGGTGCTCTCTGTTAGGTTTTCTATTTTGTGTTGTGTAGGAATTACTTTCGAGTGTGTAAGCATCTTGTGGCTTACTGGTGAAATTCACGGCATCATCACTTACTAACCAAACAATGCGTTAGCGTTTCTTTGTTCAATGGATTATTATTATGGATCTGTTGGGTGTGTAGAAGTTCAGGGTTTGGAGTGTAGAAAATGGTGGATTGTTAGGGTTTGAAAATTGGGTAAAAGCATGAATTTTTTTTTTTTTAATTTGAAGTTTGTGTGTGTGTGTGAGTGGGTTTATCAGTGGTGGCTCCAAGATTATTTTCTAGAGGGGTCAATAGTGTTGGAACTAGAAATTTGTTGTGAGGAGTAAAAAATAAACTAATAATTTTTTTTCTATATATACAACTTTCATATTATATATAATAATCTAAAATAGTATTCTAAATATTATATACAATACAGTCTAAAAAAATTGTTAATAGTTTAAAGATTGGTAAGACAACTACCATTGAATGCATAAATAAATATAATTAACTAACTAATCATATATTTTTGTCAAATTAATAATAATTTATTATATTTAATATCAATTATATAAAAATATATGATAAAAAAGAATATTAAAACACCTGGAAGTAGAATTAGGGGTAAACATGAAACTAAGAAAAAATAATAATTGATATAAGTTTTTGCTTTTGAAGTGTATTTATTTATTTTCTAGAGAGAATGTTTATTTATTTATTTATTTTTAATTAATGAGCAATTTTAAGAGTAGTATTACTAACACAACAATTTTACAGTAAAATGTAGGTTGCAAGTTGTTAAAGGTATATAAAATAGTGATGTAAGTTGTGAGTCTAGATAAAAACCAGTTACAACTTGCCACTTAACCTTTATTGTAAATTTATTGTGAAAAATATTGTGAAAGTAGCACTAAATTGATCATATTCAAGCTCATTCCAGCAGGGTTTAAACAAAATTTAAATTCAGGGTGTTCAAATTTTTATTTTTGGAGGTAAAACGAAAAAAAAATTAATTTTATATATATTAAAAAAAAATTGGACAGTTTAGGGGGTTCATTTGAACCCCCTGGGTTGGCTACAGCGCCACCCCTGGGGTTTATCAGTGTTAGAAATTCTATATGTGTAGCAAATGGGTAAAATAATAGGCATGGCAACAATAGTGTAAAGGCAGAAATTGATATTTAGTTGGATTCATCCTTTTGTAAATACATACGTTATGTGATGGGGAATGAGATGAATAGAAATGAAGGGTGGTTTGTGTTAATGTTTTTTAATCCAAAAACAATATTTTATAGGATTTGGTCCATGCAATGAGTTGACTTTATATTCTATTTTTATTCTTCTTGTTCTGTCTGACTTTTTCTTTTCTTGTAGATACAGTTTTGTGGTAGCCAAATCACCATTCAACAAACACATGCTATTCCAGCCCCGTTGCTTTGCCAAACAAGCTGATCGCCCTGCTCTAAAGGGAGATGGTAAGTGAATATGAAGGTTTCTTGTTGTTGCCATCAATTATTAGTGCTTTTAAATGCATATTGGTAGCTTTTCATTACGTGGCATGTAGGCCTCATTGGTAGCATTAGATTACCCAAACAAATTTTGATAAAATTTTGAGCCCCAATTTTGTAATTCCAGCAGGTTCCTCAAATCGATTTCCATCATCATCTTGTAAACATTTAATGGAATTCGATGCTTGCCTAGCTAGCTTTAATTAAGCAATGAAAAACCCTATTGTTTTGATCCCCCAAGTTCAACCATTTGTTTCTAGATTTTTGCTTGAGATATGCTTCCTTAGCCCTTTGAATAGCAAGATCTTTATGTGGACAGCAACATGGGGTAAATGCTTTACATGTGATAGCCTTATTAATATTAGGAGAGAGGCATAATCTTGGAGAATTGTGTTGTATGTGTAAAAGTAGTGGTGTTTAGATCACTTGCTTGTGCACTGTGAACCTGTGGTGTTGTACTTTTGCTTGTATTGCTATTTGTAGCTTAATTGTTCGTTTTTGTACCCTTGGTGTAATTATTCAATAATTGCAGTGACAACACTCCAAATAACCTCACCCTCAACCTTGTTCTTATAAGAATAGGAGATGCAATTTAAGATAGAGGTTATTGGCAACTTTTCTTAGTTTCTTTGTCATTACCTTCTTAATCTACTTATTATTTAGATCCCCAGGTCATTGCACCTTTCACATGTATAAGCAGTAACTAGAATGTCTACTTGTTTAATTGCCATAATGATTGACACATGGCTAATTTTATGCACCTTTTAGCTGATACATGCTGTCTCTCCATACGGCTTAACTGACCAATTTAGTGGATGTTTTGTAGGTGTTTGCTTTGTCTCCAACAGAGGTAGGGTCTATGATAAGCTTGGGTCCAAAAGATTCTTGTGAATTCTTCCATGATCCATCAATGCTGTCAAGGTTGACTTTTCTTCCTTGACATACTACTCTCATGAAAATGTTTGTAATCAGTAGACCTAATTTGTGATGGCCAAGAATTATATTGTGATTAAACGAAGTTGTTCAGATGGCATCATCTTATTGTTTTGTTGTGCAAGCATCCTTTTTTCTATCTTAATGCCATATGATAACAAGTACATGCTTAGTCTTGATGAGCAATTTATGCTGCAGTAATGCAGGTCAAGTCAGGAAGAGCTTAACAATTAAGGCTCATGCAAATGGTACTGGCTATCTTATTTCTTTGAGTAAGTACTCTTTCTGCTCATATTTGCATTTTACTTTGAATAGCTTGAATATGCTACATTTTTTTCCTTCAGTTTCTTTTTGCATGAATTACTTTTATAGCTAAATTGTGGGTTAGTTGTTATAAGTATCTCTATTGTGTCATTACTTTGTTCATTTGGGTTTAGGATTAAAGAAGATATATATTGTGCTATGCTTGACTGCATTGATGCCATTTCTATGTTGGAAGAACATTTATTATTCAGCCTAGACCGACTAAAGGAACAGTCAATTTTGTGTAGTGTAAGCGTACACAATTTATGCAAGTGACAATGTAATTGTCAATATAGCTTAGGCTATCTATATTGTAGTAGCCAATAAAAAATAGGAAAAATAGGACCCACTAATCTATATTTATTGTAGTAACTGTGGTATTGCAATGGATTTCCCTAGTGAGCATCCTTGACATTTCAAAGAGAAAGCTGAGATCTATTAGACATTTCTTGTGCTTAATTGAGTTGACATTTCAAATAGTAACTGTGGTTTTGCACGTTTGACACCTATTTGGAGTGATCACCAAGCAGGAATTTTTGACATTATCACATAACCAAAATGGGTATATTTGTTATATACCCATCTATTCTCCTACACCAACAGTGTATATATGGTACCACCACTGACTGACTGAGCACTCACAATCAAAACAAAAGTGATCTAATTTCACTCAGAAAAATCATCCGAGTTTAAGCTATGTCAAGCACAGCTGGTCAGGTCATTAAGTGCAAAGGTGAGCCAGCTACCACACTCTTCCACCTTTTTTTCAATATGACCATGTTATTTTTGTTTTTGCTTTTGGGTTCTTCTCTGTTTCTAATATGGGGTTGGCTTTTTATATATACTTCAGTTTGATGTTTTCAGTTCAGTGATCAGTAGTCAGTGTCTTTCACATCTTCTGTTTTTGGCTAATTGGGTTTCTTTCTATTGTGTGTGTGTGTGTTTTTTTTCATTTTAATTGATATGATGTAGTTGTTTTCGTGGGAATATATGTAAGGGTAAATTGATCACATTCATGGTTGGCTTATTCTCACATTTATGGTTAGTAAAACTAATTAAATTTATGGTGGAATTTACCATATGGAAGGAGAGAGCGCTACGTCAAGTAGCTAATAATTTTCTCATTCTTGAAATTTTGATGTTTTATTAGAATTAATAGACTAAATTGGGTATGTATTTTTAATGTAAGCCGTGGCTTGTAATTTATAAATTGGATTTGATGAATCTATTTACAAATGGATTAGGAAACTTTCAACGTGCTCGAATTGGACTGGGTGTGGTTGAGGAGTTGAGGTTGTATTCATTTTGTAGTTGAAAATGAAATGTTCCTTTCTATGGCAGGGGCAGACACCGCTTTTTCCTCGCATATTTGGTCATGAAGCGGGGGGGTATGTATGTTGCGGTTGAAGGGTTCCTCATCCTCTGTTACCAACATTTGCCCCAAAATTGAGTGTTTAACTGATAGGTAAATTTTTAATTTTTGATTTTGGGTTTCGTTTGGTTTCTAAGAAAGTAAAATTTTGGTTGGGAAATGATTGCATTTTGGTTGGAATGGCTAATTCTTTAGGTGTCTCATCACAGCATAAGCACTTCTAGTTACTTGGTTTCTAAAACTTAGAGAAGGTAGAAAATTTAGAAGTAAAATGCAGGTTCTACTAGAAATTGTGTTTTATCGGTCTCTTTGCTGACATTCTATAGAAATGGATTTGATTTATGATTTATCTGTCTACGTTAGCGTCCTCTTTTTCATGTATACGACTTTGTCATTTTATTCTCTAGAGAAAGAATACCTTTTCGTAGTTGTGTTTGTGTTTGGAGGCTTAGCTTGCTCTGGGTTTATGTTTTTATATGGGAAAGTTTCAAAGCAATTTGATTGAGTAGATTTTAAAAAAAAAAAAAAATGGGTTTTGTTAATTTGGTGATAATTGATTGAGAATTTTGATTTCTAGTAAGACTTTGAACGCTGGCTGTGATGGACACTCATGATGTTGTTAATGATGCTTTTATGCGTTGGGTTTTTGGAAATAGTGCCATCAGAGAAGTTAATTTGAGTTTTGTACTGAATAGGATTATCAAAAAAAAAAAAAAAAAAAAACTTGTACCGAGTAGGATGTTTCTGCTAAACATGTTTTAGTTGTCTTGTCTTTCTGCCTTATATTAAATATTACACTAATAAGCACATGCTTTTTAAACAACCTTAGTCCTTTGGGGTTGCCCATATCTAATGTCTATTCCTACAACTAGCAAGCTATATATTACGTGCATGTCAGTATACATGAGGGCTAAAAGATATAGTATAGAGACAGGGGCGGCTCAACAACTTTTGGGGCCTTAGGCGAAAATTTTAAATGAGGCCTTTTTATAATTAAATATTAATCAAATAATATATATATATATATATTGAATTTTTTTTATTTAAAATCTATTTTTCTTGCCTTTTGAGATGCAAAATTACTAATTAAGTTTTTGTATTTAAGTTCTTCTAACATTTCTAGTAGACATTTATAATAAGAAAATATTTATAGATAAATAAAACACAATTTTATAATTAAAAATGATAATTTAACTAAAAATAAAATTTAAAGTATAGAATAATATAACTTGGTTATTGCAATTTTTCTAAAGCGTGACCACTTTAAAACTTAAACCTGCACAAATAAAAATTAATTTAATACATGATTTAATAAATTAATGTCACTATAATACAAATGAATTGATATGATACACATCAAATTATTAATTGGTACAATAAATTATAATAATATGTAAAGTGTTACTGTGTCAGATTAAAAAAGAAAAAAAAAAGAAAAAAAGAAAAGAAAGGATAAGTAACCGGCCAGCCTATACACCACAGGTCCACATCCTATGGCTAAGCTTTAAACAAAAAATGTGTCCTATCATTCTATCAATTGCCATAAGGGTCCAAAGTCCAAACAGAGGCTGAGGCAGAAAAGTTATCATAGAAAAAAGTGAAAACATGTCCCTTCCCATCAAATTATTGTACGGCAGTGAAAGTGTAAAACAAACAATATATATATATATATATATATATATAATTTAAGTTAAATAAATTGAAGACAAAGAGAAAGAGGGGAACTGGGAAAGACAAAGAGAAAGAGATTTTCGGAAAGACAAAGAGAAAGAGGGGAACGGGGAAGAACTGAAGAGTGAAGAATAGTACCTTTTGTGGCTGCCAACTGATATGCTGAATCATCAAAGAAAAATTGCAAGTCAGACTGATTGACTGAGTTTATAGAAAAAGATCAAGAATCAAGGTGAAGATAAGGAAAAGAAAGGTGAGTCCGTAAGAATAGATGGAGAGGCAGAGAGATAGAGAGATGAGAGGTTTTTTTTTTTTTTTTTGAAATTTATAATCTCTATTTTAGCATATTTCAAGACAATTACGTTGTATTATTAATGAATTTGTCTGCTATTAATTTTAATTTTAGCATATTTCAAGAATAAATTAATAAATTTGACTCCTAAAATTTAATTTGGTTGGCTGAAGTTTGACTATTTTTATTTTTTCCATTTTAATTTTTTGCATTTTAGAATATAATGTGGCCTTTTTAATGCATTTTATTGACCAATAAAAGTACTTAAATTTTTTTAATTAAAATATATAAATAAATTATATATATATAATTTTTTTTTTTTACAAGTGGGGCCTTCTTTTATTTGGGGGCCTTAGGCGATTGCATTAGTTGCATCTACTGTTGAGCCGGCCCTGTATAGAGACCATAGAGCAAGCTTGCTTCATTGGCAGCATTAATAACGCCATATAAGACAAAATGTTGAGTGTTGAATCTGTTAGTGTTTAACAATTGTTTTGGGCAGGAATTACAGATTTAGCAAGTAAAAAAATAGTATGAGGAGTGATCAGTATGGAGAAAATTGAACAATAACTTTAATTGTGCAACAAGCTCTTGATGTTTTGCTTATTTGTTTGTTTCACGGATGGAACCAGAACTTTGAGTTAAGGGGACGGTTTTACTATTAGTTGTATGCAACAGTTTTAACCCCTAATTCTCGTACTTAACTGCAGAGTTTTTTTTTTTTTGTGAGTAAAAACAAAATTATTTTTGTTTAGAATTTTTTTAAAGGACAGGGTTATTTATTTTGAATAAAATTAGTTAATTGAGCTTAATTTTGTTTTTAGTTTTACTGGTAATTTTTGTTGTTGAGCTTTTTTTTTTGGGCTTAATTGCATATTTTGTTTTAGATTTTAAATCTATAAATTTTTTATGGTCACTGAAATGAGGAAAATGCTAGAGTTACAAGTTTTTTTTTTTTTTTTTTATAAATTACTAATGTGATAAGTGGCTACTAGTAAGTAAAAAAATAATGCGAGTGGTTTGCTTATGTGCAAACTAATAAGAATTTTCTACCAAAATAGTTTGTAAAAATGTTATAAAAAAGTTTGTGAGTATAACATTATTCTTAAAAGAATTAATAATATTGTTAAAAGGAAATAAAATGTAACTTTATAGAACAAAATTGCTAAAATGAGCGTGCGCGCGCGCACACACACCCATATATATATATATATATATATATATATATAAAATATTTTTTTTAAAAAAAAACTTTAGGGTGCGGTGTGGTAAGAGTTAATCTATTGTGTAGCTCGTTATAGTTTTGAGGTTTGTGCCATGCACAATTGCTAGCACTATCTTTGAGCTTTTCTAGATATGTTGGTTGCTATAGGCCTTAGCAAGCTACCTCTCCTATCTTTTGTGATAACCATAGTACTATTTATATTGTCCATAATGACGTAAACATTAGCAATTTAGCATACCACACATATCAAGATTTATTAATTATCATTTTATGTGTAATCATAGTGATATTAGTGAACGTTCTGTCTCTACTGATCTCTATCCTGTTACTTTTACTAATTAATCAACTAACTATCATATATACCAAGTCTCATACTCCAATTTGTTTTTGTACTTTTGTTGCTAAACTCAAGTTGGTCTCTAGCTAGCTAGAGTGCCGTGAGTTTGAGGAGGCATATTAAAATTAATATCACTAGAATATTCTAAAATATCATAATGTACCAGGCTTAAATTAATTAGCTTGATTGACAAGCCTTGATTCTGTCTCTTTTTTGCCATATTATTTATTTATTTTTTTGGTATTCTCTATTATACTTTCCTAATATGTTTTTAATTTAACTTGTGATAATAACCTCTTTTAAGGATTTCATTGAAATACATATACATATAAAAAATTAAAAATATAAAATTCTTTTCTGCTTTCTTTCTCTCCTAACAAGATCATTCTTTAAATTCGACATTCCTAGTATTTTTTTTTTTTTTTTGTTGAATTTATTTTAATTTGTCTATTTTTCTTGAAAAATAATTAGTTAAAAGTACAGTTTTTTTTTAGCTGTACGTAAAATAAACTATGTTTTAAGCCAAAGAAAATGGACATTAGAAGTCTGGCCATGTGTTTTAAGAAATGCCTTCTATTTTTTCTTTTTCTTTTTCAAGAATTTCCTAACATAACTTATTAGCCCCTTGTTGTTTCGGATGGAAATATTTACGATTCAAATCTCACTCTCTCTAACTATCGATCTATCAAAAAAAAACAATGTCTTTAAAAAAAAAAAAAAATCTCTTTATAATCTGAGCGTGAAGAAATATTAATGCTCATTGCCTTGTTCAAGCGAGAAAAGGGTATACTTGAAATTGGGCTTGGATTATAGGTAAGAAGAAGCTAGGCTTCAACCAGAAAGAAAGTGAGCTACCCTTGGGCTGGGCAAGTTTTATATCAAAACCTCATCCAATACATCACTATAGCCTATATAGATAACTTTATAAAAGTAGACCTCAGTCTCTACATTTATTTTTTGACTGCAATAATTGTTAATGGTCCACAATTCCCAAATCCCAAAATCTTTAAGCACCTAAACCAAAGCTAAGCCCTTAGTTGGTGCAAAATCTCACATCGCACATGAGTTGCACACGTGCAACACCCCTTACTTTAGGGCTTTAAAGATTAGAAAATATGGACCACCTTTCTTTAAATTGCATGTGAATTTCCAAGTTATTTGGTTGGATACTTGTCCCCCAATTCAACTAGGGGCCCAACATGACAATGACAATTAATAATACGTATTTATCTGTAGAGCCCTGTGACTCAGCCTCAGCCTCAGCCTCAACCCTGTGACTCTGCCAATGCATAATTTATGCAAATAAATTAATTGGAGAATACATTCACTTTGGAATAAAGGTTTGTCTTTCCCATGTTTGGAATTGGATTCTGTAATTTTGAAGTTTTGTCATAATGAAATTTTCTATAGCAGCCAAAATTTCAAATATGGAAACCTTTCTTGAGAAAGATTCATAGAAATGACTGGAGAGCAATGAAATTGGGTTTTTTTTTATTTTTTTATTTTTTTTTTTAATTTATAATATCAAGAATACAAATTTTGGGAGTAGTCAAACTTGTTTAAATCACTGAAGGTCAGACAAACAATCTGTAGATAACATATATGGTGTCACCCTAATCCAGTTTTGTCCTCAGGATACATATATAATAATATTCTATCTTTTGACAGTTTTTAAATCTTTATACATCAAACTCACGCCTCATTTTAATTGAACAGAAGAAAAATGTAACTATGTGGGTTGTTAACCAGTATGTATATAGTAAATTTCCCTCTTATCTAAATGTGACTACTGGATTTTAAGCTATTGTGTGGTATTCTAAATGTAACTCATGGTATAAATTGATACACTGTTGCATTTCCTTTTATATCCTGTTGTTGTGTGAAATTCTTTGCAGGTATAAAAATGAACTCCGAAAGGAGGATAAAGATAACCTCAGAAATCTACTTGAAAAGAAAAGGCACAAACTAGTAAGGACATTGCTGTTGCTTGAGCTTATTCGTTGATATTCTCTTCTCTGTGTTCTTTCTTGCTCCTTAATCACTTGTTTATTTTTAAACAGATAGTTGCTTATACGCCTTAATTAATGATATTAATCTAAATCTTAGGCCCTTGGTGTTTAGAAAATCCAATACACCCAGCATAACTTTTACAAGAAATGGAGCCAAGTCTAGCCATTACTTGGTTACCTAGTTGATGTCAACAGCTCAAGTCTCAGCTGGAACTTTATGAGAAATACGTTCCTATGTCTTATAATGACTACTTGGAGAAAATGAGCAAGTATTTTGGCATTCTCTCTTTTTAAGTTATAGCATTCATGAATGTTTACTTAGAACTATTTCATACTTACACTCTTTGACATAAATAAAATAGGGAAGGTGAATGGGGTGATCATGTCACATTGCAGGCTGCCGCAGATCGGGTAAGAGGAGCTTCCCAAACCTTTCTATATTCTCCATTTGCTTTCAACTGTCCTGTCCTTAGAAAATTTTGAACACATTTGGTCATTGAACCCTCTATTACTTCATAGCCAAAAAAATTTGTATGAGGTCACATTTATTAGTTTCTGCTCAGAGGGTCCTAATTAACAGTGCTTCCTTAATTTCATTTTAGCTATTTTGAGAATATATAATATGATTACAAATTGCTAATAACTTTGATATTAAAATTTTGATGCGGAAGTAGTAGTCCCTAGCTTGAGTTGATACTAATACCAAAAAAAAAAAAAAACTGACTTTATTTAATGGCCATTGTAGCCTGATGTATCTAATTGTTTTCAAACTTTGTTAGGCTAACCTCAATGCAACTCAATTGAAGAAACAGACCAACAAGCCCAAGAGACCTTCTAATCAGTCATTATTTGGTACCAGGGGCGGCCCAATATAATTTGGGGCCTAAGGCGAAAAATTTATGCGGGACCTTTAATATGTAAATATTAATTAAACAAAATTATTTAATATTAATCAAATTAAGGTTAATTTGATATATTAAATACATAAATAATACCAACTAGACTAATGTTAATTTCATATAGAGAATTGAATATTATAGTTGAACCTATAAATATTAATAAAAAGAAATAAAAATATATTGCGATTGAAAAAGATACTTTATTTTGGATATAAGACGATGCATAGTTAAATAAAATTGTAATCTAATTTTTTATTTTATATTTTGATTTTAAGAGAAAGAGATATATATTATTTGGTGTGTGGGTTTGTAGGATATTATTTTACAAAAATCAAAGTTTCAAACTATTAGGATAGATTAATCTATAATTATTGATTTAATACATTTGCAACATCTTTTTGAAATATTTTAGGATTTCAATTGAGTTAAGGTTCTATTGGTCTCGTACTTTGAGAGTCATAATAGAAATGAAAAAGAAAAATGCGCTAATTATAAGCACTATAAAATATTCAAAATATAATGTGATATTGTCTCTCATTGATGAACTTCATCAATTTAACTAATGAATGTTTATATCACTTTTTTGTGATTAATAACATGACAATTTGTAAGCCAATAGTAAAATTTGTAGTATCCTTAATATTACTAATAAAAAAATGTACAACCTTTAGAAAATATATATATATATATATATATAATTTTATAAAAATTTGGGCCTTTAACTATGGAAAATGAGGCCTTTTTTCTTAAGGAAAATTTTGTTTTTTGGTGGGGCCTTAGGCCTAGGCCTAACTTGCCTAGGCCTTGAGCCGGCACTGTTTGGTACGCTCTTCTTTAACTAGAATTGCCTGACTTATGCACTCTCATAACTCTTATTTCCATGTTTTTCCCCCATAACAAAATAATCTGTTTTGAGTTCTGATTTAGCAAGAAATTGTGATTTTGGGCACGAAATCGTGATTTAGCAAAGAAAAAAAAACAATCTATAGCCGCGTTTTAAAAACACGACTATAGACAAACCAAATGTCAGGGGCTTTAGTCAAAGCGGGTCTATAGCCGCGTTTCTAAAAACGCAGCTATAGGTCCGCAGCCTATAACCATGATTATAAACGCAGCTCAAAGCGGGTTTGTAGCTGTGTTTTCCAAAAACACAGCTAAAGACCCGCAATGGGCTATTGCTACGTAGCATAGGTCGGGTTTGTATACGCGGCTATATCCTATAGCTGCATTTTTGGGGTCTATACCCGCGTTTTTGAAACGCGGCTATAGACCCCCTTTTTTGTAGTGAGTGTAACATATGGCAGGAAATTCTTAGTTTGAATAACCGATTATAGATATATAAATCATCCAACACAAATGTCTATTAGAAGATAGAATCTAAAACTTTAATACGAAAATTTGGCAAAATGATTAAATAGTTTACTACCTTCAACTTAGTGAGGTTAAGATATTTTTTATAAGGAGTGTTCACATTCAACCAAGAGGAATTAATCAAAGAATTTTTAATCACTATCAACTATGTTAGTTTGCTCTTTGTTTTTCCTGATTTCTCTTCAGAATGAAGGTGACATTGACAAATTTAAACTACAACAATTATAGAGTAGTTATACAAAACTATTCAGAAACTATTATTCAAAACTTTGTACAAATAAATTCATTTTCCTGTTCCATATGTTGTACATACTTATAGAATTTAAAAATCCACTCTCCACTAAGGCTTGCATTACAAATACCAATGACTTCATCATAAAAATCAACCCTATTGAGAAGTTTATATGGTGTAATGCTTAATTTTTCAAAAGAGGGGGCACCTTAGGCATTGTTTCCGTTGTTACCACAACATAAGCTTAATCTGGTTCTATGTAACAAAATTTGTGCAATTTCAAAATCACAAAGAGAGAGAGAGAGGGGGGGGGGGGGGGGGGGAACAAAAGATTAATTGAAAAATGTTATATGAATTCAACATTGCATATATGAAAGATTTAAGCAAATAATGGGACATAAAATGTTATTCAAACTAACACAAACACTAACCCTTTTTTTTTTTAATAGGTAAATAGTGGATAGTGGTGGATGGTGGGGTTTGAACCAAAAATATGGGACACCACAAAGAATGTATTTACCTCTAGACTATCATTTGCACCCCTAAAAATTAATCTATAAGGCTAGACAAAAGAATAATTGGAATTCCAAAATAGAATTAACCACGAGTTGCTCAAGTATCTATACATAAAAACATTAATAGCATAATGATGCTCTAGAGTAAATTATATTTTGTCTTATTCTTTTTTTGATATTTTCCTTAAAGATAATCAACTAAGCAAAGTAAAAACTGACCAAAAAAACTTAGATTAACTAAAATTGTGGGGTTTGGCTTACCTCCAGTACTTTTTTAAAATGAATCTTCTTTTGTTTTAATGAGAGATTGTCATATCACCCACTAACTAAATAAAAGGTGGGGATTAAAACCCACTACCATTTGCTATTGTATATTTCAAATAAAAGAATATGTCCAGTTGAAAAAGTACTAGAGATAAGTCAAACCCAAAATTGTATTGTCAATTCTAAGTCAATTAAGAGTAACAAAAGTCAATATCATTAAAAATTTTGGAAAGGAAAACAACAAAATCACTTCACATAGACTAAATATAAGAATACCAAAAAGAAAGGGGAAAAAAAATTCATTTCTATTTGTGCGTTTTGTTCACCTCAATGGTCATCCTATTGGCAACTTAACTTTGAAAATCTCTGACAAAAACAATTGATGTCTTCTCAAAATGGTGAAAATTAAAGCTTGATTGAAAAATGTGGAGAACAAATAGTATTGAGCTAATTTTTTTGTTGTAAATGATGGGGTGATCGTATCTAGAATGTACATTGGTAGATATATTGTAAAGCTTAAATAAAAAATGATTGAAGTGTGAGTGAGAGAGAAATACCGTTGTGAAAAACTGAAAATTTGAAAGAGGAAACATTGTAACTGTAGATAAACGAAGAGACAAAACTCATCTTTGGGTTGTAGATGAGTTTTGTGTAGAGAAATACACAAAACTCATCTTGGATTTGTCACAGCTTTTGACCTTCAATTTTCAAGCTAAGCCTGAGAAGAAGAACTTATGAATGAAAATGATCGTGATAAGAAGCAGTGAGTTATTGATTTCTTAATTTTAGTCACTACATAGCTATCAATCAATTATGAGGAGTGATTAGCTTCTCAAAAAAAAAATTATGAGGAGTGATTAGAAATAGCTGTTTTTTTTTTTTTTTTTTTTTTTTGGGTTAATTTCATTGTGGGAGCACTATTCTTTTGTTGGTCTTCAATTCATAAACTTGAAGGTTCTTAATAATTCATGGAAAGGTTGATCCTTTATTATTATTTTTTGAGAACGTTTTTTAAAAATTCAAGGCCCATTAGTTATTTAGAAAAGAAGAAGGTTGGGCCGGGTTATGTTATTCGGCCCTTTAGTTTTTTTATATTTATATGATTAGTTGCGGCCCATTAATTATTTTTTTTATTTAGGACCCAAAGGACCCTTTACTCTAAATTCAAAAAAGCCCATCCTAACCTACACTTATTTAAACATCCATATCCAGCCCAAAACAGCCAACGGCTCCATTTCCCATTCTTTTTCTTTTTCCTCTTTTCTCTGTCTCCGTCTCTCGGCTTTTTGAGAAATAAGTAATAACAATTAAGAAGGGTCTTTTTATACCAATGGCGACCATTACTGGGCTGTGGCCGTGGCGCCGAAGCACCCAAACCCCCCTGCTAAGACCGTTGATACTCAGTCTGTTCTCAAAATATATATATATATATATATATATATGTAAAAAGATCAAACAGTAAAATAAATAAATAATGGAATGAAAAAATTGATGCCGTTTCACATATACATTGTCCACAGATAAATTACACATGAAAGTGCAAATATAACACAGATTCAAAATGCTTGCTAGCCCTTCAATTGATATTTCTAGCTGCAACCCCATTAATCAAAATCATCATGCTTATAATAAGAACAAAGCACAAGAACTTTGACTTCATATCGAACCTTCTGATGAACAAAGCTAAAATAGTAAGATTTCTCTTATTTCACAAAATGGCTAATTGATTACAATCATTAGCCATTTGGGTTTGTCAAGAATTTGGGTTTTTCTTTATTATTTTGTGACTTTAATTATATGCTTATGATTATTGAATATATGCAGACAAGCTGTTTGTTGAAAGGTTTCTTAGAGGATAAACGGATTGTTTTGAGGTCTGGGTTTGTCTATTTGTTTTGGGTTGTTGAGTTCTTGTATTGGGATTTTGTTTCTGACTTTGTATGGATATTGGGTTCATGATCTGCACCTTCTGTTTGTAAAAGGGTTACTTAGAAAGCTAGATGGGGGTTTTTTAGGGTATTGGCTTTTTTGTTTATTTTTGAATCTCTGAGACTATAGATGTTGAAAACTTGAGAACTTTTGAATTGGCTTTTTATGTGGGGTTTGTAGGATTTCTAATGCTGTTTCCTTTGTTATTGTCTTATGAAACAAGTTGCAATCTGAATTCATGGCCTTAATCATTAGAACCTTAATAGTTCATGGAAATTTTGATCCTATTAATAATCTTTCTTTAGAATGCGCTATGAGGAGAGTGTTCAGATCATTATTGGTACATTTATTACTGTTCACTGTTTATTATCTTGAAGATTGCAAGTATTTGAATTTCAATTAACTTAGCTATCTTAGTGTATAAGGTTTGTTCTTGTTGAATTTTAAGGGGGGAGGAAAAAACAAAAACCAAAAATTTTGAAATCAAAATTGACGGTGATTAGATTGATAATTATATTTCAATTAAAATTTCAGTATTCACACTGGATTTTATTATTATTTTTTTTTCTTCTTCAGATTCTTTTGAATGGTTGTTATTTGCAGACTAATGTACAAGTAGAGCCAATTGTTGAGCAAATCGATATGCTTGATGGTTTCACAGGAAACTTTGATTTGGATGCAACTAAGAGTTCCATCAGGTATTGTTAGTTACTTATTATCTTTCTTAGTGTTATGACATTCAAGACTATCATGAGATTCATTAAATTTTTAGTAGAGTGGTGCTTGTATTGTTTGTTAAAAATGTTCTCAAGGGGATGAAAGCATGTTGCTCTGCCCAGCTGACATGAAATAAACGTTGCTCCTGCATTCACATATCTACAAGTTTATATTAAGTTATATTACTTTCTTCTTGATATTTAGTAGGTCGATAATTGATGAAGGCCCGTACAGATATTTAAGATTACAAACATTGAAGGATGATCAATTGTATACTTTATTCTTCCACCTTAAATTTTTAGTTTATTTTTTATTTATTTGGACTTGATATAAAATTTGACACAGTACTCTTTTTAGTTTACAAATTCTTAATTTAGTTTTCACACAAAAACAATTTCTATACGTATTACTATAATCATGCTTACTTCTTTTTTATAGAGCTTGCCTGTAATTGTACATGGCTTTCTTATCTATTCAAGAAGCTCACAATTTGGGATTTGTTTTAGACAAGTAAAACTATGAATATTAATTTGCTTCCACTTTACAAGCGGAACTTTCTGTTTTGATTAAAATGTAATTTTTTTTTAAATTTGTAACATGTATGCATTAACATGTCGTATTGAATATTTTCACTTTATTTTTGTTCAAGGAAAATCAACAAATCTGGAGGCTCTATGACGCATATTTCTCTCCACCATTGCTAAATTTTGTGTGTCAAGTAATGTGGTGTTGCTTTGTATTGAGAAGGAAGATGGGAGCTTTTCTCCTCTGACTTTTATTCCAGTCAAATCTCTCTCTCTCTCTCTCTCTCTTTTGTTTATATTGTATTTTTCTCTTGATGATCAGGGTCTTCAACAAAAACTTGGCAAAAAAAAAGCCAATTAGAAACATATCCAGAAGTTTGGAGATGGTAAGCAACATGTAAAAGGTTTTGGAGAACTAGAGAAGCTCTGCTACAAAGTAGTTTTATAGACACTCCATGGTGGTGCTGATAAGTGAATAAAAAAAAGGTAAGAAGCAAAGGTAACCACTGAATTTTAAAGGAGGTTGGAGATGAGAACTTAAATGGAAGTGTTACCTAGATGGCATGGCTTAACAATTCGTATTGAGTAAACTGTTTATAAATGTATGTAATCATGCTTTATTGTTATAACTATAATTAACTATGCAATGGTCTAATGTTTTTTTTGGTTATTTATTCTTTTGCTAATATTGGTGTTTAATTCTACTTTTGTTTTTTTGGTTTCTGTCATGCTTCTTTTATTTGATCATTGTTGTTTGGTTGCTTGGAAAAAGATCAAAAAATAAAACTCTTGTGCGTGTGTGGTTAACCATTACATGTGACAGGACATATTAAAGAGTGGAGTATTGCCCAAATTACAAGGAAGCAGCAGAACCCTTGCCAGATGATGAAGGAAATGACAAGAAAAAATCGTGCTCTTCATTACCTTTAAATGTACCAAAAAAAGTACTTCCATCTGGTAATTTCGGTAGATTGGCATTGCCATCCAAAAACTGCATCACTTGCCTCATGCTAGGCCTAGCTGTTGGCACTGAGTGTGAGCAAAGCAGGCCTAATTTCAAAACCAATTCCATTCCCTCCACCACATAATTACCTTCCAATCTAGGATCACTAGCATCAAGGATAGCTCCTCTTCTCCAGCACTCAAACACCCAGTCAACCAAAATTATGTCTTCGGTCAGTCCTTGTAGCCCTACAGGCCGCCTTCCACATGCCACCTCAAGCAAGAAAGCCCCAAAAGAAAACACGTCAGTGCAAGTGGTTGCCCTTCTTGTTCTAATAATCTCTGGAGCCAAATAACCTACAGTTCCAACCACATGGGTGGTTTGGGGATTCGTACCATGGTCATATAATTTGGCAAGGCCAAAATCACCTAGCCTTCCATTCAATTCAGCATCTAATAGAACATTGCTTGCTTTTACATCTCTGTGTAGAACAACCTGTTCCCATTCTTCATGGAGGTAAAGAAGGCCAGATGCTACACCTTTGATGATTCGAAATCGTTGAAACCAGCTAAGGTTTGGTTTTTCATTGCTATATAAGAACTTGTCAAGGCTTCCATTGGACATATAATCATAGACCAAGAGCAGTTCTCCTCTTCGCCGGCAATATCCCAGGAGCTGGACCAAGTTCCTGTGCCTCAGTCTTCCCATGCTAATAATCTCAGCTACAAATTCCTTCATCCCTTGTTTGGAATTATGGGAGACTCTCTTGACTGCAATTTGTACATTGGAAGAAGGAAGTATACCTCTATAAACCTTTCCAAAACCTCCTGCTCCAAGAAGCTCTTTGTCTGAGAAACCCTTGGTTGCTTTGTAGAGATTCTTATAGATGAACCGGTGAGGACCATACTCCCTTTCCCAATCTTCACGTATTTCTTCATATTTCTTCCTTCTTATAATGTAAGCAGCTCCAGTGATTGTTATCAGCACAAGCATCACTGCAATGAGAAAAACCATGATCATTAGTCTGGGTATCTCTTTTGTTTTCCTTTGTCGAGGAAGTGAAGGAAGCTTCGAAACATCAAGGCTTTGTGCTTGTCCACTTTTATTAAAGCTCCATCCAAGAATATAGTGGTCACTTGGAATAAGTGTACCAGTTGCTGCAGAGAAACCAACATACATATATTCCAAGAGATACTGAGACAAATCAATGGACTTTGACATGAGAGGCTGGTTTGGTTTTGGGATTCCATTCAGGGCTAGTGTTACACTCAGTAACTTTTCTGCCTCATCATAGTCTATCCAAAGATGCATTGGATTCCCACTTGTGAGCTCCAAGCTTATATTCTTCCCTTCTTTATTGGAAAAATACATTGCAGAAGCTGAATCAGTTGAGTTCAGGCTATTTACATCAATTCCCACATGATTTTTATCAATATCTCCAAATTCTGGATTCAGAGTAGGGTCAAGCTCGATGGCCAAAATGTGGTTTGAAGTAAGGCCTTCATTTGAAGAATTGAAGAGTCCTAGATACTGATTTCCTACAGTGTTGGTTAAGTTACTTGATGGACTGATGGTGAAGGCCATGCCGTAACCTCCAACATTTGGCACTTGTGGAACAATGGCAAATACAAAGTTTGTAGAAAATGAGAGAGATGGACTTAAACCTGAGGAAGTTCTGTTGAATTTTAAAGGAAATTGGAAGAAAGCATGACCAACTTGCGGGTATGAAATGTTTACGGTATTGGTTAGCAGCAGTAGGCCATTGCTGGTAATTTTAGCAGATCCATCAAGATGCAGCTTGGCTCGAAGGAAGCCATTGTAGATGAATTGGTTTTCATTTTGAGCAAAGGCCATGTGAATATTGGAAACATACAGAATTACAAGAATTGTACCCATCGGTAAAAATGGGAAAAGCCTCATTTTTGTGTAGAGAGTGCTTTTGGCTTGTTTGAAACTCTAGGATTTTTATAGAAATGAGCCTTCTGCTTTGCCCAAGTTTAACGTCAGAGCCTATGTTACCATAGTCAATTTGATGCCACAAAATGCAATCCTGATAGTCAATATCGTTTGTAAAGCAAGTTGAAAAAATGACTTTGTCCCATGCATCAGGGAACCTTTTACTCCAATCCCCCCTTTGCTTCAATCTACTTGTTTAAAGTGATATATTTATGTGACAGTGAGATTTGATAATATAATGTTTTGTAGAACTCTCATTTTATCTACAACAAACTTGGACCCAGCTGCTAGGCCTAGGAGCATTCATGGTTAACTGCTACAAAAGCTATTTGCTGTCAATCCCTCTTACACATGGCCGGCTCAATTTACAAATATATATATATATATATATATATAATTTAGAATCTAATTAGATCTAGACTCTTCGGTTTTTGTACCCAATAATTCATTTGCCACAAAAATTAAAAAATTAAATGGGACACATGGCGCAAAATTGGGCTTCAATTAAAATTCAATTTATAATCTAATTAAATTTAGATTCTTTGATTTGTGAACCTAATAATTTACTTGATACACAAACACGTGGCACAAAATTAGATTCCAATTTAGAATATAATTGGATTTTCTCTCAATTTTAACTATTAATATATACTAGTATGTAGTCCCGTGCTACTGCACGGGAATGGATATATTGTTAATTATGAGTTTATTCATGTTTAAAAGGAGTCTAAATTCATCTTATTAATCAGAAATTTTCATTAATAAAACTTAGCAGTATATATATTTTACACAGAAAGATGAACCTTGGTGACAATGTTTATTCAAAAGATCCATTCACGCTTTTGAATCTTCAATCTCTATTGATGATTGAAATTTTCGTAGCTTAAAAAAGTTAAAATTAAAAAATAAATAAATTTAAAAAAAAAACCTCAGAGTTGTACTCATTTTGTAGTTTTACGATGGGTAATTTTGTAACATGATAACCAGAAAATTTCATTAATAAAACTTAGCAGTATATATATTTTACACAGAAAGATGAACCTTGGTGACAATGTTTATCCAAAAGATCTATTCACACTTTTGAATCTTCAATCTCTATTGATGATTGAAATTTTCGTAGCTTAAAAAAGTTAAAATTAAAAATAAAAATAAATAAAAAAACCTCAGAATTGTACTCATTTTGTAGTTTTATGATAGGTAATTTTGTAACATGATGGGCATTTGCGTGAAGAAAAAACCTCTGAAATTTCATGGCTGATAAAAGAAATTCTCTCAAATATCTTTTTATGGAGAGATGGGTTTGTGCGTGTTTTTATACATCCTTTATAGTTGTTGTGGGGCCAATTAGTCAGATAGTCCCGGCCCACTTCGTACCAGGCCCTAAGGCCCACGCCGAGGAGGTATTAAGGATCCGTGGATGAAAGTAGGAAGCCCAGGTGCCCAAGAAGTATCGCCGAGGACGATTCTGCCCTCGGAAAGCCGAGACCATTAAAGGGAGGAGCAATACACCATCAAGGGGAGTCTCCAGAGCATCTAAAGAGAAAGAACCGGTACAGCGTGGCAGCCACAGAAGCATGATGAAGGAGCAATTCGGGGAGGAACTGTCACCTCTGCATTAAATGACCACAACTAACATTCTGGCCACATTAATGAAGAAAAGACCCCTGAACAATGCAGCCTTGGTTGCTGCAACCTACAGAAAGAATAGGAAAATGGCTGGTGGGACAAGCACTCAAGTGATAGCCTGCTTGATCAACAAATGGAGGGTTACGATCAACTGAAAGGGGATATATAATGTAAAAAATCCTTCTGGAGTAGGGGGAGAAGATCTGGGCAACTGGTATGATCACAAAAGCCTTTGTAGCAAAGAGCGTAAGAAGTAAGAGTTACCACCCCTGAAGAGGAGGGCCGAGGACCAGATTTTCACACTTTAGTCCACTTGTAACCATGTTTAGTTGCCATAATCCTCACTAGGGCCTAGTTCTTCAACCCACACTCTACAAATTTATTGTATTGGGCCAACTGAGTTTGAATCCATTCACCCTACAGTGATTGTGCTCAAATCCGGTCCCTACAGTTGTGTTATCACGAAGCAGGTCCAATGGATTTAGATTAGTACTACTGATTCCCAAAGCATGAGTGTTTAATGTGTTATTAATTTCATCTCATTGGCTTCTACACATAACAGCAAAATTAAAAATAATTAAATTGTACACGTGTATAGTAAAATTGGACTTCAATTTCAGATTTTAATTTAACTTTTGAAATGATAATATATGATAGTAACAACAATAGGAAAATTCAAATAAAATTTCAGTTTAAATTGTAACAATCTGAATAAAAAATTTCAGTAGAAAGACAGGGTGGAGTGATCCACTCCAAGAAGGCGACCAAACTTGCGTAAATATAGAATAATAAATCTCTCTCCGGAAAATTACATTGTTCATAACCTTTACCTTCACTGAAAATTTTAAAAACATAGTGACTCACATCTGCCATCAAGACATCTACAGCCGAGTCCTCTCCAATTCGCGTGAGATTCCATTGATCGCTAAGTTCCTTTGCAGCCTGCAAAAAGTATCATCCATCGGTCCACAACAGTGCTTTCTTCATTGTTATAGGTGCCAAATCTGAACAAAAAACCAAATATAAGGATAGTGAATTTTAGGCATAATGTGCATCTAATCACATATTAGCAATTTATAACAAATTTAAAGATGCAAACTTTGTAAGTGAATAGTAAACAAAACTCAGTGTCAGAACCAAGAAAAAAGCACTTTAATCCGAAACTTAGTGCAAATGTAAAGATGCAAACTTTGTAAACAATTTATAATAAAGATGCAAACTCTGGCTTTGCTATCTTTTTGGAAATTATGCAATGTACCCAAACCAAATTCTTATCATCGATATTAATCTCTTTGGTTTTCACGTTTAACTGCAAAATCAAGAAAAAACTTAATTAGCACAGTAACTCACTTGACCTGATACATAGAAGTGGTTTTAATAAGAATGAGCCCACATACATTTGTCTTTTTGGAAATTATGCAATGTACCCAAACCAAGTTCTTATCACATATTAATCTCTTTGGTTTTCACGTTTGACTGCAAAATCAAGAAAAAACTTAATTAGTACAGTAACTCACTTGACCCGATACATAGAAGTGGTTTTAATGACAATGAGCCCACATACATTTGTCTTTTTGGAAATTATGCAATGTACCCAAACCAAGTTCTTATCACCGATATTAATCTCTTTGGTTTTCACCTTTGACTGCAAAATCAAGAAAAAACTTAATTAGCACAATAACTCACTTAACCTGATACATAGAAGTGGTTTTAATGAGAATGAGTCCACATACATTTAGTCACATGATGCAAAATTTAACTTCAATTTCAGATTCTAGATACATGGCACAAAATTAAAACTTTAATTAGGAATTTTAATTTGGTGTGTACACGTGGCACACAATTAGAGTTCTAATTTGGAATTCAATTTCGTACATGTGGCACACAATTAGAGCTCTAATTTGGAATTTAATTTCACACTCTCTCTGCTTCATCTATTATTATATATATATATTAGCATGCACCTCCATGCAAATGCATTGATGCATTTAAAATTAAACAAAATTTTTATTATAAAAATATAAATAGTTAGTCAAATAATTTTTTTTTTTAAGCTTGTAACACATGTATTCATGCATACATATAGATACATATAAAATTAAACATAATTTTTATCATAAAATATAGATAATTAGTAAAATTATTTTTTTAAGTAAACGTAATTAGTCACATATTAAAATTTTTACCTAAATTTAATACTACTTATGATCATTTTTTTCTAATCTTTTAATAAGATAGAACGCGTGGTGATTTTTGTTATGTGATGATTTTTATTTTATTTATTTATTGAGAAACATGTGGTTTGAGTATATGTGATGATTTTTATTTGAGTATATGTGATTTTTTTTTTTAACTTTATAATTCATTAATATTAGATTCTTAGTATTTTACACACATTAACACACCAGATACAAAGATTAAAAAATTGAAGTAGACACATGGCACAAATTTAAGTGGATAATTATGGTGTAGTTCCTACATAAAATTTGACACATGACGCAAAATTGAATTATAATTTCAAATGCTAATTCAATTTTTCTAAACTTTACCGATTAATATATATATAGATGACTTATAAATTTGAATTTTTTTCAGTTATATGATTATGTTTTTTTTTTTTGTTTATTATATTGGACTCTTTGTTTTTTACACTAAATTAACTAATTTTGCACAAAAATTTAAAATTTTAGATTAGATGAGACATGTGGCACAAAATTAAACTTTAATTAAAATTCAATTTTTACACTAAATTAATTCATTTGGCACAAAATTCTAAAATTTAGATTAAATGAGACACATGGCGCAAATTTAGACTCTAATTGAATTCCAATTTGAAATTTAATTGGATTTTCTATCTGCTTTACCTATTATTAGATATATAGACTAACTTGTAACCCCATGCATATACATGGATAAACTTAAAAGATACACATTAAGATGTATGGTATAATTCTTACATATATAATTTATATATTATTAATATTCATTCTTTTTTTTTTAACTCTTTAAAAAATCTTGTAAGAATGTTATTAGGTAGAAAATGTAAATTGTCCATTTTTTAAAATATTTTTATGTTAATTAGTTCTAAACTTTTTGGTTTTTGTACACAATAATTCACTTGAATGGATATTTATAATATGGTCTCACATTTGATTCCAAAATTAAGAAATAAACTCTCTCTAAAAATAAATAATTTAGGACACATGGTGCAAATTTGGATTTCAATTGTAGAATCTAATTGAATTTTCTCTAAATTTTACCTATTAATATATATATATATATATATATATATGTGTGTGTGGGGCCAAGAAATGGTCAGACGACCCCAGCCCACTCCCAACCGGGCCCAAGACCCATGTCCGAGGACGCGCCCATGGACCGAGGACTGAAGTGTAGCGCCCAGCTACCCTCTAAAACAACGCCAAGGATGATAGCATCCTCGGAAGTCCGAGGTCCGAGGAAGTGCAAGCAGCACTCCCTCAAAGGGAGCCTCCCCGAGCATCCAAGGAACAAACAACGGGTACCAAATACCGGACATGGAAGCATGGTGGAGGAGCAAATCCCAGATGAACTGTCACCTCCACATTAAATGCTCCCAACTAACGTCCTGGCCGCATTAATGGGGAAGAGACGCCCCAACAGTGCCACCTTAGTTGCTGCCATCCACAGAGATAAAGGGGGAAGGTGGCTGATGGGACAGGCACCAAGCAATGCCCTAATCCTTTTACAAATGTAGGGTTAGGATCTATTGGGAAATGGATATATAATGTAGGGAACCCCTCCTAAGGGAGAGGAGAGAGAAACACTGTAATAATTTACATATTCTGAGAGAACTTCATAGTTAGTCTAAAGGAAAGAAATGAGAAGAACTCCCGGTCTAGAAAAATACGTCCGAGGAGCATTATTATTCACCCCAATGTACATTCAAATTGTCCGACCCATGTACAGCCATGTGTGATCATTGCATTTCTCACTAACACCTAGTTCTTGAACCCATCCTCTATAAATTCATTGCGGGGAAACTGGGCTTGAGTCCACTCCTTCAAACCAGGTCCCTACAATTGGCGCCGTCTGTGGGGAGAACTTGTGCGTTGGTAATGACAACAGTCAAGCATGGTAGGATCGGGCCCTCACCAAACAACTCCCAATCGACCCGAACCGGCGAAGCCACGGCATCATGGTGACTACGGCGACCCCGGAGGCGGTCAGAATGATAACGGACGATTTCGAGAAGGAAGCGTGCATACTTCGACGGCGAGCGAAAACCAAGCCCAGAAGCGCGACGCTGTCCAGGCTACGCAATCGGAGGAGGCCCATAGTCACGCCTCCCAGGCGAAGGACGATAAGGTGGCCATGCAGCGCGAGATAGATGATCTGAAGAAGAAGCTGCGCCGTGCACAGCGAAGACAGCCTGAACCCAGCCCTGACTTGCCCTCTGACGACGAGAGTGACGACGAATACAGACAAAGGTCGAGAACGCCCCCCAGCGAGACTTTCTCCCACGAGGAGGAGCGCTACCAGAGGCGTAGGCGCGCCGACCGAACCTCCTGGGGCGTAGGAAGTGATGCCATGAGCAAGGCGTTGGACCAGCTCTCCAAGTCGCCCTTTACGCGTCGCATAGAGGAGGCAGAGCTTTCTCGGCGGTTCCAACAGCCAACCTTCATCGCTTACAATGGCAAGACGGATCCCGTAGAGCACGTGAGCCAGTTCAACCAGAGGATGGCTGTCCACTCGAAGAACGAGGCGCTGATGTGCAAAGTTTTTCCATCTAGCTTGGGACCTGTGGCGATGAGGTGGTTCAACGGTCTGAGGACGAATTCCATAGACTCGTACAGACAGCTGACCCAGGCTTTCGGCTCCCGCTTTGTCACGAACAGCAGGCCTCCTCGGCCCATGAGTGCACTGCTGTCCCTATCCATGCATGACGGGGAGACCCTCAAGGCCTACTCGGACAAGTACTGGGAGATCTACAATGAGCTGGACGGCAAGTATGACGCCGTCGCCATCAGCACATTCCAGAATGGGCTACCAATGGGGCACGGCCTGAGCAAGTCCTTGACCGGAAAGCCCGCCACCAGCGTGCGGCAACTGATGGATCGGATTGACAAATACAAGCGGGTGGAGGAAGATATGCTGCAAGGCAAGGGGAAGGATAAAGCCTTCCCTTAGGAGAGGAGAGACTTCAGGTCGGACCGGTACAACAACGCCCGCCCGAGGAGGGACTTTGGAGGAGAATCTGGAGCAACCAATGCTCAAACCGTTAACGCTGTATTCCGAGAACCCGTGCATAGGGTGCTGGAGAGAATAAAAGACGAGCCGTACTTCAGGTGGCCGAATAAGATGGCCGGGGAACCTGAGAGGCGCAATCGAAACCGCTACTGCCAATACCACCAGGACCATGGGCATACCACGGAGGACTGCAGGAACCTCTAGAACTACCTAGACCAACTGGTCCGGGAAGGAAAGCTGAAGCACTTGCTGCTCAACCCTGACAATCGCCAGAGCCAAGCGTATCAAGAGCCCCGGCAGGATACCGCCATGGGACAACCCGCGGGCACGATTAACGTAATCCTGGTGGCTCCGGGGAGGACGGGCGCGGGCCCCTCGTGAGTGTTGTCCGTAGCCCAACCAGAAGCTGGAGAGTTCCAGGCCGGGCCGAAAAGAGTTAGGAGGAAGTCCTGCCCTCATTTGAGCTTCTCAGAGGAGGACAAGATCGGGACCATTCAGCCCCATGATGATGCCCTGGTGGTCACCCTTAGAATTGGGGGCTACGACGTAAAGAGTGTGATGGTAGATGGTGGCAGCGCAGCAGAGGTCATGTACCCGGACCTCTACAGGGGGCTAGGGTTAAGACCGGAGGACTTGACGCCGTATCACTCCCCCCTAATGAGTTTCGATGGGAAGCTCGTCATCCCGAGAGGCATGATCAGGCTGCCTATACAGACCGGCCCAGAAGTGGTAGAGGTGAACTTCATAGTGGTGGACACATACTCCCCCTACACGGCCATCGTGGGAAGACCCTGGCTCCACGCTTTAGGGGGCGTAGCTTCCTCCTTGCACCAGAAGGTGAAGTTCCCCTCAGGGGACCAGGTTCTGGAAATCCATGGATGCCAGACCACTGCGAGGCAGTGCACGGTGGCTGCCATATCATGTCAGCTCGATGCGCAGACCTCGGCCATCACCGACGAAGGTTGATAGCAATCAAAGGCCACGGTAGCGTGCTCTAATGAAGCTACCGAGGAAGTCAAGTGCGAGGACTTGGAGAAGGTGGTAATCGGTGATGATCCCGAGAAATTCTTCCGGGTCGGGGCTCAGCTGCCCCCCAATGAACAAGAGGAGTTGGTTGGTTTCCTTAGGAGCAATATCGACGTATTTGCATGGGACCCCTGTGACGCACCAGGGATTGACCCGTCCTTCATCTGTCACCATCTCAATGTTAACCCATCTGCGGTGCCCAAGAAACAGCCGCCCTGACGCCCATCGAGGGAGCTCGCTGACGCCATAACGGAAGAGGTGAATAAGCTCAAGCACGCTGGGGCTATCAAAGAGGTTTTCTATCCCGAATGGCTAGCCAATACTGTGGTGGTCAAGAAGAAGAGCGGAAAGTGGAGGGTCTGTGTGGACTTCACCGACCTAAATAGGGCATGCCCAAAAGACCCGTTCCCTATGCCTCGGATCGACCAGCTGGTAGACGCGACCACGGGCCATCCTCGGATGAGCTTCCTAGACGCCTTTCAAGGCTATCATCAGATACCGCTGGCCCTGGAGGACCAAGAGAAGACTGCATTTCTGACACCCGTCAGGAATTATCACTACAAAGTAATGCCTTTCGGTCTGAAAAACGCAGGATCCACCTATCAGAGGATGATGACGAGGATGCTCGAGCCGATGCTGGGCAAGAGTATGGAGGTCTATGTTGACGATATGGTGGTAAAGAGTAAGATAGTATCCGAGCATCTGGGAGACCTCGGCCGCACATTTGACGTCCTAAGAAAACACCAACTGCGCCTAAACGCCTCAAAATGCTCGTTCGGGGTGGGCTCGGGCAAGTTCCTTGGGTACATGATCACCCATAGAGGAATCGAAGTTGACCCTGACCAAATCAAGGCTATCCATGATCTGAAGCCTCCGCAGAACCCCAAGGAGGTCCAGAAGCTTACTGGGATGGTCGCGGCTTTGAACAGATTCATTTCCCGATCGGCTGACAGGTGCCGACCCTTCTATCTCTTGATCAACAAGTGGAAGGGATTTGAGTGGTCAGAAGACTGTGTCGTAGCTTTCCAACAACTTAAGGAATACCTATCCCGACCGCCTATCATGTCCAATCCTAACACCGACGAGGTCTTGTACGCATACCTCGCCGTGGCGCCCCACGCAGTGAGCCTAGTACTTATACGGGATGACAGCGGCGTACAGAAGCCAGTTTATTATGTCAGCAAGTCACTGCATGAAGCGGAGGTCAGATACCTGCCTCTGGAGAAGGCCATATTGGCCGTGGTCCACGCCACGAGAAAGCTCCCCCACTACTTCCAAGCTCACACAGTGGTCGTCCTGACCAAGCTGCCCCTGAAGTCCGTACTTCGGACCGCTGACTACACTGGGAGAATCGCAAAGTGGAACACAATCCTTGGGGCTTTCGACATCAAGTATATGCCTCAGACTTCCGTAAAAGGACAGGTCCTAGCGGATCTGACAGCCGAATTTACCGAACCCACTGTGGAAGTAGCCCCCGGGGAGGAGAGCTTGGATGAAAAATCAGTTGGGGCAGTCTCCATCCCGGGATCACCACATTGGAAAGTATATGTTGACGGCGCGGCCAACCAGAGGGGGTCCGGAGTGGGGCTAGTACTAGTATCCCCTGAGGGTCATGTCATTGAGAAATCCCTGAGACTCGGATTCTCAGCAACTAATAACGAGGCCGAGTATGAGGCGCTGCTACAAGGCATGGTCATGGTACGGAGGATGGGAGGAAAATCGATAGAGGCGTTCTCAGACTCGAGATTGGTGGTAGGACAGGTGAACGGAGAAATGGAGGCCAGAGATCAAAGAATGCAAGAATACCTGAGCCAGGCCCCGTGCTCGCGGTCGAAGTTCGACCTCTTTAGCCTGTCTCATATCCCCCGGAGCGGGAATAGCCATGCCGACTCATTAGCCACGCTCGCCACGTCCTCGGCGGAGGGCCTGCCCCGGATCATACTTGTGGAGCACCTAGAAAGAGCGAACGAAATGCCAAGGGGGCCGGTCACCGTCAATCAGATTGAAGTGGGTCCCAGCTGGATGGATCCCATAGTGAAATTCCTCAAAGATGATATACTGCCCGAAGATAAGGCTGAAGCTGAGAAAGTTCGGAGAAAAGCTCCTCGGTTCTGGCTATCTGAGGACCTCCGACTATACAGGCGCTCTTATTCTGGGCCATACCTCCTGTGCGTCCACCCCGAGGCAGCAGAGCTACTGCTCGAAGAGCTGCACGAAGGAATTTGTGGAAGTCATACCGGAGGGAGATCCCTGTCACACCGAGCCGTCACGCAAGGATATTGGTGGCCGTGAATGCAGCAGGAGGCCCTGGAATATGTCAAAAAGTGTGACCAATGCCAGAGATTCGCCCCGAACATGCACCAGCCAGGAGGGGTCCTCAATCCCTTGTCCAGTCCCTGGCCGTTCGCCCAATGGGGCTTGGACATTGTAGGTCCCTTCCCGAAAGCGCCAGGGAATAAGAGGTATCTACTGGTAGCCACGGACTACTTCACGAAATGGGTCGAGGCCGAGCCCCTCGCAAACATTAGGGACGTGGACGTCAGAAAGTTCCTTTGGAGAAACATAGTCACGCGATTTGGAGTCCCTCATACCCTTGTCTCAGATAATGGGCTCCAATTCGACAGCAAGGCCTTCAGGAGATACTGCTGTGAACTTGGGATTACTAACAGATATTCGACGCTCGCCTACCCTCAAGGAAATGGACAGGTCGAAGCCGTCAACAAGGTTATCGTCAACGGGCTTAAGAAGAGGCTGGACGACGCCAAAGGAAGATGGGTTGAGGAGCTGCCCCACGTCCTATGGACGTACCGGACTACCCCTCGGCGATCAACAGGAGAAACGCCTTTCGCCATGACTTATGGCGCTGAAGCGGTGATCCCCCTAGAGACGAATTTTCGGACGCTACGAACGAGCTCTTTCACTCCCAGCAACAATGATGAACTGCTGGGAAGGAACCTGGACTTGGTGGACGAACGGAGGGAACAAGCAATGATCCAGCTGGCCTGCTACCAGCAAAAGCTCAAGCAAGGATATGACGCCAATGTGAAACTCAGGTCGCTGGCACCGGGGGACCTGGTGCTGAGAAAAGTCGTCGGGGCCGCCAAGAACCCATCCTGGGGAAAGCTGGGACCCAATTGGGAAGGCCCCTACCGAATCACCTCGGTAGCAGGAATAGGTGCATATTATTTAGAAGATCTAGACGAAAAACCTGTACCTCGCCCCTGGAATGTAAATAACCTGAAAAGGTATTATTATTAATGAAGCAATTCTTTTTGAATTCCGATTCTTAACCTGTTTCAACTTGAGATCACATGTCTGGACTTCAAATACTAAGTGTTAGATAGAACCAAGGCTCTGCATGGTCCTCGGACTCAGGCCTATGGGGAAACTAATCACTTCAAATACTAAGTGTTAGACAGAACCAAGACTCTGCATGGTCCTCGGACTCAGGCCTATGGGGAAACTAATCACTTCAAATACTAAGTGTTAGACAGAACCAAGGCTCTGCATGGTCCTCGGACTCAGGCCTATGGGGAAACTAATCACTTCAAATACTAAGTGTTAGACAGAACCAAGACTCTGCATGGTCCTCGGACTCAGGCCTATGGGGAAACTAATCACTTCAAATACTAAGTGTTAGACAGAACCAAGGCTCTGCATGGTCCTCGGACTCAGGCCTATGGAGAAACTAATCACTTCAAATACTAAGTGTTAGACAGAACCAAGGCTCTGCATGGTCCTCGGACTCAGGCCTATGGGGAAACTAATCACTTCAAATACTAAGTGTTAGACAGAACCAAGGCTCTGCATGGTCCTCGGACTCAGGCCTATGGGGAAACTAATCACTTCAAATACTAAGTGTTAGACAGAACCAAGGCTCTGCATGGTTCTCCGACTCAGGCCTATGGGGAAACTAATCACTTCAAATACTAAGTGTTAGACAGAACCAAGGCTCTGCATGGTCCTCGGACTCAGGCCTATGGGGAAACTAATCACTTCAAATACTAAGTGTTAGACAGAACCAAGGCTCTGCATGGTCCTCGGACTCAGGCCTATGGGGAAACTAATCACTTCAAATACTTAGTGTTAGACAGAACCAAGGCTCTGCATGGTCCTCGGACTCAGGCCTATGGGGAAACTAATCACTTCAAATACTAAGTGTTAGACAGAACCAAGGCTCTGCATGGTCCTCGGACTCAGGCCTATGGGGAAACTAATCACTTCAAACACTAAGTGTTAGACAGAACCAAGGCTTTGCATGGTCCTCGGACCCAAGCCTATGGAGAAGGCGACTACTTCAAAGGGACCTACGTTGTAATGATCGATGCCGTGATTGGCCGAGGTGTAATCAAAGTTAAAATCGTACAAGTAAAAAAAAAATATAGCGAACAAGTAAGTAAACAACCACAACGAGTAGAAGGAGAAACAAAGCTCGCATCTCATTAAGTCCAAAAACGAATTACACGATACGAATCACATTACAAAAAAAAAAAAGGACGCAAAACGCAAAGTAAAGCAGGCAGAAGCGCCATGGAGCATGCTCCTTCTACTCAATCGCTTGCTTCTATGGGAGGCTGGACCAAGGCAACTCCGGGGTCCTCTGAGCTCTGGCTGGGTGGGATGGCCTGCAGAGGCGCGGCAGAAATAACAATCCCCTCAACAGAAGAAACCTGTGCATCAGGGGATGGCCCTGCAACTTGCTGAGGGGCGTCCTCGTTGGAGCCATCGCTCACTTCAACCACCAGGGGAGGATTATTCCCTCGGTCTGGCTCGGCAGTGGCCTCAACATCCAAAGCCCCCCCGCCTGGAGTAGCAGCAATATCCACGGCAGCCTCCTCGGCCACAGAGCTGCCTGGACTATCTGGCGCGGCCTCGCGAATGACAGAGGGATAGTACACGCTCTCACCTTTCCACAGGGCAGAAGAGGCCTCCACACCAGCTTGCCTAAGGGCTTCCATCCAAGTCTCGGAGCAGTAGCGCCTACATAACCCAGGGACTTGGGATTTGTAGGCAGCTGCTGTCTCGGATGCCCCAGCAGCATAGGCAGCCTCCTCAGCCTCCTCCTTGAGGGTCTAGGCTTCCTCCCTACCCTTCTCCGCCTCGAGCTTGGCCCTCACAGCTTCGTCCCTAGCGAATTCGGCCAATTTCCTGGCATCCTCGGCAGCAGTCTCCTTCTTCGTCAGGTCTGCAATCAGATCTTTTGCGATCTTCAGCTGCTCCTCTGCCTCACCCAGACGAATCGTCTGGGTCTTGGCCTGCCTCTGTGCACCCTCAAGGCCTGATAATGCACTGTCCCGAGCTTGGGTCGCAGTCTTCAACTCCTGCCTGGCCTTGGCAAGGTCCGCCTCGCAGTTCTTGAGGGCCTGGGTGGCCTCCAAGCGCTTCTCGCGCTCTTCTTCCATTGCCTTTCCGTGGTCGTGGGCCGCCTCCTCCAGCCTGAAGGTGGCCTGGACAGCCTACCAAACAAAACGGGCACATGATAATAAGCTGGGCTAAACAAAAAAAAAAAAAAAAAAAAAAAAAAAAAAAAAAAAAGAGGGGGCACAAGTGTAGAGGCCTTACCATCCCCAAATAACGCTTGAGGCTGAGGAAGACCTCCCTACTCTTCATGGTCCCTAGCTGCTCCATATCCGCGGGAAGTAGCAGACACCTCTCCAAGGCGTCGGCCACGCGCGCGCCTTCGCCCTCTCTAAAGTCCCTGAGAGAGGAATCATCCCGCAGAGGAGCCCCACGAAGCATTAGGGCAGGCAGCCATGCCTGGGCCTCGGCCGGGGCATCCGCTTGCCTATCCAGAGACCTGGAGCCTATCCTCAGCTGCTTCGATAGCCGCCGATTGTCATCCCCCTCCCGGGTGGGCCCAGATTTCTCCTCAACGGGCCTCTTGCCCTTGTCCTTCTTCTGCTTGGAACCGGAAGGCTCGTGCCTGGAAGACGGACTCGTCCGAGGTGGAGGGGGAGGAAGCCTAGATTGGGCCGAGGTAGACCTAGTCTGGGGAGGACGATTCTTTGGGGAAGGGGGTGGGAGCTTCGACTTGAACTTCCCCGGCTGCCCTTCGATCAGCTCGAATAGAGTGGGCTGATCCTTCTTTTTGTAGCCCATCGCTAACCGAGAGGGAATCTCTGACGCCGAGGGGACTGCTTCGGTCAGCCGAGGGTCCCCCAAGTCTCTAGAAGGGTCCTCGGACTGATGAATCCGCTCAAAAACGTCAAAATCATCCCCTCTAGGGCAAGGATCTGCGACTCCCCTTTCCCCCTCAATGTCCTCTTCCGCGGCCTCTGAGAATGTATGAGAGGCAGAGGGTACTGCTACTGTGCCCTCTGAAGTAGAGGGACCCTTGGGAAGCTCGAACCCGTCCTCGGTCACTGCAATTTTCTGCAGACGAGGATCCTTTGCTCTGATCACGTGCTTCGGGGCCGCAAATGACTTTTGGAGCGGCGTGTACCCCGAGATTTTGTGAGCGGCTCGGACCTGGTGGTCGGCTTCGTTTTCAAAATCCGCCGACCTGAGCACTTTCTGCAAGTCTTCCCTGTTGATCAAGTTGTAGCGGGGCGCGAAGGAGTGCGGATCTGCATGAAGAAAACGCATTCATAATTAGCAACCAAAACAGTACAAAAGGAAATGACGCATAAAACAAGTCAGAATCTCTGAACCCCCTCCTACTCCTACTACCCCACCTGGTGTGCCCTCTGTCGTCGGGCAATGGATACCATCATGCCACGCTCCGGACACGATGAGAAAGTCCTCATTCATCCCCTTGTTGGATTCAGGGAGGCACTGGATGAGCCGGACCCTGTCGTCCCTTGTCCTCATATAGTAGGACTTGTCCCTCAGGCGTTGAAGATTGTAGCAGTAGTTCACGTCATGATGGGTCAGTCTTAACCCCATCTTCTCGTTCAGAGCGTCCACGCTACCCAGAATTCTGAACATATTGGAGGCGCACTGAGTGGGGGCTAACCGGAAATATGACAGGTAGCCCCTCGTCACTGGCCCCATAGGAATCCTCATCCCTCCTTCAAGAAAGGCGATGATGGGAATCACCACCTCGCCCTCCTGCCTCCGGAATTCCCACTCCCCCTCCTCGCAATACCTCAAGCCCACATTGGCCGGTATCTTATAGTCGGCGATGAATTTCTCCATCGCCTCCTCAGTAAAGACATACTTCTTAAGTCTACCCATCCCAAATGACGCCTAAGAGTGCTAAAGAAAGAGCAGATAAAAGAAGAGGAAAAGCAAAACGAAGAAAAGCTCAGAGAGGGATAGAGCGACTTACAGAAACGAGGAAAAGCTCCTCGGACAGGCCTTTTATGCTGGAGATGGTGGTGGAAATTTGGCTGGACTCTGAGTGGAGGCGCAAGGGCTCGTGATTATGAAATGGAAAAAGGTGGAAACGGTTCGAATTGGTATTTATACCCTGGATAGAAGAGCCACGCGAGTTTTCCCGCCCATAAATGTTAGGCGCATCACGACCGTTCGATTGCTAACTGCCCTCCGAACGTGGGGAGTACAAAGCCGCCCGAATTTAATACAGGACACGTTGCGCACACCGAAATGTCAGTAACGCACCTTGGGCAGACGAAAAAGCTCTAGCGCTGACAAAGGACAAGACGCGATGGGACGCGGAGCAGGACCGAGGATATCAAAATCCTCCTTTCCGCCCGAGGATGCGGACAGCAAGATTTTGAGGGGCTATTGTGGGGCCAAGAAATGGTCAGACGACCCCAGCCCACTCCCAACCGGGCCCAAGGCCCATGTCCGAGGACGCGCCCATGGACCGAGGACTGAAGTGTAGCGCCCAGCTACCCTCTAAAACAACGCCAAGGATGATAGCATCCTCGGAAGTCCGAGGTCCGCGGAAGTGCAAGCAGCACTCCCTCAAAGGGAGCCTCCCCGAGCATCCAAGGAACAAACAACGGGTACCAAATACCAGACATGGAAGCATGGTGGAGAAGCAAATCCCAGATGAACTGTCACCTCCACATTAAATGCTCCCAACTAACGTCCTGGCCGCATTAATGGGGAAGAGACGCCCCAACAGTGCCACCTTAGTTGCTGCCATCCACAGAGATAAAGGGGGAAGGTGGCTGATGGGACAGGCACTCAAGTAATGCCCTAATCCTTTTACAAATGTAGGGTTAGGATCTATTGGGAAATGGATATATAATGTAGGGAACCCCTCCTAAGGGAGAGGAGAGAGAAACACTGTAATAATTTACATATTCTGAGAGAACTTCATAGTTAGTCTAAAGGAAAGAAATGAGAAAAACTCCCGGTCTAGAAAAATACGTCCGAGGAGCATTATTATTCACCCCAATGTACATTCAAATTGTCCAACCCATGTACAGCCATGTGTGATCGTTGCATTTCTCACTAACACCTAGTTCTTGAACCCATCCTCTATAAATTCATTGCGGGAAAACTGGGCTTGAGTCCACTCCTTCAAACCAGGTCCCTACAATATATATGACTTATAAATTTGAATTGTTTTTAGTTATAAAAAAAAAGGCTCATAAATATAAAATCATTCAAATTCTTTCTTCCTCTACTTTTATATATAGTGTTAGATATATGACTATGTATTTTATGATTTATTTATGTTGGACTCCTTATTTTTTGCTCTAAATTAACTTATTTGGCACAAAAATTAAAAAATTTTGATTAGATGGGACATGTGTCATAAAATTAAACTCTAATTGAAATCCAATTTTTACACTGAACTAACTAACATACTACAAAAATTTAAAAATTTTGATTAGATGGGACACATGACGCAAAATTAGACTCTAATTGTATTCCAATTTGAAATCTAATTAAATTTTCTCTCAGTTTTACCTATTTATATATATATATATATATATATATATATATGTATGTATATATAGATGATTTATAAATTTGAATTATTTTTAGTTCTACCCAAAAAAAAAAAAAACTCATAAATATAAAATCATTCAAAAATTATATTTTTTATGGTTTACCTATATTGGACTTCTCGTTTTTTACACTAAATTAACTCATTTGGTACAAAAATTAAAAAATTTAGATTAAATGGAACACATGTCACAAAATTAAACTCTAATTGAAATCCAATTTTTACATTATATTATCTCAATTGGCACAAAAATCTAAACATTTAGATTAGATGGGACACGTGGCGCAAAATTGGACTCTAATTGAATTCAAATTTGAAATCTAATTGGATTTTCTCTCAACTTTACTTATTATTATATATATAGATGTGGCATAAAATTAAACTCTAATTAAAATCCAATTTTTACACTAAACTAACTAACTTAGTACAAAAATTTTAAAATTTTGATTAGATGAGACACGTGACGCAAAATTAAACTCTAATCAAATTACAATTTGAAATCTAATTAGATTTTCTCTCAACTTTACCTATTAATATGTATATATATATATATATGTGTGTGTGTAGGGATGACAAGCCCAGAAGTGTATATTAGGCTGTGGGCCCTGTCCGAGAACATTTAATAGTCCGAGAATAGGTAAACGTTAGTGTGGGAGTACAAAATAGTGAATAGAGAAAGGGATCTGGTCATGAGGTTTCAAGAAAGTGGTCTGAGGACAAATGCCTCCTTGGCTTAACGAAGCAGGGGTCAGAAGGGTTGACATGCCATCGAGAGCAACGTTCTGGGCAATTCTAATGGTGAGGATAAGTATCAGGAAGGAATAAGACAAGGGGAAGGTAAGAAATATCTAAGGAAAAGTTGCTACCACTACATTAAATGCTCTGTAGCTAACTCTCTGGCCACATTAGTGTGAAAGTGATGCCTGAACAGTGATATTCAGCCTTACAGCTACCACTAAAAACTTCAAAAATGTGCTGATGAGACAAGGATTAGAGCTAGCTGTTTGATCAACACATGGAGGGTTAAGATGGAGTAAAGTAGGGTAATATAAGAGAGAAAAGTCCCATTGCAGGGGGGGATCGGAGAATTGGAAAAGAAAATACTGTAACATTGAGAATTGAAATTGTATTCAAATCTAAGAGTAATACAGTCAAGACTTGTTTTTTTCTGCTTTCCTACCATCTTTCAGAATTATACTACGCCCACCTGGTTTACAATTAATTAACCATAATGTTTCCTCACTCTATTTCAGCTGTGGTGCACAATTTATAATTAAAACCCATTGCTTAATCTTGTGGACAATATGGAAACTTTATTTGCAATTAATCACTAACTTCTCATAGTTGATAAAGTTGCATCATCATCAATCATTATCATAATTTCTTATAATTAAGGTGTGTTTTCGTGTCCAAAACCAAAACAGGTCCAGACAAAAATATTGGCTTCAATTTTTCGTATGCTCCAAAGACTTGCGTTAATTAAAAAAGCCAAAAAGTCTGGAAAAAAAATTCAGGGATATGATATTCCTTTTCCTCCCAATTTCATAATTGACTTGGCCCCGCGTTTTGCTTTCTCCAACAAATGTGATAAGTGCAAAAAAAAAAGATAGATGTTATACTAGAAGCTATAGATTCATATATTTGTAATCCAATTTGAAAGACTGCTATAAAGTGCTAATCTAATCCCCAACCTGTGATTGCGATGAAGGAGAAGAAAACAACAAGATCTTATTTAAGGAGCTCCATGAGGACCATCAATCACCCATAAATAAATTTGAAGATGTTTTCAAATGGAGTGGGCCAAACAAATTGACTCCAAATTGGGACCACCACTATGTCTGGTGAACCTGCTCTGTGGTGTCACATGGAACCATGTTCATATCCCAATGCTTCTAATCTCAACATTTTGCCTAAAAACGTTGCCATTGGCTTTGTTAATTCAAAATTTCAAATTCTATATATACGTTGGAGGTGCATGTTATATGGTCTATTTTAAGTGACGGATCTTTGGGGATTTTAACGGTGTAATTTTCTTCATGTAAATCAATAATTCACCCAAAAAAAACAAAAACAAAAGGAGAAAAGGTCTTTGGGTTGGGTATTCAAAATTTGATTTCAAAAATTCAACTTGGGGGGATGAAATGTTCTTGATATTGGTTAGCTGCAGGCTGCAGCAGACCATTGCTGAGAGGTTGAGCAGTGCCATCAAGATGCAGCTTGGCTGGATGGAATCCATTGTAGATGAATTGGTTTTCATTTTGAGCAAAGGCCAGGGGGATATTGGAAACGTAGAAAATTATCAGGAAATGAAGTGATACAAGGATTGTAGCCATTGGGAAAAGTTGAAAAAGGCCTATTTTTCTGAAGAGAGTGGATTTGGCTTGATTAAGAGTCACTTGACTCAGAGATATATGTCTTCTTCTTTGCCCAAGTTTAACACCAGTATCTGTGTTATTATAGTTATGGGATGACAGAACAATTGACTCACAAAGAAGATAGTGTGTCTAGTCAAGTAGGAACTGTTATTGGAAAAGAAGCTCTAGTGTAAACTTAAGAAAAATGCAATCCTGGTCATCCATGTTTTTTTAAGTATGATGAAAAAATGTTTCTTGGTGCATACACAAGGGAAACTTGTAAGTCCGCTTCCTTCTCTATTTCTATCAGCTAGTATGAATTCTATATATTGCGTCAATTGGACAATTAGTATTTGGTAGAAATCTCATTTATCAATCAGCAACAAACTTTGACCCAGTAGCAGGAGCAATCATGTTAGCTGCCAATATTGACTCTAAGCAACATCTAGCCTACCGTATACTACATTACTACACACGAAACCTGTCTAATCCATTTAACCAAATGTCATTTTAGTAATATACCCTTCAAAATCCTAGGCATATAAACTTATTTTCTTTCCTAGTTGCATTCTCCCACGTCCCATAGCTGCCTTTCACTCTCAAACCTCAATCTCACCTCACCTCCCTATTTGTTTTTTTTTTATATTCCGGATCAACTGGATTAATACAAAAAATTGTATTTTTTTTCTCTTTCATAAAATTTGATAAATGAGTTAATACAACTGACCCCTTTAATAAACAAATCATTTTAAAGTTGAGCATGTGTCATGTTCGTCTCATATAATTGAATACTCATAAGTCGACATACTACAAACCCAATGAGAACACAAATTGCCACCCCTACTATATACTTTGCTATTTACATGCTCTTTGAAAATGGTCAGACTTATTTATATCATGTATTGCTGTCATTCTCAAAACAGTGAAGTATTTCTCATTTTTATCATAATCAATGCTCTATTTTTCATCTTAGTTGTTGTTGTCTACACTCCTGATTTCTTTCAATAAGGTAGAAATTTAAGTATTGTATCTGCAAATTTCTCATTTCCAATAGGTTTATCAGTTTTGTTATGACTTATGAACTTAGCACATGTGTGCATATGCATTACACGTGTGAAAATAAACAAAAACTCAAAGAGAGAGAGAGAGAGAGAGAGAGAGAGAGAGTTCTTCTAAGTCTCAAGGATGCTTGAATACCTAAGAGCAATGATCCTTCAAGGTATGCCATTGTAATGAATACGTTCAGAGAATATGCAAGTTTAGAGGTTGGATTCATATTAAATAAAGCTTTTTTCTTATAAATAAATAAGTATAAAGAAAGAAAAAATTTTAAGATAATCCTTTCTATGCCCTTATTAGTGTATCACGCAAATCAAATTTAGTATCATGCAAATCACATTTAGACTTTAGTATCTTCTCCACAAAAACAAAAAAAAAAAAAAAAAAAAAAAAAAAACATTTAGACTTTAGTACATGTTAGTATCCTTTAATAACTTTATCTTTTATATCTCAAAAAAAAATTATCCTTTGTTAACTAAAATTAAGAAACATCATTTCTTAGAAAAAAAAAATTTAAGAAACAATAATTGTTGTTAATTTTAGTCCAATCAAAGAATTCTTTTAAGTATATTTTAGTTCCTATTTATGGTCCACGATAAAATAAAATTAAGTAGAGAAAAATGTAGTCACTACAGGCTTTCTATTGTGGATGTAAGCCATTTGGCCATACCACGTAAAAGCTTGTTTTGCACTCCTTCTAAATCTAAAACTTTTTATTATTTTTATTTTATTTTAACATGGTACCAAATTCACTTTTCTGTGTTCTTCACTAGATTTCAAGCATTTCACCGCCAACCATCACTCAATTTAGGTGTTACCACATTTGATCATCATTGTCTAGACATTCTTTTTCTTAGAATAGAGAATTTTTCTACACTATTTTTTCACATAAATTTCAATTTTGTGCTCTATTTTCCTACTTGAGGCTCCTAAGTCTCACAACTTGGCCCGTCACTCATTCTTTTTGCACTTAAACTATGTGAAATTGGTCAACTCAGTCACATGTTTTGTCACAATGTCATCTTTTGCCAATATTCCTTAAGCCACCAATGTAGTCATCCTCCGGCCATAGCAACCACTCTTTGGTCACTAGTGCCACTACAACAAAATGTATTTTTAGTGACGAAAATTAGTGAGGAAATATTTTTCGTCACTAAAAATACAGCTTTAGTGACGAAATATGAATTTCGTCACTAATAATGAAAAAAATTATTACATGCAGTCGTTCTTAGGCTCTTGCAGTTCTCTTCTAGCATTCATCCATCGTCATTTGTTGCCATCGCCAACATTTTGCATAATTTATTATACATTGTGCCTAGCCCATTCTAGATTCAATATGGTCAATCATGGTCATTTTTAGGGCATCTTCACAAGCTTACATTTCAAACTCAAGTCATCGTTATGCTTCTACCTTGAGTTCGAGGGGGATGCAGTGTATCATGCATATCACATTTAGCACATGTTAATATCCTTGATTGACTAAAAATCAAGAAACATTAATTGTCCTTTATTTTAATCCAATCAAGAGATTCTCCCAAGGCCACTTTAGCTCCTATATATACCTTTCTTAGGGTTCACTGTAAAACACAATTTAGAATAGTAATAATAGCCACCAAGGAATTTTTAATGTGAACGTATGTCATCAAGCCAAATTACATAAACCCTTGCTTCCACTTCTCTCTATAAAACATTTTTTTTTCCTTTTTATTTTAACAGCCCTTACATGACTGCAACTCATTATAACCATACAGACATTTTTTTGTGGAAGCAAATAATAATTTTCATCAAGGTGGTCAATACCGTACCAGTACTGGCCGGTATGTACTGTGCCAGTACGTATACCAGTATCAAAATGCCAACGTTTCATAGCGGTTTAAATACCGACCGTACCGACCTATTTCGAGCATTACCGATTGGTAGAGAAAAAAAGTTTTTTTATTTATTTATTTTAGTTTTGTAATTTTTGAATTTTTGTAAGAGTAAAATGATAACTTACTTGCATTAACTTATTAGTATTATTTATTTTCTTAGCATACAATGAATAATTAAGCTTTCTATTTTTTATATTGTGTTTTTTTTTCTTTTAATTGATGTTAAAGTCTAAAATCATGAAAAATTTGTTCTGAATTGAGATAATATTTTATGATAAATTTTTATATTTATTAAATATATATATATATATTTATAAATATAAAAAATAATGGTAAACCCAAAACGGTATACCGGTATTAACTGGTACCAAAATATATCGTTCCACTGGTCAAACCGGTATAGCCTCCGATACGAGATTGACTCCCTTGATTTTCATACATAGTGATTATTGGCTATAGGTTGTCAGTATTCTAAAAGTTTTGGATGAGCAACCCAATTTAACCAAAAAAATAAATAAATAAACGAAGAAGATTGAACTAGTTTCTGCAATTTGATAAGCCATCCAATCTAGTTTCTACTTTCTACAATACACAACATAAATATTTATCTATAAACTATAAAGCTTGTAACAACGAAATTAATCTTATTGTTGTACTAAGCTTCAGTAGACTACTACCTACCTAATATCAGTTTCAATATTAAGAGAAAGAAATAGTATAAATCATATTCTTCGCAAGTTCCTTTTTCTTTTCTTTTTCTCCTCTTCTCTACACAACCCAAGCAGCAATCTCTAAGCGTTTTGTTTGTCACTGGTTAATTTGATCAATACGTGTAATGGCACAATGAATTTTACAATATTTTTCACACGTGTTAAGATGACTAATTATGATTGATCTATAATAAAAGTGATGTCAATCGTGGTTCCAATGAAAGTAATATTACACCAATCACAATCTGCCTACTCAACAAATTGTAAAAAAAAAAAAAGTGAAAATTGTTGTGTATATAGTATTGATGTAATTTGATCCCAAGCATTGATCCATGATCTAATCTACCCATAGTATGAAATGTTAGTAATTCAACTACCACTTTTGAGGATTGAATCAATGGTAGGAAGGAAGGCGTAGAACCCTTGCCAAATGCTGAAAGAATTGGCAATAAGATCTCAGATGCTTGAACACTAGTAAAGTTACCAAAATAAGCATTGCCATTGTGGTAATTCCGGCATATCAGCATTGCTATCCATAAAACTGCATCGCTTGTCTCATGCTAGGCCTAGCTGCTGGCATTTTTCAAGTCCAATTCCCTTTCCTCCATCACATAGTTGCCTTCCAATCTAGGATCACTAGCATCAGGTATAACTCCTTTTCTGTGCACCTCTCTCCCATTCAATACATGTTTTATCAACAAAAAAACAAGTTAATTACTATTTTTCTTTTTTATGTTCTCCTTTCTTATGGTTTTTTTGTTTATTCTTTCTTACAACTCTACTTTGGGTTGATTAGTTTTAATGTTTTTGATAGTTCTTCTTTAGGTTGATGCATTTTGCTGTTGTGTTTCTTAATTCCTCATCACAAATCATCTCTCTCCCTTTTATAACTTTAATTTGATTTTAGTTTGGGTTATATTTACTCATTTTGGATTTGGGGATTTGAGATCAAAATAATAAATTTAAAGCTTAGAAAATTCAGTTGTGCAGAAGAAAATCTAGGAAAACATAACCAAGTATGACTCAAGTTAGAAAAATATATGACATATGTAAGAAAAAAAAATTATATATATATATATATATAACCAAAAAAAAAAAAAAACCCAAAATATGCAAAGAAAGAGTGACTAAGATAAAAATAGTTGAATAAGAAATCTAGAGTTCAATCCCCGCATATACTAAAAACTTAGTGGTATCTTGGTCAGATGATAAAAGCACAATCTAGGGCGGAACCACGTTGAGGCTTGGCAGGGCGGGGGGTGGGGGTCATGATTCCCCCTATTCTTTTGAATTCTCCATTAGAGCTAGTAAAAGAAAAATTATAAATTACTAAAATTACATGTAAATTTATTCACCGGCCCCCCCAAATTTTAAAATTGACTCTCTCAAAATTTAAAATTGGCATCTAAAATTTTTGAACTAGTCCAATAAATGTAAAATATTGTCAAAATATTGTGAACATAACACTTTTCAAATTAAATTGGTAAAAAAAGAACCAAAGGAAAAAAAAAAGGAATGAATCTGGTACAAAAAGCCTAACAAAAAAAAATTCTCCATTGGCCCATTCCTCAGCCCATAGCTCTCCAAATATTAGCAAAGCCCCAAATCTCCTTTTAACATATTCCAAATCCAAAAACAAAAAACAAAAATAAAACAAATCTATATCATACTATGGGGAGTGGAATAGTCACCTCTCAGACAAACCAACCCAAGAAGCAATTGGACCACAGAAAAGAATTGAGCTTGACATATGTTTTGAAAGGAAGGCTCAATGGGTAATAAACCCCAAAAGGAGGAAATCTAGGTCATCCCAAGTACCACACAAAAAATGAGTCACACAAAAGATTAGTTCCCGTGGAGATGGTAAGGTGCCACCTTAACCGAGGTACGGTGCACGGGTGATCCACGTGTGATTTCCAGGATATTCCTAGAATCACGAAAAAGTTCCGAAACATGCAAGAAGTTTGAAAATCTTTACCTCTACATTAATGATGGGGCTCTTACCTCACCTCTGCTGCATTAAATATAAGTGAGACAGCCTAAACAATACCAACAACCCCCAAAAGTCAAAGTTCCAAGATAAGGGAGTGGAAGAATCCAATAAAGTTGAAGAAAATATCCCTGAGGCTCTAGCAGGCAACAGGACAGCTATAGTGATAAGAACAAGGATTGAAGCTATAAAAGGAGGAGAGAGGTAAAAGAGGAAAATCGGAAAAAAAAAAGTGGAGAAAGAAACAGAGATAAGAAAAATCTACCAGGGAGAGAGAGAGAGAGAGAGTAAAGATAACACCACGGGAACATGAGAGTTATCTATTATAATAACTAACTTGAAGCTATAATACATGAGTTTAGAGAGATCAATTGCTTGAGTTTCTCATTGTGGAGTGTTTTTCCCTTTTTGTTTTCTTATATGTACGTTGTTTAAATAGTACGAGTGAGAATCCGTGCAAAACTCCTTGGGGAATAGATTTTACGTCCTCACACATACAATTATGTTGTGTGCATCCATGAATGTCGTTTCCTCAGCTCCAGGCTCCTGCCCCAATTAATTCCAAAGGCAACCAGTAGTATCTCTCTCTATTTTTGCTATTATGTACTGTCATTCTTTTTTATTGCAAGTTATGTTTGGGGGGAAGATATAGTAAAGCTACTAGCTTTTTTTTTCTTTTTTTCTTTTTTGAGAATACTATGTATTTTTAACACACACACAGGGAGAGGGGAGAAATTTTTTTAAAGAAACTTACAGTGAAGGCATGAAAGTGCTGGAACATTGACTCGGTTCTAGTTGGCTGGGTGTGATAGTGGCTTCTTTACTGGCTCGCCCATTCCAAGCCAAGATTTGAGCTCTGAGACTTGAGCGAAAGCTACTAGCTGAATGTGTGGTTAAGAAGAAAGTAACTTTTTATGTGCTGTACAACACTTAAAAAATGTGGAGGAAGGTGAATTGATGTTTGTGTATTTGTTTATAATATATTATTATGTTATATATAAAAATGGTATGGTTGAGTTTATAACTTAAATTTTATATATATAGTGTTGTATATACTGAGTGATGTATTTATATTTTGTATTATTATCTTGCTTCAAACTTTATTTGGTTTTATTTGGTTGGTATTTCTTGATGTGTCCATTACATCGGGAGTTTGAATCTTTCTTTTCCCATTCTCACTATCAAAATTATCAAAAAAAAAAAAAAACACTTGAATGATTCCTTTATAATTTATAAATGATTCGTTTTTAATTTTTATGACATAAATTACTTGTTTGGGGTCTTCCATTTAAATTATTAAAAAAAAAAAAAAAAAACTTTAAGAATTTTGTTACATTTAGCTTGGCCCCCCTACAAAAAATTCCTAACTTTGCCACTAAGCACAATCATCAGAAGCAGATACCATAAGTTAAAACTCTATAAAAAAAAAATGTTAAAGTAACTAATAAAAAGATCCAAAAGAAAAAAAAAAACCTAAAGAACATGTTGCATTTGGAGAGAGAAAGAGAGAGAATGATAAAAAGGGGGAACTCATAAGAGAAAAATGTTGAGTGCTGTAATACCTCTTTGACTAAATGAGTTTACTTTTTCAAAATGGCAAATCTTAATATATTATGCTTTAAAAAATTTTCATAAAACAAATTATAACTTATATCTCATTACCAAAAAAAAAAAAAAAAAAAACACATGTTCCCACGCAAGATGAGTCTGTGACTAAATAATTTAAAAATAAACATTTGATTGATTTATGGATAATGCCTTCTTAAATACTGCATAAATATGGTTCTGTAAATATACACTACGTGTATACATATATATTTCATGGAGTAATTTTTTATTTAAAACCCAATCTTCTTACTTTTTTTTAGATGTAAAATTAATATTTAACTCTTTTGTATTTAAATTTGCTAACATCTCATTTTCAATTAATAATATGACTTGTGGGGGTAAAGGCCCAAAACAGGTATTGGGCCTTAGACCTTGGCCAAGAACATGGGTGATCCGAGGACGATTAGACAGTAGTTAATGGCTTAAGCTCAGACCTTAAGGAACATAATATGATTGGGAAGGTGGTCCAAAGAGGAATACCTCCTCGAACAAGCTAAACACAGACCAAATATGGATTCCATTGATCAAAACGACCTTCTAGGAAGCTTCAGTGACAGGAACGTACACCTCGAGCATACCAAAAAGTAGAAGCTAGGAGGTACCTAAGGAAAAACTATTACCACCGCATTTAATGTACTGCAGCTACATTTTTGGCTGCATTTATGTGGAGAAGACCCCTAAACAGTGCTGTCTTGGCTACCACAACTCACAGAAAGCCAGAAGGGGTGTCTGATGTAACGGGCACTCAAGTGGTGGCTTAGATGATCAACAAATGAAAGGCCAAGATCACAAGTGGGGAGATATATAATGTAAGAGACCCCTGAAAGAAAGGGGATTGGAAAATCAAGAAAGAAACACTGTAGCAATCTAGAACCAGACTTGTAATAACACTTCTAAAGCAATACATAAGAATTAATCTCCTCAGACTTGGTCGAGGACGTTTTTCGTTAGTGAACATCTATTATCTTTCTTTCTTTGTCATCAAAATCTATAGGCTCGTTACTTAATTCACTAAAACCCAGTTTTCCAACTCATTCTTTACAAATTTATTGTTTTGGGTTTTTTGGGCTTGAGTCAATACACATCTTGGACTAGGAGTTCAAATCAGGTCCTTACATGACTAATTCACTTGATATTTTTGTGATAAATTTGATTCTACGTAGGATTTTAACAATCTTAATTTGTAAAATAATTTTCTAAAGAAATAATTATAACAAATATTTTCAATAAGTTCTATAACATGCATTTGGATTTTGGAATATAAATATACATAGTCCTTTCCAATCATCAATAATTATTATATTACATGTTTGACCGTCAAAATCTCCTAGTTTTTTTTAGTGGACCTCCGTAGAAAAAGACCCAAATTGCAGGGGCAATAATTGGTTTCATTAGGTTGAATTGTAGGCTCTCAGTCCACACGTTAGAAGGCCCAAAAACTTGTGTACCAAACTACCAATAAAAACTCAAGTCAATTCCCTCTGTAATGTAACACTGTTCCACCCAAAAAAAAAAAAAAAACAAACAAACAGATTGCATGCTAACTCAACAAACTACCATAGTGGGGATTTCAATTATTTGAATTGGTAAAATTTTTTATGGTTGAATAAAAGATATAGGGTTTAATCTTTGACTACAACAAAAACTGATTGGTGTTTTGATCTGATGATAAAGAGTTATTATCAACCGCGAATGCTATATGTTAAAACTTTCTTAAAAAAAAAAAAAAAAACTAATATTAAAGTCGGTGAATTATTTATATTATAATTTTGGGGCCTTTATTTGATGAGGGCCCATAGGCATGACCTAAGCCTAAGGTTGACTCTTGGTCTTGTATATGTAATTCTCCTGTTAACACCATAGACCCAACAGATCTCAAATGATAAACAAATAGATAAATAGTTATAAACAAAGACATAAAATAAGAGACTTTATATAGTGTTAGGATCGATTCAATGGAGTTTGATGCCAAAGGCAATAAATTAAGTGAGATCTTTTTTTATGTCTAAATTTTAATTAAATAATATTATTAAACTTTTATATCATCAGTTAACTAGATGTAAAAAAATTATTTTTCTTACTTCTTGAAATTAAAATTTAAGTTTTGTATTAAGGTTTTTTTTACATCTCTTTTTTAATTAGTAATATCTAGTCTTAATCTTTTTGTGACATAATCAATCTTAAATAAAATTTTATCATTTCTAATTTTAAAATTCTCTTTACACATAAACAACGGTAATAGTATTATTAATAAAATTTTGTAAATAATACATGCATTTGAATATATTTACATATATTGAGAGAGAGAGAGAGAGAGAGAGAGAGAGAGAGAGAGAGAGAGAGAGTCTAGTGTGTAGTCATATAGTAGGAGATTAAGTGGCTAATGTTAACGATCTACCATGTGAGAGATTAGTTTACAAAAATTAAATTCTCAAGCTTTTAATGAAAATTAATAGTCAATGATGATTTGATCCACTTACAATTTTTTTTTTTTTTTTTTTTAAATTAGAGTTTCAATTGGGTTATACTTTTATGGCCCAACATTTTAGGGCCTTTCTTAGATGTGGAAGAAAGGGCATACAAACTATTTAAGTTCTTTCTTCTTCTAAAAAAAAAACTATTTAAGTTTTTTTTTTAAATAAAACAATTAGTTATTATATTAATATTGGGTCTTTTTTTAATGGACTCACTGGGTGCCTTTAAGCCTAGGCTTAAAGTGGGTATTGTCTTTTTTTAATCTTTTGTCTGTGTTATTAGAAATTGTAGGGTCAATTTTTGTAGCCCAAGCCCACGAGATATGAAGTATGAGCCCAATGAACCCAAGACAATGAATTTGTAGAGCGTGGGTGAAAGAACTGGGCCGGATATGAATTAAACAAAGGTTGGTTATGGTATTTGCGAATAATCTAACATGCAATCACGTGAAAACAATGGTAGACCTAATGTCCGAAGAGGCATTTTATTGAATGGAATTAGGTTACAAGTTCCAGAGTTACAGTAAGGTTGTTTTTGTTCTTCTCTCTCTCTTTTTGGATCCTCTCCTCCTCTATCAGGGGCTCTTCCTCTTTATATAGCCTCTTTCCTAATCATCCCAATCGTCCACTTGTCCTCCATCTGCTTGCATACTTGAGTATAGGTCACATCAAGCATCTTCTCTAGCTTTTTGGGAGTGGCGGTAGCTGAGATTGCACTGTTCAGGGGTCTTTTCCACATAAATGCGGCCAGAAAAATTGCTGCAGGGCATTAAATACAGCGGTAGCAGCTTTTCCTTGGGATATTTCTTCATCCTTATCATCCCCAGGTATGCTCGGAACTTATCTTTGTCACCAAAATTGCCAGGAAGAGTATTCGGGCATCCTGTACGTTTATTTTATCAGAACTATTCGTATCCGAGGAGTAAAACCTCCTCGGACAGAGGGTGACCTCTTCGGATTGTACTCTTCCACCATCTCTGGGTTGGTTGCCCTCAAGTGAACTTTATCCGAACCCGTTACTACTCTTCGGACATAAAGTAATCTCAAAAACAGGGCTCCAGGTCCAATTGGTAGATCTGAGCTTCTACCCCCCACAGAAATAATTTATTTGAAATTTTTTTTTTTAATCAAAAACAATAGTAGACTTTATTTATGAAAAATCATGTTGTACAATAAAGAAGAGAAAAGATTGGCATCCTTCTAACCAAACAGTGGTCTCTTCTTCCTCCTTTACAGCACTAGCCAAAGCTAAGACAGCATGATTACATCGTAAAGGTATACAGTGAAAAGAAATTAAAAACAAAAACAAAACTATACCTAATGACACCTTGCAAAAACTAATACTTAGACAAAAAAGCAAAGCCAATCTCCACTAAATCCCAAGTCATCTAGCCGTAAACAATCATCCACAACCTTTGTGAACTTAGCAATTTGATTACAAGGCCAGGATCCATTACCCCAATACTCATCAAAATGCAAAATTTCATTGGAATCACCTAATAAAAGCCAAGGAAAAGAGATAGATGCATGGAGTTGACGCATAAATCCCAAGATTCTCCTCTTCTTGATGTTTCAGGATGTCCATAAAAACCAGTAAAGCGTCAAACATCGCCCTCTTGATTTATTATAGCATCAATGTGATGTGAGGAAAAAATTAGGATATCCAAATCCACACTATCCGCCCAAAGGAGGGCCAAGCCACCACTAGATCCAATTTTGGATATTGCAAAGCCAGCTGTTAATTCCAATTTTTTCTTTAATCTGCCAAAAAATTATCCATATCCAGACGAGTTTCAAACAAAAAAAGAATTTTGGGACATTTTTCTCTTGCCAAACAGTGAAGTTTTTCTACAGTTCTACTACATACCTCTGGGATCCCAAGCCCTCGACAGTTAAGGCTTAAAATCTTCATGTTGGAGAGGGGGTGGAAGATTACCCCCAACAAATATTTGAGAAACATTCAAAATATCTGAACAAATAGCTTCTCTTTTTTTCTTTTTTTTCTTTTTTTGTTGTTGTTGCAAATTGAAGAGTTCAAAGAAGACGAGGCTGATGAAGGTCGCTTACCGCGTGTTGAAGCTTAGGCAAATTCTTGACAAAATTTTGAAAATTGGAACTCTCAAGAATACGTTTCCATGATCTCAGTGCAGGTTCTTTTTGGCCAACCCAGCCAATCCTCAGTATAATTAGACATACGATCCATCTCCATATCCATATTTGAATTATCCTCATTTGAATTGTTGTTATCCATATCTGTCAACGCTTTCCTTTGTGGCTGAGTCCATCCTATTTGAAAAATCTGCAATTGGAATCAGATTATGCTTATCCGCCAACGGATTATTGGGAGAATCTATGATATCTATGTGGGGATGTTCTAGTGCTTTAGGAGTTAAATTTGGAGTGAGGATAGAGTTATCAGGTATTTTGAATTTTGACGAAAGGGATATAGGTTTTTTGAATTTAGCAGGAATAGGAAAGGTTACAGGCTCAATAGTAGAGCTTTCTTTTGATTTGTTGGATTTGGAATTATCTCGCTCAGTGGAATTTTAGGTGGGGCCATCTAGTTGCTGTAAACCCGCCAGCTCATCAATTTTTTCCAACTCATTAATTTTTCCAGCCACCAAAGTGTTTGTCAATTGGCAGCTGGGTGGGGGAAAAATTGGTTCAGATTCGTCCGCTCTAGTGGCGGTGAAATCATCAACATCATCATCTCTCATTCTAGATTGTTGAAAATCATTCTTCTTATTATTAATCTTTAGAGCTAAAGCACGAAGCCAGGGACCAAATTGAAATCCATCGTCATCTAGAGATAAACAACCTTTAGTAATTTTTTTACATTCATGATCCTAATGACCTAGTATACCACAGCGATAACAAAATATAAGTGCTAATGTGTACAGTGTTGTGGGCTATAGTCCCACCTAGATTATTTGTATAGCACACATGCTTGTACTACACTCTTACTTGTACTGCACACATATGCCTCCTATATGAAGGCTCTCATGTACATTCTTTAACAATGAAATACAATACTATTACATTTAGTATTTCTAACATGGTATCAGATCCACCTTCCTGTGGCCATAGTTTTCTGTCCTTATGGTGTGTTTAAGAACAATCTCTATCTTCCTCGATGTTTCTTCGTTGTGTTCATTTTCTTTGGCTTCCCACTGCTACCGTCAAAACTCTCCAGTATAGTTATGCCACTGTTAGAAGTCACATCAACACTACAAGACCATTATCTTCCTCAAACCACTGTCATAGAGCCAAAATTCATTCAAGGGATTTTCTCACTCTTATCAAATCTCAAAATTTCATCAAACTTCCATCTTGAGTTTGAGAGGGGGTGTTAGAGATATATTAATTCATTAACATAGGCCCAAGCCTAATTCTACTTTGTGTACAAGTCAAGTCTCCTACTTATATTAGAAGTCTATTAGTTTAGGATTTAATCTACTATATATACCCATGTTATGGTTCATTGTAACACAAGTTTTGTATTACACTGTTATATAATAAAGATGTAGCCCTTAAAGGGTTACTCCATGGACGTAGGCCGTAATGTTGAACTACGTAAGCCTTGTGTTCTTGTGTTCCTATTTTATGTTTCTCTCTTCTGCATATATTCAAGCATATTCAACATGGAATATATCATAGCTAATATTTGACATAGTATCAGAGCCACTGCTTTCCTTTTCTTGTGTCTTGCAATCTTGTCTTTATTGGTAGTCTCGGCTGCCTCAACTTCTCTGGTCAGTAAGCTTTCTGCGTCCTCTCCCGACTGCTCCACCACCGTCAGAGGTCCCCAAGGCTGAATCTCTATCGCCAGAAGCACTCTCTACGCTGCCAAAAGACCATTACCCTCTCGGGTCTATCAATTTTGACCTTCGATTACGACACCAGAGATACCATTCTGTAGATCCTAAACCAATCTACTTAACATCGCCAGAATCATCCCTATCTGACCAACCACGCGCCTCCACGCCCCGATCAAAGTTTCGGCGAAGACTATCCACGCGCCTCACGCGCCTTTAGTGTTGCTCCAATATTGACATCGCCGTAACCATCCAAATTTTCCTCCTCTGATCTACCACGTCGGCAAGGAATCGGCTTCAACAGACGCTCCACGCGCCCTCATGTGCCACTTGAAGATCAGTGCGTCCAGCCCAAGTGCCACTGGGAATCTTGCTGACGTCATCCGGGATGTCATTACTTGACACATCAGCCCTAGTTGACGTCATCTGTTGACGTCAGCCCTAGCAATTTGCTGATGTCATCCTGCCTACGTGATCGTTGACTGCCGTAGTGGTTGACCGTTGACCAGCCCGTTGACTTTGACTTTGACCGTTGACCGTTAACTTTTTATAGTCCAGGTGCTCTTTACCCAGTTTTTCACGTAGATTTCACTTTTGCAGTCCATTTTTACATATTTTGCTTCTAAATGAAGAATAAGGACAGGTCTTCTTCTTGTTACAATAATCGTCGACAACAATTCTAAGCTGTTTTGCATTCCTATGGCACTGTTCATCAACTAACTTACCCAGGTACCTCTCCGCAAAATGGTTGAGCCGAACGAAAATTTCGTCATATTCTTGACACTGTTTGTGTTTTTCTTCTCTCTGCCAAAGTTCGTGCTCTCCTTCTCTCTACCAAAGTTCATGCTCCTTTTTGGGACGAAGCTGCTCTTCATGCTGTACATTAATCACATTCCAAGTCCTGTAATCCAAAATCAAACTCCATATGAGTGCCTTTTTGGGTCACGTCCAGACTATCACCACCTTCGCTCCTTCAATTCTGCTTGTTTCGTTCTTCTTTAGCCACATGAGCATAACAAACTTGAGCCTCGGTCAAGACTTTGTTGTTTTCTTGGCTATGGCAAAACTCAAAAGGGGTATCGCTGTTATGATCCTGTCTCTCATCGTCTTCGTATCTCTCGCAATGTTGTCTTTTGGGAACATCGCTACTTTGTCAAGCTCTCTCACTTCCATGCCTCCCTATCTTCCTCCTTTTGTCTTAGATCTTTTTCCAGATGAGGCACATATTCTTTTTGTAGCTACTCCTGATCCTCCTGTAGCTGCTCCTGATTCTCCTGTAGACTTCTCTGTCCAACCACAAGATATCCTTGATCCCTTTCCTAGTTCACCCTTTAATGAACAAGTGGAAGATGAACAGGTCAAAGACGAGTTACCCAACCCTGAGTTTGGGTCCCTGCTCCTGCTCTGCCGGAAGATATTTCACAAGACATTCCACCTCGTCACTCAACTCGAGTAAGATCCATTCATGCACATTTACTTGACTATCATTGTTACACTGCCCTTGCTACACTACACAAGCCTTACACCTATTGTGAAGTTTCCACTGACCCTTTATGGCAGATTGCAATGAAAAAGAAACTTGATGCATTATCTAAAAATCATACTTGGGATTTGGTGACTCTCCCCCCGGGAAATATGTGGTTGGTTGTAAGTGGATCTACAAGATTAAGAGTCACTTTAATGGGTCCATTGAGTACTACAAAGCTCGTCTTATTGCAAAAGGTTTTACACAGAAGTATGGGATTGATTATGAAGAGACCTTTGCTCCAGTTGCTCGTATCTCATCTATTCGTGCCCTCTTAGCTGTTGCTGCTGCCAGTAAATGGGACATTTTTCAAATGGATGTCAAAAATGCATTCCTTAATAGGGATTTAAGTGAAAAAGTTTATATGCAACCTCCTCATGGTCTCTCTGTTGAATCAAACAAGGTTTGTCACCTTCGACGTGCACTTTATGGCCTTAAACAAGCTCCATGAGCTTGGTTTGCCAAATTCAGCTCTACCATCTCTCGCTTGGGCATGGTCAGTCATTATGATTCTGCCTTATTTTTTCGTCACACTGACAAAGACACTATTTTACTTCTCCTGTATGTGGATGATATGATCATAACTAGTGATGACCTTAGTGACATTCAAGAACTCAAGGATTTTCTTAGACATCAATTTGAGATGAAAGATCTTAGACATCTCAACTACTTTTTGGGTCTTGAAATCACTCATTCTACAGATGGACTTTATATTACTCAAGCCAAGTATGCTTCTAAACTCTTATCTTAGCTGGACTTACTGATAGCAAGACTGTTGACACTTCAGTTGAGTTTAATACGCATCCAACTCCCTCAGGAGGGAAACCATTGTCTAATCCTTCTCTTTACAAAAGCTTGGTTGGCAGCCTAGTTTATCTCACTGTCACTCATCTAGACATTTCCTATGCTGTTCACCAGAAGAGCTAGTATCTGTTTGCTCCACGATCGGCTCACTATGTTGTTGTTGCATTCTTCGATACCTAAAGGGCACTCTCTTCCATGGTCTTTTCTACTCTGCTGAGTTTCCTCTTGTTCTTTGTGCGTATTCTGATGCTGATTGGGCAAGAGATCTCACTGATCGCAGGTCCATCACTGGTTATTACTTTCTTCTTGGTTCTTCTCTGATTTCTTGGTGAAGCAAGAAACAAACTCATGTGATCTGCTCCAGTACTGAAGCAGAATATCGTGCCCATGCTGATACCACATCTGAGCTCCTTTACCTATGATGGCTTCTCAAAGACTTAGGTGTGTCCACATCCTCTACTACTCCTCTTTACTGTGACAACCAGAATGTCATTCATATTGCTCACAATGATGTCTTCCATGAACGAACTAAACACATCGAGATCGATTGTCATTTTAACTGTTATCATCTTGTCCATGGTGCTCTCAAGCTCTTCTCAGTCTCCTCCAAATATCAACTTGCAGATATCTTCACCAAGTCACATCCTAAGGTACGCCTTCGTGATTTGGTTGACAACCTCAAGTTGGTCTCAATCCCACCTTGAGTTTGAGGGGGGCTGTTAACGTGTATAGTGTTGTGGGCTTTAGGCCCACCTAGATTACTTGTATAGCACACGTGCTTGTACTACACTCTTACTTGTACTGCACATATGCCTCCTGTATAAAGGCTCTCATGTACATTCTTTAACAATGAAATACAATACTATTGCATTCAGTATTTCTAACAATAAGTCATCTTTTCTATTTGAAAAATACCCAACTTTCTCCCACATCTTCAAAATGAACCATTTTTCCCCTCATCAATGGTTTTGTTCCACCCTTACGAAGGAAAGAACCCCAAGCTAATCCACTCTTAGGAAAAGGGATACAGTTTTTTGAAAATAGGCCTGCTTTGCTCACAGTCAATGCCAACAGTTAGGCCTAGTATGAGGCAAGTGACACAGTTTCTATATTAAGCAAAATGGACTATATGCAACGTATGATTCAAAAGTTTCTATTTTCACTTCTCTACAACCCCAAGCAATCAGTAAGTTTTCAATTTTCCACTGGTCGAATTGGTCCCAACTATCCCAAGCATTGATCCAAAGTCTATTCTAAAAATTGCATGATGCACAACTAATTCAGCGACCGCTTATGAGGATTGAATCAGTGCTAGACAAGGAAGCAGCAGAACCCTTGCCAAATTTGACGGAATCGACAATAAGAAATCAAACGCTTCATAATTGTAATACAAGAACAAGTGTAAATCTGTACCTCAAACCAATCTCGAGGAACATAATTTAAGCAATCCGAGACTATTGTTAATCAATTTCCTTGTCTCATACTCATTCCTAGTACTTATCCTTTCATTTCAAGTTTAACTAATTTAGACAAGGGTATCAAAGGTTGATTGGCATCTCATCTCTATAAATTAATTGTGTGAAGTAAAAATTAGCCTGTCTTATTTTTGCCTGCCACAAATATTTACATTTTTGGGTAAGTTTTTTAGTTATTTTGTGAACATTTTATTTAATTTTATCATAATTGGTTCATTAATTTAAACATTTTAGGTCAATAGAGAACACATTTATTCCTTTGTTTCATAAGGGTCAAGGTATGATTCCTTTCAGAACATTTATTCCTTTCAATTGCCAGCATTTAATTCAACCATTCTCACGTGAACGTTTAGCGCTTCCCCCATTTTCAACTTCCCAATTTAATTAATTCCGTTCCCCACTTTATTCTCTTATTATCTCAATAGTGTAGTGTGCAACCAACCACTTTTCAGTTGGAGTCTTCACAACTTTCGACCTTCAATTTTCAAGTTAAGCCTGAGAGGAAGAACTCATGAATGAAAATGATCGTGATTAGAAGCAGTGAGTTTTTATTGATTTCTTAATTTTAGTCACTCCATAGCTATCAATCAATTATGAGGAGTGATTAGAAATGGTGGGTTTTTTTTTTTTTTTTTGGGTTAATTTAATTGTGGGAGCACTATGCTTTTGTTGGAGAAATTATAAGTTCCTCATGGTGGACAAGTGATGTGGTCTACCATTCCAGTAAAAGACTCCCACTTGTTTAAAATTGTGGAGTTTTAAATAAAAATAAAATACTGATTCAGCAATTTTAAATAGGTGGAAGTCTTTTATTAGAATAGTGGACAAATGACGTGGTCCACCATAAGGACTGTATAATTTCTCCTTTTGTTGGCCTTCAATTCATAAACTTTTTTTTTTTTTTTTTTTGAGAAAATTCAATTCATAAACTTGAAGGTTCTTAATAATTCATGGAAAGGTTGATCCTTTATTATTATTTTTTAAGAAGTTTTTTAAAAATCCAAGGTCCATTAGTTATTTAGAAAAGAAGAAGGTTGGGCCGGGTTATGCTATTCGGCCCATTAGTTTTTTTATATTTATATTTATAGGATTAGTTTAATTTTTTTATGGAAATATCCGGCCCATTAGTTATATTTTTATTTAGGACCCAAAGGACCCTTTATTCTAAATTCAAAAAAGCCCATCCTAACCTACACTTGTTCAAACATCCATATCCAGCCCAAAACAGCCAACGGCTCCTTTTCCCTTTCTTTTTCCTCTTTTCTCTGTCTCTGTCTCTCTGCTTTTCGAGAAATAACAAGAAAGAAGGGTCTTTTTATGCCTATGGCGACCATTACTGGGTACACTGATGTGGCTGTGGCTGTGGCCGTGGCGCCGAAGCACCCAAACCCTCCTGCTAAGACCGTCGATACTCAGTCTGTTCTCAAAAGGTAGATTTGGGTTTGTCAAGAATTTGGGTTTTTCTTTATTTTTTTGTGACTTTAATTATATGCTTATGAATATTGAATATATGTAGACAAGCTGTTTGTTGAAAGGTTTCTTAGAGGATAAATGGGTCGTTTTGAGGTCTGGGTTTGTCTATTTGTTATGGCTTATTGAGTTCTTGTATTGGGTTTTTGTTTCTGACTTTGTATAGATATTGGGTTCATGATCTGCACCTTCTGTTTGTAAAAGGGTTACTTAGAAATCTAGATGAGGGTTTTTTAGGGTATTGGCTTTTTTGTTTATTTTTGAATCTCTGAGACTATAGATGTTGAAAACTTGAGAACTTTTGAATTGGCTTTTTATGTGGGGTTTGTAGGATTTCTAATGCTGTTTCCTTTGTTATTGTCTTATGAAACAAGTTGCAATCTGAATTCATGGCCTTAATCATTAGAACCTTAATAGTTCATGGAAATGTTGATCCTATTAATAATCTTTCTTTAGAAAGCGCTATGAGGAGAGTGTTCAGATCATTATTGGTACATTTATTACTGTTCGCTGTTTATTATCTTGAAGATTGCAAGTATTTGAATTTCAATTAAATTAGCTATCTTAGTGTATAAGGTTTGTTCTTGTTGAATTTTAAGGGGGGAGGAAAAAACAAAAACCAAAAATTTTGAAATCAAAATTGACGGTGATTAGATTGATAATTATGGTTTCAATTAAATTTCAGTATTCAGACTAGATTTGATTTTTTTTTTTCTTCGGATTCTTTTGAATGGTTGTTATTTGTGGACTAATGTACAAGTAGAGCCGATTGTTGACCAAAGCGATATGCTTGATGGTTTCACAGGAAAACTTTGATTTGGATGCAACTAAGAGTTCCATCAGGTATTGTTAGTTACTTGTTATCTTTCTTAGTGTTATGACATTCAAGACTATCATGAGATTTATTAAATTTTTAGTAGAGTGATGCTTGTATTGTTTGTTAAAAATGTTCTCAAGGGGATGAAAGCATGTTTCTCTGCCCAGCTGACATGAAATAAACGTTGCTTCTGCATTCTCATATCTACAAGTCTATATTAAGTTATATTACTTTCTTCTTGATATTTAGTAGGTCGATAATTGATGAAGGCCTGTACAGACATTTAAGATTACAAACATTGAAGGATGATCAATTGTATGATTTATTCTTCCATCTTAAATTTTTAGTTTATTTTTTATTTATTTGGACTTGATATAAAATTTGACACAGTACCCTTTTTAGTTTACTAATTCTTAATTTAGTTTTCGCACAAAAACAATTTCTATATGTATTAGTATAATCATGCTTACTTCTTTTTTATAGAGCTTGCCTGTAATTGTACATGGCTTTCTTATCTATTCAAGAAGCTCACAATTTGGGATTTGTTTTAGACAAGTAAAACTATGAATATTAATTTGCTTCCACTTTACATGCAGAACTTTCTGTTTTGATTAAAATGTCATTTTTTTAAAATTTGTAACGTGTATGCATTAACATGTTGTATTGAATATTTTAACTTTATTTTTGTTCAAGGAAAATCAACAAATCTGGAGGCTCTATGACGCATATTTCTCTCCACCATTGCTAAATTTTGTGTTTCAAGTAATGTGGTGTTGCTTTGTATTGAGAAGGAAGATGGGAGCTTTTCTCCTGACTTTTATTCCAGTCAAATCTCTCTCTCTCTCTCTCTCATTTTTTGTTTATATTGTATTTTTCTCTTGATGATCAGGGTCTTCAACAAAAACTTGGCCAAAAAAAAAAGCCAATTAGAAACATATCCAGAAGTTTGGAGATGGTAAGCAATATGTAAAAGGTTTTGGAGAACTAGAGAAGCTCTGCTACAAAGTAGTTTTATAGACACTCCATGGTGGTGCTGGTAAGTGAATAAAAAAGTTTAACATATGCCTACAAGAAAAATAAAATAAAATCCATGCAATTGTGTTGGGCAAGAAGCAAAGGTAACCACTGAATTTTAAAGGTGGTTGGAGATGAGAACTTAAATGGAAGTGTTACCTAGATGGCATGGCTTAACAATTCCTATTGAGTAAACTGTTTGTAAATATATGTAATCATGCTTTATTGTTATAACTATAATCAACTATGCAATGGTCTAATATTTTTGGTGTATGAGACAAGTTATATATGATATATCAATGACATGTTCTCCATGACTATATTTTGGTTATTTATTCTTTTGCTTATGTTGGTCTTTAATTCTACTTTTGTTTTTTTGGTTTCTCTCATGCTTCTTTTATTTGATCATTGTTGTTTGGTTGCTTGGAAAAAAATCAAAAAAATAAAATTCTTGTGTGTGTGTGTGTGTGGCTAACCATTACATGTGACAGGACATATTAAAGAGTGGAGAATTGCCCAAATTACAAAGAGTGGAGTATCATCCCTCATTCAGGGGAAAATGGCTATTTAGCCTTAATGTTTGAACTATGTAGCCAAATAGCATCTTTTTCAAACTATGTAGTAAAATAACCATGTTTTAGAACTCAATATTGCTAATGTCAAGTTCTGCCTAGAACTCAACATTAGCAATGTTGAGTTCAATGCATATTTTAAGTGGAAGTCTACACAAAATTTCAAAAAAAATCTAAGTGGCAAAATACGCATATAACTTGACATTGCTAATGTCCGTGCAAAACTCGACATCAACAATATTGAGTTCCAAAATAAGGGTATTTTGCTACAAAGTTTGAAAGGGTATTGTTTGGCTACATTCCAAAATTAAGGCTAAATAGCCATTTTCCCCCTCATTTCCCTACTTCCTATCAAATGTATGCTCATATATGGATTGGAGAATAATTACTAGTAGTGTATTTGTGATGATGCAATATATTTTATAAATAAATGTTATTTAGGAATAGAAAATTTCCCTTTCTTACCTTTTGATTCCCTGAGAGAGTGATTATTTTGACTTCAACAATTGAGAAACTGTTTCATCAAGTGTATATATATCATACATTCATGCAAAACTTTTCCACATTTGTGTAGGTTAGTGACTAGTTAATTTAAAAATAGATGATTTTTATATTCATGGATGGTGCCTTCTTAAAGGATAGCAATCACTGGCTATGGGCTTTTAGTAAGCTGAAATTTAATGAGACACCTAATCTAGTTTCTACAATTCCCTACTTAAATATTGATCTATAGAACTTGTTACATCGGAATCTATCTTATTTTAGTACTGGTTAGAGGATAAGTAGACTACTAACTAAATGCAGTTTTTATATTAAGCCAAACAAAATGTATACATCACATTCTTCAAAATTTACTCTTTACTCTTCTCTCCACCCCCAAGCAATCAGTAGGCTTTCTATTGCCACCAGTTGATTTGGTCCCAACCATTAATCCATGGTCTATATGACCCATAGCATGAAACAAACTTATTCAGCGACCATTTGTGAGGATTGAATCAGTGCTAGACAAGGAAGCAGCAGAACCCTTGCCAGATGATGAAGGAAGCGACAATAAGAAATCATGCTCTTCATTACCTTTAAATGTACCAAAAAAAGTACTTCCATCTGGTAATTCTGGTAGATTGGCATTGCCATCCAAAAACTGCATCACTTGCCTCATGCTAGGCCTAGCTGCTGGCACCGAGTGTGAGCAAAGCAGGCCTAATTTCAAAACCAGTTCCATTTCCTCCACCACATAATTACCTTCCAATCTAGGATCACTAGCATCAAGGAAAGCTCCTCTTCTCCAGCACTCAAACACCCAGTCAACCAAAATTATGTCTTCGGTTAGTCCTTGTAGCCCTACAGGCCGCCTTCCACATGCCACCTCAAGCATGAAAGCCCCAAAAGAAAACACATCAGTGCAAGTGGTTGCCCTTCTTGTTCTAATAATCTCTGGAGCCAAATAACCTACAGTTCCAACCACATGGGTGGTTTGGGGATTCATGCCGTGGTCATATAATTTGGCAAGGCCAAAATCACCTAGCCTTCCATTCAATTCAGCATCTAATAGAACATTGCTTGCCTTTACATCTCTGTGTAGAACAACCTGTTCCCATTCTTCATGGAGGTAAAGAAGGCTAGATGCTACACCTTTGATGATTCGAAATCGTTGAAACCAGTTAAGGTTTGGTTTTTCATTACTATATAAGAACTTGTCAAGGCTTCCGTTGGACATATAATCATAGACCAAGAGGAGTTCTCCTCTTCGCCGGCAATATCCCAGGAGCTGGACCAAGTTCCTGTGCCTCAATCTTCCCACGCTAATAATCTCAGCTACAAATTCCTTCATCCCTTGTTTGGAATTATGGGAGACTCTCTTGACTGCAATTTGTACATTGGAAGAAGGAAGTATTCCTCTATAAACCTTTCCAAAACCTCCTGCTCCAAGAAGCTCGTTGTCTGAGAAACCCTTGGTTGCTTTGTAGAGATTCTTATAGATGAACCGGTGAGGACCATACTCCCTTTCCCAATCTTCAAGTATTTCTTCATATTTCTTCCTTCTTATAATGTAAGCAGCTCCAGTGATTGTTATCAGCACAAGTGTCACTGCTATGGGAAAAACCATGATCATTAGTCTGGGTGTCTCTTTTGCTTTCCTTTGTCGAGGAAGTGAAGGAAGCTTCGAAACATCAAGGCTTTCTGCTTGTCCACTTTTATTAAAGCTCCATCCTAGAACGTAGTGGTTACTTGGAATAAGTGTACCAGTTGCTGCAGAGAAACCAACATACATAGATTCCAAGAGATATTGAGACAGATCAATGGACTTTGACATGAGAGGCTGGTTTGGTTTTGGGATTCCGTTCGGGGCTAGTGTTACACTCAGTAACTTTTCTGCCTCATCATAGTCTATCCAAAGATGCGTTGGATTCCCACTTGCGAGCTCCAAGCTCATATTCTTCCCTTCTTTATTTGAAAAATACATTGCAGAAGCTAAATCAGTTGAGTTCAGGCTATTCACATCGATTCCCACATGATTTCTATCAATATCTCCAAATTCTGGATTCAGAGCAGTGTCAAGCTCGATGGCCAAAATGTGGTTTGAAGTAAGGCCTTCATTTGAAGAATTGAAGAGTCCTAGATACTGATTTCCTACAACGTTGGTGAAGTTACTTGATGGACTGATGGTGAAGGCCATGCCGTGACCTCCAACATTTGGCACTTGTGGAACAATGGCAAATACAAAGTTTGTAGAAAATGAAAGAGATGGAATTAAACCGGAGGAGGTTGTGTTGAATTTCAAAGGAAATTGGTATAAAGCATGACAAACTTGCGGGTATGAATTGTTTACGGTATTGGTTAGCTGCAGCAGGCCATTGCTGGTAATTTTAGCAGATCCATCAAGATGCAGCTTGGCTTGAAGGAAGCCATTGTAGATGAATTGGTTTTCATTTTGAGCAAAGGCCAGGGGAATATTGGAAACACAGAAAATTATCAGGAAATGAAGTGATACAAGGATTGTAGCCATTGGGAAAAGTTGAAAAAGGCCCATTTTTCTGAAGAGAGGGGTTTTGGCTTGATTAAGAAGCTTTAGTGTAAACTTAAGAAAAATGCAATCCTGGTCATCCATGTTTTATTTAAGTATGATGAAAATATGTTTCTTGGTGCATACACAAGGGAATCTCGTAAGTCCGCTTCCTTCTCTATTTCTATCAGCTAGTATGAATTCTATATATTGCGTCAATTGGACAATTGATGTTTCGTAGAAATCTCATCTATCAATCAGCAACAAACTTTGATCCGGCAGCTAGGAGCAATCATGTTAGCTGCCACTATTGACTCTAAGCAACGAATAAGTCTAGTGCCACAACAAATGCCACAACTCGTCCATGTGACGAGTTATGATTGGTAAAGGAGTGTCTAGTGGTAGTGCCAAGTTTGGTTCAGGTGTTCCCAGGAATACCTAACCTGAAAAAAAAAAAATTTATATATAATAATTTAAAATTTTTTATTTATCTACCCTTAAAAAAAATTAGGAACACCCTCAAAACTTTTTTTATGCCAAAAAAATTTTGAACTAAAATCTATAAAAAAAAAAAATTGTAACAGAGAATATGTGAGAAAATGATTATGAAATAAGAAATATCTCTTAATTTGGGTGAGAAGCCGAACTAGGCTTTGGAGGAAACAGAGAAAGAGAGGAAACTGTAGCTCCTGCTTCTTCTTCAAAGTGAGAGAGAGATTTGAGCAATTTGTTTAGACTTTTTAGATAAAGAGAGGAGAGGACCATCTTTTTAAAAAGTTTGGTATAAATGTGGGTGGATATCCTTTGCCCACGTTGATGGTTAGGTGGGAGAGGCAGACCACTTTACTCTTTTTTTTTTTTTTCAGATGAGAAATACGTTTGTAATATGGCTTTACGTGGGTTTGAGTGGTCAATCAAAGGCAAAGAATCTGAATTATTTGCACTTCGTACACCGGTAAGGTTATTGCAATATTCAAGACAAGTATAAAATATTTTTATAATAAATATAATTTTTTTAGAAGAAATATTTAGATGTGAAATTATATTAACATGGATAAATATTTTTAAATTAAATAATGGTTTTGTTAAAAATACTGAAAATTATATATGATTATAAAACTTTAAAATCATAACCTTTTTTTGTTGGTAGTTTGTTTAGGTTAACTTCTTTTTCTTCCTCAAAAAAATGATAATTTATTTTTCTTTTAATTTGAGTTAAATTTAACATGAAAATACTTATAAAATTTTATATCTTTTTTTAGTAAATATCAGTAGCTATATTCTTATTTATTTAATTTTATTATTTTTTATAATTTTTTATTTATTAATTAAATTATTTATGACGTTACTGATTTGACCACCAATCAGACCCCGGTCTGACCAAAAAACCGGTAACTAGTCTCCTTTTTGGTTCTTTTATCGTACTGGTTTTTAAAACCATGGTGGGGGGTGGATGGGGGCATAGGGCCGAGGTGGGATATTTGAATTGGGGGAAGTAAATGCACATGAGGTATGTGTTAATGCAACTAATAAACAATAATTTAATTAACCAATAATTAATTAGGGGAAGCAACTAATAATTAATAATTAATAATTTAATTAACCAATACATTATAAAAGACAAACAAATTAAATTATGTTAGGCTAAACAACAATTAATAATTTTATAATTAATAAAATAACAATATAAAAAATTATAGTTTATAAAAGACAAACAAATTAATAAAACAACTAAACAACAATAATTAATAATTTTATTAATATTTCAAAGGAACTTATAGTTTATTGTTTATTCTTTTGCTAGAATTATGGACAAATATTTGATAAGAAAATCACGTACCCAAGGAACACCTTAGAAAAAATTCCTAGAGCCGCCACTGGGGGTGTCCCCACATTGACCCACCATCACCCCTCCACCAACCACAACTCGCCACATAGGCGAGTTGTGGTATTTGTTATGCCACAATATGTGGCACTAGACTTAATCCTAAGCAACATCTAGCCTATCGTATACTACACACGAAATCTGTCTAATTCATTTAACCAAATGTCATTTTAGTAATATACCCTTCAAAACCCTAGGTATATAAACTTATTTTCTTTCCTAGTTGCATTCTCCCACATCCCATAGCTGCCCCACACTCTCAAACCTCAATCTCACCTCACCTACCTATTTGTTTGTTTTTTTTATAGTCTAGATCAACTGGATTAATACAAAAAATTGTATTTTTTTTTTCTCTTTCATAAAATTTGATAAATGAGTTGATATAACTGGCCCCTTTAATAAACGGATCATTTTAAGGTGGAGGAATTGTAATATGTTTAGTAAACGTGTCATGTTCGTCCCATATAATTGAATACTCATAAGTTGACATACCACAAACCCAACATGCAGGAACAGACACAAGATTTCAAGTTAGGGAGGGCCGGAGATAAGCAAAAAAAAATCAAAAAATCAAAAAAATTGAAATACACATCCATATAGTATTAAGAAACTTTCAACTAAGACAAATACACAAAAATCATTGTTTCTTAATATATTAAGATGCAATCATCTACCAACAAAAATAAAAGACACAAAACACTATTATTTCTTAATACACAGAACACTATTTTTTTTTACAATTTTTTTTTTAAAGATTTACATGGGTTGAGTTGATGATTCATGATTTTGGAGAGAGCCTAAGCTATAAAGTAAGGGGAGTCCAAGTCTAAATTTTTTATTTTTTTACTGAAAATTAAACTACTAAAAAAAATAAAATTTTGAGCTAAGGGGGCCCGAGCCCCCACCTAGGTTTGTCACTGCCAACATGTGAACACGAATTGCCACCCTAGTATATACTTTGCTATTTACATGTTTTTTGAAAATGGCCAGACTTATTTATATCTTGTGTTGCCGTCATTCTCAAAACAATAAGTGTTTCTCATTTTTATCATAATCAATGCTCTATTTTTCATCTTGAGAAATGATATGTCCACAACATTTTTACAATTTTTTACAACAAATCTTAAGTGACAGGTTGTTACTGGTTATTATTGTTGGGACAAAAAAGTAATCTTAGTGTTAAGTTCAAATTTAAACTAATAACAACTAACCACTTGTAATTTGCTATGAAAATATTGTAAAAATATTATAAACGTAAAATCTTTCTTTTCATCTTAGTTATTGTTGTCTGCACTCCTGATTTCTTGCAGTAAAGTAGAAATTTTAGTACTGTTTCTGGATTTGGATGACATGAATTTGAATTTGGATTTGCAGGGGTCCAAATCCAAATCCTTTGTTTAGATAACTTAAAAGAATTGGATTTGAATTTGGCCCAAATCCATGTTGGATTTCAGGGTCCAAATACATGGATTTGAAATACCCTCAAAAACCCATGAATTTAGAAATCTCTCACTCTCACGCACGCTGTTTCCCTCTGGGATCTCCGTGTCTCTCTTCCTAGCCGTAACTCACAAACTCTTCTTCCCCCTCTCTATCGGCAAGGCAACTTCAGGTTTGTTCTCTCAACTCTTATCTTCCTCTTTAACCTCTCTAATTCTCTCTTTCTACTAAATCTAAATTCAAAAGGGACGTGGGTTTTTCCGGTGGGTTTTATTTGATTTATTTGTGGGTTTGTTTGGGTTTAATTTTATTGTTTGTGGGTTTTGTTTGATTTGTTTGTGCATCTTGATTCATGGTATTTTCAATGATATGTTTTGGGTTTGTTTTTATTTTCTATTTTTATTTTCATTTGTGAGTTTGTAATGCAAATTATGTGTTTGATGAAATGCTTCAATAAACTGTTTATGAGTTGTGAAGTAATAAGTGAGAGAATATTCATTTGAAACAATGATATTGTGATGATGGAAAGTGAGGACATCCCATAAATTTTTTTCATTCCATTTGTTGCTTTAGCTGCAAAACTTGTATCATCATTTGTCCATCACTTGTTAAATATTCCCTTTATAGCTATTGGTGCTTATTGCCAATTCTTTCGTACCTCATCAGTTTTATGTCTTCTTTCTCTATATACCACCAGATTATCATCATGTTACCAAGTTGTTATGTTGCTGACTGTGTACATTGTACCTGCCTGTCAAAGACTTGATCATTAGTAATGTTTCCCTTGTAGAACACATTTTTTACTTCATGCATGTACCACTTTGACTCCTGTGGAACCACAATATCCACAAGATTACTAAGCATAATATATATCCAGAGTAGAAACTTGAGCCTGGTCTTAAATATTGAGACTAATCAGATTTGACTTGGCTGGCCAAAAGTCCGGTCTTGATCTCAATTGCTCTCTTTCAAATTTGATTTTCCTAAATAGGCTTATGGTATCGGTCAACATTGAATTCCTTTTCTAAGCTGCCTTCTGGGTTAGGAACATAATTTTGCTACCTTCTCATTTTATGCTGGTAATTAGAATTCAAAGGTAACCTTAAATATAAAGGTTGCACATGTACAATCTACTTGAAAGTATAAAATCTCTTTGAACCTTTGGAACAGAATTTTGCTACCTTCTCATTTGAGTTTTTTGTACTTGTTAAAATCTTTTAACAAATGCATTTCTAATATTTCAAGAATGAGCTGGGTCTAATTTATTTAATAGCTTTGAGGTGTATTTCTTTTGTCTGTTTTGGTCATATTTGATTGATGGTAATAGATTAAAGATTAATACTGACAATTGTAATTAATTAAGGTTACCAGCCAACTTGTGCGTGTGACCAATGAACTCTAGCTAAAATCACACTTCCTTGTTATAGTCTTGTGGTGGAGTAGTGGATGATAGAGATGGATTATAAGAGTACCATTTAGAGCAGAAAAGGTAATTAAAGAAGTTGATGAGGCTGAGTGCAGCTAACAACCAATAAAAAAGATCAAGCCTATCCTTGTTGAAGTCATTTCACTAAGCCATCCACCACTTGAAGAACTTGAGGTAATTTTGTTCACTAGGGAAACAAGGAGTGAGCTTAAATAGAAGTGGGAATGTGGAGGTTCCCCCAACATTTGTGCTTTAAAGTCCACCCCTTCTCATCTTTCAATGAGTCTTCCCTATACAATCAAGGTGGGGCTTATTGTGAAATGAATGAACAAGAGCCAGAGACTGTGAGACTACAAGGTAATAATGATGGTTCTTCCCCTTCTAATTCCAATGCTGGGAATTCTGCGGATGAGAGTTGCTTTCCCTTCTTGATGGCTGATGAGGAAAACTTGTGGGAAAATTATGCTTTGAAACTCAACAAAGGCAATCACAACCAGTAAGTAAAAAAAAAAAAAAGCACGTAGAGTTTGTTAAGTGTTCTAATTATCTGGATTGGGAAGAAACTTTGCAGGGCGGGAAAAGGTACGTAGTTGAATTGTTAAGAGGTAAGAGGTTTGAAAATGCCTCTGGTACAATGGACTTACATTGTGTAAGAGCTAGATGACTGAAGATTTATGTATATTAGGACTTAGAAGCTGCACATTTAAGAATAAAATAATGGGTTTGTGTTTTATCAATGTAATGGGGAAAGGAGGAAGCAATTAATATTTTGCTCAAATTATCGGGTTATGGTCTCAATGTTCTGTAAGTTTTCCATTTTGTAATAAATTTCCCTTATGAGCATGCAATTGGTACTATCATATTGTAGTTCATTTATTAATTCCTTCTTACATCTTTCCCTTCCATACTTTATTTTCTATTCTTCAATAATCTTTGGACCCCTAGAGAAGCATTGGGTGTGTATGTGTGAGAGAGAATAATTTACTTATCAGATTATACATTACTTGTAGATTTCAAAATTCATATTTGATGCACCATCCGTGCATGAACAAAATGTAAGTACTTTTTCTTCTGACATTTGGTAATAAACTCATTGTCCAATTGTGTCCTTGTGGACAATTATTTCTTCCATCACTACTAATGACAATATTGGAATACATTTACCCGGATCAAGAGCAATGTACTTATGTACCTAGTCATTTTGTTCAGAGTCAACAAGGAAGAAATATACAGTGATTTATTCCAACTTTCAAGAAAGTAAAATGACAAGTAGCCACTTGATATTGACTTTGTTTGTCCTAATAATCTTTGAAAGTAAATTTGTAGCAGCTACGAAAATATTAAATATAGCAGAATTTCGGAGTTCATGGAACAAGATTCCAGAAAAAACGAGGGTGTTCCCTTCCTTTAGTTTGCATGGATTGAAGCTGACCAAGCCGTCACTGGGCTGCTTACCTTTAGTTGTGTTAATTATTTATTATTCATATTTGAAGTTGCAATTGCATTGATTTGTTTGGTGTGATTTCATGGATTTTCTTTGATAACCTTTTTTTTAGTTATAGATTCTTATTGTTTGTATTTTGAAAAATGAATAAAGACAAAAATGACCAATGATAGAAGAGATATATCCATTCAATGAAAACGTAAAAGAGAGGAAATTGAAGTATATGAAGAAGAGGCGATGAGATTTTTTCCTTTGCTAGTGGAGTTTTTTGTTATGCTTGTTGGAATATGCTCGCGTAGGAAGTACTTTGTGAGAGAACCATTAAGAAGTGAAATTGAAGAATAATTTTTTAGTTTGAGAATTTGAATTTTATGAAAAAATCCATCATTTGGGTTTTTTCTCTAGTTGATATAAAAATTTTAGTTGTCAATAATTGGCAAAATATTTTTTTAGTTGTTTATGACTAAAGATATTTAGTTATTATCTTGTCAATTGAATTATTAATATTACCTCATGTATTTATTAAAAATATTACTAAACTTAAAATGTAGAAGGATTAAGAAAAATAATAATTAAAAAATATATTTTATTGATCTTAAATCCAAATCCAAATCCAAATCCAAATTTAGATATCCAAACAATGGAATTTCAAATAATGAATTTCAAATTCTTCTTTGTTTAAAAAGACCTAAACAAGGAATTTTAAAATCAAAGGATTTGAAATTCAAATCCAAATGTTACCATCCAAACACAACCGCAGTAAAGTAGAAATGTTAGTACTGTATATGCAAATTTCTCATTTCCAATAGGTTTATCGGTTTTGTTATCACTTATGAACTTAGCACATATGCATATGCATTACACGTGTGAAAATAAACACAAACTCAGAGAGAGAGAGAGGGAGACCATTCTTCTAAGTCTCAAGGATGCTTGAATACCTAAGAGCAATGATCCTTCAAGGTGTGCCATTGTAATGAATACGTTCAGAGAATATGCAAGTTTAGAGGTTGGGTTTCTATAAAATAAAGCTTTTTTCTTAAAAATAAATAAATAAAAAGAAAGAAAATTTTTTAAGATACTATTCATCAACTCCTTTCTATGCCCTTATTAGTGTATCACGCAAATCAAATTTAGTATCATGCAAATCACATTTAGACTTTAGTATCTTCTCCAAAAAAACAAAACAAAAAAACATTTAGAATTTAGTACATGTTAGTATCCTTTATTGACTTTATCTTTTATATCTCAAAAAATATATATATCCTTTATTAACTAAAATTAAGAAACATTGTTTCTCAAAAAAAAATTAAGAAATATTAATTGTTGTTGATTTTAGTCCAATTAAAGAATTCTCTTAAGTATATTTTAGTTCCTATTTATGGTCCACGATAAAATAAAATTAAGTAAAGAAAAAATGTAGTCACTACAAGCTTTCTATTGCGGATGTAAGCCATTTGGCCATACCACGTAAAGGCATGTTTTGCTCTTCTTCTAAATCTAAAACTTTTTATTATTCTTATTTTATTTTAACATGGTACCAAATTCACTTTTTTGTGTTCTTCACTAGATTTAAAGCATTTCACTGCCAACCTTCACTAGATTTAGGTGTTAACCACATTTGATCATCATTGTCTAGACATTCTTTTTCTTAGAATAGAGAATTTTTCTACACTATTTTTTTCACATAAATTTCAATTTTGTGCTCTATTTTCCTACTTGAGGCTCCAAAGTCTCACAACTTGGCCCATCACTCATTCTTTTTGCACTCAAACTATATGAAATCCGTCAACTCAGTCACATGCTTTTTCACAATGTCATCTTCTGCCAATATTCCTTAAGCCACCAATGTAGTCATCCTCCGGCCATAGCAACCACTTTTTGGTCACTAGTGCAGTCGCTCTTAGGCTATTGCAGTTCTCTTCTAGCATTCATCCATCGTCGTTTGTTGCCATCGCCAACATTTTGCATAATTTATTATACATTGTGCCTGGCCCATTCTGCATTCAATATGGTCAATCATGGTCATTTTTAGGGCATCTTCACAAGCTTACATTTCAAACTCATGTCATCATTATGCTTCTACCTTGAGTTTGAGGGGATGTAGTGTATTATGCATATCACATTTAGCACATGTTAATATCCTTGATTGACTAAAAATCAAGAAACATTAATTGTCCTTGATTTTAATCCAATCAAGAGATTCTCCCAATGTCACTTTAGCTCCTACATATACCTTTCTTAGGGTTCACTGTAAAACACAATTTAGAATAGTAATAATAGCCACCAAGGATTTTTTTTTAATGTGAATATATGTCATCAAGCCAAATCACATAAACCCTTGCTTCCACTCTCTCCTTCTCTCTATAAAACATTTTTTTTTCTTTCTATTTTAAATGCCCTTACATGACTACAACTCATTATAACCATACAGACATTTTTTTGTGGAAGCAAATAATAATATTCATCAAGGTGGTCGATACCGGTATCAAAACGCCAATGTTTCGTACCAATTTAAATACCGGCCGTACCGGCCGGTACCAAAAAAAAAAAAAAAAAAAAGCTTTTTTTTTTTTTTTTGGTAATTTTTGAAGGGCAAAATGGTAACTTACTTGCATTAACTTATTAGTATTCTTTATTTTCTTAGCATGCAATGAACAATTAAACTTTTTATTTTTTATATTGTGTTTTTTTTCTTTTAATTGATGCTAAAGTCTAAAACCATGAATAATTTATTCTAAATTAAGATAATGTTTTATGGTAAATTTTTATATTTAATATAATATATATATATATATATATATATATATAATAATGGTATATCCGAAACAGTATACCGATATTGACCAGTACCGAAATATATCATTCCACTAGTCAAATCAGTACAGCCTCTAGTATGAGGTTGACTCCCTTAATTTTCATACATAGTGATTATTGGCGGTAGGTTGTCAGTATTCTAAAAGTTTTGGATGAGCCACCCAATTTAACAAAAAAAATAAACAAAGAAGATTGAACTAGTTTCTGCAATTTGATGAGCCATCGAGTCTAGTTTCTGCAATACACAACATAAATATTGATCTATAAACTATAAAGCTTGTAACAACGAAATTAATCTTATTGTTGTACTAAGCTTCAGTAGACTACTACCTACCAAACATCAGTTTCAATATTAAGAGACAGAAACAGTATAAATCATATTCTTCGCAAGTTCCTTTTTTTTTTCCCTCTTCTCTACACAACCCAAGCAGCAATCTCTAAGCTTTTTGTCTGTCACTGGTTAATTTGATCAATACGTGTAATGGCACAACAAGTTTTACAATATTTTTCACACATGTTAAGATGACTGATTATGATTGATCTATAATAAAAGTGATATCAACTGTGGTTCCAATGAAAGTGATGTTGCACCAATCACAATCGACATACTCAACAAGGTAAAAAAAAAAAATTGTGAATTTGTTGTGTGTATAGTATTGATGTAATTTGAGCCCAAGCATTGATCCATGATCTAATCTACCCATAGTATGAAATGCAAGTAATTCAACTACCACTTTTGAGGATTGAATCAATGGTAGGAAGGAAGGCGTAGAACCCTTGCCAAATGCTGAAAGAATTGGCAATAAGATCTCAGATGCTTCAACACTTGTAAAGTTCCCAAAACAAGCATTGCCATTGTGGTAATTCCGGCATGTCAGCATTGCTATCCATAAAACTGCATCGCTTGTCTCATGCTAGGCCTAGCTGCTGGCATTTTTCAAGTCCAATTCCCTTTCCTCCACCACATAGTTGCCTTCCAATCTAGGATCACTAGCATCAAGTATAGCTCCTTTTCTATGCACCTCTCTCTCCCATTCAATACATGTTTTATCAACCAAAAAAAAAAAAGAATTTGTTTCTCAAAAAAAAAAAAGTTAATTACTATTTTTCTTTTTTATGTTCTCCTTTCTTATGGTTTTTTTTGTTTATTCTTTCTTACAACTCTACTTTGGGTTGATTAGTTTTAATGTTTTTGATAGTTCTTCTTTGGGTTGATGCATTTAGCTGTTATGTTTCTTAATTCCTCATCACAAATCCTCTCTCTCCCTCTTATAACTTTAGTTTGATTTTAGTTTGCGTTAATATTTACTTATTTTGGATTTGGGGATTTGAGATCGAAATAATAAATTTGAAGCTTAGAAAATTTAGTTGTGTGGAAGAAAATATAGGAAAACATAATCAAGTATGACTCAAGTTAGAAATATATGACATATGTAAATATATATATATATATATGTTTGTATGTATGTATAAATAAATAAAAAAACCAAAAACACCCAAAATATGCAAATAAAGAGTAACTAAGATAAAAATAGTTGAATAAAAGATCTGGGGTTCAATCCCTACCTATACTAAAAACCGATTGGTATCTTGGTCTAATGATAAAAAATGCAATCATCGTAAACGGACACCATAGATTAAAACTCTATTAAAAAAATTAAAAATTTTAAAGATTTTTTTTAAAAAAATTTTAAAAGATAAAAGTAGTTAATAGAAAGAAACATTTATAAAGAAATACCTAAAGAACACGTTGCAATTGGAGAGAGTAAGAGAGAATGATAAATAGGAGGAACTCATGAGAGAAAAATGTTAGGTGCTGTAATACCTCTTTGACGTCCGTTTGGATACAGCTGAAAACTGAAAACTGAAAAACTGTAGCAAATAATTTTTAAATATGTAAATAGTACCATAGGACCCATTTTTAATGAAAAAGTTGCTAAAAAGTGAAATTTGTGGGTCCATGAACAATGAAATTTGTGCTGAAAAGTCAACTATTGCGGCTACTGTTCATTAAACAGTAGTCGCTACAGTGCTGCTACAGTAAAAAAGCGGCTGGGAAAGCTGAAAGTAAAAAAAAAAAAAAAAAAAAAAAAAAACGCAAACGTAAACGTAAACGTGATTCAGAAAACGTGCCAGCCAAATGACACTTGAATGAGTTTACTTTTTCAAAATGGCAAATCTTAATCTATTATGGTCAACAAATTTTCATAGAACAATTTTTTTTTTTTTATCAGAATTTTCATAGAACAAATTATATCTTATATCTCATTACCAAAAAAAAAAAACACATTTTCCCACGCAAGATGGGTATGTGACTAAATAATTTAAAACTAAACATTTGATTGATTTATGGATGATGCCTTCTTAAATACTGCATAAATATGGTTCTGTAAATATACATTACGTAAATATTGATCTATAAAGCTCGCAACAACAAAATTGATCTTATTGTGGCACTACTTAGAGCTTAAGTTAGACTACTAAAATTTATCCAAAAAAAAAAAGAGAGAGAGAGAGAGAGAAAGAAGACTACCATAACAGTTTCTACACTAAGCGAAAGCAACTATATGCATTACATTCTTCAAAAGTTTCTATTGTCTATTCTCACCACACCCAAGTAATCGGTGTTTTGTATTTGCCACTTGCTGATTTGGTCCCAAGCATTGATCCATGATCTATTCAACCCATAGCACAATATACTACTAATTCAACGACCACTTCTGAGGATTGAATCAATGCTAGAACAGGAAGGAGCAGAAGCTATGCTAAAAGATGAGGGAAATGACAACAAGAAATCAGACACTTCATTACTTGTAGATGTACCAAAACAAGCTTTGTCATTTGGTAGTTCTGGCAGCTTAGCATTGCCATCCAAAAACTGCACCACTTGCCTCATGCTAGGCCTCGCTTCTGGCACTAAGTGTGAGCAAAACAGGCCTAGTTTCAAAACCAATTCCATTTCCTCCACCACATAATTACCTTCCAATCTAGGATCACTAGCATCAAGGATAGCTCCTCTTCTCCAGCACTCAAACACCCAGTCAACCAAAATTATGTCTTCGGTCAGTCCTTGTAGCCCTACAGGCCGCCTTCCACATGCCACCTCAAGCATGAAAGCCCCAAAAGAAAACACATCAGTGCAAGTGGTTGCCCTTCTTGTTCTAGTAAGCTCTTGAGCCAAATAACCCACTGTCCCAACCACATGGGTGGTTTGAGGATTGGTACCGTGGTCGTATAATCTGGCAAGGCCAAAATCTCCTAGCCTTCCATTTAATTCAGCATCTAATAAAACATTACTTGCTTTTACGTCTCTGTGGAGAACAATCTGTTCCCACTCTTCATGGAGGTAGAGAAGGCCAGAAGCTACTCCTTTCAGGATTCGAAACCGTTGAATCCAGTTAAGGTTTGGCTTTTCATTGCTATATAAGAACTTGTCAAGGCTTCCGTTGGGCATATAATCATAGACCAAGAGGAGTCCTCCTCTTCGCCGGCAATATCCCAGGAGCTGGACCAAGTTTCTGTGCCTCAGCCTTCCCATGCTAATAATCTCAGCCACAAATTCTTTCATCCCTTGTTTGGAATCATGGGAGATTTTCTTGACTGCAATTTGTGAATTGGAAGAAGGAAGTATTCCCCTATAAACCCTTCCAAAACCTCCTGCTCCAAGAAGCTCTTTGTCTGAGAAACCTTTGGTTGCCTTGTAGAAATTCTTATAGGTGAATCTGTGAGGACCGTACTCCTTTTCCCAGTCTTCACGTATTTCTTCAAATTTCTTCCTTCTTGAATTGTAAACAGTTCCAGTGATTGTTATCAGCACAAGTGCTACTGCTATGAGCAAAACCATGATCATTAGTCCTGATATCTCTTTTGCTTTCCTTTGTCGGGGAATTGAAGGAAGCTTCGAAGCATCAAGGCTTTGTGCTTGTCCACTTTTATTAAAGCTCCATCCTAGAACGTAGTGGTTACTTGGAACAAGTGTACCAGTTGCTGCAGAGAAACCAACATACATAGATTCCAAGAGATATTGAGACAGATCAATGGACTTTGACATGAGAGGCTGGTTTGGTTTTGGGATTTTGGCTGGGGCTAGTGTTAACTTTTCTGCTTCATCATAGTCTATCCAAAGATGCATTGGATTCCCACTCGTGAGCTCCAGGCTTATATTCTTCCCTTCTTTATTTGAAAAATACACTGCAGGAGCTGATTCAGTTGAGTTCAGGCTATTCACATTGATCCCCACATGGTTTTTATCATTATCTCCAAATTCTGGATTCAGAATAGTATCAAGCTCTATGGCCAAAATGTGGTTTGTGGGAAGGCTTTCATTTGAAGAATTGAAGAGTCCTAGATACCGATTTCCTGCAACGTTGGCGAAGTTACTTGATGGACTGATGGTGAAGGCCATGCCGTAAGCTCCAACATTTGGCACTTGTGGAACAATGGCGAATACAAAGTTTGTAGAAAATGAGAGAGATGTACTTAAACCTGAGGAAGTTGTGTTGAATTTTAAAGGAAATTGGAAGAAAGCGTGACCAACTTGCGGGGATGAAATGTTTACGGTATTGGTTAGCAGCAGTAGGCCATTGGTGGTAATTTTAGCTGATCCATCAAGATGCAGCTTGGCTCGAAGGTAGCCATTGTAGATGAATTGGTTTTCATTTTGAGCAAAGGCCATGCAAATATTGGAAACATACAGAATTACAAGAATTGTAGCCATTGGTAAAAGTGGGAAAAGCCTCATTTTTGTGTAGAGAGTGTTTTTTGCTTGTTTAAAACTCTAGGATTTTTATAGAAATGAGTCTACTGCTTTGCCCAAGTTTAACATCAGAGTCTGTGTTACCATAGTCATAGGCTAACCAAACAATTGACTCACAAAGAAGACAAGAGTGTCTAGTCAATTTGATGCCACAAAATACAATCCTGATAGTCAATATCGTTTTTAAAGCAAGTTGAAAAAATGACTTGTCCCATAAATCTGGGAACCTTGTACTCCACTCCCCTCTTTACTTCAATCTACTTGTTTAAAGTGATCTATTTATTGTGACAGTGAGATTTGATAATATAATGTTTGATAGAACTCTCATTTTATCTACAACAAACTCGGACCCAGCTGCTAGGCCTTGGAGCATTAATGGTTAACTGCTACAAAAGCTATTTGCAATCAATCCCTCTTACACGGGCCGGCTCAATTTGCAATAAGCCATTAATTTTAAGCAAGGTTTCTTTATTATTTAAATTAGTCACTAACCCATGCGATGCACGGGAAAATTACTGAAAATGAAATCTAATGAATGCAAAGCAATTATGCAAAATAACATTTAAATTAAAAGACAAATATTAGTGAATGTCATTATCCTTAGCTGTTTGTGTTACATCTAGAGTTTCATATCTAATTTACTACAATACTACTTGTAGCAACTGAATCTTACAATATAAGTATATTATATGAGACCAAAACTTATATTATCTTCAAGCTCCCCTTAACCTTACAGAGTCCCTAACAAAAAAAATTTTGCATTGAATTTGATTTCAGATGACTTATTCAAAATTATTTGAATTAAACCTCACAAATTAGAAAGAAAAAATAAACAACATTACAACATTGTAACTGATTAATATACAAATAAACTAACAATTTAACATGATAAATCACTATTAGTAATTTAGAAAGTAAAAATTGACAAAATTAAAGTTGTTACCCATTTAACATAAAACTTTTCATATTCTAAAGTTGTCAAACACCTATTAACAAATAACTATTGATATAAAATATTCAGTAATTATTTCAATACCGCAAGTTGTTCATGCTGTAAAAATTTGAGAGAATAAAACAGCAAGCATCTTAAACTCTTTCTTGCTTGGATCCTACAAAACAATATATATATATATATATATATAGCAATGAAGACATAATATGCCATTAAAGAGACAACCAATTGCAGTAGTGTTGGAGGCAAAGTAAAATATTAAAAAAACTGAAGAAGCAAGCGGTTTGGCTAGCATACCAGCTAGCTAATATATATCAAAAGACATAAAAATCTTACAATCAAATAGAATTCATAAGTAAATAAATACATGTGGTACAATCAGATAAATAAAAGGTTTGTCAAGATGATCAAGTTTGGCAATAAAAAAGACACAGTATTTATTGATGAGGGTAATCTCTATCTTAAACTTGTGATAATGATGAAAATGCAACAACTACTAATTATGCAAATCTAGCATAATCTTATTTTGATTCAACTACAACAAAAATGATGATAATTACCATAAAAAGATTATATCAAAAAACAATCTTTTATGACATAGCCAAGAGTACAACCAAAGCTAATAGAAGGAATTTTAAATCGATTTCAATGATGAAGGAGGGATTCACTTAAATGAGGAGACCAAGAAAAAAGGAGAAGTATCATGTTTTGAGTATATTATTCAATTTTCTAACTACTAAAATACCTTAGCAAATTGAATTTCTACCGGCACGGATTACATCATTCAATTGAATTTCTGCAGGCATGGATACTACTAAAACTCTATCATTCAATTTTCTAACTACTAAAACTCTATCACACGGATTACACAATGTAAACCAATAATGTTACTATCTCGAACATTAAAAAAAAAAAAATACAAAACAAAACCAAATCAATTTTAAACATAGAAACAAACAATCATTTATCAGTACAAATATCCAACCTAAATACATAAAAACTCATATATGACCCACAACACAAAAGAGGTAGTAACAAAATTAAAAAAGAAAAAACAACAGCAATAAAAAAGAACAACACTATTAATCTAATCCTTACATTGAACTATTATGTAGGCAACCACAAGAATAGAGATCAAGAGCAACTGGGATTTAGAAATACCTAAATTGAATCATCCACCTTTTCAGTATCAATATAGTGTGAGGAGAAGAAGAGATGAAGGAATTAGAAAGCCAAAGTCTGGCGTTAGGAAGCTGAAGGGTTGCCATTTGAGATTGTAACCGTAGAACACAAAGAGTTGTTGTTTAAAATTGTAATCATGGAACACAAAGGGTTGCCATATAAAATTGTAACCATGGAACACAAAGGGTTGAAAATTATTTTCTTTTTATTAATATTTTTAAATTTAAGAAAACTAATTTTAAATTGTAGGACAAATTCAGGAAAAAGAATGGTAATGACATGGCAGCTGATGTGGATCAACCTGAGCGTAGCAAAATTAAATACTACGCTTCAGTTTTTAGTAATATATAAATATAGACTAGTATGTAACTCATGTTTACGCATGGAAATAATAAATTGAAGTGGTGCTATTGATGTTAGCTTGAGAGAGAGAGAGAGAGAGAGAGAGAGAGAGTCTAGTGTGTAGTCATATAGTAGGAGATTAAGTGGCTAATGTTAACAATCTACCTTGTGAGAGATTAGTTTACAAAAATTAAATTTTCAAGCTTTTAATGAAAATTAATAGTCAATGATGATTAGATCCACTTACAATATCTTTTATTAAAAAAAAATTAGAGTTTCAATTGGGTTATACTTTTATGACCCAATATTTTAGGGCCTTTCTTAGATGTGGAAGAAAGGGCATACAAACTATTTAAGTTCTTTTTTCTTCTCAAAAAAAAAAAAAAAAACTATTTAAGTTTTTAAAAAATAAAATAAAACAATTAGTTATTATATTAATATTGGGGCCTTTTTTTAATGGACTCATTGGGGGCCTTTAAGCCTAGGTTTAAAGCAAACCCTATTCTTACATTAAGTGAGTATTGTCTTTTTTTAATCTTTTGTTTGTGTCATTAGAAAATTTTATTTGAATTTCTAATTTTGTTATTGTTTTTTTTTAGCAGAAACAATAGTAGACTTTATTTATGAAAAATTATGTTGTACAATAAAGAAGAGAAAAGATGGGCATTCTTCTAACCAAACGATGGCCTTTTCTTCCTCTTTTGCAGCACGAGCCAAAGCTAAGGCAGCACGATTACATCGTAAAAGTATACGGTGAAAAGAAATTAAAAACAAAAAAACAAAAACAAAACTATCCCTAATGACACCTTGCAAAAACTAATACTTAGAAAAGCAAAGCCAATCTCCACTAAATCCCAGGTCATCTAGCCATAAACAAGCATCCATAGCCTTTGTGAACTTTACAAGGCTAGGATCCATTACCCCAATACTCATGAGGATGCAAAATTTCATTGAAATCACCTAATAAAAGACAAGGAAAAGAGATAGATGCATGGAGTTGACGCATAAATCTCAAGATTCTCCTCTTCTTGACATTTCAGGATGTCCATAAAAACCAGTAAAGCATCAAACAACACCCTCTTGATTTATTTTAGCATCAATGTGATGTGAGAAAAAAATTAGGATATCCAAATCCACACTATCTGCCCAAAGGAGGGCTAAGCCACCACTAGATCCAATTCTGGATACCGTAAAACCAGCTGTCAATTCCAATTTTTTCTTTAATCTACGAAAAAACCATCCATATCTAGACGAGTTTCAGACAAAAAAAGAATTTTGGGACATTTTTCTCTCGCCAAATAGTGGAGTTCTTCTACAGTTCTACTACGAACCTCTGGGATCCCAAGCCCTAGACAGTTATGGCTTAAAATCTTCATGTTGGAGAGGGGGTGGAAGATTACCCCTAACAAATATTTGGGAAACATTCAAACTATCTAAACAAATAGCTTTTTTTTGTGAATTGAAGAGTTAAAAGAAGACGAGAATGATAAAGGTCGCTTACCCACATGTTGAAGGTTAGGAAAATTCTTGACAGAAGTTTGAAAATTGGACTCTGAAGAATACGTTTCCATGATCTTAGTGCAGGTTCTTTTTGGCCCGGCCAATCCTCATTATAATTGGACATACTATCCACCTCCATATCTATATTTGAATTATCCTTATTTGAATTGTTGTTATCCATATCTGTCAACATTTTCCCCTCAATACACTTAGAGCTATCTAGCTTTGTTATGGCTGAGTCCCTTCTCTTTGAAAAATTTGCAACTAGGATCAGATTATGCTTTTTCGAAATAACCACCAAAGGATCATTGAGAGAAAGAGAATCTAGGATATCTATGTGGTGATGTTCTGGTGCTTTGGGAGTTAAATTTGGGGTGGGGATAGAGTTATTAGGTATTTTGAATTTTGACGGAAGGGATACAGGTGTTTTGAATTTAGCAGGAAAGGTGTAGGCTCAATAGTAGGGCTTTCTTTTGATTTGTTGGATTTGGAATGGGTAATTCTGGTGCCACACCCTATCCCACAACTTTGTGCACAACTTTACACGTGGCAAGCCACCTCATCACCTTGGGCCCACCAACATACCACAACACTTAAAGCTTTAGTTATTTCAAATTTTCAATTATAAATACCACCGTAACTTTACTCATTTTCTTCTTCTTCCTCCCAAAACCCATATGTGAAAAAACTTGAGCCCCAAAACAAATTGTAGCAGCTGGAGTACTGGAACTACGGTAGTGCAAAAATGGAAACTCACTTCGGAAAACACCATCCCATGCCAGAAAATAAAAACCCAACCTTGAGAAACATTACCTCTCCGCCGAAAAACCAAAACCCACTGCTCCTTGAATCCGCGAAAAGCATCGTTCGTCTCAAATTTGCAGTTGCTAGAGTACTGGCACGGTGGCTTGTAAACGAAAATCCCACGCCAGAAAACACCATCCCAAATCGGAAAATGAAAACCCATCCTTGTAAAACATGAATCCATTGCCGAAAACAAAAACCCATTGCTTAATGAACTTACAAATTTTGTTTGTGTTTTAAATTCCATCCAATGGACTTAAAAATCTTGTTTGTGTTTTAAATTCCATCCAAGTAAAGGAATAACTTCAATTAAGCTAATGTTTCAGCAACTTCTGGCAGATTGGTGCTGCTCTTATGATCTAGACTAGGCATTAACAAGCTTAAAGGAAGAAAATGAATGCATATCAACTATAAGGTTGCTTTGGTATACAAGGAAGTCAAATAAAAAATTAAAACTTGTTCTTTGTAATTTGTGGAACATTCCTTTTGTTTGTTCTTTGTGTAAGGAGTTTATGGTGCAGTTGGTTGTTGTTATGTTGATTTGCTCAAAGTATAATGCCAAGTATGTTGTAGTATTGTGTATTGTACAAATGCACAAATTGTTGTTGTTAACTGTCAATTGCTACAAAAGTCTTCAAAATCCATAGTCCCTCTCTTCAACCTCAATTTTTTTTTTTAATAAATATAAAAATAAAAACTCTCAAAAAGTTAATATAACACACCAATGGCTCAAAACACCAAAAAAATGGCGAGATACTTGTTTGGGAAATGAAAACTTTGGTTTGGATTTATGAATTGCTTTCATTGAAACAAAAACAAGCAAATTACAATTGAGAACCAAAACCTTCTTCTCTTGAGTAATACCAAAAAAAAAAAAAAAATTTAAAACAGGGGAGATGGTAAAGGTTCCCACCTAATTACAAAAAGATATCCAGTAGGTTACATAAGCAGTCATGTTTTCATATCTAAAATACTTGTACATCAATATGGTCCTATCCATTGAAAGCAAACTAATTGCTTCCACCTTTCCATGAGATCACCAAAACTTATACTTTAGTACCATGCCAACTTGTATCGCATGAACCATTTTTGTGCAAGCTTGGTTTTTTTTTTTTTTCTCTTTCCACGAAATTCATACCAACCTCTTGATAATGAGAACCCTAAAAAAAATGAATGATAATATATATTACAATATATACATTCAAATTTGCTATAAATTTATAAAATCTCTAAAATAGTTAAGGGTAAAAAATTATACCTAAGATTCGTTATCAACTTTTTTCATTTGATTCATATCAACCTTTTGATAGTGATGACCCTACAAAATAAAATGAATGATAATATATATTATAATAAATACACTCAAATTTGCAACGTAAATTTCACTAAAAATTTAAAAGTAGCTAACTGAAAAAATGCATACCTGAGATACATTATCATGGTAAAGAAAATGGTGCATGCCAAACTTTTGACTTATCATACTTGTTTGAAATGGAAAAAGTTCCTCCTTGTAACATATTTTGTTGGCCAAAATATGGATGTATCCCAATGATATTAGGAATTCCACTTATGTTTGGCCTCACAAGAGATTGGGGAAAAAATTGACAACTCTTATCACCAATATGCTGTGATTGTGATTGCTGCATTTCAAAATCCTACATTTTATATACAATATAATTGCATTTCAGTATACTTAATTTAAACCTATTAGCAACATCCTGATAATAGAAAATAAAGAGTCTTACATTAAAGTTAAAACTCTCATGCATTTCAAGCATACCAAATCCCATTGTAGAATTTGTACTATACACATTTCCAACCTTGGTAGAATCCTACAAAAGCACAAAGTACAAAAGTTAATAATAGTAATAACAATGATTAATTATCCAAAAAATAAGTAAATAATATAATTATAGCCTAACCTTCTCACAAATTTCTTCAAGAATTGAAGTCTCAACTTGGTTAACTACACTCCCTTCGTTAATTATAGTCTTCATTTTCTTTTTCTTTTCCTTTTCCTTTTTTTTCTTAACAGCTTGTTCAACCTTTGACATCTTCCTTTTAAATGATGGTCGCCCCTTTTGACAATCAACCACTGGATCAAGAATTTTTCTAGCTTCTTTTGATATTACAAGACCATTACCACATGAGGTGGAATCATTCTGAATATCTATAGAAATAGGCTTATTGCTACCACAAGCATTTCCCCCTTCCTTGAGCCCCCCCTTCATTTCACATATTTGTGTCATCACATTCTTATATGCATTTTTAGAATCTACTGCCAAATTAGCAACCTCGTAAAAGGCATTACACATCTTTTCTTAGCAACATACTTCAGGTTTCAAAGACCAATTGTCATAACTTATTCGAACTTTAGTGTGCCTCCTTTTGACATTTTTATTCCATATGTTTAAGATATACTTGTTTGGTATTCGATAAATTTTCCTATGAATAAACACCAATATTTGATGCCTACATACTATCCCCTTGAACTCAAACAATCTGCATTTGCAGTTAACTTCACTATTATCCTCATTAAAATACACATGAAAAATTACACTCTGCTGACCTTCTCCACGTGACACATCTTCACGCATGTTCCCTACATGAAGACAAACTGCAACAAATACTTCCAACTATCTCATTTTGGAAATCTGTAAATTTTCTCAAAGTGTAAGCACTCTGAAATTGTTTCTCCATATCATAAGTAGTTATATAGGAAATGTGTGAATTGAAAGAATTAAAATCTTCAATAGTTTCATTATACACCTTTGCTGCCAAAGCATTCCCATATTGTTCAACAAATTGTTTTAAAGTAGTTTTCTTATTAATGTATTTATCAAAGAAAGCATTCATGCTTTCACTTCGATGTGTAGTTGACATACCTGCCCAAAACATATCTTTCACAAAGGCAGGCCCCCAACGATGCCACTCATCATACAACCCATGTAACCATTCATTGCTTTCAAGTTGATATTTCTTAATGAATCTGCCCCAACTTTCTTTAAATTCTTCTTTTGTCAATGAATCAGGAACAACATTTTTTATACAGAATTTTATTGATTCATAGTCTTTGAACCCTTTAAATTTGTCAGGCAACTTATTCATGATATGCCACAAGCACCATCGATGTCATGCATTAGGGAAAACAATCTCTATCACTTTTTTCATGGCTTTGTCTTGATCCGTAATAATTGCATTGGGAGGACATTCAAACATGCATGCAAACCAAGATTTAAATAGCCATATAAATGAATTTGTATCTTCTCTTAAGATCAATCCACATCCTAGCAATGTTGATTGCCCATGATGGTTCACCCCAACAAATGGAGCAAATGGCATTTCGTATTTGTTAACCATATATGTAGTGTCAAATGTAACTTCATCACCAAACTCTTTGAATGTTGCCCTACTCCTTGCATCAGCCCAAAATACATTCTTTAACCGACCATCATCATCAAAATCCATTGTGTAAAAGAATTCAGAATTGTCAACTTGCATTTTCAAAAAGTAATGGTGCATTGCACTAGCATCTCCTTCCCTAAGATGTGAACGTCTGACTTTTTCCATGTGATTTCTACAATCCTTTTCTAGAAAAGACAAATTCTCATGTCCCCTTGTTGCAACCACAAATGAATTAAAACTCTTATTCATTCTAATACCAGCTTTGTCGTTTAATTCAAGCTTTTTTTTCACATGTGGTTCTATTATTCTATTGCATTTGTAAAATCTGGTCTTACTAGGACTCAATCCATGATTATGGTCAAGTACCATGGATCTAAGTATCCACTTTCCTTTTGGGCATAGAACCAACCTAAGTTGAGCTTTGCAATCTATTTTTGTTTGAGGTTTCAATTTAACTGGATTGGTAGATCTAGTCCTTTTAATTCCAGGACGATTTAATCTAATCTTTGGCTTTTCAGCATAACTACAAGCAATGGTCACATAACTCACCACCCCATCATCCCCCTTTTTAGAAGTTCTTTTAGCCACCGCAAAACCTTTTTCTTTAGCATATCTTCTATAATATATCACAGCATCAACAATGGAATCAAACATCATTCCCAACTTAGGGTCTTCTGCTTTGTTTTCCACACCTTTTGTTTCTACCATTTCATTCAACTCTACTATTTCATTCTCAATATTATCTTATTCGACTCTACGTCCACCATATCATTCTCGATATCTTCATTTGAATCCCCCTCCACCATATCATTCTCAATATTATCTTTGTTTGATTTCACATTTGATATTTCATCTGCCATGCCTATGCAATATAATTCATAACACATTATCAAAATATAAAGTCACTTAATCATAAGAAAATTAATAGTTCTAAATATTATAATTTATCCTTTCAAAAATTTTGTCCTTCATATAGATGTGTTATTCACATTTATTTTTGCAAAGTTAGTGAAGGATTACTTTTATTTTCTATAGCCTCTGGCCATTATTACAAAAGAAAAAAATCTCATTTCCAAATGCAATAGAAAAATGGAAAACCCAATTATTACAGGCAACAAATTCACAACTTCAAGATTGCATTTTTTGTTGATATTTCAATTTAGATTTCATTGAAATAGAATAGAGTACAAGTGTTAGGTTCTAAGACTTTAGGAACTAAATGTATTAGAACTTCAATTTGTAATGTGTTGGCAAACCATGATCAAAACTTAGAGTCTAGATTTAGGCTGCTCAAAGTGTGTTTATTTGTAAAGTTGGAATCGAGTAATTGCAGGATTTATTTATGTAAATCTGCAAGGCTCAATTGATTGAAAATTAGACTCGATCGATCGAACCTCATGCAAATTGTTTTTTCTGCAGAATTTCCAACTCAGCCTGAGCCCATATGACGTGTAGGGTTTTATGTTTTACTTCAAGTATAAAAGGAAAAACCCGAGCCACATTTTAGATGTTGTTGATATCCTGTGTGTGTAAATCTTCTATGAGATGTAGAGGTATTTACCTTCATACACACTTAGAGTTATCAAGATCAAGATTCATGTCAAGAGCTTGGTGATCGTTTCAGTTGCTGCTTAAAGAACTTAAAGAATATCACAAGTGGGAGAACTTGTGGCTGCAGAAGATCAAGGAAAGAAGTAGTATGTGGACTCGGAGTTGTCACGTGGTCGTGGTCGTAAGTTTTCTACTCGAGGTAGCAATAAGATGTTAATGGTCTAAGTCTTATTGTACAAACTTCAATTCTTTCATAATGGATTTGTTTTACCTTAAAGATAGCTAAGTTAAATCCTCCCTAGATTTTTTACCAGTTTGGTTTTCCTAAGTCATCATATCTTTGTATTCTTTATTTTCCGCTGCTTTATTATTTTATGGTTATTTGTGCTAAACCTAATCTTGAATAACAATCTTGTTAATCAACTTAGTATAATTTTAGGTTAAGCATATTCTAGTAAAGGGTCTAAAAACCTACAACAAGGGGAGTATATAAAGCAGTGGAGGACCCTAAAACATGGAACCTCCCAGCAACAATATAGTTGAGAACACAACAAACAATTGACAAAGTAAACTAATAGCACAACAGTACATAGTGAACTAACAAAAATGCACAATAATTTTTACTGAATAAGAGCAATAATACAGGGGAAAACAAAGAATCAAAGACTAACAAAGAAATCTAGAGAAAATACTAGGAAAAGCGGAATGAAAAATCATCTCCTTGAATGGCAGATGGTGATCAACTCTGAGATTTGGAAGAGAACTTTTTTTTTTTCCACAATAGATGGAGCTGATACGAACGATGGTTTTTGTGGGTTTGGGGAGCAGTGGGTTTTGGTTTTTCAGTGGAGAGGTAATGTTTTTCAAGGTTGGGTTTTTATTTTCTGGTGTAGGATGGTGTTTTCCGAAGTGAGTTTTTCATTTTCGCATCGTAGTTCCAGTACTCCAGCAGCTGCAATTTGTTTTGGCGCTCAAGCTTTTTCACATATGGGTTTTAGGAGGGAGAGAGAAGAAGACTAAAGGAGTAATGTTTACTGTGGGATTTGTTTTGGCGCCCAAGCTTTAAGTGTTGTGCTATGTTGGTGGGCCCAAGGTGATGAGGTGGCTTGCCACAAGTGAAAGTTGTGTACAAAGTTGTGGGATAAGGTGTGGCACCAGAATTACCCGTTTGGAATTATCTCACTTAGTGGAATTTTGGGTGGGGCCATCCAGTTGCTATATACCTGCCAGCTCATCAATTTTTTCTAGCTCATCAATTTTTCCAGCCACCAGAGTGTTTGTCAATTGGCAGCTGGGTGGGGAAAAAATCAGTTCAGATCCGTTATCTCTAGTGGCAATGAAATCATCAACATCATCATCTCTCGATTTGGATTGTTGAAAATCATTCTAATCTTTGGAGCTAAACCACAAAGCCAAGGACCAAATTGAAATCCATAGTCATCCGGAGATAGACAACCTTTAGTAATTTTTTTACATTCACGATCTTGATGACCTAGTATACCACAACGGTAACAAAATATAGGTAACCTTTTGTATTTGAAAAAGACCCAACCTCCTCCCACATCTTCAAAATGAACCATTTTTCCCCTCATCAATGGTTTTGTGATTTCAATATCCATCCTTATACATAGGAAAGGACCCCAAGCTAATCCACTCTTAGGAGCATCAATTAATAGAGGACTACCAATCTCTTTAGCTATACGAGTGCCAACATTACTATTCATACTTTTAATAATAATGTTAAAAACCCGAATCTAAAAAGTAGAGTGTTGAAAAGAAACATTACTAGGACTAAGATCATCATTGAAGTGCTTTAGTAAAATAAGGCTTTTATCAAAAGACCAAGGGCTCCTGTCTAACACTTCAATCATGTTCTCCTCTTTGGTAAAGATAACCAGAAATAAATTGGTCCCTACTTATTTAATGGTTACACCATGTGAACAACGCCAAAGCTGTTGAAGGGTGGATTTAAAAGCCTCCTTGTTGAACACTTTGTTTGTTTGTAGCTTGAAAAGAAGATTGAATTGAGCTTGTTGTTTAGAAAAAGCCACTTCTTGAGCATTAATAGCCAAAACCCCCTTTTCTTCCTCAGATAGACGAAAGTTTTTCCAAAATTCCTCCATTGAAGTATCCATGATTGAAAAGAATGAGATTGGGTGAGAGAAAGAAGATAGAGATGGTAGTATAGATATGAAAGAAAAGAAAAAACTATGCCAAGAGGTTATGGGAGAGAAAATGCAGAAAGAAATCCTCTACAACAATCTGAAAAACAGATTTGAGAGGTTTGAATCTTACGTGACAAAGACACAAGTTGGGTCCTTTTACTTTCCAAGACTACAAAGGGTCAAGGAGAGAAAAATTTGTTAAAAACTGATTTCTACAACTTTCCTTTTCTTGTTAAAAAATATCTTTAGACCCTGTCAATACCCCAATTTTGTTGTTAATCCCTCTTGCATTCAGTCCGTATCTTTTAATTTAATTTTTTCCGCCAATCACTCTTGCATTCCGTTAGTATTTTTTTTTTTTTTTAATTCATATATTCGTCATGAGACAATATTTATTTGAAATTTAAATTTTGCTTTTTTTATAAGAAAATTTAAATTTTGTTGCCAATTCCTCTTGCGTTAAGTCAGTGTTTTTTTTTTTTTTTTTAATATTGTTATTAGTATCTGTCCATCCAGAGAAAGTGAAAATTAGTTATTGTTTCACAAAGTACACAAATTGCAGTATTTCTTTTGTGTGTATCCGATATCATTGTATTTTCAAAAGTAGACGTATGAGAGTTTGTAAGCACCCTTGAAAAGGGTGAAATTTGTCAACCTATTTGGGAGGAGGGAAACGGATGGAAGGAAGTGGAATGAAAAACTCTCTTAAGAATATACATTTCATTCACTTGTTTGAGAGTCTATGTAGGAGGAAATAAAAAGGTCATTCACTTGTCTTGAAGTTTAAAATAGAAGGAAATGGAATGGGAAAAAAATGATTAAAACATATTACTTTCATTCCCTTATTTAGGGGCCTAATATAAGAGGGAAAGTAATGAAACTCTTATTCCGTTTCCTTTCCTCTTATAAGCCCATTTTTAAATCCCTACAAAATTAGGAGGAATCAAACTACATAAATTGTGTTTTACTGAATTCTCCATATACACTCCTTTTTTTTTTTTTTTTGGGTTAAATGCCAATACCCCTATTTTTATTTAAGAAAATGCATAATAGTAATATTGTTACAAGAGGATTATCATTACATTCTTTTCCTTTCAAACATCCAAACAAGAGAGATAAATAGTTAATTCCTATCTATTCCTTTATATTATTTTTTTATTTTACACATTCCATTCTATTCATTTTCTTTATAAACTCCCAAATATAGTAGAATGGCTAGGTTCTTCCCTCCCTTAAAAACTTAATTTTTCATTCCCAAAATTGGAAGGAATTAAAGGAAAATGGGATGGAGTTTGATGAAATTTTGACCAAAATATTTATAATACCCATTTATATTTTCCAATTTTCTGTACTGCCCCTCTTATTAGTTTCAAAGATATCTCATTATTTTTTCATCTCCTTAAATTGTGTAACTCAATATCGTTATGTTACAATAAATGAGTTATACATTTAAGCCATCATAATCAGTTTGTTTTTAAGTACTTTGACTTTTTTTTTTTATAATAATAACAATAATTTCATTCTCGTGGAATTTCCAAACAAGGTTATTTTAAGTTCCATTCATTCATTTCTTTTTCTTTTTCTTTTCTTTTTTTTTTTCTTTTCTTTTTTTTTATACTTCTAATAAGACAGTTTAGTTTCACTCCACTTCAATTCATTCTATTTCATTTCATTCCTTGCTATTACTTATACTTATTCCATTCCTTTATAATTTATTCATTTCATCCCATTCATTTATAAACTCCCAAACCAAGAGTGAAGGACTAGTGCTAAATGGTAGCTTTGATCAATTGCTGTTTTTGTTTTCTAAATTCGTTCAGCCTTTAAGCCATTTCTGTCTATTCTATTTTGATTAACACAATCATTCGGATTTCTGGTTTACTGAATTATATACTATAAGAAAATCTAGAAACTGCCTTGAGAGGAAAACTGATTCCTTTGATTAATTGAAAAATGAAATTGACAATTAAATTACACTGAGACTCTGTTATATACACGCGTTAACAGAGCAAGGAGGGAAAAAACTAATCTAACTAACTTTTAACAAACTAACCAATTCTGATATTACAGCTGTACAGCACTATTCACTCTCACGTGTCTACTTCCTCACGTGCCAATCACTTATGTGGAACGCTGTCGTTTGCCTTCAATTTTCCTTTCTTCTTTTGCTTATACACTCTGTCGTTTTGATCATCATTACATCTGAGTTGTTCTTCTTTCTTTGCTTCTGTATTTCTTCGCTTCATTCCCTCTTTCTCAGTTGCACATTCAACACTCCCCCTCAAGTCATGATTCATAAAATCATCGACTTGATTTGAAGTCTTCAGATTTTGGGAGAAAATATCAATCAAACCCAAACAATTTATCAATCTGCTAAAGGCTGGAAGTCCTAAAGCTTTGGTAAAGATGTCTGCTGTTTGAAACTGACTTGAAACATGAAAAGTTTTAATCACACCCACTGTTATCTTGTCCCTGACCAAATGGCAGTCAACCTCTATGTGTTTTGTTCGCTCATGGAAGACAGGATTGGCTACTATATGTAATGCAGCTTGGTTGTCACAAAAGAGCTGAGCACTACATGGATGATCAACCCTTAAATCTCTTAGTAATTGAAGAACCCACACAATTTCACAGGTTGTTGTAGCCATTGATCTATACTCTGCCTCTGCTGATGATCTAGAAACTGTACTTTGCTTTTTGGACCTCCATGAGATTAATGAATCTCCTAAGAACACACTGTAACCTGTGATTGATCTTCTGGTATCAGGGCAACCTGCCCAATCAATATCACAGAAGGCTTTCACTTGCATTGTGGAGTTGCTGGAGAAAAATAGTCCCCTGCCTGAATTGCCCTTCAGATATTGTAGCACTCTATTAACTGCCAGCATGTGAGGTTCTCTTGGTTCAGCTAGAAACTGACTCAACCTATGCACTGCATAAGTGATGTCAGGTCTGGTTAGAGTGAGGTAAAGCAATCTTCCTATTAACTTTCTATACTGACTTGCATCCGGAAGCAGCTTTCCCACATCCTTTGAAAGGTGCAAATTTTGTTCCATTGGAGTTCTAAGTGGTTTAGACCCCAAGAAGCCTGTATCTTGCAAAATTTCCAAGCAATACTTCCTTTGATTCAAACTTATTCCTCTATCACTTCTAGCAACTTCCAATCCCAGAAAATACTTCAATAAGCCTAAGTCTTTTAGGCCAAATTTAGTGTCAAGCAATTGCTTTAAGTCAGTAATGCAGCTAGGATCATTGCCAGTGAGCAGAATATCATCTACATATACTAGCAAGGCAGTGAAAGAGGCACCTTTAGTGTATGTAAAGAGAGAGTAATCTGCCTTGGATTGGACAAAACCAAAATTCAACAAAGTGGAAGAGAATTTTGCAAACCACTGCCTTGAGGCTTGTTTCAAGCCATAGAGACTCTTGTTGAGTTTGCAAACCAAAGGACCATAATTTGAGGAATTTGAAGTAGGAATACACTCCCCCTTGCTGTGAAAACCAGGTGGAAGGCTCATATAGACCTCTTCATCCAAATCACCATGGAGGAAGGCATTGTTCACATCCGTTTGGTGAAGAGCCCACCCTTTCACAGCAGCTAAAGACATAACCATTCGGACAGAAACAAATTTAGCTACAGGAGAGAAGGTGTCAGTGTAGTCAAGGCCTTCCCTCTGGGTATACCCCTTTGCAACTAAACGAGCTTTATGCCTCTCAATGGAGCCATCAGACTTATACTTTGCTCTATAGACCCATTTGTAGCCAATGGGGATCTTACCAGGAGGAAGAAGGGTTAAAGACCAGGTGTTAGTAAGTTCTAGTGCTGCAATTTCCTTATCCATAGCAGCTCTCCAATCAGGGGATTGAACTGCCTCATGGAAAGAAGTAGGGTCTGGGCAGGTTGAATCAACAGCCATGACAAACTGTTTGTAGTGTTTAGTAAGGTTTGAATAGGTGAGACAAGCAAATATGTCATAAGGGAGGCCAGTGGAACGTTTGGAAGGGTTGGAAGTGACAGATTTGCATGAGTAGTCTTTTAGGTATGTTGGAGGGTTATGTGATCTGGTAGATTTTCGGAGGGGTAAAGGAGAATTTGGTCTAGTAACAGACATAGGTATAGGATCATGCTTAGAATCAACAATATTAGGAGTGACATGTGGAAATGGTAAAGGTGATTAAGGATTAGGAAGAAAGCTAGGAGCCTGATCTGCAAAAATGGTGTTTGCAGAATCAGGGAGTACAATTCCATCCTTAGTTAAAAAATCAAAATCTGAAATGGGAGAATCAGGAACAGAAAGAGGCAAAACAAAAGAAGTTGAATCAAAAGAAGAAGGATCAGTGTGGTGTACAGAGGAAAAACCAAAAGCAAAAGGGAACAGATTTTCATAGAAAACCACATCTCTAGAGATAAAAATGGAATTTGTTGCCAAATCCATGACTTTGTACCCTTTAACACCACTGGGATATCCTAAAAAAACACATTTTCTAGCTCTTGGTGCAAATTTGTGTCTATTTTGACAGATAGTAGAAGTGAAGCATAGGCAGCCAAAAATTCCGATATGATCATATGAAGGAGATGTTTGAAAAAGCATTTCAAAAGGGGTTTTGTTTTGTAAATGTTTGGAAGGTAACCTATTGATGAGATATATAGCAGTAAGAATACAATCTCCCCACATTTTCAAAGGCAAGGAAGAATGAAATCTCAAAGCTCTTGCAACATTTAAAATGTATTGATGTTTTCTCTCAACAATTGCATTTTGTTGAGGGGTCTCAACACAAGTTAATTGATGCAAAATACCTTTTGATTTAAAAAAATCTTTCATAAAAAACTCTATGCCATTATCACTTCTAAGACACTTAATCTTTGTATCAAATTGAGTTTCAACCATGTTAGAGAATTGTTCAATAAGAGCATGTGTTTCTGACTTAGATTTAAGTAAATAAACCCAAGTGCATCTAGAATAATCATCTACAATGGTGAGAAAGAACTTGTAACCTTCAATAGTTGGAACGGAAAAGGGCCCCCAAAGATCACAAAGTATAAGATCAAATAGACAATGGGAGACATGAGTGCTATTAGGAAAAGATAACCTCTTTTGTTTAGCAAAATGACAAATGTCACAACAGGCTATTTTATTTGAGTTCAAACCAGATACAGATTTATTGAGTAAGGACAATTTTGCATATGAAGGATGCCCTAAACGAAAATGCCACAAATCAGCATTATTGACAGAATTGTTGACAGAAGGAATTGAAACAGATTTCTGTGAAGAGGCAGCAAGACTAGATGATGAAGGAATTGAAACAGGTTTCTGAGGACTTTCTTGCAGAAGATAAAGGCCTTTAGATGCTTTACCCAGTCCAATCATGTTCCAATTGGCCAGGTCCTGGATAAAGCAAAAGGAACCAAAGAATATAAGGCAACAAAAACAAGTTTTAGTGAGTTGAGTGACTGATATGAGATTAAAAGTAAAGGAGGGAACACAAAGAACTCCATAGAGAGTAAGTTGATCTAAGATATGGACTGTCCCTATATGAGTAACTAAAGCCTTTTCTCCATTTGGCAAGTAAACAAAGGTGTTAATGGTGGAAGTGATAGATGACAAGCATGATACTGGATGGACCATGTGGTCCGAAGCATCAGTGTCAATGATCCATTCATTTGCTTTATGAGCATGCCTATCAACTAGAAGGGATTACCTGAAAAATTGGCAAGGTAAGGTGTGGAAGAACTAGCCCCTGCAGCAGCATTAGCACCACTCAGTGGAGACAGAACTGAGGCAACTTGGTGAGAAGGTTGAGAGGGGGCATTGGAATTAGAGGCAAGGAAGGAAAGCAGCTGCTTACACTGACTCTGAGTGATGGGACATTGAGGTGCATTGAATTGAGGCTGTGACATGGTCAGTTGTGGAGCATAATGCATTTGATCAAGTTGGTTAACAAAGCTTTGCATAGGTTGAGTAACAACATTCCCAAAACCACCATTGTTGCAAAAAAAGCTTTCATACGAGCCATTGGCATTGCTAGAAACTTGATTAGCAGATGCCTTTCCTTTGTGTTTATATCCTAGAGGGTACCCATGCAGTTTGTAACACTTATCTGCTATATGATCAACAATTCCACAGTAAGTGCATACAAGCCTCTCCTTCCTTGAATTGCCATTCTTTCCACTTTGATTACCATGAGTCACACCCTGATTCCAGCCTTGATGAACCTGATTCCATCCTTGATGACCTTGAAATCCCTTTGAATTGGAATTATTAACATATAAGGTTGTTCGTTCGATGACCAAATCAGCTTAACCAACTTGCCTGCGTTTTTCTTCTTGCAAGATTAAAGAATATGCCTTGTTCAAAGTAGGTAATGGCTCAGTGATCAAGATCTGACTAGTAACAGTGGAATAACTGTCATTGAGTCCCATAAGAAATTGAAAAACTTGATCCTTTTGCTGAGCACATAGTTGATTTCTTTGGGAACCACAAATGCACACACAAGTGCAAGTAGAAAAAGATTGATAATGCACAAGTTCATCCCATAAAATCTTGAATTTTGTAAAATAGGAACTCACCAATAAAGAACCTTGTGAAAGCTTCGAAATTTCTTTCTGAATTTCAAAGAATCTTGGAACGTTTGGTTGAGAGAACCTATCACGCATGTCAATCCACAATTCCCTTGCAGTATGAATGTACATGACACTGGTAGCTAGATCCTTGCTCAAGGAATTCACCATCCATGAGAGAATGGTGGTGTTTGCCCTGTGCCATGCATTGTAAAGAGGATGAGAGAGATCAGGTGTGGAGATTGAACCATCAAGAAAGCCAAATTTATTTCTACCACTGAGAGATAGAAACACAGCCCTTGACCAACTGAGATAATTTTCTGGACCAATCAACGGTTGGGAAACCAAAACAACATCAGATGGTGGAATTAAATAAGGGCTTGAAGGATTGGTATTGGCATCGTCTATTGAAGGAGCTTGATTAGATGATCTACGATTCACATTATCAGAAGTGTTTGGAAGAGTTTCAGAATCTAAAGCAGTGTTAGAGATGGAAGCCATTGATGAGCTATTCAAGCTCTGATACCATATAAGAAAATCTAGAAACTACCTTGAGAGGAAAACTGATTCCTTTGATTAATTGAAAAATGAAATTGACAATTAAATTACACTGAGACTCTGTTATATACACGCGTTAACAGAGCAAGGAGGGAAAAAACTAATCTAACTAACTTTTAACAAACTAACCAATTCTGATATTACAGCTATACAGCACTATTCACTCTCACGTGTCTACTTCCTCACGTGCCAATCACTTATGTGGAACGCTGTCATTTGCCTTCAATTTTCCTTTCTTCTTTTGCTTATACACTCTGTCGTTTTGATCATCATTACATCTGAGTTGTTCTTCTTTCTTTGCTTCTGTATTTCTTCGCTTCATTCCCTCTTTCTCAGTTGCACATTCAACATATACTATCTACATAATCACATATTGTAGTTTAATTTCATTAACAGAATCTATTCCATCAACTTCTTTCTATGCATTTACGCTGCTGCCATTCATTATAAACCATACAAGCAGGTACTTTGTGGGGGCAAATAATAACTTTTAAATAGAGTAATTACTGTCTGTAGGTTTTCAGTATTCTAAAATTTGATTTGCCAACCAATCAAGTTTTTGCAATACTCTGGATAAATATTGATTTACAAAATTTGCAACAACGCAAATAATCTTATTGTTGTGTTACTTAAGCATCAGTAGACTACTACCAAATAATAGTTTCTATATTATGTGAAAGAACTGTATATAAATCATGTTCTTTGAAATTTCTTTGTACATAAATCATCTCCATTCCCCAAACAATCTCTAAGCTTTTTGTCTGCCACAGTTTAATTTGGTGCCAAGCATTGATCCATGATCTAGTCTACCCCATAGCATGATATGCAGCTAATTCAACGACCACTTTTGAGGATTGAATCAGTGGTAGAGGAGGAAGGTGCAGAACCCTTGCCATATGATGAAGGAATTGACAATAAGATCTCAGATGTTTCAGTACTTGTAAAGTTACTAAAACAAGCATTGTCGTAAGGTAATTCTGGCAGATCAGCATTACCATCCAAAAACTGCATCACTTGCCTCATGCTAGGCCTAGCTGCCGGCATTGAGTGTGAGCAAAGTAGGCCTAGTTTCAAAACCAATTCCATTTCCTCCATCACATAGTTACCTTCCAATCTAGGATCACTAGCATCAAGGATAGCCCCTTTTTTCCAGCACCCAAAAACCCAATCAACCAAAATTACCTCTTCAGGCAGTCGTCGATCTATAGGCCTCCTTCCACAAGCCACCTCAAGCATGAAAGCCCCAAAAGCAAACACATCAGTGAAAGTGGTTGCCCTTCCTGTTCTAGTGAGCTCTGGAGCCAAATAACCCACTGTCCCAACAACATGGGTGGTTTGAGGATTAGTACCGTGGTCGTATAATCTGGCAAGCCCAAAATCTCCAAGCCTTCCATTTAATTCAGCATCTAATAGAACATTGCTTGCTTTTACATCTCTGTGTAGAACAACCTGTTCCCACTCTTCATGGAGATAAAGAAGCCCAGAAGCTACTCCTCTAAGGATTCGAAATCGTTGAATCCAGTTAAGGTTTGGTTTTTCATTGTCATATAAGAACTTGTCAAGGCTTCCATTGGGCATATAATCATAGACCAAGAGGAGTTCTCCCCTTCGCCTGCAATATCCCAGGAGTTGCACCAAGTTCCTGTGCCTTAATCTTCCCATGCTAATGATCTCAGCCACAAATTCCTTCATCCCTTGTTTGGAATCATGGGAGACTCTCTTGACCGCAATTTGTACATTAGAAGAAGGAAGTATTCCTCTATAAACTTTTCCAAAACCTCCAGATCCAAGAAGCCCTTTGTCTGAGAAACCTTTGGTTGCTTTGTAGAGATTCTTATAGATAAACCTGTGAGGACCGTACTCCCTTTCCCATTCTTCACGTAGTTCTTCATATTTCTTCCTCCTTGAAATGTAAGCAGCTCCAAGAATCATTATTAGCACAATCACTAGCAGTCCTGCTAATAACAAAATCATGATCATTTGTCCTACTTTCTCTTTTCTTTTCCTCAATCGGGGAAGTGAAGGAAGCTTGGAAACATCAAGGCTTTGTGCTTGTCCACTTTTATTAAAGCTCCATCCAAGAATATAGTGGTCACTTGTAGCTCCTCCGGTGGCTGCAGTGAAACCAATATACATAGAGTCCAAGAGAACTCTAGACAGATCAATTGGTGTTGACAGGAGAGGTTGGTCTGGTCTTGAGCTACTGGTTGGAGCTAGAGTTACATTCAGTAACTTTTCTGCTTCATCATAGTCTATCCAAAGGTGCATTGGGTTGCCACTCAAGAGGTCCAAGCTTATATTCTTCCCTTCTTTATTAGGAATGTATGATGCAGGAGCTGATTCAACTGATATCGCGCTGTTCACGTCAATTCCCACATGGTTTTTATTTATATCTAGTAACTCAGGATTCAGAAGAGTATCAAGCTCTATGGCTAATATGTGTTTTGCTGGAAGGCCATCATCTTTGGAATTGAAGAGTCCCAGAAACTGACTTGTTTCAGCATGGGTGAAGTCCCAAGAGGGAGTGATGGTGAAGGTAAGGCCATGAGCCCCCAAATTTGGTATTTGAGGAACTACTGCAAATACAAAGTTTGTGGAAAATGAAAGAGATGGGATTAAACTGGAAGTAGAAGTTGTGTTAAATTTTAAAGGGAGTGGGTGGAAAGCATAACCAACTTGTTGGTTTGAAGTGTTGGTTAGTTGCAATAGACCATTGGGGTGGATTTTTGCAATTCCATCTAGATGTAGATTGGCTTGATGGAAGCCATTATAGATGAAGTTAACATCTTGAGCAAATTTCAGTGGAATACTAATTAGGTAGAGAATTATCAGAAAATGAGGTGATCTAAGAACTGTAGCCATTTAAGAAAAGTGGGAAAAGGTGCTGGTTTTGTGGAAAAAGGTAGATTTTTAGAGGCAATTTTGAAGGATTTCAAAAAGTTTAGGTGCTGGTTTTGTATAATATTATATTTGACTCACTGTATTTCTTATTCAAAACTCTTTGATGGGGAACGCGTAATTGTACTGAGCTGAATAAGAAAGAAGTAGTCATCTGGGCTTTAAACTAGACTGCAATGACCCAGCAAATTTCAATGATTTTTTTTTCTTTGGATTCAATAGTATAAGCCAAACTGTCAGCATCTCAGTTCACATAGCCATAGGGAACTTATCCATTCCCCCACAATGGGTGTAGAAAATCAACAGCAAAATATGATTCATTTTTTCTTTTTCTTTTTTACTTTCCAATTTTTTTTTTTCCCCTTCAAATGTGTCAGATCAACTTCTTATACCAATTTGATCTGTTACAAGCATTCAAAAGAATCAAAACTTAATACTAGTCAAAAAGAAATTTATTTAGACAGTGGCACTTGATAATAAATTAAATGCTTTTGAAGTGAATTATTTTTGTGGAAATAACTTGTATAGACTGGCAACATGTTAAAGCATCCGCATTGGTCGTGCTAAATAGCTATATTGCTATTTTTGATACCACCAAATACCAAAATGTGCCCTACAATGGTAGAGCCAATTTGGCTCCACAGCTACCGTGCACTGTAGTTGAAAGGTAAAAAAAATATTTTTTTTATTTGTGCGTTCACACTGCTTTTGATTATCTTACTTTTTTTTTATTCTTTTTTTTGTTGTTGTTATTTCTCTTCTTCTGCGTTAAAAATGGAGTTCTACCGAGAAACCATGGATTTTTTAGTTTTCGCCATTGGTTACTGGTCGAGCCACTGGAATGGAATGAGATAAGAATCTCTGGAGATCTTTCCTCTCCACTTACTCATAACAGGCTTTCCTTCTGTAGAAGACTTCTTCCGAATGGCATAATTGTCCGATTTATTCCTCGATCTTCTTTGAAGACTGACTCCTCTTACTCCTCCTTCTTTAGTACAGAATCGTCGTTGGTCTTTTGATCACTACTTTTCTTGAGTTTAAGAAAACTCTTTTTTTCTTAAATGGGTTTTTTTTGTTCATTAATAGTATCCTCTCTAATAATCCTGGTATATGGTCTCGGCAAATGATCTTCTTTTTCTTTCTTTCTGCTTATATTTCCTATGTTATTTGAGATGATTCTCCTATCTTCTTTTACTCATTTTTTTTTCTTTTTTTATATAACGTTCACACTGTTATATATTGTTTGTGCGTTCACACTACCATTGTGATATTTTATTGTGATGCATTCACACGACTGTTGTTTGTGCGTTTACACTTCTTTTACTCAATTTTTTTTTCTTTTTTTATATAGCGTTCACACGGCTATATATTGTTTGTGCGTTCACACTGCTATTGTGATGTTTATTTTATTGTGATGTTTGTATTATTTTATTGTGTTAAAAGCTAAAATAGATCCACTGATGCTAGATGTTTTATATAGTGAATAGGTAAAATAAATAAAATAGCTTTTTGTGGTGTCAAATAGAAAAAAAAAATGCTCTTAGAAGATGCGGTCATCTTTAATTTGGATTTTTCAGGCAGTGGCCTTGTCCTTTTATTGTATGTTCCTTCATATGACGAGTAAAAGAAAGTGAGGGTTTTGGATATTAATTTGATGCAAAAAAACTCAACCACGTGCCTTTATTTTGTCCAAAATTTCAAAGTGACACAGAAATAAGCTCTAGAAGACCCTGACAACTCTCTCTCTCTCTCTCTCTCTCATGTAAATGACAGCCACTATTTCAGCCTTTAATTATTTGACGGGTGCAGGTGTGGCTGGCCTACTAGTGAATTTTCCTGTCCTCAAGCTCCCATCAGCTCAAAGCATTGATCAAACTGCTGGAAGCAATGATGAAAATTCTAGTATTGACCCCAAGCTTACTCTAGCCTTTTACTTTTAGGCATTAGGCCATGTCATGTTGAAGTTGCTTCTTGATCTGGAGGAAGTAGTAATATTGCCACTTTGTTTTCACTGACTAATATCCTGTGACTCTGGTTGTAAAGGAAACTTAGCCTAATCTTAATTGTAATTTCTTATTTTAAACATTATTTAGCAAGTGTGTTGCCTTATTATTATTTTGCCTAGAAGAAGGTTCTCTTCAGTATTGGTGAGTAATGTAAGATGTACATTAATGCTATCCTGCGTATGCTTTAATAGACCGTAAACTCATATTAATTATAGAAGCTATTAACAAGTAGCAGAACCTGTATACATCATAATCTTTAGGATTCCTCCTGACACTCCTGAAACTGCCAACAAAGCTGTCCCAAGTATCAAACTATCATCTAGAACCATGTAGTGTTGCTGTTTCCAAAACACTCCCTAAGATTTCAATACGTACTAGGTAATCAGAAGCAACCTTCTCATACGCTGAAGGCAAACATAGCAAACTCTGCAGAAGGATCATGGCACCATTAGTAGTATTCCCAGAAAGATGGCTTTGAGGTCCAAATAATGCATTACTGGCCTCATGCTAAGCTGCCTATTGGCAGTGTTATATGAACAAAGCAGGCCTATCTCCAAGAACAGCTCTTTTTCTTCCACTGCATGATTACATTCAAATCTAGGAATTCTTGTTTCATATACCTGCCAGCCTAATACAACTATCATCATCTCACCACTCTGAGGCAAGCATTCCATCACTAGAATTACAAGCTAAAGCAACCTAGCTCGACTATATATTGATAACATTAGCACTTACAAAATATTGTAACAGATCCGCCAATTGCAGCTAACTGATTTAGTATTGTCAATACATTAAATCATGTTCATGACTCATATTTGACTATGTAAAATTTTATTAGCATTAAAAATTCATAGACAGAGAGAGTTTCACATTTTTTGCATTAATTTGAACATTTTTTAACTTACAAAGCTGCAAAAAAAAATTATTGGTAACCATATAAAGCTTGTTCAAACAGAGGAAATTATCTCTGCGAACTACTTATTGGTACATAAAGCTTGTACGTGGTTCAGAAATTTGTTTCCTTTTCAAAAGTTGGGTTCCTCATATTTAATTGGCTTGGAGTATTCTTCCATGATTTTCTTCCTCACCAACTGCAATAGAGAAAGACACATGAGGATGAAATATTATACCATAAATAAAAACCATAGTACTTGGTATCTGTAGCAGGGTCAGGACCCTGTTCTAATAACTAATCAGAGATATACATTTGACAAAGTCATTTCTTTCCATATATCAAATGCATCCCATGGTTAGCACAGAGTCTACAAAGAAACTTCAATGATTAGGGAAATTAGTAAAATCATTTAACCAGTGTTATCAATCATGGCAAACATGATTACTATTTCCTAGTCTGGTTGACTGCTGATTTATTCGTGATGGTTATGTCTTTAAGTTGTATTAGCTTGATGTATTTTTTGTCTATATGGTTTAAAAAAATGCCTGGTTGATTAAACGTTTCTTAAACAAGACTGCTAATTTCATTCTTCTTTTTTCTTTTCTTTTTTAATTTTCTTTAAAACCGATCTTCAATGGTGTATTTTTGAAAGTGAACAAGGCTACCGTGTCACAGACAGAGGAGAATGAGTTTTGAGAATAGACAAAAGTTTTGACTTATTTATGACATGTAAAAAGTGATTGCTAACCATTAGAAGTGAAAATAGCCAAATACCACGTTTTAGCAAAATTTGTGGTAAACAAGTACTGTTTCGAAAATATTTACGGAAATATTTAGTAATCTACCACTTTTTTAATACTCGAGTTCCACAAAATCGAGTTCTAAATAGTACTCTAGTTCAGTGAACTCTAGTTCCTAATGAGTCGCCAGAGTGGTACTACTGATCTGGAATTCGTGTAATTAAAAAAATAATGTGGTACTCGATATTACTGAAATCGAGTATCTCTTTATAGTACTCGAGCTTATTGCAATTAAGTACCTTCTTTGTTTTTTCTTTTTCTTTTTTTTCTTTTTCTACTCTTTGTTTCTGTTAGAATGGCTTGAATAGTCAAACTTAGTGGCTTGACATTAGCCAACAAACCATTAAATGGCTTGCATGCCCATGTCAGGAAGATGAATGATATTCAAGAAGTTTCATGCGTGAAGAAATGCAAGAGCTTGCATTAAATGTTCTTCATGAATTGTCAAAGAAGATGGCCAGGAACAACACCTGACATGCAAACCAAATTCATGCTTCTTTTCTTTGGCCATAAATGCTTGCCATTTTCTTTGACTTGACAAGTTTCTTTGACTTGCAAGAGTGAGTCCCTGAGGGAGATAAAAATAATAATAATAATAAATAAAAGAAAAAGAAATAGTGCCTGTAGACGACTAAATTTCTAGTTTGAAATAAATCAAACAAGTAAAATAGTTTCACAAATGCGAATTTGTATTGATAATTGTGTGGTACAATTCTCTGAAATTACAAAAGAGTGATCCTCTGATTCGATCTCCTTGCAAGACTTATTGATTTGGATTTGTGGTAATGTGATTTTGACTTGAACACAAAGTATCCTTCAATTTGGTTGAGGAATGGATCGAAGATTGTTGAAACAGAATTACAATGAATCTCTGGCTATGAGCTTGTTAGAAATTCTTTATTCTTCACGTTCTTCGTATGTTCTTCGTGTTCTTGGTGTGTTCTTCGTCTTTGAAGGTTTGTGGTGAAAGTTCTTCGGTGCTTTAGAGGCTTGAATCCGTAGAGCTTCGTTGATTTGTGATTTGTTGATGGTTTTGGACACTTTAGGCTTGATTCCCGCAAACTTTTGGATCTAGGCAGATGATTTGGATGATTTCTCTTCGAATGTTCTTCGTATTCGAAGTTGAAGTTCTTGAAGTTCTTGGAGGCTTTAGAGCTTGGTTTCGGCAGAGCTTCTGGACTTCTGAATCTTCTCTGATGCTGCTTGTGCTTCAGATGGCTTGATGTCCTCCTAAATGTCTTAGGAAGGCTTCTATTTATAGGAGTTTAGGGTGGATGAGCGACAGGTGGCGGAGTCTGATTGGTGACACATGTCACAGTCTGATTGGTCCGCTTATGTCATCGCTTACCCGTGCGAGGCTGCTTGTGTCATCGCTTACACGTGCGAGGTTGCTTGGGTCATCGCTTACACGAGCCGATGCATGATTGGTTCTTGCATGACACTTGGCAAATTTCTGTTGGCTTCTGAATGGCAACAGTAAAACCTAGCACCAGCATGTGGCGCTTTGTAATTGGCTGTATTTTGTGGTCTTGATAGTGTGATGTGTCAGCTTGTGATAGGTCGGGAATTTTCCCTCTCTACAAATGCCCCCTCGAGACTCGTTCACACACACAGTTTCAGAGTGTGGTGTGAGAATGAATTTCGAAAACAGATTCTTACACTTGGTTCTTCAAATGAAGTAATTGAAGGTGGTGGAGCTTTCAGCAGGATGAAATAATTTCTGAGGAGTAGACCCACCCATATGAAAGGCTTTGATAAGACCAAAAAGAGGTCTGCGAGTATTTGAATGTACTTGCGTGACCGAGCCTTCTTAGGAGAGGTTAAGTTGAAGTAACTTCAGAAGAGTACTTTTGGATCGTTGGCGGCGATCACAGGGTGTAGAAGATGGGGAAAACGCGAGGATGGTGGCTGGGTATAACATGCAGAGCCATGGGGCCAGCCTCCTGTTTTTGAGAACTTCTGGTGAAGTTATATCGGAAGAGTATACTTCGGATTAAGGTTAGGCCATGTGGGAAAGTGGTTGAGTGCGCATGTGTCATCGTTTCACTCAGGTTAAGTTGAGGTAATTTCAGAAGCTTATGGATTCTGGGGATGATGGTGTTGGTGGTGAAGAAGACGGGGATGAAGCAAAGCGAATGGGTGAAACACACACCACTACGGTGCTGGCCCTGTATGTTGCATGGGGTCTGACAGTAAGTCATCGAATGTGCGTGTGTAATGGGACCAAACCGACAGACATTAAGTTGAAGTAATTTTAGAAGAGTACCTTCTGAAATACTTCAAGCTAGCTTTAAGTTGGAGTAATTTCAGAAAATGTGTTTTGAGGTACCAGCAACGATGACCTTTGAGTCCCATAGTGATGGGGACATGGAATAAGGCTCTGGTAACCATTTACCAGCCCCAAAGGCTGAACTCTGATGAGCTGGTGCCTTGAAGGTTGCCTCAAATGTTGGATGGAAGACAATTTGTAGGATACCCCAACACTTTTTACCATCTTTACTTACTGCTACTTGCTGGAAAAGCACAGAAAAATGAAAGATGGAGCTAACTTGTGATTCTGGTCTTAGAAACCAGCCAAGTTGCTGTTTGTTCCGAACCACTGCTTCTGTTGGAAGACCAAGCAATTGGAGAGAGACTACAGGAGACCTGAGGTTAGGAACAGGAGTCTCTGCTGGACTTAGAATTGCTGGCCAACCAAATCCACGGAAGCATGGAAGGCCGATACAGACCTTGTTATGAGTAATTTTATGAACAAAAGTGGTCGTTAAGTGGAGAAACAAAATTTGTTTGGATCTCAAAACTACAATGATGTTGTGAAGAGGGTTTCTACCGAACCATGAGAGGGTTGATTTCAAACTAACTATGAAGCAATATTGGTTGCTAAGTGTTGAGAATGATGAAGTCATAGTGAGAAATGGCTGTGAGAAGGAGGACTTGAAAATTTGAAAGAAGCAAATCTTCATTTCATGACTCAGTGTTTTTTTTTTCTTGATGAGTTCTTGATGAATCCGGCCCTTCTATTTATAGTGGAGAGATGAAGAACGGTAGATGGATAGTTGAGAATGGCGGATGTGAATTTTTGGTGAGACCGGTGGATGAGAATGGTAGGTGAGAGACCGATAGGGAAGGAGAATGGTAGGTGAGAGAGATGAAGAATGGTAGGTGGGAATGTTTGGCACCGAAAGGGGAATTGTGGGTTGGACGGGTGACTCGATGTAATTTCAAGCTCAAGACACACTTGTGAGAGTTCATTTGTACTTTAGACCTTGATGAAGTTTGGGGAATAACCCCGAGGGGATCCAAACTAAATGGATGAATCTCAAATTTTGATATTGAGAACTTTAGTTTTGGATATTGTCAGTACTCCACCGATGTGGGTTAGATTGATGATTTCCAAGTCGTAAAAAAAAACTATGCAAGACAAGTCTGGCTTGAAAATCTTGACTTTGGGTTGATTTCAACATAAAAGTCAACTATCTTGGAATTGAGTCATTTTGTGCAATTTTTGAGTCTCAAATGATGGAACGGACTCCAAATTTGGAATGTACGCGAAAAATTGAGCAAAATAGGTCCATCTTAAAAATTTTGACTTTTGGTCAAAATTTTTTGCAAAAGTCAACTTTCTGAAAATTGGACATTTGCGCAATTTCCGAGCTTCGAATGGAGAAACGGATCTCAAAATCAGAATGTACGCGAAAAATCGAGTGGGACAGGCCTCTTTTAAAAATTTCAACTTTTTGGTCAAAGTCAAAAGTCAAACTTGGTCAAAGCATTTTCTTTTCTTTTTTTTTTTTTTTTTGGCGGTTCGGACCGGGTCAGGGTCAAACCGGGTCATCTGAACAAACGGGTCAAGTCAGTGGGGTATGATGTCATCCGTGACGTCACAGAGCAGGCGTGTGGCACGTGTAGCGCGTGTAGCGCGTGAGGGAGTGCCGGCGCGTGTGAGCGCGTGAGCTGATGATGATGGCACGTGTCGGCGCGTGAATCTGAGGCAATGAGCGCCGGATCTTCTGGCGGCGCGTGGCGGCGCGTGGGAGCTCTTTTGACCCCAAAATTTTTGGGTTTTGTCGATCTAAGGCCGTAGATTACTCCTGTAGGGTCATTTTTGTGAAATTATGATCAGGTTTGCACAGATTTGAAGGACTAGGCCGCAGTTCGTTGTGAAATTGTGGCGGCGCGTGGTGGCGCGTGGCCGGATATCTGGGTCTGGCATTTTCAGGTTTGGTGAGTCCAAGGCCGTAGAAGTCTCCTATGATGTCGGTTTCATAGATTTATGGTCTTGGGCGGCCCTGACAGTGCTTGACATTGGTTAATCTGCCATTGTTTCTGCTTTCAAAGGTCGGCTACACAAGGAGCTTTGAACAATCATGCGACCTAGAACTTCATCCCAGATATAGTGCAGTATTTTCTTGACATGTGTACTTCTTTTTGCAGGCCTATAGGTATTTTTCTGAGATCTAGTGCAGTATTCTTTGACAGTATGATGCATTTATGAGCACTTACCTTTTGCAGACCCATAGGTTCTTCCTGAAGTTTGGTGTGAAAATTTTTTTCTGACAACACGGTCATTTTATGGAAATTTACTCGCAGTATTCTTTGACAATCTTTTTAACTATTTTCACACTTCTTTCCTTTTGTCTGTTAGCTTTCCAGGGATTCCTATATAAAGCCCTCCGGGGCATGCACTGAATTGTACAAGCATAACTCTCTGTAAAGAAACTATGCCCCTTCTCTTTTCTTTTTTTCTTTTTTTTAATTTAATTATTTCTTATTATTATAATATATATATATATATATATATATATATTACACAGCTTGGTTTGCACTAACTTTTTTTTTTTTTTTTTTTGACAGGCTAGAGATTAGAATTGAAGCTCTCTCTTTACCGATCTTTTTTTTTTTTTTTTTTTTTTGAGACGTGCCATGAGATTTTCTTCTGACAAGTTCTTTGTTGTTGCTTGTTTTTGTCATGTAGCATGCTTTCCTTGGCAATTAAACTGCACCAACACTTGTCTTTGCAGCCATCTCAAGAGTCTTTACAATGTAGCTACATCAAAAGTCTTTACCATGAAGCCGTGCCAGCATTTGTCCTTGTACTGAAGCTGCACTAGCATTTGTCCTTGCCATGAAGCAATATTTGCACTTACATATGTCATGAAGTCGCACCACCATTTGCACTGAAGCCGTGTCAACATTCATCTTTACCATGAAGCCATGACAACACTCTACATTAGCACTTGCATTTGCATTGAATTTGCACCAATATTCAGAGGCAACATAACTCAGACATTGGGGGTGCATAACACTGTAGCCAAACATCAAAATTTCAAAGACGCCAACATTCATCTTTGCCATGAAGCTACATCAACACTTCACTTGCACCGAAGCCATGCCAACGTTCATCTTTGCCGTGAAGCCACGTCGACACTTTATTCGCATCGAAGCCGTGCCAACGCTTATCTTTAGCATGAAGCCACGTCAACACTTTATTCGCATCGAAGCCATGCCGACATCCATTTTTGCCATGTCAACACTTCATTCGCACCAAAGCCGTGCCGACATCCATCTTTGCCATGAAGCCACGTCAACACTTTATTCGCGTTGAAGCCGTGCCAACGCTCATCTTTGTCATGAAGCCACGACAACACTTTATTCGCGTTGAAGCAGTGCCAACGCTCATCTTTGTCATGAAGCCACGACAACACTCCACATTAGCACTTGCACCCGCATTGAAGTTGCACCAATATTGACCTTTATAATAAAGCTACAACAGCACAAAGTTTCAGAAGCAACATAGCTCAGACATCAAGGTGCATAGCACTGTAGCTAGACATCAGGATTTCAAAGATGCCAACAAGACGTTGAAGATGCAAGGAAAGGCCAACAAAACCTTGAAGATGAGGGAAAGAATGATGCCAATACTTTGAAGATGTCAGAACATGTCACCAAGAATCCGACACTGCATGAACATGCCCATAGAGGAAAGATGATGCAACACTGACTTCGGATATATAATCTATCATCATTCTGGAGGAAGTTGACGTCATCCAAATTTCAGAGACATGATGTAAAACGACACCACTCAGAAAGGAGATGATGTGGTTCAAATTTCAGAGCTATGAAGTGGCACAACCTAGAAGAGAGACGATGTAGGTTAGACTTGCAAGGTACAAGAAGATGCCCCCAGGAGATAAGTGATGCAAAGCATACTTCAGAAACGTAGGAGAATGTCCATAGAAAATGAGCAATGTCATGCCAACCAAAGGGACCTTAAAAGCATATTGACAACCGTTGCAAAACTCTTCAAGCCAGACTGACAATCCTTCTTCTTTTCATGTGACTGAACTTAGTGACAAGTACTAAGCTGCCTACGTACCCCGGAGAGGGATCAAGTCATCACGTAGTTCAACAGAAATTTTTTTTTTTTTTTTTGATAATTTTTTTTTTTTTTCAATTTGATAACTTTTTTTTTTTTTCAGTGCGTGATTGAACTTAGCAAAAGATACTAAGTTGCCTACATACCCTTGAGAGGGATCAAGTCATCACGTAGTTCAAAAAAATTTTTTTGTTATTGAATTTTTTTGTTATTGTTTGTTTGTTTTTTTTTTTTTTTTTTTTTGCAAAAAGGGGGGCTCAGTGTGTAATAATGGGTATCACCACTAATCGAACCCGAGACCTCTCAAGGGCGACTTGGGCATCCAACCACTACGCCACACTAGCAATTGGTGACATAGAGTGGGATTAATTTCTCCTTATTGGTACGCTTTCAGAGATAATGGGAAGACATCATGTACTCTTGCAGCGTTACAGTGGGTAGTTTAAGCTCTTGCCGAGGAGCAATCCTCGATGTTCAAGCGTAGAAGTGTTTAAGGAACTTCCCATTGATGGGGCCGATCCTTGCATCATCATTGTTGATCAACTTGTAAGCTTGGTTGGTGTTTGCCCCCTGCCTGAGAATTAGAAGTACATCACAAGCAACGGTTACATGGTTTGACCCGACAACTTCATTGAAGTCTAGATCAATCTTGTTTTCTTTGGCAAGCTTCATGATTTGTTCTTTGAAGACGAAGCATTTTTGGATTGGGTGGCCAATGATACGATGATATTTGCAGTAGTTAGGGTCATCAACTTTCCCCATGTCTTCTGGCCGCTTGCATTCTGGCAATTCGATTAGCTTCAACTGTAATAATTGTTCTAAGATGTTTGGCACATCTTCATCGGGGAACGGATATACTTTTTGCTCGCGTTCCTTAAAAGTCAGACGACGCATCTCGCTCTTTTGCCATCCTTCAAGTTGTTTTTCATTTGCATTTGCTCCTTCTTGGAAGCTTGACTTCGGCAGTGTTAACAACCATTGGGTCTTTGAGGCTGACTTTTGCATTCCTATCATTCCTCCTCACTTCCTTTATGCTTTCTTCAGGTGTGGGAGGTTTTGTATTTCCGTGGCTAGCAATGCTCAGCTCCATGTCGTGCGCACGAGTTGCTAACTCTTCAAATGTTCGAGGTTTTATCCCTTGAAGGATGTAAAGAAGTCCCCAATGCATGCCTTGGATGCACATCTCTACAGCGGAAATTTCTGAAAGTCTATCCTTGCAATCTAGACTCAAAGAATGCCACCGATTGATATAATCAACGACGGGCTCATCCTTCCATTGTTTAGTATTGGTAAGCTCCATCATGCCTACCGTGCGTCGTGTGCTATAGAATCGGTTGAGAAACTCCTTTTCAAGTTGTTCCCAACTATCGATTGACTCGGGTTCCAAGTCTGTATACCAATCAAAGGCATTCCCCTTCAATGAACGGACAAACTGCTTTACAAAAAGGCCTCCTTGAGTCCCTGCATTCTCACAAGTTTCTACAAAGTGAGCAATGTGTTGCTTAGGGTTTCCTTTGCCATCAAATTGCAAGAACTTGGGGGGCTGATACCCATTTGGCATCCTCATGTTATCGATACGCTTTGTATAGGGTTTCGAATATGTGAGAGAACTTGTAGAAGAACCTCCATATTGTGCTCGAATAGTGTTCGTTATCATGTCTTGCAATTGTTGGACAGATATCGAGGCCATTGAGGTGGAATGTCCGTGTTGAGAAGTGCCTTCACCTCCTTTTCCTTTATCGACCTTAGCGTTTTCTCCTTTTAAGGTAAAGCCAGGTGGGTGCTCAAGACCAAGACTTGATTAACTCGAATCTTGTACCTCTAGCTTGTTCATTAGGGTTGCAATTTTGACATCCTTTTCTTCAAGTGCTTTTGTGAGAAGGACGACCCTTTGTTCCATTTCAGCCATCTTTTCTTCCATGGTAGAGGTGTTAGTCATCATGACTGACACAACTTCCCAAGATGATGGAGAAGAAAGTGATTTGAAGTGAGCACGTGAAATCTCATCTTTTGGGTTCCCTTTTATGGGAGAGAAATCGTGCGACCAACTTCTTATGAAGGAAGAAGGGGATTTGCCCCCATACTTGAGGTGTTCCAAGGTGGAGATGTCCTTGTTGATGACCTTGTTTCTTGTAAGAGGGTCTAAGGAGATGATTGTCTGGACCTTGGCTTCCTTGGTTGATTGAGATTGAAGTTGATTGTTTGCTTTGGGTTGGCTACAATTGATTACACCAATGTAGTTGTCGGTGGTAGCTGTACCAAGTTTAGTTGAAGTAGCTATTGTTGAAGCTTGAATATTCTTGCTAGAGGCCATTTGAGCTGGTAGCAAGATGATGAAGATTTCTTTCTTTGAAGGAGAATGAGATGAGAGGCAGAGAGGTCCCACCGAGCGTGCCAGAATATGTAGACGACTAAATTTCTAGTTTGAAATAAATCAAACAAGTAAAATAGTTTCACAAATGCGAATTTGTATTGATAATTGTGTGGTACAATTCTCTGAAATTACAAAAGAGTGATCCTCTGATTCGATCTCCTTGCAAGACTTATTGATTTGGATTTGTGGTAATGTGATTTTGACTTGAACACAAAGTATCCTTCAATTTGGTTGAGGAATGGATCGAAGATTGTTGAAACAGAATTACAATGAATCTCTGGCTATGAGCTTGTTAGAAATTCTTTATTCTTCACGTTCTTCGTATGTTCTTCGTGTTCTTGGTGTGTTCTTCGTCTTTGAAGGTTTGTGGTGGAAGTTCTTCGGTGCTTTAGAGGCTTGAATCCGTAGAGCTTCGTTGATTTGTGATTTGTTGATGTTTTCGGACACTTTAGGCTTGATTCCCGCAAACTTTTGGATCTAGGCGGATGATTTGGATGATTTCTCTTCGAATGTTCTTCGTATTCGAAGTTAAAGTTCTTGAAGTTCTTGGAGGCTTTAGAGCTTGGTTCCGGCAGAGCTTCTGGACTTCTGAATCTTCTCTGATGCTGCTTGTGCTTCAGATGGCTTGATGTCCTCCTAAATGTCTTAGGAAGGCTTCTATTTATAGGAGTTTAGGGTGGATGAGCAACAGGTGGCGGAGTCTGATTGGTGACACATGTCACAGTCTGATTGGTCCGCTTATGTCATCGCTTACCCGTGCGAGGCTGCTTGTGTCATCGCTTACACGTGCGAGGTTGCTTGGGTCATCGCTTACACGAGCCGATGCATGATTGGTTCTTGCATGACACTTGGCAAATTTCTGTTGGCTTCTGAATGGCAACAGTAAAACCTAGCAGCAGTATGTGGCGCTTTGTAATTGGCTGTATTTTGTGGTCTTGGTAGTGTGACGTGTCAGCTTGTGATAGGTCGGGAATTTTCCCTCTCTACAGTGCCTCTACGTGAGACAGGGAGATAGAAAAGAACTCGACTATATGAAAAAAAAAAAAAAAAGGTACTCGATTGTATGAAGCTCGAGTAATATAAAGAAGTACTCAATTTCAATAAAATCAAGTACCACATTATTTTTTTAATTACACAAATTCCAAGTCAGTAGTGTCACGCTGGCGACTCACTAGAAACTCGAGTTCACTAAACTCGAGTACTATTTAGAACTCGATTTTGTGGAACTTGAGTACTAAAAAAGTGGTAGATTGCTAAATATTTCTGAAACAGTGCTAGTTTGCCACAAATTTTGCCAAAACTTGGTATTTGGCTATTTTTGCCAACCATTAGATCTAATAGGAATGGACGGTAGAAAAAAGGTCAACTCTGATTAAGTTACATCAAGTATAACTTGAACACATCTATATATATATATATATATATATTTATTTATTTATTTGTTTATTTTACTTGAAGAAATAATCAATCTCATGCAATTCATTTAAAAATAATGACGTTAAAAAAATGAGTAACTATCCTAAAGTGCATTTGTATATTCATAGTCTTCATGTTTCGAAAGACTTTTACTTAAATTTAGTCAAACTGAAGTGGACCGAAATGATACGTTAATGTCGCTCATCAAGAGCGTAGCAACACTAATATTATACTTAAGATTTTAGATATTATAAGTTTGAGATTCATATAATTTTGTAATAGATTTACTGATTTAGAATAGGTGATCTCAATCAAAACCTGTCATTTCACATTATGTAAATACACAAAAATAGACCGAAATAGACTAAAATGGACCGAAAGAAACTGAATGGACTGAAGTGGACACAAATGGGCTAAATTGGACCAAATGGACTGAGTTGAACCGAATGGACCATAATGCACCAAATAGGACCTAATAGGACCAAAGTAGACCAAATAAGACCAAATGGACCGAATAAGACCAAAGTGGACAAAATAGACCTATTAGGACCAAAGTAGACCAAACTTGACAGAATGGTTTGAATAGGACAAATATGAACCGAATAGGAACAAAGTTGATAGAATGGACCGAATAGAACTGAAGTCGATCAAACAGGACCAAAGTGGACAAAATGAATTGAATAAAACCAATGTGGACCGAATAAGATGAAAATGAACTAAAAATGACCAAATATAACCAAATTGGACTGGATAGGACCGAAATGGTCAAAATTGGCCCAAATAAGACCAATGTGGACTGAATAGGACCAATTTGGACTAAATACGACCAAAGCGGACTGAAGTAGACCAAAGTTTGCAGAATGGACCAAATAGAACCAAGGTGGACTACAAATGACCCAATATGACCGAATAGGACCAAAGTAGACAGAATGGACCAAATTGGACTAAATATGACCAATGTAGACTAAATGGACCTAAGAAGACCAACTTGGACCGAATAGAAGTATAGAACCAAAGTGAACAAAATTGTTCGAATTTGACCAAATAAGACAAATGTGGACTGAATAGGACCGGATGGACCGAATAGGACCAATGTGGTTTGAATAGGAGCAAAGTGAACTGAATGGAGCAAATAGGACCACTTGGAAAATTTATTCTACTACTAAAATTTAGAATCAATAATCATTCAAAAATACCGAGAATTAAAAAATATATGATTCAAGTTAAAAGAAAGTTTATTTCAAATTTTCAATCCTTTTGTGATGGTAGGAGTCTAATGATGCCAATGGTGCCATTGAAGAGTCGCTTGAGCGGTACTATCAAGGGCAAGTTCAAAACTATAAGGTTTATGGACATTGTGCAACCTTTGCTTTTTTCTTTTTTCTTTTTTTTCATGATCTCCTCTATGTACTCACTAGCATTAATTCAAATTGTTGGTCAAATGTAAGAAAAAATAATTATGAGCTCTTAGTTGGCCTCCATAGACTAAATCGTAGGGTTAAGTGATGGAGCAAAATTAATAAAGAGCATGTATGAGAAGAAAGAAAGTGAATGGTTGGCCAGAAGGGGCATTTTTTATGTGTATTATATCTAATCATTTTTTTTTTGTAACCTATCTCTATATCTCCTATAAAATAATATGTATTTATAATATGGTTCTAGGAAACCCTATAGTTAGGACTAAGGATTTGTCAAGCTAGGCTACCCTTATAAACCCCAAAAAACATCTCCACCGTTGGATCACCCCAAGTCAAAGCGCATTTAAACCCTACAAAACCCTAAATTTTTATTTCTCAATCCCTCTCTTACCGCAGACATCAGAAGATCTCAGCTTCGGGGAGTTCTCAGTTCCCTTTCAAATCTTAGGTTTTAGCCCAAAACGTAATCTTAATCCCTTCATTTCTACCTCAATCTAATTAGGGTTTCATTTTGTTCTCGATCTGTGAATTTTAGCTTGTGGGTTCTGTGAATCTAGGGTTTGTGAATGTTTTAAGCTTTGTGGGTGTTCACATTATGTTGTATGCTTATTAGGTTTACATTTTGTTTTCCTGTTTGGGTGCTGGAAAAATTGTGGAATAACTTTGAAAGTTAAGATTTTGTGTAAGTAGTTTAAAAGGACAAATGTCACCATTTTAAAGTAATTGGAAGTAGTTTGGAGAAAATCTATTTCCTATATCATTTTGCATAAGGATTTAAGTATTTAAAAGACCAAAGGCCATGTAACAATTTCCCACATGAAGTGGGTCTTGGACACTAACCTTATGGCTATCGACGAAATAGACAAACAAATAAAAATAAAAATAAAATAAAAAAAGACCAAAGCCCACGTATCAATTTTCCCCATAAGCAAAACGGGTCAATTGGGTAATGAGCTGCCCAAGCCCATAACCCAAACAAAACATCTACAGTTGCATCAACCCTACTACAAACCCTATCTTCCCTCTTCTTCTTCTCTTTTTCACGGCCGAGATAACCCTAAATTCTCAGTCCCTCTCTCTACGCACACATCAGAAGACCGGTGAGTTCCCTCTCAGATCTTCGATTTCAGCTCAAATCCTAATCTTTATCCTTTCATTTATTTCTCAATCTAAGTAAGGTTTCATTTTGTTCTCGATCTGTTAAATTAGCATGTGGTTTCTTTGAATCTAGGGTTTGTGAATGTTTTAAGCTTTGTGATTGTGTTTTCTGTTTGGGTGCTGGGAAATTTGTGGAATAGCGTGGAAAGTTAAGATTTTGTGGAGTTTGTAGCTGTATTAAGCTTTCTGGGCGTTCATTTTTGTTGTATGCTTATTGGTTATTGAATCTTTTTTTGTTTGTTTTATGTTTGGGAGGTGGGAAAATAATGGTAAAGCATGGAAATTGAAAATTTTGTTTAGTTTGTTGAAATATCACATTGAATAAACTATAGTCCTGTACTTGTTTGTTTTCTTTATATTATTTGGCCATTTTATTTTTCATGTTGGGAATAATAGATTCCTATTATAGACTTGATGTTTTGAATAACTGTCTTTTATAAGCATTATATTTGGGGGGTTTTATATAATAGACAACAGAATCAATATTTGATTAAGATAATTAAATGTGGTAGGATTATACCCAAACCTAGCAAATTTATAATTTGAACCTTGTTTGGTTGCTGGTAAGATTCAAAAAATTGTGAATTGATAGTATTATTTCTTTCCAGATATTTATTTGTTCAAGGCAAATTATTAGTATGAAGCTAATCCCTAGTGGCGAAGCTGATTTCTGGTGGTGGTTTAAATAAGTTCATTTTTTGGTCTATCATTTATCTGTGAACGCTTATCATAGTTTGTATTGGGTTCGATTTGGTTGTTTAATTTGCGTTTATTCATATATACTGTCATTTCTCTATTGAAAATTATAATAAGGCTATTCAATAATCTTTTTTCTTATCATTTCTTGCCTATGGTGAATGAAGAATGAGTCTTATTGTTGTTTATTCTATTTACCATTTAATTTTTTGATTTTTCAAAGGAGATAATGATAGAACTTCACATAATTATTGTGTTTTGTGGTATCAAAAACCGGAAATAATTATCAGTTCGACTGTGTCAATTATCTCTATGATGTACAGTTCCCAAATAAACCATCGATCAAATAGGATCCTCTATTTCCTATTAAACCTATTACTATAGTACCAATTGAGAAGCATAGCGCTAAGTGTAGTGAAAGGATTTATGGTTTGAAATTTTAATTGTCTGAAGTAGTGGTCGTTTTTGCAGTCTAATTTCGGAAGCAATGACACAGGATATCTTATTAAATATATGCTTGGAAGTGATAATGATCATTTATTATGTAGTAGACTTCTGGTTGATTCTCAAAATATAATGTGCTGAAATAATCTTTGATATTTTCTTAGAACTTGTATAGTTTATTTCTTGATTAATCTTTGTTTCTGCAGAGATGGGTGAAGAGGCAGTCAAGACAGTGATTCCAGAGTCAGTGTTGAAGAAGAGGAAGAGGGAAGAAGAATGGGCATTGGCAAAGAAGCAAGATCTTGAGGCTACAAAAAAGAAAAATGCAGAAAACCGGAAGTTGATTTTCAGTAGGGCCAAGCTGTACTCAAAGGAGTATGAAGAGCAGGTATGTATTAGTTATCTGTACAAATTGTTAGCGCATACTGGAGTATTATGCTTTGATGATTCCTGAATTATTGATTATCTATTTGGGCCATTCAGGAGAAGGAGCTGATTAGGTTGAAGCGTGAAGCAAAGTTGAAAGGTGGGTTTTATGTTGACCCGGAGGCGAAGCTCCTGTTTATCATTCGCATTCGTGGGTAAGTTTTCCTGTTTGATTATTATGTTACATGAATCTTTATGGAGATCACAAGGTTCTTATATTTTTGAATTTGGAACTTACAGTATCAATGCCATGCACCCAAAGACAAGAAAGATATTGCAGCTCTTGCGTTTGAGACAGGTATTACAATTTACATGAGAGTCACCCCTTATGGTATTATAAAATGGTATCTGGTTATTGTAGTTTTTATTTATGTTTTTGTCTTGGTCATGAGGGTAAGTATATCCTTTTGAAGGCTAAGGCAGGTTCAGACTATATGCTTATTGTACTGGGTATTTTTAGTAAATGTGCTCTTCTTTTTAAGCTATTTAAGTTTAAGCTCCTTGAGTCATAGCCTTGAAATCTGAGGTAAAGCTCAAACATTGTCAAGGTGTTTAGGTGTAAGCACGTTTTTATTTTGACCTTTTAGATCTTTATATATGCATTAAGTAGACACTATTTCTAGTAGTGTTACTGTTGGTATTAGTGATAACACATCTTCAGTATTCAGTGATTGGCCCATCAATCTAATCCAGGATCAGAAGTCTATGATGATCTTTCACTATTTTAATATGTTTGATTGAAATGATGAAATTGAATGATTAGGGAAATTAGTAAATTATTTAACCAGTGTTATCAATCATGGCAAACATGATTACTATTTCCTAGTCTGGTTGACTGCTGATTTAATCGTGATGGTTATGTCTTTAAGTTGTATTAGCTTGATGTATTTTTGTCTATATGTTTTAACAAAATGCCTGGTTGATTAAACATTTCTTAAACAAGACTGCTAATTTTATTCTTCTTTTTTTTTAATTTTCTTTAAAACAGATCTTCAATGGTGTATTTTTGAAAGTGAACAAGGCTACAGTGAATATGCTCCAGAGGGTTGAGCCTTATGTGACTTATGGGTGTGTATTTTTCTATCTCTCCCTCTTTTCATTTGTCTTGCATAAACATCTGTAGTTCAAAATTCACATCATCTCTCATTAACTGGATGTTCTAGATATCCCAACTTGAAGAGTGTGAGGGAACTGATCTATAAGAGAGGATATGGAAAGTTGAACCAGCAGAGAACTGCTTTGACTGATAACACTATCGTTGAACAGGTTTGTAATTCCAAGCTACTGCCTTTTTGTAAAGGACTAAAGGGAAGTGTTTGCTTTAACTTGTTTCTTATACACTATGATGTTGTCACAGGCTCTGGGTAAGTATGGCATTATCTGCACGGAAGATCTCATCCATGAGATAATGACAGTTGGACCTCACTTCAAGCAGGCAAACAACTTCCTGTGGCCATTTAAGCTGAAGGCACCCTTGGGTGGTTTAAAGAAGAAGAGGAACCACTACGTTGAGGGAGGTGATGCCGGAAATCGCGAGAATTTCATCAATGAGCTAATCAGGAGAATGAATTAGACTACTGCACTATTTTGTTAGTTGGAAGAGTGAGTTTTTTTTTTTTTTTTTTTTTTGGTATCTCAGGAAGTAATCTGAACACCAATTTTCCTCTATGAACTTGGTCAATTTCATATATTACTTTTTAAAGCTCAGACACCTTTGTTTTTATTTTAACAGATCGGGTTGTTAAATTAGACGAAATTTTTTTTAAGAGGAAAAAAAAAGAAGATTGGTTGTGAGTCATGACATTCAAATGCTCTGTCCGATTGCCCAATTAAACTTATTAACAATGTCCGAATAGTTCTACGAAAGATACGACCAAATATACCGTCTATTAATTTCTTGAAAAAAAAAAGTGTTAGTTTTCCATCCTTTTAGACTTTTAGTGATAATTCGGGGCTATTAGCTTGATCTTGTTGAATGTGTGACTACTTCCAGTAATTTTATATGATTTTTGGTTATTTTTTCTTAATTTCAAAATTCATAATACCAATGCCCAATGGGCTCCCCTCAACTCCTATAGTACGGTGGCCCAAGCTAGATGTCCAAAGGGTGCCATATGTGCTTGTGGCACGAGGCCCTCTTATATGGAACCCAATGGTGCACCAAACTGATTTAGTTCCTTCATGCAGCACCAGTTAGGGTTGGAAAGGGAAGGAGAGAGGGTTATGAAGAGAGAAGAAATTTATGAAATTTTTATGTGATGGGTGTGCTTTACTGAGGTTGGAGTGATGGTTTGATAATAATAATAAAAAAATTAATTAAATTTAAAAAAAGAGGTTGGAGTGAAGGAATGAAGTCTGTCTAATGAGAAAGAATAAAGAGAATAAGCAACGTTCATGGATAGAGTTGATGGGAGGTGGTATCTCATGTGCCAAGCGCATGAGACCTGCCTCTCGAGAGGCAGGTTTCATACGCCTGGCGCATGAGAGATTTAATCTGTTGATGGAGACAACTTGTTGACATGGTCCCAACACTGATGCATTTACTACAACTAGAGAAATATTTGCTCCAAAATTTGGACTTTCTTCAAACTAACTAAACTTGGAAGTGAGATGTATTCAACAAGTATGCATAGCCAAACAATAGGCAACTCAACTCTATTACATTTCTTTATTCACAAAAAGCTATTTCTCTCAATCTGAGACACATAAGACACTCCTTATTCACAAAAGTTTCATGTTCTCAACTCTCAAAGTCTTTTGGCTAAATATTTGTAAAAATGGAGTTTATTTATGATATATGAACTGTTCAAAGTTATTGAGTTGTTTGAGGAGATAGATGAATTTCGGCAATGGTATTATCGAAATTGTAAAAAAAAGTAAGACAAAAATGATGTGAAAGGGGAGGAGAGAGAAAAACAATTTCAACATTGGTATTGTTGAAATTGTTGGTACCCATTTTTTGTATTTTGGCGACCTCATTGCCGAAAATAGGAGTTTTTTTTTTTGGTATTTTGGCAATGATACCTAAATATATATTAAAAAAATATTCTTTTAATCTATTTTAATAATATTTTTATCAATAAAAAAAAATTCAATCAACATTTTATTAAATCCTTTTTTTCCCTTTCACCGAAGTAAATTTAAATTATACCTAAATATATATTTTTAAAAAGTGCACACAATCACTTCGAAATTGTATGAATTGTATGAAATTACTAATAATTTAATTTCCTTTTCTAAATAGAAAACATAAATTTTATTTTTAATTTTTATGAATCCCATCATAATATCCAATCAATATTAACAATATATAAACAAAAGAAAAGACACCAAAAAAAATGATTTTTCATTACATTTTAAATAAGTCATTTATCAAAATGTAATTTAGCTTTCTTTTAAATCTTGGAAATTCTATATTATTGATATTATACTAAATTTGCACTAATTTCTCTTACAATATACAAAATCAAATAGTAATTTAAAAATTCATATTTCCTTTCATTATGTAACCTAATTTTGACAATTTATGATTGAAAATGCTTGTGTTGTAGTTATAGTAAAAACAAAAAGATTAGGTATAAGTACAATTACTCTATAAATAAGAGGGTAAATTGTTGATATTTTAATCATTACCATTCATTTGGCAACATCCAAAAAATAAATGGTGAAGAATAAAAAGAAGTGTACTTAAGATTTACTACCATCCCATCAAAATTTTGATAGGAAAAAAGAAAGAAAAAGGAAACACACATTTGACACTGATACATATACATATAAGATCCAAAAACTAATTTAGAATGAAAATAAAATAATAATTTTGTGTGAAGAACCTTAGGTTTCGTTTGAGAGTTCATAAGGGAATGGAATGGAATGATTATAAGGGAATGGAAAGAAATGGAATGTATTTAAGTAAGAGAAATGAATGGAAAAGAATGAAATGGAATTGAATAAAGTAACCTCGATTGGATGTTTTTAAATAAAGGAGAGGAAAATAATGAAAATGAATGGAATGTAAGTAATCTTGTTTGTGAGTAATAGAGAGGGAATTGAATGAAATCGAATCATTTTATGACCATATTACTATTAGACCTCTGTTTTAAAATAAATGGTTGAATATATAGAGGTGTTTTGGGAGTTTTAGTTAAAAATTCATTAAATCTAATTTCATTTTCTCTCATTTCTCCTAATTTCGGGGGAATGAAGTATAAAAAGAAGGTGCAATTAAATCATTTTTAAGTCAAATTTCTTAAAATACACTTATTTTAGGGTGTTCAAAATAGAGCTAATAATTAACAACAAAGAAAATTTATTTTCTTTCCTTTTGAAGATGTGGCAACTAATGGTTTTTAGGGAAAAAATTTTAAAAGTTATTACATAAGGTGAATGAATAAATATTCAGTACTTTTCATAAGGAATAGCTATTCCTTATTTTGAAGAATAGTTATTCATAAGGAATAATTATTCATTATAATAAAAACATAACCAAACAACTGAACAGTTATGCCATAGGAATATCTATTACATTACAGTGTTTATTACAGTCTATCAAATGTGTCCTTACAATATTAAATATTATTTACAAAGTTAAAATTGAAATGTATAAACTTATATTTAGTAAAAAAAATTGGTTTAAAGGGAAAGCCCATTGGACTAGAAGGCCATGGCCTTCTATTGTCTTGCTTTGTCTCGTGGTCTACTCTACGTGTTTTTATTTTTATTTTTATATTAAATTATGGAATACAAATTCTCTGCACCAATTTTATATTCCACTTTATGTTCCACCAATCACAATTTGCCATATATTTGTTTAGTTTTCCTTATAGAATATCTACTCACTAATAAATGCTACTAAGAATGATAATGAATATCATTATCTTTCCACAATATTTGAATTTTCACAATATATGATAATATATGCTACAATTTGAAATTTTTCATCAAATTAAATACTTGCAAAATATAAAGGAGGAAATTAGGGGTATATGCTCATTTACAAAATATAAAGGAGGAAATTATTCAAATTTAGTTTAGAGGGGAATGAAACTATCCCAAACACAAAGGAGGAAAGTGATTTTTCATCAATTTTGTGTGTGTGTGTGTGTGTGTGTGTGTTTTAATATATAAGTCATGTACTTAAATTTAAAATAGCTATTTGAACATCTATTTACTATGACAATTTCTTAAAACTTATTTACTAAAAGTAATATCTACTCACTAAAAAATGCTACTAAGAATGATAATGAATGTCATTATCTTTCCACAATATTTAAATTTTTGCAATGAATGATAATATATGCTACAATTTGAAATTTTTCATCAAATTAAATACTTGCAACCATTTACAACGAAGATTTTGTTATTCATACTTCCTTCTTTGTCAATTTGTTTTCTGAGCCTAACTGCAATGTTTTGCTTACTTATATTTAATGAACACCATTTTAATCAAGAAAAGAAATTAAAAAAGAACAAGATAACAAAAGACATTTGTCATCAAAGTTTCCATTAAATAAAATTATAAGTCTAGAAGATTTAAACCTAATAAATTAGTGTTCTCTAGGTAACAAATAAAACACCATATATTACAATTCTAACTTTCTAAACATGACTACCAGTCTACCACATAAAATTCAAAATACACGAAAAAAAATTTTGAGACATTAAAATTTAGTGGGAGTATTTTAGATATTGCACAATGGAATATTTTAAGAATTATAAGATTTCGTTAGGATTTAACTAAGAGAATAACATTAGGGGTATATGCTCATTTACAAAATATAAAGGAGGAAATTATTCAAATTTAGTTTAGAGGAGAATGAAACTACCCCAAACATAAAGGGGGAAAGTGATTTTTCATCAAGTGTGTGTGTGTGTGTGTTTTAATATATATATATAACTTGAAACAATGTGTTAAAAAAAAAAATCAACCTAAAAAAATTGTGCATAAAATAATGAATTTTGTCTCAACAAATTGACTAAACCAAAAAAGAATTCTTGGAACACAACAAAATGTCATGATATTTTTATAGTACCTTTATTTTTAGGTATGGTGGGTTTTAGTCTGATATTTTATTGTTTTATTTTAGAATAATGCTATGTTCACAATATTTTCATAATAAATCCTATGTGGTAAATTGTTACCGGTTTTAAACTGGGCTAACCACTTTAAACCATACATTAAAAAAAAAAGTAAAAAAGAAAAAAGAAAAAGCCAATTGAAGAAAATTGTGCCTAAAATAATGAATTTTGGCTTACCAAATTTAACTAAACCAAAAAAGAAGCCTAAGAACACAAAAAAAAGTTACAACATTTACACAATATTTTTTATTTCAAGCTATGGTAGGTCCCGGTTTGATATTTTATTATTTTATTTTTGACGTCCACAACATTTTTACAACAAATTTTAGGTGACAAATTATTACTGATTTCAAAATTGTGCATTAAAAAAAAAAGGCAACACAAGAAAATTGTGCTTGAAACCGTGAATTTTGGCTCACCCAATTTGACTAAACTTAAAAAGAAGTCTATAAATACAACAAAATATCATAACATATAACAATACTGTGTAAGAACATATAAATATTTAAAAGCAAAAACATAAAGAGCACAAACAAAACCGGCATACTGCAGAAAAAAATAAATAAATAAAAGACTAAAGAGAGCTCAAGCAAAATGGTGAGTTTTGCTCACCAAATTGAATAAACCAATGTTACTGTAGATTGAGCTATTAGATCTTTTCATATAGTTAGTAGAAACAATGTGTTAAAAAAAAGTCAACCTAAAAAAACTGTGCATAAAATAATAAATTTTGGCTCAACAAATTGACTAAACCAAAAAAAAAAAGTCAAAGAACACAACAAAATGTCATGATATTTTTACAGTACCTTTATTTTTAGTTATAGTGGGTTTTGGTCTGTTATTTTATTTTTTTTATTTTAGAATAATGCTACGTCCATAAAATTTTCATAATAAATCATAGGTGGTAAATTATTACTAGTTTTAAACTAGGCTAACCGTTTAAACTGTGCATTTAAAAAAATAATAATAAAAAATAAAAAAAGAGCCAATTGAAAAAAATTGTGCCTAAAACAGTGAATTTTGGCTCACCAAATTTAACTAAACCAAAAAAGAAGCCGAAGAACACAAAAAAAAAAAATAAAAGTCACAACATTTACACAATACTTTTTATTTCCAGTTGTGGTAGGTCGCAGTTTGATATTTTATTATTTTATTTTTGACGTCCACAATATTTTTACAACAAATCTTAAGTGACAAATTATTACTGATTTAAAAATTGTGCATTAAAAAAAACAAACAAAAAGGCAACGCAAGAAAATTGTGCATGAAACCATAAATTTTGGCTCACCCAATTTAACTAAACTAAAAAAAGAAGTCAATGAATACAACAAAATATCACAACATATAACAATACTGTGTAAGAACATATAAATATTTAAAAGAAAAAAAATAAAAAGCACAAACAAAATTGGTGTAGTGTGAAAGAAAAAAAAGGGGGAGTTTTGCTCACCAAATTGAATAAACCAATGTTACGATAGATTGAGCTATTAGCTCTTTTTATAAAGTTAGTAGATACTACCACTAAAACTCAAAACTAACACGAATGCATTTATTTACAATACTACCACTAAAACTCAAAACTTGAAATCATTCAAAACTTTTTTCCATATTTCGTGACTTAAACTCAAAATTTTTGAATTTTCAGTTATAAAAACTGAACTAAAAAACTGAACCAAACACACTGAGTTTAGGTGAGGCTCATGAAATTTGAATTTTCGGCAATGGAAACTGAGTTTTGAGTTATAGAACTTAGAGCTTGTTTGGTTTGCCTTATTTTCATCATTCATCACTCATTTTCCATCACCCATTACTCACTTTTGGTGGGTCCCACAGAAGGGAAATCTGTTTAGCCAAGTTTTCAATCCCATAACTCAACAAAATGAGTGATAAGTTGCTAAAAATGAAAATATATTTTGAGTGTTTTCAAGTTATGGAAAATGAGTTACGATAACACTATTATAATTTCACTCATCTTATGGGAGCCCCTGCTCTGTCTTTTCTAATCATGCCAACCCATAATTACTCCACTCCAACGGCTCTATCCCTCTTTCCATACCGGACTCTTTTTTCTTTCTATTTTCTTCCCAAATAGAATCATCTCTTCCGAGAACTGAAGAATGCTCCTCTCAGTGGTCATGATATAAAAACATAACCTAAATCTCCCCATATTTCTCATACCAACTCTCTTTCTTCTTTTCTTTCTTTCTTTCTTCTTCGCTTCACACTTGCTTCTCTCTTTCTTTCTCTCCTAACTTCCTTTAAACCGTTCTCTCTCCTCTCATTCTCATCTGCAACTACAACCCAAAGTTCCCTCTAGGTTCTCTCCTCTTCTTCTCATCTTCAACCCAAAGGTCCCAAACACTAGCCAAGCCTCCATGGCTAGATATGTCACAACCACCATTGGAGGTGGTTCGATCCCTCCATTTGCTGCTCTAACTCTTCTTCTCTATCTCGCTACTCAACTTCAAAACCCATGGTCAAAGCTTGAGAGCTCCAACCTCTCATCCTTTCTAGATCAATACCTTTATCAAGTTCCCTCTCCTATCCCCTCTATCTCTTTTTTTTTTCCTTTTTTGTTTCTTTACCTATGGTAGAAAATCCCTCTCCATATTGTGGTTGTTTGTGGGTTTGGGGATTTGGTTGATTTAGGTTTGAGGATTTGGAAAATGGAATTTTGATTTGGGTATTTGTGGCTTTATGCTTGTATGTTTATGAGTTTTATATCCGTTGGTTTTGATTTGGGTATTTGTGGGTTTATGTTTGTATCTTTCATTTGTGTTTAAGGTAGAATTGTTTTTGTTGATACGTGTGTACATGAGATATCTTTGTGTTTATAAGCTGGGATTGGGTTATGTTCTTTATTTTGATGTGTGGGGGAGAGCAAAATGAAAGAGGAAGAGGACAGTTTTAGAGAGAAAAATGAAAGAGAAGTGGAGGAGAGAGAAAATAATGCGGGTTGTGGTGAGAAAAGGACTGTTATTGTTCTAGGGAAAAAAAATATATGTGGGCTCTACATCTTTTGAGTTAAAGTTGAGTTTTTAAATTGGAAAATAAACCCAATATTTGCGCCAAACAGATTGTTAAGTGAGTTTAGAAAAAATAGAGAATATGAGTTATGAGAATTGAGTTATGAGTTATGAGTGAAATGCACAAACCAAACGTGCCCTTAGTAAACCAAACACCCTCTTATTTTGCCACTAAAATTTAGAATCAAGAATAATTCAAAAATATTGATAATTAAAAAATATATAATATTCAAGTTAAAAGAAAGTCTATTTTTATCCTTATTTGTGATGGTAGGAGTCTAATGATATCAATGGCAATATGTGTCCTTCCAATTTGACCAAATTAAACCCCACTCCACTTATGGTTAAGTTGGGTTAGTTGATTTTTATTTAAAAATAATAATAATAATTCAAACGGTAGGTGGCGTTGGGTTTAGTTGGGTCAGGTTGAATGGACAAGTTTGTTTTTTACCTAAAAAAATAAATGGGTTGAAAGGATACATGTCACCATTTTAAAGTAATTTGAAGTAGTTTAGAGAAAATCTTTTTGCCATATCATTTTGCAAAAGGATTTATTGAGTATTTAAAAGACCAAAGGCATTCTTTTTGCCATATCATTTTGCAAAAGGATTTATTGAGTATTTAAAAGACCAAAGCCATGCACCTATTTCCCTTGTACACTTACCTTAGGGCTATGGACGAAATAGAGTAACAAATATAAAAAGACCAAAGCCCACGTATCAATTTCCCACAAGCAAAACGGGTCTATTGGGCAATGAGCTGCACAAGCCCATAACCCAAACAAAACATCCCAAGCCCACGCATCAACCCTACTACAAAACCCTAGCTTCCCTCGTCGCCTTCTTTTTATCACGGCCGAGAGAAAACCCTAAATTCTCAGTGCCTCTCTCTACGCACACATCAGAAGACCAAACTTCGGTGAGTTCCCTTTCACATATTTGGTTTCAGCTCAAATCCTAATCTGAATCCTTTCATTTCTTTCTCAGTCTATGTAATGTTTCATTTTGTTCTCGATCTGTTAAAATTAGCTTGTGGTTTCTGTGAATCCAGGGTTTGTGAATGTTTTAAGCTTTGTGGGTGTTCACATTTTGTTGTATGCTACTGAAAGTTAAGATTTTGAGGAGTTTGTAGCTGTATTAAGCTTTCTGGGTGTTCATTTTTGATGAATGCATATTGGGTTTTGAATTTTTTTTTTTTGTTTTGTTTTATGTTTGGGAGGTGGGAAAATAATGGTTAAGCATGGAAATTGAATGTTTTGTGTAGTTTGTGACTGCATTAAATTTCGTGGGAGTTTATATTTTGTTATATGCTTATTTTGTTTTGAATTTTTATTTTGTTCTTTGTTTGGCTGCTGGGAAAAAAGTTAAATTTTTATGTAGTTTGTTTAAATATCACATAGAATAAACGATAGTGTTGTACTTACTTATGTTCTTTATTTTGTTTGGCCTTTTTATTTTTTGTATAGTTCTTTGTTGGGAATAATAGATTCCTATTATAGAGTTGATTTTTCGATGACTGTTTCCCCATTTGCTTTCTAGGAGAGCTAAGTGTTCACATTATGTTTCAAGTTTTGTTTTACATTTGGGAGTTGGGAAAATAATGGTAAAGCATGGAAATTGAAATTTTTGTTTAGTTTGTTGAATTATCACATGGAATAAACTATAGTCTTGTACTTATCTATGTTCTTTATATTATTTGGCCTTTTTATTTTGCATAATTCTTTGTTGGGAATAATAGATTCCTATAATCCTATTAGGAGGGCTAAGTGAAACCTGAGTTTTGAATAACTTTATCTTTTGTAACCATTATATTTGTGGGGGTTTAATCTCATTGGCAACAGAAATAATATTTGATTAAAATAATTAAATGTGCTAGGATTGCACCCATACCTAGAAAAATTATAATTTGAACCTAGTTTGGTTGCTGGTAAAATTCAGGAATTGTGAATTGGTAGTATTATTTCATTCCAGATATTTATTTGTTCATGGCAAATTATTAGTATGAAGCTAATCCACAGTGGTGAAGCTGATATCTGGTGGTGGTTTAAATAAATTCATTTTTTAGTCTATCATTTATCTGTGAATGCTTATCATAGTTTGTATTGGGTTCAATTTGGTTGTTTAATTTGTGTTTATTCATTTATACTGTCATTTCTCTATTGAAAATTATAATAAGGCTATTCAATAATCTTTTTTCTTGTCTTTTCTTGCCCATGGTGAATGAAGAATGAGTCTTATTGTTGTTTATTCTATTTACCATTTAATTGTTGATTATTCAAAGGAGATAATGATAGAACTTCACATAATTATTGTGTTTTGTGGTATCAAAAACCGGAGATAATTATCAGTTCGACTGTGTCAATTATCTCTATGATGTACAGTTCCCAAATAAACCATCGATAAAATAGGATCCTCTAATTCCTATTAAACCTATTACTATAGTACCAATTGAGAAGAATAGCGCTAAGGATTTAGGGTTTGAATTTTTATTTGTCTGAAGTAGTGGTTGTTTTTGCAGTCTAATTTCGGAAGCAATGACACAGGATATCTTATTAAATATATGCTTGGAAGTGATAATGATCATATATTATGTAGTATACCTCTAATTGATGTTCAAAATATAATGTGCTGAAATAATCTTTGATATTTTCTTAGAACTTGTATGGTTTATTTCTTGATTAATCTTTGTTTCTGCAGAGATGGGTGAAGAGGCAGTCAAGACAGTGATTCCAGAGTCAGTGTTGAAGAAGAGGAAGAGGGAAGAAGAATGGGCATTGGCAAAGAAGCAAGATCTTGAGGCTACAAAAAAGAAAAATGCAGAAAACCGGAAGTTGATTTTCAATAGGGCCAAGCTGTACTCAAAGGAGTATGAAGAGCAGGTATGTATTAGTCATCTGTACTAATTGTTAGTGCATACTGGAGTATTATGTTTTGATGATTCCTTAATAATTGATTATCTATTTGAGCTATTCAGGAGAAGGAGCTGATTAGGTTGAAGCGTGAGGCAAAGTTGAAAGGTGGGTTTTATGTTGACCCAGAGGCGAAGCTCCTGTTTATCATTCGCATTCGTGGGTAAGTTTTCCTGTTTGATTATTCCGTTACATGAATCTTTATGGTAGATCACCAGGTTCTTATATATTTTGAATTTGGAACTTACAGTATCAATGCCATGCACCCAAAGACAAGAAAGATCTTGCAGCTCTTGCGTTTGAGACAGGTATTACATGAAACTCATCCCTTATGGTATTATAAAATGGAATCTGGTTATTGTAGTTTCTATTTATGTTTTTGTCTTGGTCATGACGGTAAATATATCCTTTTGAAGTCTAAGGAGGTTCAGACTATATGCTTATTGTACTGGGTAGTTTTAGTAAAAGTACTCTTATTTTTTAAGCTATTTAAGTTTAAGCTCCTTGAGTCATAGCTAGAAATCTTCGAGGCAAAAAGCTCAAACATCTAGTTTCAAGGTGTTTGGGTGTAAGCACCTTTTTTGTTTTGACTTTTGTGATCTTTATATAAGCATTAAGTAGACACTATTTGAAGTAGGGTTACTGTTCAATAGTTTGAAACTTGAAGCCCTTTGTTGAGAGGATTATAATAAGCTTATCTGAAACTATGCCTGATTCTTTTATTCTGAAAGCTGGGACTTGGTGACTGTTGACTTAAAAAATGGAATCTGTTTGGTATTAGTGATAACACATCTTCAGTATACAGTGATTGGCTGATTAGTAATCTAGGACCAGAAGTATATGATGATCTTTCAATTTTTTAATATGTTTGACTGAAATGATGAAATTAAATGACTAGGGAAATTTGTAAAATTATTTAACCAGTGTTATCAATTATGGCAAACATGATTACTATTTCCTAGTCTGCTTGAGTGCTATTTAATCATGATGGTTATTTCTTCAAGTTCTATTTGCTTGATGTATTTTTGTCTATGTTGATTAACAAAATGCCTTGTTGATTAAACATATTTCTTAAACAAGACTGCTAATTTCGTTCATCTTTCTTTTTTAATTTTCTTTAAAACAGATCTTCAATGGTGTATTTTTGAAAGTGAACAAGGCTACAGTGAATATGCTCCAGAGGGTTGAGCCTTATGTGACTTATGGGTGCGTATTTTCCTCTCTCCCTCTGGTCATTTTCCTTACATAAACATGTGTAGTTCAAAATTTACATCATCTCTTATTAACTGGATGTGCATGTTTATAGATATCCCAACTTGAAGAGTGTGAGGGAACTGATCTATAAGAGAGGATATGGAAAGTTGAACCAGCAGAGAACTGCTTTGACTGATAACGCCATCGTTGAACAGGTTTGTAATTCCAAGCTGAAGCTACTGCTGTTTTATAAAGGGAGGTTTTTGCTTGAACTTGTTTCTTATATGCTATGATGTTGTCACAGGCTCTGGGTAAGTACGGCATTATCTGCACGGAAGATCTCATCCATGAGATAATGACAGTTGGACCTCACTTCAAGCAGGCAAACAACTTCCTGTGGCCATTTAAGCTGAAGGCACCCTTGGGTGGCCTAAAGAAGAAGAGGAACCACTATGTTGAGGGAGGTGATGCTGGAAATCGCGAGAATTTCATCAATGAGCTAATCAGGAGAATGAATTAGACTACTGCACTATTTTGTTAGTGAGGAGTGAGGTTTTTATTTTTATTTTTGTTACTGGCTTCTGGAAGTAATCTGAACACCAATTTTCCTGTCTGAACTTAGACAATTTCATATATATATTTTTTAAATATCAGAACTAGTTAATGGTGTCTACCTTTGTTTTTATTTTAACAGATTGGGGTGTTAAATTATTTTTATTTTTTTTTAAGAGGGAGAAAAAAAGGACTGGTTGTGAGTTGTGACATTCAAATGCTGTGTCTGATTGGCCAATTAAATTTATTAACAATGTCCGAATAGTTCTCCAAAAGATACAACCAAATATAACGTCTATTAATTTCTTGAATAAAAAAGTATCAGTTTTCCATCGATCAATTTTATATGATATTTGGCTACTTTTTCTTAATTTCAAAATTAATAATTCCAATGGGCTTCCCTCAACTTCTAGATTAGGGTTGCCCAAACTAGATGTCGAAAGTGCTCTCAATTGTGGCTCGAGGCCCTCTTCTAATAAATGTTGTCATTGGCCTGATAATTAATTAAAATTTTCTACTAATTATATGGAACCCAATGATGCACCAAATCAAGGCTTTATTTTTCCTGGGCTGTCTTCAACCTCCACTAGCTGGGGTTTTCCAAAACCCTAACCACTTGGAAAATTTATTCTGTTACCAAAATTTAGATTCAAGAATCATTCGAAAATACCGTGAATTAAAAAATATATTATTCAAGTTAAAAGAAAGTCTATTTCAATCCTTTTGTGATGGTAGGAGGTCTAATGTCACACCAATGGTGCCATTGAAAATCCGCTTGAGCAGTGCTATCAAGGGCAAGTTCAAAACTATTAAGGTTTATGGACACTCTGCAAAAATGGTGTTAAACTTCATTGGATTATGGAAAGCCCGAAAAAGACCATTTGGTTATGAATCTTATAATACTAATGAAGGAAAAGGAAGGTATAAATGATTACACGTTGAAATAATCAAATTTAGGTTCATATATATAATATATCTCTTGGTAAGATGAAGCAGAATAAAAAATAAAAATTCACATGTAAGCGTTATTGCATTGGAATGGGATCAACCGTTGCTCTTTTTCTTTTTCTTTTTTTTCTTCTTTTTCTTCTTTTTTCTTTTTTTCATGTTCTCCCCTATGTACTCACTAGCATTAACTCAAAATGTTGGTCAAATGTAAGAGAAATAATTATGAGCTTTTAGTTGGTCTCCATAGACTAAACGTTGGGGTTAGGTGATGGAGCGAAATTAATAAAGAGTATGTATGAGAAGAAAGACAGTGAATGGTTGGCCATAAGGAGCATTTATTATGTGTGTTATATCTTTTCTGCTTTATCATAGTCTATCCAATGGTGCATTGGGTTGCCACTTAAGAGGTCCAAGCTTATATTCTTCCCTTCTTTATTAGGAATGTATAATGCAGGAGCTGATTCAACTGATATCATGCTGTTCACGTCAATTCCCACATAGTTTTTATTTATTTCTAGTAACTCAGGATTCAGAAGAGTATCAAGCTCTATGGCTATTATGTGGTTTGCTGGAAGGCCATCATCTTTGGAATTGAGGAGTCCCAGAAACTGACTTGCTACAACATGGGTGAAGTCCCAAGAGGGAGTGACGGTGAAGGTTCCTTTTGGCTTTTTGTCCTTTCAAAGTCAGAGATTCTTCTGGTCTTTTGCCCATGCCAAAGCCTCAGTTGCTAGAGTTTTCAAGTCATAAAACTCCTACACCACTATTCCAATACATGCTTCTGAAGATTCTCAATATGGTGCATGTTTGGTTTCCTTTGGCACTAAAAGACAATAATGATGTGGCTTAGACCCTTGAGTGGAAGGCTTCTGAACTCTACGTATTCCTCTCATGATTCCCCAAAAATTTGAAGTCAAAAAGAAAGAAAGACTCACTTTTTCACTATTCATCTGTCGCTATTCACCTGTCACTATTCACCTGTTACTGTTCATTTGTTACTATTCAACTATTACTGTTCACTCCGAATTTTTGCCTATTTAAGGGGGGTTGTCCCTTATGTTGAAAACAGAATGTTTGGTAGAATGTTTTAGAATTCTCTCCCTAGAAAACCTTTTTCCCTTAGAAACTTTCCTTTGAGTTAGAGAATTCCTACTACCTTCTTTCTACTACTACTTCCCTACAAACCTTGTAAGTAGGACTAGTTCAAGTTTTGTAACTGTTAACCTGTTCTAAGATCTTGTAACTACTACTACTGCTGCTGTAAGCGTTTTGTAGTATTTTCAATAACAAGTATTATTCAGTTTTATGTTCATTATACTACTTGTTGCTACCGCCACCTTAGACGGATTACCGCCATACCGGACGGTTATAAAGGTCATGACCCTTCCAAATTTGGTATTTGAGGAACTATTGCAAATACAAAGTTTGTGGAAAATGAAAGAGATGGTTTAAACTGGAAGTAGAAGTTGTGTTGAATTTTAAAGGGAGTGGGTGGAAAGCATAACCAATTTGTTGGTTTGAAGTGTTGGTTAGTTGCAATAGATCATTGGGGTGGATTTTTGCAATTCCTTCTAGATGTAGATTGGCTTGATGGAAGCCATTATAGATGAAGTTAACATCTTGAGCAAATTTCAATGGAATACTAATAAAGTAGAGGATTATCAGAAAAGGAGGTGATGTAAGAACTGTAGTCATTTAAGAAAAGTGGGAAAAGGTGCTGGTTTTGTAGAAAAAGGTAGATTTTCAGAGGCAATTTTGAAGGATTTCAAAAAGTTTAGGTACTGGTTTTGTATAATACAGTGGGTTGTATAATATTATATTTGACTCTCTGTATTTCTTATGCAAAACCCTTTGATGGGAACGCGTAATTGTATTGAACTGAATAGGAAAGAAGTAGTCATATGGGCTTTACACTAGACTGCTATGACCGAGCAAATTTCAATGATTTTTTTTTTTCTTTGGATTCAAAAGTATAAGCCAAAATGTCAGCATCTTAGTTCCCATAGCCATGGGGAACTTATCAATTACCCCCACAATGGGTGTAGAAAATCAACAGCAAAATATGATTTCTTTTTCTTTTTTACTTTCCAAATTTTATTTTATTTTTTACTTCAAATGTGACAGATCGACTTCTTATACCAATTTGATCTATTACAAGCGTTCAAAACTTAATACAGAAATTTATTTAGACAGTGGCACTTGATAATAGATTAAATGCTTTTGAAGTGAATTCTTTTTGTAGAAATAACTTGTATAGACTGGCAACATGTTAGAAGATGCGGTCATCTTTAATTTGGATTTTTCAGGCAGTGGTCTTATCCTTTTACTAAATGTTCCTTCATTTTTTGAGATTAAACGGCAGAAATTTTTATTCAAAACAAAGCAAACTATACACTAGGAGCAAACTTGCTCAGTACAAGATGGAGACATCTCCAATTGAAAGGCTTCTGAAACACTATCAAATCTCTTGCATATGATCGACATGTTCTAGAGCAGTTACAATATCTACCTAGTCTACCATCAAAAAATCACAACTACGTTCCCGTATATTTATCTATCTGTATAGAATTAAGAAGAAAAGGGGGGCATTCCTCCACCCAAATTCCTATAGAATTTCTCTTGAGAGCTTCCTTTGCTATTACATGAGCTACTTGATTATATAAAGAATTTGTAAAACTAAAAACAACTTTTCTGAAGTGTGATGCTCTCCACTGGATGTCTTCAACCAATGTTCCAAAAGGGGCAAGACTCTCTGGATTTTGTAGAGCTAGGAATAGATCTGCACAGTCACCTTCAATCATGATATCATACAAACTCAAGTCAGCAGCAAAAGATAGAGCAAGTAGGGCAGCTTCAGCCATGAGTTGCACTTTGTCTCCATAATTCTGGAATTTTGTACAGCAACCCAATAGTCTCACCTTCACCATCTCTGATTATAATGCCCATGCCTCCAGTTGGCTCATTCTTCTTTTTTTCAATGGCAATGTTAATCTTGTATAGATGGGATGGTGGGGGTTCCTATTTATTACTTTGAGCATGTGGTACAGCTCTCCTTAATTCCAGATTATCTAGGAAGTCTGTAGTATACGCTGCTGCTGTTTGGGTGATTTGAGTTGGAGAACTATGCTTTTGGTCCCACACTAGTTCATTCTGAGCATTCCATATCATCCATGCTGCAGTGAAGATCAACTGGACAATAGACTTCTCTAATTTACTCATCAAAACTAAAGCCACAAAATCAGTAACTTTTTTAATACCTGCATACTCACTTCCAGAGGCCCCTGGAGTCATCTTCCATACAGCTTGGGCTACTTCGCAGGAGTACATCACATGGTCTACAGATTCAGCCTCCTCTTGACACAGAGGACATGTTTAGTGATAGACATTTTCCTTTTGTATAGATTTTGTCTCGTTGGCAATCCGTTGCAGCAAGCTTTTCTTATTAGAATTTTGATCCATGATGGAAGTTTCACCTCCCATATACCTTTCCACAGAAATTGACTGTTATTTGGATTTGAACATTCCCCTGTTGTGTTACGAGTTTCAGCTGCTCTCAACATGTGGCAAGCACTTCTAACAGTGAAAACTCCATGAGTTGTCCCATTCCATATCAATATGTCTTTATGATTTCTGCGGCTTAGGGATGGATTTAATAATTTGAGCCTCATTTGGTGTAAACACAGCATCAATAATTTCGTGTTTCCAGCAACTAGTATTTTGGTCAATCAGGAGGTTTACTGTGGCATTTTCAGGAAGGGTTAGGTGGGGTGTGCCCCTTGCATGTGATGGGCATGGTAGCCAGCGATCCTTCCAGATCAGAATCTTCTCTCCTGTACGCACTCTCCATCTAGATCCTTGTTCAATGACATGTTTCGCTCCAACAATGCTTCTCCATGTGCATGAAGAATTTCGGGCTGTATTTGCTGTAAGAAAAGATGAATGTGGAAAATACTTCGCTTTTAGGACTCTAAACAGTAAAGAGTGGGGATTTTTTTAATCAATCTCCAACATTGAATGTTCCTTCATATGACAAGTAAAAGAAAGTGAAGGTTTTGGATATTATGGATTTGATGCAAAAAAAACTCAACCACTTGCCTTTATTATGTCCAAAATTTCAAAGTGAGACAGAAATAAGCTCTAGAAGACTATTACAACTCTCTCTCTCTCTCTCTCTCTCTCTCATGAAAATGAGAGCCTCTATTTCAGTCTTTAATTATTTGATTGGTGCAGGTGAGGCTAGCCTACAGGTGAATTTTCCTGTCCTCAAGCTCCCATCAGCTCAAAGCATTGATCAAACTGCTGGAAGCAATGATGAAAATTCTAGAATTGAACCCAAGCTTACTCTAGCCTTTTAGGCATTAGGCCATGTCAGGTTGAAGATGCTTCTTGATCTGGAGGAAGTAGTAATATTGCCATTTTGTTTTCACAGACTAATATCCTGTAACTCTGGTTGTAAAGGAAACTTAGCCTAATCTTAATGTAATTTCTTATTTTAAACATTATTTAGCAGTGTGTTGCCTTGTTATTATTTTGCCTAGAGGAAGGTTTTCTTCAGCATTGGTAAGTAATGTAAGATGTAAATTAATGCTATCCTGCGTATACTTTAATAGACTGTAAACTCATATTACTTATAGAAGCTATTGATAAGTAGCAGAACCTGTATACATCATAAATTCCTAATCTTTAGGATTCCTCCTGAGACTCCTGAAACTGCCAACATAACAGTCCCCAGTATCAAACTATCATCTAGAACCATCAAGTGCTGCTGTTTCCAAAACACTCCCTAAGTTTCAATACGTACTAGGTAATCAGAAGCAACCTTCTCATACACTGAAGGCAAAACATAGCAAACTCTGCAGAAGGATCATGGCACCATGAGTAGTATCCCCAGAAAGATGGCTTTGAGGTCCAAATAATGCATTACTGGCCTCATGCTAAGCTAGCTATTGGCAGTGTTATATGAACAAAGCAGGCCTATCTCCAAGAACAGCTCTTTTTCTTCCACTGCATGATTACATTCAAATCTAGGAATTCTTGTTTCGTATACCTGCCAGCCTATTACAACTATCATTATCTCACCACTCTGAGGCAAGCATCCCATCACTAGAATTACAAGCTAAAGCAACCTAGCTCGGCTATATATTGATAACATTAGCACTTACACAATATTGTAACAGATCCGCTATTGCAGCTAACTGATTTAGTATTGTCAATACATTAAATCATGTTCATGACTCATATTTGACAATGTAAAATTTTATTAGCATTGAAAATTCATAGACAAGGAGAGGTTCACATTTGTTGCATTAATTTGTACATTTTTTTAACTTAGAGAGCTGCAAAAAAAAATTATTGGTGACCATATAAAGCTTGTTCAAACAGAGGAAATTATCTCTGCGAACTACTTATTGATGCATAAAGCTTGTACATGGTTCAGAAATTTGTTTCCTTTTCAAAAGTAGGATTCCTCATATTCAATTGGCTTGGAGTATTCTTCCATGATTTTCTTCCTCACCAACTGCAATAGAGAAAGAAACACGAGGATGAATTATTTTACCATAAATAAAAAATAAATAAAAACCATAGTACATGGAATCTAGTCAGGACCTTGTTCTAATAACTTATCAGAGATATACATTTGACAAAGTCATTTCTTGCCATATATCAAATGCATCCCATGGTTAGCACAGAGTCTACAAAGAAACTTCAATGGAATACTTTGTAAATATCATCTCATGCATATGTAGGTAGGTCTAACAAGATTTCAACATCCTCACATGAACATGATTTAGCAATATTAATTGAAGCTTGTTAATTTGTCTCCACTTACATTCATGATCAAATTTGACAATGAATGGGAAAAAATTACCTTCATGAACATTGGTGGAGATCGGAATATGTGATGCTGAGTTTTTAGCCAAATGTGCATTGGTGGAAATTGGCAGGTGAGATGTTGTGCTTTTAGCTGAATTCGCAGCTGTGTATTTGGACGATTCTTCATGCCAGAGCAAAGAAGTCACAGCCTCTCTCACCTTCTCCACCACACCTATATCACCAGGAGTTCTCCTTGACCTTGGACTCATTGCCTCAGATATCACTTGAGAAAGTGCTCTCTCATCTTCCCCAGGCTCAAGTTTATGCATCAAATACTCCTTCACTGAAACACCCTTATCCCATATTTGCTCACTAGTATTAGCGTGCGTTCCTATTTCAGGAGCAAAAGAGGAAGAATAAGTTTGTGGAACCGAAGTGCCTGAATAAGTTTGTGGAACTGTCTGGCCTGACAAGGGCTGTGGAGCAATAGCCTCCTTTGATGTGGTCTGTGAAGCTGCTGGTGTTGAAACTGTAAGGCCTTGGACTTTTGAGGCAAGCGCATAGGTTGCATCAGATACTGCAGCATAAGCTGGTGCCAACCTCTCAGTCACAGTTTCAGTTATTGTCTTGTTTGGACTAGTAGTCTTCTCTTTTTCTTGTTCAGCATTACAATTGACACTGCTTGACAAAACATGCTTTTCAGAAATCACAGGTATTGCTCTTGGATGCTGCTTGGCAGTTTCCCTATACGTCTCAGGTGCCAGCTCCGATTCATACACTGAAAATGAAATGATATTATATAGCAGAATCTGCCAAGCTAGAACTTTGTTGATAAGGGGCTTTAGGAATTAGGAAACCACATTGAAGTTTTTGCCGTTTACCTCACAAAAAGCAAAAAACAATAAAGAAAGAAAAAACATAGGAACATATCTGTTAAACAAAATGAGGGTGTAATGATTTTACTTGGGGCTCCAAGGTATTCAGCATCTTCTTCTTCTTCTTCTTCATAATCATCCAAGCTGACACCCCAAGAAGGTGTGGTGTTATCATCCTCACTATTCCTTTTCTTGTTGCTGAGAGTATTTCTCAATTTCTTGGCCTTCTCCTTCACTATGGTGAGAACTGATTTCTTTTGAGGATGGGCATGATCTTCTTCTGGGTCATGATCCCTCCCAAATGTAGGTGATGAGGAGTTTGGTGACCACTTTGAACCATCGCCTATGAAAAGCATGATCAAGACAAGGATTTTTCATTGCTCTAAGCATTAAATGAAACATTTAACAAATAAAACAAACCAGCAATGTTATATATAGTTTAAAATTCATGGTATGAATATGTACTAACAAACTCTCTACCACTTGGACCAAAGCACAAATTTATGTAGGATGCTTAAAACCAATGATGGCATGGCTGCAATGAATTACCTCGGAGAAGTTGTTCAAAAGTGGGGCTTGTAGGACTTTTAGGATTATCACCATATCTATGCATGCGGTCAAGACTCATTGTTTTAATTCAGAATAGAGACGGTCTTAGTGTATTTATGCCTTTTCAAATAACTATAAGTTATGCTGCTCCTTTATCTCTTAACATTGAGAGAAATTTAAGAGAGAGGAACGGTGATCAATTCCGGGGTTCTTGCATGGACAATGAACAAGAGCCACATTTCATCTAGTTCATATATTTGTGGGCTCCATTATTACACTTGGCAACAGAATGTAGCCATTGACTTTTGCTTGCCACTTGCAACTCATTAAGCGTAGGGTCGAAATAGAAATTTTTGACCAGGATGGGAACGACCATTTTCCTCTTCCTGAGGATTACGCCTTGTGACAGGAATTTCTTGTGAAAGACATAATTAAGGGGCATCTAAAATAGCCAACGACTCTGAGGGGACCTGAATCTCCTGATCCATTGAAGTAGGCATAGGATTCTCTTATGTTGCATGGTTAATGGTAAAGTTGGCATAAAATCTAAAGGATAGTATTTATTACGCACGACCGTACACACATCTTTACGCAGTTTATTTTTAATGGTCCAAAATAAAGTGGGTAAGGACATGTGTACAACTTTTATCCAAATCGTTTTCTTTTTTTTGGGAATCAACTTTTATCTAAATCTAAATGCTTTAATCGGAAAGATAAAACTTCTCAAAATAAAATAAAATTGGAAAGATAAAAATACATCAGAAATTGTGCTCTCGTTGCATTGTTGGGTTTGAAAGTTCTCTTTTCTTTTTATATTGTTGCAGTGCACTGTAGAACAAAATTTCTTAGAGGAGAAAAACTAAGCCGTACCTCTCTTACTTCCTAAGCATTCCATTAGTCAAGTAAACAGAAAGAATAGACGGAAGGAATAAATTATAACATTTTAAAAAAAAAAAATTGAAGGACCAAACTTAACGTTATATTCAAAATTGCATTTTACCCAAAAGAATATTTCCCAACATTTTTTTCCCAGATGCAGAATCAAGGAAGAAATCACCATCAGAGTTGGATTTGCAATACAAACTAGAAAGGTGTACAAAGATCTTGACTACAATGTCTCACGAGCAATTAAACATGACTTCTTCTGAGCACATAATCCACGCTAAAGGGTGGTTGTTCAGTCCTAGTTAGGGGTAGCCTTCGTCCACATAAGCCCAACTAGAAAGGACTTGAGGCTTTGGTATGCCATTTACAACCTACTTTGATATGTTCAAGAGCAATGTTCCATCGAGTATTGGCATTTTATAACTCCACAACTACATGCCTAATGGGTAAAGCCATGGTTGCCTTTTTGTCCCACCAATTGGTCAATAAAGCACAAGATATTGCATAACATCAGCAGTTTGTCCAGTATGATCAACTGCAAAAGCATAGATCAATTTCCTTATGAACTTGACAAGTTAGAAGAGCTTAAGATTTAACTGATCACCCCGCAGTTGGAAGTTAAAACCATGAGTTGATTTATCCTGAAATTGTTAAATAACCAAGCAGTCAGCTTGACCAACCATCAGCAGAAATACCATTGTTTTTAAATGAAAATGCAGTAAAAGATGCTCCAAATCTTTAGAATCGTCCCCACAGAGAATTCACCATCAATCAAGAAAATTGGAACAAGGTGCTACACTGCTACTACTCATACATGAAAAACCTTTTACATATATTCTTTCTGAAGCATAAGATTCAACTGATCATAATTTTCAAGCTAAACAAGTTATAGTTTTTGAGGGGGGGGGGGGGGGGGTGGGGGTGGGCGGGCTAAGTTTCTGCTGGAAAACCTTAGAATTGAGAAGTTTCTGGTCTAATTGCATCTACTCACCAATTACTGCTAGAGAACTCTGCTCATCAGATAGATTTCTCTTGGGTCAGCAGAATTTTTAATGTATTGGCCTATGAGCTTGCCAAATGGAGCTTCTGCAACGGTTTTAAGTGTTCAATCTGGCCTGATGCTTTTCCTAGGAGGGTTCTGGACGCTCTTTTGAGGGATGAGCCCAGTTGTGTTATTGTTTAATGTTTTCTTTCATTCTTTCTTTTTATTCACCTTTTGCAGGGAGAGAGAGAGAGAGATTGTACTATGTAATGGGAGAAAAACTATCCTGAGTAGTATGGAATGTCAAATGTGTTGGAATCTTCCAACCCCATTCTCAATATGCCCAACTCAGCTGATCACCGCATGGCATTAACAGAAGTTTACTCTCTGCCTCTTCCGTAAGAAATGAGTTCAAGATCAACTGCCCAGGGACACCAAGGGAGGATCAAATAGTCCTTTTCTGTCACACTATAGAATCCATTTCCCATTCGTTCACTCAAATCCAACTATAACCAGGAGTTTTCCTCACTCCTGAATCACACATGAGCTTCCGTACTTTGGATGCATCATCCCAGTAACCCCCTGTCTCCAACACATTTGATAGCAACACATAAGTTGCAGGGTCATTCGGGCACAGCTCCAGGATCTTTTTTACAGAACGTAGAGCAATTTCCTTATTTCCATGAAATTGACAAGCGCTTAGAATAGCTTTGTAGACTGACAGTCCTGGCTCTATTGGCATGCTATTGATAAAGGCTTCTGCCTCATGGAGATTCCCAGCGCGACCAAAAAGATCAACAATTGTAGCATAATGCTCCATTTGGGGAGGTTCAAGAAAATCATCATTTCTCATCAAATTAAAGTATTCAAGCCCTTTGTCCTGCAAACCTGCATGACTACAAGCAGCGAGCACAGCCAGGAAGGTGGTAATATCTGGCTTGATGTGAGTTCTTCTCATCTGTTCAAACAATTGAACAGTCTCTCTACCATACCCATGATAAGCACAACCAGAAAGAAGAGCGTTCCAGGAAATCACGTCATGTCTGTCCATTGATATAAATACTCTCTTAGAATCATCAATAGCACCACATCTTGCATACATGGAAACAAGCCCGTTTTGGACATATAAATTTGCAGCATGTCCACTTTTGGAAACCAAAGCATGGACCTGCTTCCCCTCTTCAAGAGCCGAAATAATTCCAACAGCTTTTAGAATGCTCGTAAATGTGAAGAAGTCTACATCAACACCAGCCAACCTCATTTCAAAGAAGCATTTCAAGGACTCCTCACCATACCCTAAATTAGAAAACCCAGCAATGACTGCGTTCCATGAGATTTGATCCCATTTTGTGACACTCAAACAAATCTTCCGAAATTCCTCCAAGCTACCACCACATTCCGAATATGCAATTGCAAGGGTAACCACTATATATGCATTAGACTCTAAACCATCCTGAATTACACGGCAATGAATCTGCTTGCAATGATCCAAACAATTAGGACTAGAAAATGAACTCAGCAAACTATTATAAGTTACATAATTTGGCTTAAGATCCCAATGCAGCATATCTTTTACTAACACCATCGCCTCATCTGGTTGTTGATTTTGCGCATAGCCAGTAACCATGGAACTCCAACTTAAGATATTTTTATCCAACATTTGATCAAATACCCGCCTTGAATCATCCACACTGCAGCACTTTGAATACATATCAACTAAACCTGTTCCCACAACAACATTATAGCAAAATCCTGCTTTTAAACTTAGACCGTGCACCTGAGTTCCAAGCCGTTTAGCTTCCAATTGGGAACAACCCACCAAAACAGCCGAAACACTGAATGGGGTTGGAGCTATTCCCACTCGCAAAATCTCCAAAAATAAATCAACAGCAATTCCCGGGCACCTGACATGCAAATACCCAGAAACCAAAAAATTCCAAGTGACTACATTTCTCTGAGGCATTTCATCAAACATTTTCTGAGCGCTTGAAATCTCACCACATTTACCATGCATATCTACAAGAGCACTGCATATATACACATTTGAACCGAAACCCATTTTGATAATAATTGAATGGCCTTGAATTCCAATATGGAGAAGTCCCAATTTGGCGCAAAAGGACATGAATTTGTTGAGAACGTGAGGGTTGAGTAGAGTCCCATAGCCATGTACTTGAAACTGAGCCAAAAGGTCCAAATCAACTGGCCTCGATAGCTTCTCGATAGAGCATACAAAATCGTGTTCTGGGTCAGTGTCACTGTGGAAAGTGTGGGTCATTGGAGCGCGGGAAACCACCCGATTGGCTGCTTTTGCTGCTTTCCACAAGGTGCACCGTATTTGAGAAGCAGACGATCGCAAGCGCATTTCCTAACACAAAACTACGTTCTGTTTTTTTTCCGAGTTAACGTTTTATAGCGAATGGAGCATTTTATATAGAGCATTTTTTTTTTTAAATTCTCATTTTTTAGTGTTTGATAACCACCTTGAAAATAAGTTTAAAAATATTTCATGGTGTTTGGTATGCAATTTTTTAAAAATATTTCTTGTATAATTTAAAACATGTGTATTATGTAAACTAACTAATGTAATCATTATAAATAAAAAAAATCAAGAATGAATTTGGTTTTCATACTAAAATTTTGACAATATATACAATCAAAATTAATTAGTTGTCAAATTTTTATGATCTTTACCACTCATCTTACTCATATATATAGACAGTAACATACGTACGTATGTACGTACACACACACACACACACAGATATCAACCATTTGTCTCTACCACTCATCTTACTCATATATATGAACAGTAACGTATGTACATACACACACACATAGATATCAACCATTTGTGTGTGTATATATATATATATATTTAACAGGGGAATACATTTTCAATAAGTATAAATAACAATAACTTTTAATTATTTACCTTTTTTGTTGGTATACTAATTGTCTACTATGGTCAACTACAAGTCTTCAATATTATTCTAAATTATGTATTTACATAATGTACTGCATAATATATCATCACTGTATAGTATCTACATAAAGTATCTGCCAACAAAAAAGTATTTGCCAATAAATTCAATTCCCCTAAACAATTATCATTCATTATATAACAATATTATTAGTCCATGATAAAGATTGTCCCATGTAAAAGAAATTTAGAGCAATATAGGTACTATGTTTAAATAAGTAACTTTTGTCTGGAATTCATCAAACCAAAAATTTCTTGGAGAAAAAAGAAAATCAAGCTTGAAATTCAAAGCAAAGAATTGGGATTTTGGTAGAGAGGAATGAAATAATTACTGCTACAAATTTGTTCTCATTTGCAAGTCGGAGCTATTGAACGATCAGTGAAGGAAAAAAAAATCTAATCAGAGAATTGTGTTACGGAGGGGAAAAGAAACATGAAGAAAAGAGAGAAGAAAGATAGTTAGAGAGAGAGATCTATGGGAAGAGGAGAGACTAGAGTTAGTGACAGTGAGGGTGTGAGAAGAGAAAAAGCAAAGGGAAGAGAGAAAGCTTACCATGAGAGAGAGAAGGCGCCAAAAAATTATGTTTCACATGGTTGCAAAAGAAGATAATATTTATAGGAGATGCAACGCGTGAGAGAGAGATTGTTTTCCAAAAAAAAAAATTGGAAAACAACCTATAGAAAATAAGCCTTATATTTATTAGGGTTTTTCGTTGACCAAAGATAGTTTTCCATTGACCAGTTTTTTTTATGCTACCAAACACTGGAAAATGTGAAAAACTATTTTTACAGAAGGTTTTCCAGCGAAACAAACAGAGCATAGGTGAAAATGTTTGAAGTGTGGAATTTGTGGATGCCATCACCATGGTCCTCTCAAAAATTTTGAAAATTTTACTAATGTTTTATATAAATATAATTATTATTTTTTAAATTTTTTGATACCCGAAAAATATGAGCTCCCATAAAAATTAAAAGGGATTTAAAAAAAAATTTATTATATAATTTATATTCAAGAAGTTGAAATTTTCTAAGAGTAAAATCTTACTATTTCATAAAAGAATATAAAGGTATACAACTATATTATTATAGAAATAATAAAAATGTTCAAGTCACATTAATTTTTATAAAATTGAAAAATACATTTAGGATGTGTTTTGTACGCTGTAATAACTCTTGTAATAGAATTGTTATTTCTATTATTGTGTAATTCGATTATTTAGTTGCATCTTTATTAACTTTTCTTTAAATTGTGAAATACTAGTTATTCATTTTAAAATTGTTGTAATACAAGGTGGCTATATGTGTATGTCAGGTGGTTCACTTGCACACCCTAATCACAAATCAGTCTAGCCCAAAATCAAATAACAACTTAGATTAGTCCATACCAAAACCAAACAACAACACAAATCATTGATCACTCTCTCTCTTTTATCATATCTATCTTCTCCATTTGACTATCTATATATCTATAACTTTCATAGTAAAGAGCGAGTGTTTGTAAGTTGTGAATATCTCTCTTTATTATAGATTTAGATTATATATGTGTGAGTGTGTGTATAATAATAATTGTGTGTGTTATTATTATTATTATTATTATTATTATTATCTCTATATATTAAGAGGATTTAGAAAGTTAGTTATGATTTCAAAAAATGTCAAAAATACCCCTAATTTAATTAGATAATATTTATTCTTAAAAAATAAAAAATTGGGTTAAAATTGTAATTCAACAAAATTAAAAAAAAAAAAACTACTCGAGAAACTTTTTTCCTAAGAATTAAAACACTCTCTATTTAAATATATCTCATGCACATTTAATACATTTTTCCCCCCTAAAAACTAGCATACACTAATGTTGACACCTTATTTTGCAACCTGCATTTAACCTCACCTGAAGGGTAAAAGGGTAGTTTTGCCTTAGAAATATGCATCTTGATTCTAGTCATTAGATCCTTAATCTCATTTCACTAAAATGATCTTGATGTTGTAACGATCAAATCAACTGTTTGTAAGCTCTAATCGGACCACCAGATTGAAAGTTATCATCAAATCAAGTTTTAATGGTTAAGATGCACTATCATAAATTGAGTCCGACTATATATAATTATGAACAATTGATTTCAATTGGTTATAATTATAATCAATTTGAGATCAATGATGTGTCATAATTTGATTTGTTAGAATTACATTTTATGGTAGGGTTGCACACACCTAATTAACTAGATAGTTAAACATTAATCATTCAATGAGTAATTGTGCAATTATCTTTTAATTAGGGTAAATTTGGAACTAATTAGGTTTGAAATGGGAGTGATTGGAGCCTATTAATGTTAATTGGAAACTAATTTGAGACCTATTAATGCTAATTGTGCTGAAATTGTTTTCTAACAAATAACCTCTACTCACCATTTCATTGATATCTCTCAGAATATTTTGAATTCGTGAATGAGGTTAATTTTCCCAGAAACTAGACATCCGAAACTTTAATTTGAGCATAAGAATGAAACAATTCCGATTAGAATTGAGTAAAATATGATTTTTTGAAATTGGCTTTACAGGTTGTTACAATATCTATGGGAAAACCGAATTTTGCTTGATCCTCACTCTTACCAATCTCCACATTTAATGCACCAGATTTTCCCAAAGGCTAAAATGAGATCTAGGTTCATGATTCTTTGTCAACCCTCATTAAATGACGTTCAATTCATATTTTCTCCACCACTACTATATAAACTCTCCCTCTTCTTCATTCCAAGATACAAAAACCCCATCTCTTCTCCTCTCTCAAGTTCTAGGAAGTTGAATAGTCTTGTCATATCTTGATCTTCTTCAGACTCAAGATATTGAGTGAAACTCACTCTTCCTCTCCTAACTCTTTTTTTCCTCCACCCTTAGGACCTCCCTTAAGAGTCTCCTTCTCCACCATATGAATTTTGCATGAAGGTTTAATCCCTTTACCTAATTGTTTTTTGTGCTGCCATGATGAGAGTTTAAGATTAAAACATGATAATAATCATTTAAATTCCTTTGAATATGTTTGAATATTCTTAATTATTCTTAGTTGTTCATCACATGTTCATGCATAACAATAGTTTCGATCTCAAATCCACATTAAAAATATGAAAAATATGTTTGTTTAATAATTCCTTTAAATTCTTGAATCTAGGATATCACCATCCACACACATTCACTAGAATTTATTTTTCAATCCAAATGAAATGCTTAATAAATTGAATTAGGATTTATCACATGCACACACTTTAAATTCAACATGCAAATTGATTGATAACATATTGGATGATGTGATATGAATGTTAGCCACTATAATCTAGAAGACCAGTTTCACCGGGTAAGGTGGGTGCCTAACACCTTCCCACTTTGTAATATAGCCTCCGAGTTTAGATCAAGGGTTAGTAGATCAAATGCTTATCCATGTAATTTTTGATTTCTAGATTGTAACTAGGAAACAAAGTCATATACTTTATCTTAGATTGTATCTAGGACCAAAGCCATGTAATTTCCTATGATCAATGTAAATTCATTTTCAAATTAATAAAATGAGGAATTTTTCAATTTTTGATTTTCTTATTTATTCCAATAATTAAATAAGTGACGACTTCATTGTTAAACCCTTAATCTAAAGGGAAAAATATAACTAGTCGAATCTCCATTTTGAGAGGCAACAACATGACTCCACCCATTCAAGTGGATTTAACCCAACACCATAAAAAAGGGGCTGGGGGCGCGGTCTCTCACAACTAAATCCAATAGTTTACTCAATTTCAAATCCTAAATTTTAATTTCTTAAAAATTCCTTCCTATGTAACCTTACTAAAAATTGAAAATTGAAAATTGAAAAATTATATTATACTAAAAAAAAAAAAAAAAAAAGCATCATTGCACATGCGAAGCGCGTGTGGTGAGGCTAGTTATTATTATTGTGAGGACTTAAAAAGAAAAGCCCAAGCCCACCTAGAATAGTGGCCCCTAGTCCTTCAAGTCAAGCCCAACACAATAAATTTTTTTAAGAAAGTGGGCTTCTAAATCAGGTGCAATGCTAAGGATTTTACAAATTTAGGACCAACAAAACCAAAGTGATTAGTATGATTGAAAAGAACGACAATTCAATATAAGCTCCTCATCGGGCAAGTTTGGGGATGGGTTTCTCATTAAAAAAAAAAAAGAGTGATATTGTAGGGTCTGCTTTTGCGGCCCAGAGCCCAAAGGATATGGGTTAAAAGCCCAATGAACCCCGCAATGAATTTATAGAGAGTGGATCGAAGGTCTAGGCGCTGGCCGGCGCTCACGAGGCGTGAACACCGTTCTCTTTTTATTGAAGAAATACTTAGAGCATCTTTACAGTTGGGGGATGCTCCTTGGCCCACGGCCGAGGAGGCTTTCTTCCCTTTTTGTTCTACCCCCCTCCCCCAAGAGGGATTTCCTTACATTATATACTCTTTACCTAACCAATTCTAGCCCTACACGTGTTGGGTGATTTGGACAACACTCAGATGCTTGTCCCATCAGCCGCCTTCTCAGTCTCTTTGAGAGTCGCGGCATCCAAGGTGACGTTGGTGCAAGGTTCATTCATCATTAATGCGGCCAGGGCGGTAGTCAGGTACATTTAATGTGGAGGTGACTGCTTGTCACGAGCTTGTCCCTCGAGTTCTCAGACGTCCGACGATGGGGTCATCCTCGGACTTAGGGTGCCTTCTCGGCCAGGGCCTTCGGCCCAGGAACGAAGTGGGCTGGGCCGTAGGATTCTTTGGCCCCACAATAGCCCCTCAAAATCTTTGCTGTTCGCATCCTCGGGTGGAGAGGAAGATTTTGATGTCCTCGGTTCTGCCACGCGTCCCATTGAGTCTGGTCCTCTATCAGTGCTGGAGCCTTTTCATCTACCCCAAACGCGTTAATGGCGCCTCGAAGCGCGCAATGCGCCTTTCATTAAATCATGACGGCTCCGTGCCCTCCACGTCCAACGAGAGGATGATAATCCAACGGTGGGGATTCGCCTAGCAGTTAGGGACGGGAAAACCCGCCCGGTTCCTTGATTTGGGGTATAAATACCCATTCGAAAGCCCGGTTCCTCTGTTCACTCGCACTCAAGAGTCTACATCTCCAGCATAAAAAAGCCTGTCCGAGGAGCTTCTACTCATTTCTGTAAGTCACTCTATCTCTCTTCGAACTTTTTCCTTCTCCATCTCTGCCTCTTTTTCATTCGCTCTCTCTTAGCTCGCTTAGGCATCATTTGGGATGGGTATATTTAAGAAGTATGTATTCACTGAGGAGGCGATGGAGAAATTCATCGTTGATTATAAGATACCGGCCAATGTGGGCTTGAGGTACTGTGCGGAGGGTGAGTGGCGCTTCCGGAGGCAAGAGGGTGAGGTGGTGATTCCCATCGTTGCCTTCGTTGAAGGTGGCATGAGGATACCCATGGGGTCGGTGACGAGGGACTACCTGATGCACTTCCGGCTAGCCCCCACCCAGTGTGCCATCAACGTCTTTAGGATTCTGGGCTGTGTGGATGCCCTAAATGAGAAGATGGGACTGAGACTGACCCACCATGACGTCAATTGGTGTTATAACCTCCAGTGCCTGAGGGGCGAAACTTACTATCTGAAGACCAGGGATGACAGGGTCCGGCTCATTCAATGCCTCCCTGAGTCCAGCAAGGGGCTGAACAAGGACTTCCTTATCGTGTCTGGAGAGTGGCACGATGGCCTTCACTACCCGACGACAGAGGGGACCCCAGGTGGGCAGTGGGAAAATGGGGGGAGAGTCCTAGGACCCTGATCAGTTCCATCCTTTACTTCATTCATTTCTTTTTGCACAGTCTGGTTTCTGATATGAATGTGTTTCCTCTTGCAGATCCGCACGCCTTCACGCGCCATTTCAGCCTAATCAACCGGGAAGACCTGCAAAAGGCGTTGAGGGCGGAGGTTTTCGTGAACGAGGCCGACAATCAGGTTAGGGCCGCTCACCAGATCTTGAAATACGACCCGGCTCACAAGTCATTTGCGGCGTCGAAGTACGTGATTAGAGCAAAGGATCCTCGGCTTCGAAAAATAACAGTGACCGAGGACGGGTTTCGGTTTCCCGAGGTGCCCTCCACATCAGAGGGCGTAACACCTGCGGGTCCTTCCTCCTCCTTTAGACTCTCGGAGCCCGCCGAAGTAGGCCTAGAGAGGGAAGTGGAAGTTGCAGACTTTGGCCCCGCCGAGGACGAATTTGACGTTTTTGAATAAGCTCACCAGTCCGATGACCCTCCAGGAGACTTGGATGACCCTCGTCTGACTGAAGCAGAATTCTCAGCGTCCAAGTCCTCTTCCCGGCACGAGATGGGTTACAAGAAGAGGCCTCAACCTAGCCTGTTGGATCTGATTGAAGGCCAGCCGGGGAAATCGAAGCCAGAGCTTCCTCCTCCTCCTCCAAAAACTCGTTCTGCTCAGGGCAAGTCGGCCTCTACCCAGTCAAGGCTTCCTCCTTCTCCGTCCAAGACGAGTCTACCTTCTAGGCATGAGCCTTCCGATCCCAAGCAGAAAAAGGATAAGGGCAAAAGGCCGACTGAGGAAAAGTCCGGGTCCCCACGGGAGGGGGATGATACTCGGCGGCCATCCAAGCAGCTGAAGTTGGGCTCCCAAGGTCAGGAAAAGCAGGTTGACGCCGAGCCCGAGTCGCAGGCCTGGCTTCCTGCCCCAATGCTCCATAGGGGGCCGCTGAGGGAAGACTCTTCCCTCAGGGATTTTAGAGAGGGTGAGGGTGCGTACGTGGCCGACGCGCTGGAAAGGTGCCTGCTACTCCCCACTGACATGGCGGAACTGGGGACTATGAGGAGCAAGGAGGTCTTCCTCTGCCTCAAGAGATACTTGGGAATGGTAAGTCTCTCGTCATTTACGACTTATTCGAGTTGTAGCTTCTCTCTTCCCCTTTTCTGAGCTCAGCTAACAGCGTACTTGTTTTGCCTGCCAGGCCGTTCAGGCTACTTATAGGTTGGAAGACGCTGCCCGTGACCAGGGGAAAGCCATGGACATGGAGGGTGAGAAACACTTGGAGGCCACTCGGGTCCTTAAGAACTCTGAGGCTGACCTTGCCCAGGCCCGGGAGGAGCTGAGTGCAATGACCAGTGCTCGGGATACTGCCCTGTCGGGTCTCGTCGGCTTCCAGAAGCAGGCCGAAGATTACTCAAAGTGCCTGGCTGAGGCAGAGGAGCAGCTGAAGACTGCAAATGAGCTGCTTGCTGATCTGCCAAAGAAGTTGGCTGCCGCCGAATCGGACAAGCGGGTAGCTGAGTGGGCGAGGGACGAGGCCGTGAGGGCCAAGTTTGAGGCTGACCAGGGCAAGGAGGAAGCCCTGGCCACTAAGCAGGAAGCCGAGGAGGAGGCTTATGCTACGGGGATGGCAGAGACAGAGGCAGCCTTTAAGGCTCAAGTCCTTGGGTTGTGCAGGCGCTACTCTGCCGAGGTTTAGAGGGAGGCTCTTAGACAGGCTGGGGTCGAGGCCTCGTCCGACTTGTGGAATGAGGAGAATGTGTACTACCCTCCTGCTATCCGCGAGGCAACTCCAATGGGCGCTGAGGCCGAGGAGGCTGCAGAGGGAGCTGGTGCTGCTACGGGTGAGGACACCTCAATTGCTGCGCCCGGGGGTGAGCTCGTCCAAGGAAGTGACCCTCCCAAGGTAGCAGAATTAGGTGAGTGCCCCGTTGAGGAGGCGCCTCAGGAGGTTGTGAAGCCTACCTCTGAAGCTGAAGTTCCTGCTGCTGAGGATGCAGCCGTTCCTGCCGCGCCTTCGCAGGCTATCCCTTCTGGCCAAAACTCAGAAGGCCTTGAAGCTGCTATAGTCCAGCCCCCAGCTGAGGGAGGAAAATAAGTGGGCAGGGCAGGCACCTCGACGACATCATCTCTCTTGTCTTTTGCATTTTTCTTCTTCTTCTTTTTTTTGTTGTTTTTTTTTTTTTAGATTGTAATGTAATTCCTATTGTGTAACTCTTTTTGGGCTTAATGAAATACGAGTTTTCTTTCTTTTCCTGCTGGTTGTGGGCGCTTGCTTGCTTGCACGCTATTCGTTTTTTCTTTACTTGTATGGTTTTAACTTCAATTGCATCTCGGCCAATCACGGCATTAGTTATTATAGCGAGGGCATGTATGCTTGGGTGGACCCATCGTTCTCTAAGAGCCAGGCGGGAAATGCTTTGGGTAGACACTTAGGATCCCCTTGAAGTAGTTGGCTTCCCCACAGCCTTGAGTTCGAGGACCATACAGTGCTTTTGGTTCTGTCTAACACTTAGAATCCTCTGAAGGAGTAAGTTTTCCCACAGGTCTGAGTCCTGGGAGCATACAGTGCTTTTGGTTCTGTCTAACACCTGAAATCCTCTAAAGGAGTTAGTTTCCTTATAGGCCTGAGTCCTGGGACCATGCAGTGTCTTGGTTCTGTCTAACTCTTAGGATCATCTAAGGTGGTTAGTTTCCCCGTGAGCCTGAGTCCGAGGGCCATGCAGAGCCTTGGTTCTGTCTAACACTTAGGATCATCTGAAGTAGTTAGTTTCTCCGTGGGCCTGAGTCCGAGGACCATGCAGAGCCTTGGTTCTATCTAACACTTGTTCATCTGAAGTGGTTAGTTTCCCCATAGGCCTGAGTCCGAGGACCATGCAGAGCCTTGGTTCTGTCTAACACTTGTCCGTCTGAAGCGGTTAGTTTCCCCATAAGCCTGAGTCCGAGGACCATGCAGAGCCTTGGTTCTGTCTAACACTTGTCCTTCTGGAGCGGTTAGTTTCCCCATAGGCCTGAGTCCGAGGACCATGCAGAGCCTTGGTTTTGTCTAACACTTGGCCTTCTAAAGCGGTTAGTTTCCCCATAGGCCTGAGTCCGGAGACCATGCAGAGCCTTGGTTCTGTCTAACACTTGGCCTTCTGGAGCGGTTAGTTTCCCCATAGGCCTGAGTCTGAGGACCATGCAGGGCCTTGGTTCTGTCTAACGCTTGGCCTTCTGGAGCGGTTAGTTTCCCCATAGGCCTGAGTCCGAGGACCATGCAGAGCCTTGGTTCTGTCTAACACTTGGGCTTCTGAAGCGGTTAGTTTCCCCATAGGCCTAAGTCCGAGGACCATGCAGAGCCTTGGTTCTGTCTAACACTTGGCTTCTGAAGCAGTTAGTTTCCCCATAGGCCTGAGTCCGAGGACCATGCAGAGCCTTGGTTCTGTCTAACGCTTAGCATTCTGGAGCGGTTAGTTTCCCCATAGGCCTGAGTCCGAGGACCATGCAGAGCCTTGGTTCTGTCTAACACTTGTCCTTCTGGAGCGGTTAGTTTCCCCATAGGCCTGAGTCCGAGGACCATGCAGAGCCTTGGTTCTGTCTAACGCTTGGCCTTCTGGAGCGATTAGTTTCCCCATAGGCCTGAGTCCGAGGACCATGCAGAGCCTTGGTTCTGTCTAACACTTAGCCTTCTAGAGCGGTTAGTTTCCCCATAGGCCTGAGTCCGAGGACCATGCAGAGCCTTGGTTCTGTCTAACACTTGTCTTTCTGGAGCGGTTAGTTTCCCCATAGGCCTGAGTCCGAGGACCATGCAGAGCCTTGGTTCTGTCTAACACTTGTCCTTCTGGAGCGGTTAGTTTCCCCATAGGCCTGAGTCCGAGGACCATGCAGAGTCTTGGTTCTGTCTAACGCTTGGCCTTCTGGAGCGGTTAGTTTCCCCATAGGCCTGAGTCCGAGGACCATGCAGAGCCTTGGTTCTGTCTAACGTTTGGCCTTCTGGAGCGGTTAGTTTCCCCATAGGCCTGAGTCCGAGGACCATGCAGAGCCTTGGTTCTGTCTAACGCTTGTTCGTCTGAAGGGGTTAGTTTCCCCATAGGCCTGAGTCCGAGAACCATACAGAGCCTTGATTCTGTCTAACACTTGGCCTTCTGGAGCGGTTAGTTTCCCCATAGGCCTGAGTCCGAGGACCATGCAGGGCCTTGGTTCTGTCTAACGCTTGGCCTTCTAGAGCAGTTAGTTTCTCCATAGGCCTGAGTCCGAGGACCATGCAACGCCTTGGTTCTATCTAACGCTTGGCCTTCTGGAGCGGTTAGTTTCCCCATAGGCCTGAGTCCGAGGACCATGCAGAGCCTTGGTTCTGTCTAACACTTGTCCTTCTGGAGCGGTTAGTTTCCCCATAGGCCTGAGTCCGAGGACTATGCAAAGCCTTGGTTCTGTCTAAAACTTGGCCTTCTGGAGCGGTTAGTTTCCCCATAGGCCTGAGTCCGAGGACCATGCAGAACCTTGGTTCTGTCTAACACTTGTCCTTCTGGAGCGGTTAGTTTCCCCATAGGCCTGAGTCCGAGGACCATGCAGAGCCTTGGTTCTGTCTAACACTTGTCCTTCTGGAGCGGTTAGTTTCTCCATAGGCCTGAGTCCGAGGACCATGCAGAGTCTTGGTTCTGTCTAACGCTTGGCCTTCTGGAGCGGTTAGTTTCCCCATAGGCCTGAGTCCGAGGACCATGCAGAGCCTTGGTTCTGTCTAACGCTTGGCCTTCTGGAGCGGTTAGTTTCCCCATAGGCCTGAGTCCGAGGACCATGCAGAGCCTTGGTTCTGTCTAACGCTTGTTCGTCTGAAGGGGTTAGTTTCCCCATAGGCCTGAGTCCGAGAACCATACAGAGCCTTGATTCTGTCTAACACTTGGCCTTCTGGAGCGGTTAGTTTCCCCATAGGCCTGAGTCCGAGGACCATGCAGGGCCTTGGTTCTGTCTAACGCTTGGCCTTCTAGAGTAGTTAGTTTCTCCATAGGCCTGAGTCCGAGGACCATGCAACGCCTTGGTTCTATCTAACGCTTGGCCTTCTGGAGCGGTTAGTTTCCCCATAGGCCTGAGTCCGAGGACCATGCAGAGCCTTGGTTCTGTCTAACACTTGTCCTTCTGGAGCGGTTAGTTTCCCCATAGGCCTGAGTCCGAGGACTATGCAAAGCCTTGGTTCTGTCTAAAACTTGGCCTTCTGGAGCGGTTAGTTTCCCCATAGGCCTGAGTCCGAGGACCATGCAGAACCTTGGTTCTGTCTAACACTTGTCCTTCTGGAGCGGTTAGTTTCCCCATAGGCCTGAGTCCGAGGACCATGCAGAGCCTTGGTTCTGTCTAACACTTGTCCTTCTGGAGCGGTTAGTTTCCCCATAGGCCTGAGTCCGAGGACCATGCAGAGTCTTGGTTCTGTCTAACGCTTGGCCTTCTGGAGCGGTTAGTTTCCCCATAGGCCTGAGTCCGAGGACCATGCAGAGCCTTGGTTCTGTCTAACGCTTGGCCTTCTGGAGCGGTTAGTTTCCCCATAGGCCTGAGTCCGAGGACCATGCAGAGCCTTGGTTCTGTCTAACGCTTGTTCGTCTGAAGGGGTTAGTTTCCCCATAGGCCTGAGTCCAAGAACCATACAGAGCCTTGATTCTGTCTAACACTTGGCCTTCTGGAGCGGTTAGTTTCCCCATAGGCCTGAGTCCGAGGACCATGCAGGGCCTTGGTTCTGTCTAACGCTTGGCCTTCTAGAGCAGTTAGTTTCTCCATAGGCCTGAGTCCGAGGACCATGCAACGCCTTGATTCTATCTAACGCTTGTTCGTCTGAAGGGGTTAGTTTCCCCATAGGCCTGAGTCCGAGGACCATGCAGAACCTTGGTTCTGTCTAACGCTTGTTCGTCTGAAGGGGTTAGTTTCCCCATAGGCCTGAGTCCGAGGACTATGCAGAGCCTTGGTTCTGTCTAACACTTGGCCTTCTGAAGCGGTTAGTTTCCCCATAGGCCTGAGTCCGAGGACCATGCAGGGCCTTGGTTCTGTCTAACGCTTGGCCTTTTGGAGCGGTTAGTTTCCCCATAGGCCTGAGTCCGAGGACCATGCAGCGCCTTGGTTCTGTCTAACGCTTGGCCTTCTGGAGCAGTTAGTTTCCCCATAGGCCTGAGTCCGAGGACCATGTAGCGCCTTGGTTCTGTCTAACGCTTGGCCTTCTCTGTAAGTAGGAGTTTGTCCTCGGATTGCTTTACTAGGGACGATTCCTCCTTCGGACAGATCATGGTCCTACACGTGGCATTGATCTCGCCTCCATCTCGAGCCCCCATCTTTTTTATTTGCGAAGCGTCCCTTGGCCGTTCGTGTTCCGCGCCTGACGCTTTGGTGCGCGAGGCGCGCCTTCATTAATAGCCTCGTAAATCAACATAAGTCCAACGGTCTGCGGCCCCCTTGGAATCTGGCAGCCTCATTATTATCTAACGCTTCGGTAACGCTCTTTTCGAATTCTGCGTGAATTAATTCTCACCAACCCTCATCCTTTATATAAGGCTTTCCGGGGGGATGGTTTCTCCACACTCTATGAACTTTCCAACACAAGCAGAAAGAACACACCCTTTCAGCTCTCCAAGCCCCTTTAATAACCCCGCTGGAATTGCGACCGGAGTTAGTTGGTATGAGGCGGCTTTGGGCGGGTGTGAGGACATCCGTGCCAAGAGCCGTGGTGGCCGCAGCCCCCACTGGGCTTCCGGTGCGGCAGTGTCTAGGCGTAACCCCGATGGCGCCATGCACGGTGGCCCGGAGGGATGTCATTGAAGTACCTAACATCTCTCCTCTGAGCGTACCCCCGACGGAGGAGACATGCGAACTCACATCATGGGCGGTGCCCGAGTGTTGCCGTCACCAACGGCCAACGCTCGTAGGGGTTGGAGAGAATCAAGGGAACATCATGGGAAGAGCGTCTCGGAGCCCCTGTATCTGCTCCTCGCTTTGTTCAAGCTCCGTCGCTCCGAGAAAGGAGTCGTTGGTGGCCTTGGAACAAGCTAGCCCCAACCCCCTTCCGCTTATTGTCAAGTTCTCCCATTCTCTTGATGCCAATAAGAGCACGGGTTGACACTTCCCTCTAACTAGTTTTAGGACGGGTCCGCCTGGACCTCTGATTGTAGGACTAGCGGGTAGGAATAGTTGTAAAACAAGCCTGCCTGAGCCTCTGATTGTAATCTGTAACCCTTTATCTTTTTATGAAATAATATAAAGTCTCTTTTTTTTTGCTGTTGAATTTTCTGTCTCGAGCTTTTATCTTTCTGCAATATTTGTTTGGTAGTTCTTTCTTTTTTTGCATCACCACCGATCTTCTGTAGAATATCTATTTAGAACAGTCGCCTGTTTCGCCGGCCGGCGCACTAATCCTCCCCACAGACGGCGCCAATTGTAGGGTCTGCTTTTGCGGCCCAGAGCCCAAAGGATATGAGTCAAAAGCCCAACGAACCCCGCAATGAATTTATAGAGAGTGGATCGAAGGTCTAGGCGCTGGCCGGCGCTCACGAGGCGTGAACGCCATTCTCTTTTTATTGAAGAAATACTTAGAGCATCTTTACAGTTGGGGGATGCTCCTCGGCCCATGGCCGAGGAGGCTTTCTTCCCTTTTTGTTCTGCCCCCCTTCCCTAGGAGGGATTTCCTTACATTATATACTATTTACCTAACCAATTCTAACCCTACACGTGTTGGGTGATTTGGACAACACTCAGATGCTTGTCCCATCAGCCGCCTTCTCAGTCTCTTTGAGAGTCGCGGCATCTAAGGTGACGTTGGTGCAGGGTCCTTTCATTATTAATGCGGCCAGGGCGGTAGTCAGGTACATTTAATGTGGAGGTGACTGCTTGTCACGAGCTTGTCCCTCGAGTTCTCGGACGTCCGACGATGGGGTCATCCTCGGACTTAGGGTGCCTCCTCGGCCCGGGCCTTCGGCCCAGGAACAAAGTGGGCTGGGCCGTAGGACTCTTTGGCCCCACAGATATATTTATAGAATGATGCTATGCTCTCTCTCTCTCTATGTCTTTTTTCTTGTAAGGTGTTCATCCCTTATTTATATGGGGGTCCTTTCCTTATATAGTCCATTTCATTGCATCTCAGCCTTTCATCTGTACGTTTTAGGGGAACCATTTGGATGCTTGTCCCATCAGGACCCTTTTGGAGGTGGTAGAAAGGGCTATGAGTTGTGAAATCACTGTTAAGGGAATCAAGTGTCTTTTCCTCATAAATGCGGTTAGTTCAAATGGTGCAATGCATTAAATGTGGAGGTGGCAGTCACTTTCCCAAATATTTCCCCCTTTCATTGCTTGCACGACTTTATTGTCTTCCCTGAAACTTTACTTCCGGTGTAGGGAGTTACTTAAAGTATTCCCAAGGTGTCTTTACTCCTCGAGATCCTCAGTCGACGGACCAGTCTACCTTTTCTCCTCAAACCTCTCATTCACAACTTTCGCCTGTTTCAGAATGATCTTGACGTCTTCCCTCCTCGGATTTGGTCCACGTGTCAAATTTTAGTTAACATATATGTGGATCTTTAATCATCCTCGAATAGGGCCCATAGCCTAAAAATGTGCTCGGATAATTTACTCCCACAATTATTATTATTGTTGTTGTTGTTGTTGTTTGTTGTGTGTGTGTAAATGTGTGCACATATATATAAATTTAAATAATTTAATCATTAGGAAATACAAAGGTTTGTCACATGTTTGTGTATTGTTATCATGTTAGAATAACCTTTTGTTATAAAGTTAGTGAGTTAAGGAAAAAAATAGTATAAGTTAGTGATTGTTCAAGCATTTAATTAGTTTTTATTTATTTATTTTATAAGAATCATTTGATTAGTTAAGTAGACACTTAGTATATTATTTATGTATAGATGAGTGTGGGTCAATAATGAATACAAGTGGATTGAATTTTTTTCATTTAGTTTAAAATATTTTTATAAAAATAATGACAAATAGATAATGACAACAACATAAAAATAAAAATGTTATGTAAACTCAACTGTAGGGACATGGGGTCGATGACCAATATTGGCCCACTCCCATGGGGATAGGACCAACCCAATATCCATAATATATAGACATAGGATTAGTAGTCAAGGATAGCTTGTCATTATTGGACTGGGCTTGGCCCGATGTCAACAAATGGGCTGGAGATGACCGAAGACTTAATAGTCAAATATGGGGTCAGTTACCGAACGTTGTTAGTGCCTTGGGGGAATTTGCTACCGAGCATTGATTGGCGTCTATTGCAAGTTTCAAGAGAATCTTCAAAGTAGACCAATTTATGAGGGATTCTGAGTAGAAGTGGGGGCCACACGTGAAAAGATGGAGAAGTAATCATTTGGGTCCCCGCTAAGGGGAGACTATAAAAAAAAATGAGGAAGAATGGAAGGGGTTTGGCAAACACAGAGGGGTGTGAGATAACAAGGGAGAAAGAGGGAAGGGTAGGTTGAGGCTTGTGAGGAAAGAGGTTAGAGGGTTGGGTTGTCAAGAAGCAGTGTTTGAAGCAATACCTAGTAGGAATGCAAGGAAACCCACTAACAAATAAATTGGAAGCCCAAATTTCCATCCCTAGAGGAAGTACCATTGGGTTTGGGAATCACAATAACAAAATAAAATGGTTAAACCTACATTGACAATAGATTAATTTCACTTTCTTAATGACCCTCTTAAAAAAATTCCATGGAGTCTGATAACACTAAGATTGAAGATGCATGAGTACAAGTACATGGATACAATATTTCTTGAAAAACTTAGGGTATGATATGTCAGGGATACATTTATTAATTACTTATTAAATATATTATATATATATATATATATATATATATTGTTAAGCATTTATTTTTCATACATTATTAAACATATATCAATTTAAGAGTAATAATGGATAATAAAGCGAATCTATAGGCATTAACTAATGTTTAGAATACAAACCAATCCAAATGAGTAAATAAAGGATAGCTAGATAAATGCTCAATATTGAAACTAATATATAAAAAATATAAATTAAAATTCATACAAGTTTGGGCTATCTCTCACTATCAAGGATTGAGTTACAAAGGTATTCAAGTTGTATCACAAGTGTATCCTAGATGTATTGACACTTTTCTTTTCAAAAAAAAAAAAAAAAAGACTTGGATATGTATCTTAGAGGTATCCAATATGATACCGGTACATTATGTATTGGATACGAGTACGCGAGGAAAAATTGAGCACCTATACATCCATCCTAGCCTAAGGCTCTTTTGAATTGGTAATTAAGAACTTAATTTATAATTATCTATGCAATAATATTACGGGCACAACCATTTCAATACCAAATTTTACAATTTTTTGACTTATATAATTGTAAATGGTCTATGAAAAGTGATAGATTGCATAGTTAGATCACATTCGAACAAGTTAATAAGTTGTGAAATTGTGTGAGATATTAAGTGTGTTGATAGATTGAAAGAATTATTTATTCTAAAAGAAAATAAAATGTCCTGACAAACATTGTAGATCTCGCCCCCAAACCCAAAGAACTCTCATCCACCTTTTGAAACACGATTCAGAATCAAAGGAAGCCGACTCGAGTCATCAAAGGGTGCAAACAAAATATATAATAGAAGATTAGATTATTACTCTCCTCTCTCAAATTTTTTTTTTTTTTTTTTAGAGTTTCAATTTATGATGCCTGTTCCTAATAATAACTCTTTATCATCAGACTAAGATACAAATCAATTTTTTATATAAACAGAGATTGAACCACAAATTTTTTATTCAATTATAAAAATTTTTATTAGTTCAGCTAACTAAAACGCACGTCTCTTCTCTCAAGTTAATAAGTCAAGTGGCCCGCAAAAAAAAAAAAAAAAAAGAAGTCAAGTGGCAATAGTAGTGTAATCCTAGTGGTTAGTCGTTCGGTGGAAGTGCCAACTCATCCACCCCCTGTTTTTTTTTTTTTTTTCTCAAACAAATAAACAAAAAACCCAAAACCCAAAAAAACCCAAACCCCGTCTGCCTTTCTCTCTTTTCACTTCACTGCTGCTCCCAGTCCCACTCCTTATCTCTTCTTCTACTTTCTTTGTTTCTTCTCCTCTCTGAGAAAACAAAGAAAGAAAGAATGCATTCCTTCGCCGCTCCGACAACCCACCTTCATTCCACAACCCCATCTCTTTCCTCCCGACGGCGCAAATTGCCTTCTTCTTCTCCCTCCTCCTCAAAACGCACCGTTCAATGTCACATTTCCCCTTCCTCTTCTCAAAACCCTAATAATACTAAACCCCTCAAATCCTCTTCTCCCTTCAAACCCCTCTTCAAAACCCTCGCCGCCTCCTCCGCCGCCACTCTCCTCTTCCACCTCCGCTTCCTCCCCTCCCCCTTCTCTTCCTCCGGAGGAGGTGGCGGTGGTGGCTCTAACGGTGGTGGATTTGGAGGCAACGGCGGCGACGGGAGCGGAAGCGATGGTTTCAACGATTTCTGGAACAAACTCTTGTCTCCGGCGACAGCCAACGCCGACGAGCCCCAAAACCAGGACTGGGACGCCCATGGCCTTCCCGCCAACATCGTCGTCCAGCTCAACAAGCTCAGCGGTTTCAAGAAGTACAAAGTCTCCGAGATCCTCTTCTTCGATCGCCGCCGCTACACCACCGTGGGAACCGACGACTCTTTCTTCGAGATGGTATCTCTCCGGCCAGGCGGAACCTATACGAAATCGCAGCTCCAGAAAGAGCTCGAAACCCTTGCCACTTGCGGAATGTTCGAGAAAGTCGACATGGAAGGGAAAACCAATCCCGACGGCACGATTGCCGTCACCATTTCCTTCGCCGAGAGCACTTGGCAATCGGCCGATAGGTTCCGGTGCATCAATGTCGGTCTAATGCCACAATCGAAGCCGATAGAGATGGACGCCGATATGACCGATAAGGAGAAGCTAGAGTACTATAGGAGTTTGGAGAAGGATTACAAGAGGAGGATCGAGAGGGCGAGGCCGTGTTTGTTGTCGCCGCCGGTGCATAGAGAGATAATGCAGATGTTGAGGGATCAAGGGAAAGTGAGTGCAAGGCTTTTGCAGAGGATAAGGGACCGGGTTCAGAAGTGGTACTACGATGAAGGGTATGCGTGTGCTCAGGTTGTGAATTTTGGGAATTTGAATACCAAGGAGGTGGTTTGTGAGGTGGTGGAAGGTGACATTACTCAGAGTAATATTCAGTTCTTGGATAAGCTTGGAAATGTTGTTGAAGGGAACACCCAGGTTGCTGTGGTGAAAAGAGAAATGCCCAGACAGGTATTTGCATTTTTATGTTCTCTACTTCTGATGTAATGGGTATTTGCCTAATTGGTTGTTTTCTTGTATTTTAGTATGAAAACTTCGCATTTAAAGTTGGTGATTTTTTATTTGTTTGAATGTTTCTGTGTAATGGGTAATTACCTAATTGTTGGTGTTTGGATTAGCTTTTTGCTGAAAGTTGGCAAAATTATACAGTTATAACTAGAGTGAGGCTTTAGAAAGCTGTACATAAGCAAATAAACCGAAGAGCTAACCCATATTCACACCTTGATTTCAAGTCACGACCTTTTTCTATTTGGCAATTGATTTTAGAGTGATTGATTTCAAACTTTAGGAGGGTGATTGGCTTTAAAATTGTGTGCTTTTGTTTTGAACGTTAAATGAGCGATTCATAGGTAAAAGAGATTGGATGGATGATTGATTGGTTGTTTATTTCTGCTGGTGAATGTTTGTATCGGGATGACAGCTTCGACCGGGCCAAGTTTTTAACATTGAGGCAGGGAAGCAAGCACTAAGGAACATAAATTCTCTAGGTCTGTTTTCAAACATTGAGGTGAACCCACGGCCTGATGAGAAGAATGAGGGAGGCATAATTGTTGAGATAAAGCTCAAAGAACTAGAACAGAAGAGTGCCGAAGTTGCTACAGAATGGAGTATTGTTCCTGGACGTGGAGGGCGTCCCACTCTGGTATACCTGTCTGTCTGATTATATCTCTGCTCTCTGCAGTTTGCCCCCCACAAATCATCAAATTTTTGGGGTTACAGTTTTGAAGGTCTCATTGTATTTTCTTCTTTCTTGTGTATGTCGCATGTTTAGGCTTCATTACAGCCTGGTGGAACTATTACTTTTGAACATCGGAATCTCGGTGGGCTAAACAGATCCATTATGGGTTCAGTGACTACCAGCAACTTCTTGAATCCCCAGGTAAGCTTACTTTAATGTAAAACTATCTTTCTCTATTTTGTTCTATGATTGATTTAGTTTCATCTCTGGAAGATCCTGTACTGTGCAATGTTCTGATATCTTCTCTCCTCAGGATGATCTTGCTTTCAAACTTGAGTATGCACATCCTTATTTGGATGGCGTGTATAATCCACGCAACCGAACTCTGCGAGTGAGCTGCTTCAACAGCCGGAAACTGAGTCCGGTCTTCACTGGTGGGCCAGGGGTGGATGAAGTCCCCCCTATATGGGTTGATCGAGCTGGAGTTAAGACTAATATTACAGAGGTATTGTTTTGTGGTTTTATTTTTATTTGTTTGTTATGTGAGCAATTTTCAGTAAATTTTATGGTGATGACTCAATGTATATTATCATTATATGCCTAGCAGAATTTCACCCGGCAGAGCAAATTCACTTATGGACTTGTAATGGAAGAGATAACAACACGTGATGAAAGCAGTCATATCTGTCCAAATGGCCAAAGAGTGTTGCCCAGTGGAGGAATTAGTGCAGACGGACCTCCCACAACCCTCAGTGGTACTGGCATTGACCGAATGGCTTTTTTACAGGCAAACATTACACGTGATAACACCAAGTTCTTAAATGGAGCTATAGTTGGGTCAAGGAACGTATTTCAGGTGAGTTTAGCTTCTAGTAACATGTAGCTTTATTTTTATTTGCAAATGCCTTCTGCTTCTATTTTGGTTTGAAAAGACCTTGGAATGAAGAAAAATGCATAAAAGATCTTTAGGAAGGAAGCCATATTAGCAGGATCATCTTATTTCCAATCAATTTTTGTCAGGAGCCTTCTTTTTCTTTTTAGTATTTTGATAGTTTCTGATGAGTCAAAAGGACTTCTCTCCTTGTTTCCAGCTATTTCACAAGTGTTCAATGGATATCATAGTTATTGTGATTTTTGGAGTTGTGAACAATTTGAATTAGAAGTTTTTGCTCTATACATGAACATTGCTGTCCGCCAGTTTGCCAAATTTTCTATACTACACATCTTGGTTTGTCAATTTTTCTACACTTCATCTTATTTCCTATCTATTGAGCATATTTCATGTATAAACTGCAGGTAGACCAAGGCCTTGGCATTGGCAGCAAGTTTCCATTCTTCAACCGCCACCAGCTAACATTGACACGATTTTTCCAGTTGAAGGATGTGGAAGAAGGTGCTGGTAATCCTCCACCACCTGTCCTTGTCCTTCATGGCCATTATGGTGGCTGTGTTGGAGACCTTCCAAGTTATGATGCTTTTACCCTTGGAGGTCCCTATTCTGTGAGGGGTTACAACATGGGTGAGATAGGCGCCGCCAGAAACATCCTTGAGGTAGGAATTATGGGAGAGATATTTGATTAAGTAGTCCTTTAGATGTAGTCATCCTAAAATGCTCAAATGTTTCAAAGAGAGAGATTATAAGCAATTAAAAGAGCTTACTATCTATATCCTATGGATGCAAAATATGATTATGGTTATGATATTTGTACTGCTACATGGGTAAAAAATACTGATTCTGTGTCCTGACATTTCCTACAGCTTGCAGCGGAGCTACGGATACCCATAAAAGGTACACATGTGTATGCATTTGCAGAACATGGCAATGATCTGGGAAGTTCAAAGGATGTCAAGGGAAACCCAACAGAAGTCTACAGACGGCTGGGTCATGGGTCTTCATATGGTGCTGGTATAAAGCTAGGTCTAGTCCGAGCTGAGTATGCTGTTGATCATAACTCCGGCACTGGTGCATTGTTCTTCCGATTTGGGGAGAGGTTCTGAGATGCAATTGGTTTCAATTTTTTCCCCTGATTACATTATGGTCGTTAGGTTTTGGTATAATTTGGAGTTGTACGTTAGCAGAGGCTTTTTAAGATGCTTGAAACTAATATATATGATTCAATTAGAGTGGAAGTATGTATTTTTGTTTTTGTTTTGTTTTTTATTATTTTCGGTGACTGATTTTGATGAACTATATCTGGTTCTCAAAGAACTAAGAGTTGTGAGAAGATCAACATGCTGGATAGTATAGATGAGTACTTAATAAATATTCTTATTTTACTGCAGTGCTCTGTATGATAGAAGCCTAAACCATGTGAATAAGTTAAAGAAGTATATCACTGATGCATGGTCGTTCTCATTATTGAATGCTTGGGTTGAATCCATTGTTACAATGTTAGCAGCATGTCATAAATATCCTTTCTCAGGTTTACCTTCCTCCAACTAGAATATGGATTGGGGTGCTATCACTTCCTTACTACCCTTTTTGTTTACCAGCAAAAAGAAAAATAGGGTTTGGGACTTGGGAGGGTTAACCGTCTGGCTGGAGTGAAATCAACCTTCATTTTTTTGGTAAACAGCTTCTAAAAGCCTATTTCGATTAGATGCTGTTTTATTGGATTCAAAGTCTCAATGCAGCCCTATGTTATAATTGAAAATTGAAACGATAGCAACACGTTAATAGCCTTAGAAAACAACCTTGCCCTTAACACAAAAGGGAAGAGTCTGAAAGAGAGAGGAAGGTAGGGAATACCATTTGTGAAACAATTTTCATTGATATCCTCACTTGCTATCTCTTAAGAGTCAAAAGTGGAATTTTATTTTCAAATTGTTCTACTAGGGTCTGAACATAACATTGTAGTAGCTTTTGCAAGCGAAAAAAAGAAAAAGAAAAAGAAAAAGTAGATTGATTTCTTTGGCCGATTAAGTACAATTAATGCTTAAAGAGAGCAGCAGATGAACAAGCTTATTTCTCGCTAGTCCAATATCTCAAGTCTATGCAGTCCTTGCATATATTCCCTCCAAAACTCTTTTATAAAAAATTATAGCTGTAATTTTCGTTACTTCCAAAAAAAAATTATAAATAAAAAAGAAGAGAAATTAAAGCTATAAATGAGTCAAGTCAAATTGAGTATTAAAGTTAAATTAGTTCATTTATTTATTTTTTTTCAAACACAAACCAAATTTAAGTTCATCACCATCATTTTTTTTTTCCAAACACAAACCAATTCAAGTTCATCGCCAAGTTAGCTTGCATGTTCAAGTTTAATCCATTTTCTTGTTGAACTAACTTGAGATTATATATTTGATTAAATTGTTCTTTCTCCGTATATAGTACACACCATGACTCAAATATCCCCTTCACAAATCTATATTAATAATTAAAATATAATTGAAATTATATTATTTGAGTTAAATAGATAGACTAATTTCCGTTTATACTTATTGTGAGAAGTAAAAGAATCCCCGTCCAAGCCTTAGGCCCAATAATTGACTGGGTCACGAGAACGAACTGGCCCAAGCCTATATGCTTAAAAGAGTCCCAGAGTGCAACGGGTTGTGAGAAAGAGGAAGCTGAACCATTCCCCATATCCAAGAGATGAAAACATCACGGGAAAAAGGCTCTTGTGGTGAAGGTGAGGGACAAACCTTACTAGAAGCAAGGCGCATGGATGATCCGCATGTAGCTCCTAGACGGTGCCCAGTTCCGCAGGAAACTTCCAAAACACGCAAGAAGGTTGAAGATTTTTACCTCTGCATCAATTTGGGAGCCCTCACCTAACCTCTGCTGCATTAATTACATCTGAGACAACCTGAACAAAGAAAATATCCCCCCAAAAAACAAAGCTCAAGGATAAGGGAGGGGAGGAAATTGATAAAGTAAGGAAAAATATCCTTGAGTGTTTAGCTGGCAACAGGACAGCTGTAAGGATAAAAATAAGGAGTGTCCCTATAAATAAGGAGGAAGAAGCAAAATAGAGGAGGTTCTTTTTTGGCCTGGAGAAAAAAAAAAAAAAAAAAAAGTGAGACAACCTAGGAAAAAGAGAGAGAATGTATGACACCACAGGGATATGTGAGGAACCAGGATGTAATACTAGTAATACCATGGTAACATGTACTTTGTCAATGAAATCAACTGTTTGAGCTTCCCATTATAGAGTGTTTATTCCCAGTCGTTCTATTATAAATAAATTGTGTGAGACTTGTTAGCTGTAATATGTGCAGGTCCACGAGGCCTAGTTTTTGTCCGCCCACACTTATAAATTAGATTTATCAACCTTGTATTATTAAAAATTATATGTGCACTATTTATATTATTAAAATATTACAAATAATAATCCAATATGTTACATGCTTATTTACAAAATTGAAAATTACACAATTCAATCTCAAATCTATGTATATGAGATTTCTCAACCAAAAAAAAATAAAAAAATCTATGTATAATACATATTATTATACTTAAAATCAAGCTCATACTCACAAGCTTGTACAAGAACATATTTTTATATTTAAATTGAAATCGTTTCAAAATTGAGCTTAAACCTAAGCTTGAGCATGGATTATTTGCTTAATAAATGAATATAAAAATGCTTATGAGTTGGGCCTAAATTGTTTATAAACAGTGTGATTCATTTACAACAATATTTGAGAGGAATATGATTTAGGCCTTAAAATCCATTTTAAGATATTTAAAAATGACACTGCCCAACATTTCCTCTACATGTTTAAGGTGGCAACCTTTAACATCTGCTGACCATGGGTCAATGTAAAGCTGCATTTCCTGCTATAAACCCAATTCCTTCTTCAACTGAGCAAGACTAGCTTCTATATCGTTAATGTTGTCCTCAATGCTGCTCTCCTCTCCTGCTTTCTCTTTACTAACACTTCCACTTCTCTCTGTCCCAGATGTTCTAAAAGAACTGTCTTTCTTAGGTCCTTCACTGCTATTATACGCTTCTTCATCAGTTATGTTGAGTTCCTTCTCAAGAAATTCCACAAATTCTTCTCCAATTTCCTATCAAGTGCAAATTTACAGAATATAAGATAGTTTTCCTCCACTGGGACTCTTCCTTATAGATTACACAAGTTTTCATGAATACATCATATTTTAAATATATATATTGTGCGTGTGTGTGTGTGTGTTTTATAAATTAAATCTGTGAAGAAAGTTTTGAGATGATTATGTTCATGTATACATTGTAACTGATAAACACAATAATGTCTCACCGCCAATTCTTCCCATAGGCTTTTTGGCTTTCCTTGTGAAGCAGCATTCACTTCCCAATTCCGGAATTCTTCTTGAAGATCTTTAAAGAAGTCCTCTGTAACATCAAATCCAGAATTAGAGCACCTTGATGAAGTAAAATTGCAGCATCAAGGGGAAAGGTAAACACATGCCAAACAAGATTTATGGATAATGAAAGTTGGCTTTATGGCCTATATGATGTCTAACAGAGAGGACAAATCTACCTATTGTTATTTGAACATCCCTCAAAAAATTACCTGCAGCATAAAGGGCTTAATTATAAGAACATAGAGAATAGAGAATAAATCTAACTCTGAAAAAGGATTAGATAGACAACAAGGAGAAGGGCAGAAAATATTTTCTTTGACCATTTGGAGGACTAACAAAGAGGATTTTTTTTTTTTTTTAAAATGGTTTTTGCAGAAGACATAAAAAGGATGGATGACATGCAGGGAAGCCAGGTGTAATGGCTATGAGGAAATCAAAGGTAACGCGGACATGGACCACTAGAGTCCACCAAACAAGAAGAATAATATGCAGATGACATAAAAAGGCAGCGAGTCTATTGATCTAAAGGTTCATTAGGAAATTCCTTTCATTATAAATTTGTTCAAGTTGTTGATCCAAATATATTAGTCAATCTAGACACTCTTTTAAAACCTTCTTGTTGAAGAATGCAGTTACTTGGATGGTTAGGATAAATTTTACAGGTCCATTGCAAGTTATCTCCTTCGGTTAAGGTTCCACTTAACCCGCATGTTACTCTGCCAGCCACATAGTGACATGTCAGTGGCAGAAAGGCCAATGACATCTAGGTCAATTGGTACTTCTTGGTATTTCCAACAGAGATTTCCAAGGTTTAAATCCCCCTTCTCTGCAAATGTACCAAAAAAATTAAAAAAATGAAAAGGTGAATTTCATTTTAAAAAAAGGGCAGTCTTGCAACCATTGAAAGGGAATGCATCGAAGTAGACACCCTTCATCATGTAAATACTAAGTATAAATTAGAAAATAGGCTTCCATGTTCATACAAACTTTTTAAATCCTGCCAAATCAGTTAGATTTTAATAGGATTATAAGTTTTTACCAAAACCATAAAATTCTTCATCTTGTGTTTTTGTACTTTCGCTTCTTTGAGCATCTGAGTAGGAATAATCAGATCTGCGATTTCCAGTGTTATATTTCCTCCTAGATTCAGAACTCATCAACGTATTGTATGCATGTTTAATCCTCATAAATTTCTCCTTTGCATTCACCTGTGCATCAAAATTTTTATTAGCACCATCTATCAACATACACGTTAAAGAAGCAGATTTAGGTTAGAAATTTAATCACGCTTTACCAACTGCATGCAAACTATGAACTGGTGTAGTGTACTCCTAATTATTTGTGTCAAGAAATAATAAACTAGAAAAGGTAGCAGCACAATAAAACTCAAGAATGAAAAGTATTGTTGTACAAGATAAACTGCCCAAAAAAAAAAAAAAACACAATATGCTATGAAGAGGTAAGGAATTTTTCCTTCATCTTTTAAAGCATCCAAATATACAATAATAAGAAACACAAAATGGTATGCTGGTAGAATGTAAGTCCAGTTGAAATCATCAAAGAACGGTCAGTTAGTTTCTCATACTAGACCTCCAAAGCTAACATCATTTGTGGTCAGGAGCAGCGCCTGCTTAAAGTCTAGAAGCATAAAAATGGTTAATGATATTTAGATAGGTGCTCATCCAACTTCTTAACTACAAACTGAGGTAGGTTAAAGCAATAATAACACATGAGGTTAGGTGGAGAGTATTGAGCACTCCACAAAGGAACATGGAAACTTAAAATGAACTCCTTAGTAACATAATATCCTGGCCAGTTTCTACATAAAAGGAGATTCTGTATAAGCTTGTCTCTACCTGTAGGGTTCCTAGAGACAGTTAATACATCATTTCAAAAATTATACTTTAAAAATAAGACATATGTATGCACACTAATTTTTGTAAGTCATTAGTTTGCCTTTGCATGAATAAACCCAGTGAAGTACACATTTAACTAGATATTTTGATCAAACTCCACATTTCTTACTCATTTCAAACTCCACATTACAAAAAGAAAAAAAAGTCCATGGTGCAGATAAACTAGTAGGCAAAACATAGCCAAGGTTATGTAAAAATATCTATGAAGCACGGGTGCGTTTCGGGACTTGGGTGCGGGTGCGAGACTCAACAATTTTTGAAAAAGGTGGGTGCGGGTGTGGCGAGACTCGGCGATTAAAAAATTATTAAAAATATTTTTATTTATATATTTTATATATTGCTAAGCATGCTTTTTTATATAATAATAATAGAAAACTCATATTATAATAATAATAATAATAATGTACAAAAAAAAGCCTCTCTGACCAAAGGCTTAGTGGCTCATGTACTAAAGGTTTAGTGGTTCAGACGTTCAGTGGCTCCAAAAAAAAAAAAAAAAAAAAAAAAAAGAAACAGAACAGAACGGCAAAAAAAGGAAGAAGAAGACGAAGAAGCAGAAAAGAAGAAGAAGAAGAAGAAAAAAGGGGTTAAGCTTAACGGTTAAGCCAGTAAAGACGGCGACAGTGGCGTATCAAATCCATCGGTATTTTCGGTTTTAAGTTTTTTTTTTTTTTTTTAACGGCCGATTTCCTTTTTCCAGCCGAAACACACCGATATTCGGCTGATATGATCCGATTCGGCGCGAATCAGCCCGGTTCAGCGCGAATTGGCCCGAGTCTGAGCCACATCGGCGCGAGTCGGGGAAAAAAAAAAAAAACACATGGCAGGACGCAGCCCGACACGGCACCAACGCGCGGTCAGCGGCGTCCCTCCCGCGTCGGACTCGGGTGCGGCTCCTCTGGCGTCGCGTCCGTGCATCGCAGAAAAATATTCTTCTTCCTAGTGAAACACACATCAATCTTATCTATATAAAGAATTTGCAAAGCTCTTCTCTAAAATTTGGAACTGGATTTACTAATGACTTTTGTTAGGCTTGGAAGTATAAAATTGACTGTTCATCCTATCTTCCTAATGGATGGCATATTGGGGAAACAGGTGGTTGAAATTACCCTTCAAGAAAGTTTAGTGTTTGAAGTAGAAGTGATCATCTAAATTACATATCTACTCCCTTGGATTAGCAATTCACGATGAGGTTTTGAGTCTCAAGTACTTCTATGAATTGCTCTCACAGAGTTCTAGGTGTGATCATAGTTGTTAAGGCATAATTATCACAAAGCAAGACATTTGGCCATTCCAGTTTTCTTAAATCGTTCAAGAGAGAACTCTGGATGGTTTTACTAAGTTCAGATATATATTTTCATGATTTATGTAGTCACCAATTAAAAACGATTTATTTATTTAACAAATTGCCCTTAGTCGTATCCCCAACATGTGATATACATATATAATGTGTCATAATTGTGTGGTTAGTTTTCTCGTGTTTCCAAAATTTTCATTACCATTCTTCTCCATAATATTTCTCAGGCCAAAACCACAAATTTTTTTCACCTAATTATTTCTAACCAAACTCCAATAGAATACTAATAATATCTAATCAAACTCCTTAGAATAGAACTGCCGCCACCAACAATTTCACATTCACTTTTTCAAGCAAGAAAAGCAGGAATTGAATTAAAGAACATACTATGACACAATCAAAATAAAATTCTTACAATATCAATTAACACAGGAAAAAAAAAAGTAAAGATAGAGTCTTTAACTTTTCATATATGTTGAACAAGAAAGGGGAAAAAAATTGGATAGAGAGCTAATTAAGTAATTTACCTCCTTATTGACATCAGGATGATACTTGAGAGCAAGTTTTCGATAAGCCCTTTTGATTTCATCCTGAGTTGCAGAGGGACGCACCCCCAAAACCTCATAAGGAGACTCTCTGAGACTCGCTCTCAAATAGGTAATACCACTTCTTCTTTTCTTCTTGTAATTCCAGAAACCTGGCGTGGAGGACTTCGGAGCTAGAAAACGAAGATTGGATTCACTTTTAGAACTGAATCTGCAAATGGGTATCGAAGATTTGGTTTGGTTTTGCAAAGAGAGAAACGAAAAGTGAGGAAGAGATCTGGAACAGAGGCCAGAGAAACAGGGGAGGGTGTTGTGTGGTGTGAGAGGTAGAACCAACCCACACATGTTCGTCAAGTAAACTAAATCTACTATAATCTATGTCGTGAATTCTCGTTGAGACATGTTGCTTTGGATTTGGTTCCTGCCTTGTTCTTTGACTAGTGGTCCGGTTTTCTTGATATACTCTGTTACAGATCAGGTAATTATTCACGGTCGGAAATAGTGTGGTTTAAGGTCATAAGATTAGGATCCTCGATACAGTTAGGTAATTCTTTAAATGTTGTCGTTCTATTCTTCAAACAAGTGAATTAAATTTTATAGATCAAAATAATCCTAGGATCACACACATTTACCTGTCTTAAGTCCAGGGAAAAGGGAGAAGTTAACAAATGCTAAGAGCATTAGTTTTAGTTTAGAATATATTTTTAGAAATTTTTTATAAAATAATAAAAAAAAAATTAACTAATTTTTTTAATAACTTTTTATACTTTCTATAAAAATGTTATTAAAACTTTTTAAAAAAAAATTCTTAAAATATTTCATTAACAAATGAACTTAAGGGTATTCATTAATCGCACTCTACTATATACTAGTAGTCTAAGGATTTTACTAACACATTTTCTTAGAGCATACATTAGTAAACTATTTTAAGAATTTTTTTTATAGAAAAATGAAAAAGTGACTAACTTTTTTTTTTTATAGCTTTTTGAATTTTTCATAAAATGTTTCTTAAAATTGATGGTTAATATATGTCTTAAACTCTAACCAGAACCATAGTCTAATATCAATTAGTGAACCCTATACTAATACCATTTGTGGTTCACTAATTGTAAATGTTTGTCTAATATACAGTTCTCTATATCATTTATTTTAAATCAATAAATATATAGAGCAATGGTGATGAAGAAGTATATTTTATAATCTTTTCACAATTTATTATCTAACGACTATTATTACATACACAATAAATTTTACACTTGCTAAGTTGGCAGGTTATTATTGATTTTCATATGGGCCCACTATTAATATTACTTTATAATCCATCATTAATAATTTGCCACCTTATACATGTGTGAAATTTGTTGTCAATTTTGGTATGCCTCTAAACTTATTTTTATCTCAATAAACTGAGATTGGTGGGGATATGTACCCAATATCAACTGTATGGACACAATTTACGGCCCAAGCCCAAAGATGAATGGGGTGATGGCCCAGTGAGCCCAATACAATAAATTTGTAGAGAGTGGGTTAAAGAGCTAGGCCTTAATGAAGTTAATAATGGCTAGTATAGATTTAGAAGGTGATCAAGCATGAACAGGATACATATGACAGGATGAATTCATTGTCTGAGGAGATAATTCTGAGTATAAATCAATATAACTGTTTACAAGTACAACTTTGATTGCTACAGTATTTCTTCCTCCTTTTTTTTTTTCGATCCTCATCTCGTGGAAGGTCTCTCACATTATATAGTTCCTCTTAAGCCATCCTGATTCTACACTTGTTGATCATTTAAACCTTCACTTGAGTGCATGTCCCATCAGACACTCTCTTTGGCTTTCTGTGAATTGTAGTAGCTGAGACTGCACTATTCAGGGGTCTTCTCCACATAAATACGGCTAGAAAAGTAGCTGCAATGCATTTAATGTGGTGGTAGCAGCTTTTTCTTTAGATATTTCTGAGTTCTTATCACTCCTATACATGCATGAAGTTCATCCTTATCATGGAAACCTCTTGGTAGGTCACCTAGGTTGCTGGAATATAGATTCAAAATGTATTTATCGTGTCCAATGAGGAGTTACTCCTCGGACCGTTCTCCATCTGTTCCTTCTTTATGAGACTTTAAACTTGGGGTCTCTCTCAATCACTTACCCCTCCTCGAACATGCCCACGTCCCCAAATAAGGCCCAAGGCCCAATATACAAATTTGGGCCTTTATCTCTACAATAGCCCCTCAAAATTCCAGTTTTTCCCTCGCATCCGAGGAGAAAAAGTGGGATTTTGATTTATTTCAAATTCAAGGCTTTAGGAATATCAAAATCCCTAAGGTTACATGTGTGGGAGTATGGTTTTATGCGCTTCATAATTGCTACTGACGTTTCGGAATCCACGAGGCGTCATTAATTGCTCAAGGCGGCGTTATGTCCCTTGCATCTAACGGTGAGGTGTTAATCCTACGGCTGATATTTTTCCTCAGAGTTTGGGCAGGATAACTCCCACTCATTTTTTGCCCTCTATATAAAGCCGTGAAGGAAGTCATTTCTCCTTTACTATACGAACTCTCAAGCTCTCCAGCGATCTCAAGCATTCAAACACACAAAGTCTGCTAGATCATTAAGCTTACCATACCTATTTTCCCAGAAATCTTTGAGAGTTTTTCTAAAGGTTTCAAGGGTCATCATATACCTTAGTTCGCGTAAGTCTTAATTTCTTTAAACCTTTCTTTTTCTCCCCGACCAATCTCCTCGGCCCTCCAATTTTTATTTCTCCAGTTATCACTTTCGGAGGTTCCCCTTTAGTTCGCTAATATGGGTAGGTTTAAGCATCCAGTGGATAGCCCTGCCAAGATAGAGACCTTTAAGAAAGAATACCACATACTGCAAGAAGTCGCCCTGCGGTACTATTCCCCATAAGAAATAGTAACAAACCGAGAAGAGGGAGAAGTCATAATCCCTATGATAGCTTTCATAGAGGGGGGAATGACCCTCCCCATGGGTAGGATAACAAGGGACTATCTCCTCAACCATAAGATATGCCCTCACTAGTGCGCACCTAACCTTTTTAGGGTCCTAGGGAGTATTAATACTCTGAAAGAGTATTTGGGCTTGAGGTTCACCTGGCACGACGTGGTCCACATGTACGAGTGTCACAAACAAAAAGGGTTGGGATTTTACCTCAAATCCTGATCTGATATTGTCAGGCTCATCTTGTGTCTCCCCAGATCTAACAAGGGGATGAAATGTGACTACCTGATTGCTTCGAGGGCGTGGCATGATGGTCTTCATTACCCAATCGAAGAGGGAGAGCCAGGTGAGACACCTTAGATTTAGGTCTCCTAACAATAGATTTAGACTCTTTAACCCCGGCCTTGTTTCGCTCCTTTTTGTCTTGTTCTTTCATAATAATGGATTTCAACTTTTTAACTGTGCTTTATTCTTCTTTTGTGTTAACAAATAGAAGGCATGTAGCTCCTCGAATCAGCTTAACTAACGTCGCATCCCTTAACTAATTGCTAAGATCTGAAATCTTCATAAGTGAAGACAAGCAGCTTCGGGTCGTCCATCTGATTTTGGACTTCTAGCCCATTTCGGAGGCATTCCAAGAGATCGGCTACGCCATAAGAGCGGGTGACCAATGGATAACTCGAATCGACATGTCTCGGCCCAATTTTTTAGCTCCATACGATCTTCCATCAGTAGCACACCCATTCCCACAAGGTGTTCCTCTGGTCGTCCAACCAATTCAGCAAGATCCTCTTGAATCAATAGCACTCGGAGAAGGAATTGCCTCTTCCAACCCCTCACTCGATGAAGAAATTGATAAATTTCATTTTGGAGAGGAGCCTTAAGGGGTGCAAGTAGTATCAGTTTCGGACGCCGAGGAAGAACCTGACAGACACTCCAGTATTCACGCCCCAATTCCTATTGTTACCTGTCTAAACGACACTTCAGAAGAAGAAGAAGAGGACGGGATGGCTCTGAACAAAGGAAGCAAAACTTTAAAGGAGCTTATGGCCGCGAGAAATCAAGTGTCCACCTCAAAAGAGGCCAATAAGTTCCAAGCCCCAGCTAACCTTCACCCTCCTCCTCCCCAGATTCCTGCCGACCTCGGGTTAAAGTCGATTCCTGAATTGAAAAAGAAAAGGCCAAATAAGGCGCTCGAGGAAGGCGAGATGATTCCACAGAAGGGGGCTAAGCAACAGAGAATGGCCAAGAACTCCCGAGATAAAAGGTCCACTTCTGTTAACAGCCGAGAGGACCCTTTGGGGGCTGACGTGCGCCGACGGCCGCGCACTTGGTCCCCTAGGTTAGAGGTGGACAGTGCCCCCATTCCTTGGGACTCTTCGGTCCGGAACTTTCAAAGGGGGCATTCAAGTCATATTGCTGAAGTCTTGGAGCAACCACTCTTTCTGCCAAGAGATATGGATGCTTACAGGCGCTTTAAGCAGCCCGATCTTTTCCTATCCCTTAAGAGGGATCTTGCTATGGTAAGTGGCTTGACTACTTCTTCTAATTAAATACTTAGTCATTTTCATTTATTCTTTCTCCTTGTCTTACATGGGATTCTTCTGTTCTTGTTATGCAGATTACCCAACAGGTTTTCGTGGCCGAGGAATGGGTCAAGGATGCCCATAACAAAGCTAAGGCAAAGGCCCAATCTCGCGCCAAGGCCGAGAAAGCATTGGGAATCTTAAGCAGGATCAAGCTAAACTGTCCGAAAAACTGAAGGAGGCGATTCAGGCCAGGGACAGTGCTGACACAGGCCTTAATACTACGGAGAGGCAGGCCGAGGATCAACGCCAGAAGTTATATGTGACTGAGATTAACTTGGCCACAAAAAGGCAAATGGTTAAAGATCTTAAGGCTAAACTTCAAAGGGTCAGGAAAGCAGCTCAATTGGCCAAGGAGGTAGCCGAGGCTAAGAAGCAAGCATCTTATCAACTTGGTGTAGAAGAGACACAAGTGAGGCTCGCTGAGGAGCTTTCTGTAGTATGCAGGGATTACTGCGATGTGTCATGGTATAAAACCCTTGACATTGCAGGGGTCCCAGCAGACTTAGAGTGGAGGCTACCTGGGAATAGGTACTATCACCCAGAAATTCGTGAAATCTCAGGAGCTCTCCCTTCTTCTCATACTCATGCTCCAAAGACCTCGGAACAACCCACGATCACTCAATTTGCTGATCAAAGCCAAAGGATCGAGGTAGTCAAGGACAAGAGTAAGGATGAAGGAAAGAAGCCCTCAGTAGAAGCTGAAGATGCTGCCAAAGCCAAAGAAGCTGAAGCTAAGGCAAAGGATACTGCCACTTCCCAACCGAGCCGAAAAGATAATCCCCTAGCCTCCAAGACTAAGGCTTAGCATTTGGAATTTTCTTGCTGTAGTTTTTTTTTTTTTTTTAGCAGTGGCACTCTATCACTGAATATCATGTACTCTTCCTTTATAGTTAATGAACAGGCTTCTCTTTCTATTTTTCATATCTTTTCTTTACATGCTTTCAGGTTCACCGTTATTGTAAATAATCTTTAATTGTTATCACTTTAGTTTTAATAAAAATCAATAACAATACCAATAAAAACCAACAATAATACCCTACTACCAGGGCAAGTATCAATTCAAGTAATTTTAACTAAGTACCAATGAAGGTTGAATTTGATAAAGATAAGTAGTGAACTTTGTAAAGAATAAAAAAGGGGGAGATATCCTTCACATTGCTGAACATTTGAATAAAAGATTAAGGATCGTACCTTATTCAGAATAATAAAATACATAAACATTATGGGATGTTAACCAGGTGTTGAAGATACCATTGAGTGTTCATTTCACCTAAGTATGTGGTATGAGAGACCTGACAAAGCTTAGAATCTGTTTGGTACTTGCAAAGATGTCATTCAATGTTAACTTTTCCACATCATCTAGTCCAAGGACTTCAGGAATGAATGAGTTTCAATTTAAACACTTCTAAAAAGTTGTCATTAAGTGTTAACTTCCTCATATTATTTGGTCCGAGGACTTCAAGCATGATTGAGTTTTAGTTTAAACCCTTGTAAAAGTTGTCATTGAGTGTTAACTTCCCCATATCATCTGGTCCGAGGACTTTAGGCATGATTGAGTTTTAGTTTAAACACTTGTAAAAGTTGTCATTGAGTGTTAACTTCCCCATATCATCTGGTCCGAGGATTTCAGGCATGATTGAGTTTTAGTTTAAACACTTGTAAAAGTTGTCATTGAGTGTTAACTTCCCCATATCATCTAGTCTGTGGACTTCAGGCATGATTGAGTTTTAGTTTAAACACTTGTAAAAGTTGTCATTGAGTGTTAACTTCCCCATATCATTTGGTCCGTGGACTTCAAGCATGATTGAGTTTTAGTTTAAATACTTGTAAAAGTTATCATTGAGTGTTAACTTCCCCATATCATCTGGTCCGAGGATTTCAGGCATGATTGAGTTTTAGTTTAAACACTTGTAAAAGTTGTCATTGAGTGTTAACTTCCCTATATCATCTGGTCCGAGTACTTCAAGTATGATTGAGTTTTAGTTTAAACACTTATGTATATAAAAGAAAAAATAGAAAGTACCAAGCCTTTATTCAACAAATGAACACATTGATCAAGGAAACATTTACTAATAATAATACTTTTTCAGGTTGTTTACATTCCAAGGGCGTGGTATTACATGCTCATCTAAATCTTCTAGAAAGTAAGCCCCGATGCCAGCCCCTAAGGTAATACGGTATGGTCCTTCCCAGTTGGGCCCTAACTTTCCCCATACTGGATTCTTTGCAGTGCTCAGAACCTTTCTCAACACTAAATCACCAAGTGCTAATGGTCTCAGTTTCACGTTGGCATCATAACCCTGCTTGAGTTTATGTTGGTAATATGCCAATTGGACCATTGCATTTTCCTTCATTTCCTCAATCAAGTCTAAGATTTTTTCTAGTAACCCTGTGTTACTGCTCAGACTGAATGAGCTGGTCCTTAACGTTGGGAAGCTGGTTTCCACGGGGATAACAGTTTCAATGTCATAAGTCATTGAGAAGGGGGTTTCCCAGGTAGATTTACGAGGCATGGTCCGATATATCCAGAGGACGTGTGGCAATTCTTCCACTCATTTTTCCTTCGCATCATCTAGCCTCTTTTTGAGCCCATTTACTATGACCTTGTTAACAGCCTCTGCTTGTCCATTCTCTTGGGGATAAGCTGGGGTAGAATATCTATTCGTAACTCCCAATTCACAGCAATATCTCCTGAAAGATTTACTATCAAATTGAAGGCCGTTGTTCGAGATGAGGGTGTGAGGGACCCCGAACCGAGTGACAATGTTTTTCCAGAAAAACTTCTTGGCATCCATATCTCTAATATTTGCCAGAGGTTTAGCTTCGACCCACTTAGTGAAGTAGTCCGTGCCGACCAGCAAGTATCTCTTGTTTCCTGCTGCCTTGGAAAAAGGGCCCACAATATCTAAGCCTCATTGAGCAAATGGCCAAGGGCTAGATAGAGGATTAAGGACTCCCCCTGGTTGGTGTATGTTTGGTGCGAACCGTTGGCATTGGTCACATTTTTTCACATATTCTTGTGCTTCCTTTTACATATTTGGCCACTAATAGCCTTGAGTGATGACTCTATGTGCTAGGGATCTACCTCCAATGTGGCTTCCACAAATTCCCTCAAGGAGTAATTCAGTTGCTTTGGGATGTACACATAGTAGGTATGGCCCTGAGAATGAGCGTTTATATAACTTTTGGTCCTCGGACAACCAGAACCGAGGAGCCTTTCTCCGTACTTTATCAGCTTCTGATTTTTCTTCAGGCAGGGTATCTTCCTTCAAGAATAGGACCATAGGGTCCATCCAACTAGGCCTTGCTCTGATTTGATGAACTTGGATCGTCTCTCTCTTCACCTCTGCGGGTTTGTACAAATCTTCTACGAGTATAACCTGAGGCAGGTTCTGCGCTGAGGAGGTCGCAAGTGTGGGTAAGGAATCAGCATGTGTGTTTCCTCTTCTAGAGATGTGCAACAAGTTGAAAGATTCAAACCTTGATTGCAAATGTCTAACCTGACTCAAGTACCCCTGCATTCTTTCACCTTTCATTTCAAATTCTCCTTTCACTTGACCGACGACTAGCCTTGAGTCCGAGAACATCTCTACCACCTTTCTGCCCATTTTTTGAATCATGGTCATTCCCATCAGCAGAGTTTCATATTCAACCTCATTGTTTATAGCCAAGAAGTCCAGCCTTAATGATTTCTCAATAATGATCTTCTTAGGGGATACCAGCACTACCCCCACTCTGAAACCCTTCTAATTTGCTGCACCATCAACGTACACTTCCCAGGATAAGGAACCTTGTTGGGAGATCATGCCAACTGATTTTTCATCCATGTTTTGTGTTGATGCTACTTCTTCTAATGGGAGTTCAGCGAACTCGGCCACCAGATCCACGAGGACTTGGCCCTTGATAGAGGTACGAGGTATGTATTTGATATCAAAAGCTCCTAGTACCGTGCCCCATTTAGGGATCCTTCCCGTATAATCAACACTTCGTAGTATGGCTTTAAGTGGAAGCTGGGTAAGGATGACAACTGTATGTGCTTGGAAATAATGGGGCAATTTTCGTGTACCATGCACTACGGCCAAGATGGCTTTCTCCAATGGTAGATAACGAACCTTGGTCTCATGTAGCCACTTGCTCACATAATAAACTGGTCGTTGGACGCCACAATCAACTCATATCAACACCAAACTTATAGCATAAGGAGCCATAGCGATATAGGCAAACAGGACCTCATCCACTTCAGGACTAGACATGATAGATGGCCGAGTTAGATACTCTTTAAGTTGCTGGAAAGTTAAGGCACACTCCTCGGTCCACTAAAACCCATTCCAATCGGTTCAAGGCCGCGGCCATTCCGGTCAGTTTCTAGACTTCTTTAGGATTCCAAGGTGGCTGTAAACTACTAATAGCCTTGATTTGATCGGGATTGACCTCAATACCCCTGTGGGTTACCATATAGCCCAAGAATTTGCCTGATCCCACACCAAACGAGCACTTGGAAGCGTTTAAGCGCAACTTGTGTTTTCTAAGAACTTCAAAAATGTTTCCGAGATCTCCTATATGCTCAAATATCACCTTACTTTTCACTACCATGTCGTCTATGTAGACTTCAATACTTTTACCCAACTATGGCTCAAACATCCTTGTCATCATCCTTTGGTAGGTAGATCTCGCATTTTTCAAACCAAATGGCATCAGCTTGTAATGGTAGTTTCCAATAGGAGTGACGAAAGCGGTCTTCTCCTGATCATCTAAGGCTAATGGTATTTGGTGATACCCTTGAAAGGCATCCAGGAAGCTCATCTGAGAATAGCCTACAGTTGCATCCACCAGCTGATCTATTTTAGGCATAGGGAATGGATCTTTCGAGCAGGCCTTATTCAGGTCTGTGAAATCTACACACACTCGCCACTTCCCGTTCTTCTTCTTTACCACCACAGTGTTAGCCAACCATTCAGGGTAGAAAACTTCCTTGATTACCCCTGCCCATTTGAGCTTCATCACCTCGTCTCTGACAACATCTGCATGCTCTTTAGATGGGCATCGAGGCGGCTACTTTTTGGGAATGATGGCTGGGTTAACATTTAAATGATGGTAGATAAACTCTGGATCCACCCCTAGGGCCACAATAGCGTCCCATGCAAACACATCGATGTTTTTTTCGAGGAATTCTATCAGCTCTTCCTTCTCTTGAAGAGGCAGCTAAGACCCAACCTGAAAGAACTTTTCTGGATCGTTGCCAATAACAACCTTTACCAAGTCTTCACATTTCGCCTCCTCAGCTGAATCATCGATGGGCAACACCAGAGGTTTTAACTGCTATAAATCCTTTTCAGCATGGGTCGAGGACTCATCTTCGAGTTTATGCAAGATGGCAGCCACCAAGCACTGTCTAGCTACAAACTGATCTCCCAGGATCTCCTTAACCTAGCCTTCAGATGGATATTTGACCTTCTAGTGCAGGGTAGAAGAAACGGCTCCTAGTGTATGAAGCCAGGGTCTGGCCACAATTGCTGTGTAAGGTGAATAAGCATCCACGATGATGAAATCCACCTTTACCACTTCTGAACCAATCTGCATAGGTAGTCTAATTTGGCCCTTCGGGGTGACAATCTTCCCATCAAAACTCACCAGGGGTGAACTATAAGGCATTAGGTTCTCGGGTTTCAAGTTCAGCCTCTTATATAAATCGAGGTACATTATCTCGCTACCACTACCTTGGTCCACCATCACCCTCTTCACATCATATCCTCCATTTCTGAGGGTAACCACCAAAGCATCATCGTAGGGCTGGATGGTTCCAATTTTATCCTCATCCGAAAAGCCCAATACTGGTTGAATTTCCATTCTAGCCCTCTTCGGCTCTTGATTAGCATCCTCGGCGGATAGCCAAGCCATGGACATTATTCTGGACGGATAGGACCCAGTTCTCCCTGGTGGAGCGAAGATGACATTTATCGTTCCCAAGGGGGTTCTGGAAGAATCATCTCTCCGAGATTCTAAGTTTGCCTAGACCCCCCGACCACTAGAGTGATGTAAGAGTTGTTTTAATTTACTTTCATGGACAAGCTGGTCCAGGTGGTCCCACAGACTCCTACAATCTTCTGTGGTATGTCCATGATCTTAATGGTATTGGCAATAGAGGTTGTGGTTGCGTCTTTCGGGGTCTCCCACCATTTTATTTGGTCGTTTAAAGAATGACTCATTCTTGATCTTCTCCAGAACTTGATGCACCAGCTCTCGGAACACGGCGTTGACTGCCTGAAGATTTGCCGATTCTGATTGTCCAACAAAATCTCTCCGTGGTCTGTTGTTACTGTACCGATCTGACCTGAAATCCCTCATCTCTTGAGGGATAACCTTATCTTTTCCTTTCCCCTGTTGTTGATCTTCCTCAACTCTTTTATACTTATCAATCCTATCCATCAATTGGCGCACACTGGTGACAGGTTTACCAGTTAGAGATTTTCTCAAACCGTGCTCAGCTGGGAGGCCGAGCTTAAAAGTACTGATGGCCACTTCGTCAAAGTCACCATCCATCTCATTAAACATCTCTCAGTACCTATCTGAATACGTTTTCAAGGTCTCGCCCTCTTCGTATGTTTAAGGATAGTAGGGAAGCCAAAGGCCGAGGAACCCTGCAACATATGACAAAACGGGATCCAAATGCCTGAGTGAGCTCTTTGAAGGAACTTATAGTATCTGCTCTCAGGCTGTCGAACCACCTCATTGCGACTGGTCCTAGACTGGATGGGAAAACCTTGCACATCAAGGTTTCGTCCTTAGAATGGACAGCCATCCTCTGGTTGAAATGGCTCACGTGCTCCACAGGGTCTGTTCGACCATTGTAGTTGGTGAAAGTTGGCTAATGAAAGCGCCGAGAAAGTCTTGCCTCTTCAATCTTATGTGTGAAAGGCGACCTGGAGATTTGGTTCAGAGCCTTGCTCATAGCGTTATTTCCTACACATCTACGTGATGGGCTTCGAAACCGCCGCTCACGATGATACTCCTCTTCATAAGAGAAGGATTCGCTGGGTGGGGTTCGAGACCTTTGCCTGTAATTAACGTCTCTTTCGTCATCAGAAGAAACATCAGAGTTTGAAGAAGCTTGCTTCCTTTTTGCATGGCATAACTCTCTCTTTAATTGGTCGATCTCCAGTTGCATGTTCTTGTTGTTCTTTGCATGGGAGATATGGCTCCCCCCTTGAGGTTGATTCCTATCAGTGTGTGTGGTGTGGACACTTCCTTCACGATCACCTCTCTGCTCAAGGTTGAGAAAAGGGTCACTGTGTTAGGATCCCTTCGACTCTGCTTGTTGTGGACCCAGTTTTGCCATGATTAACCGTTGTCTTCACTGTCACACAAGCTCTTCTCACAGACGGTGCCAATTATATAGACACAATTTGCGACCCAAGCCCAAAGATTAATGGGGTGATGGCCCAGTGAGCCCAATACAATAAATTTGTAGAGAGTGGGTTAAAGAACTAGGCCTTAATGAAGTTAATAACGACTAGTATGGATTTAAAATGTGATCAAGCATGAACAGGATACATATGATAGGATGAATTCACTGTCTGATGAGATAATTCTGAGTATAAATCAATATAACTGTTTACAAGTACAACTTTGATTGCTACAGTATTTCTTCCTCCTTTTTTTTTCGATTCTCATCTCGTGGAAGGTCTCTCACATTATATAGTTCCTCTCAAGCTATCCTAATCCTACACTTGTTGATCATCTAAACTTTCACTTGAGTACATGTCCCATCAAACGCTCTTTTTGGCTTTCTGTGAATTGTAGTAGCTGAAACTGCACTGTTCAGGGGTCTTTTCCACATAAATGCGACCAGAAAAGTAATGCATTTAATGTGGTGGTAGCAGCTTTTTCTTTAAATATTTCTGAGTTCTTATCACTCTTATACATGCATGAAGCTCATCCTTATCGTGGAAACCTCCTGGTAGGTCACCTAGGTTACTGGAATATAGATTCGAATTGTATTTATCGTGTCCGAGGAGGAGTTACTCCTCGGACCGTTATCCATCCGTTCCTTCTTTATGAGACTTTAAACTTGGGGTCTCTCTCAATCACTTACCTCTCCTCGGACACGCCCACGTCCCTAGATAAGACCAAAGGCCCAATATACAAATTTGGGCCTTTATCCCTACACCAACCATTATTATTCCTTTTAGGAAAAGTTAACGAATACCCTGGAGCCAATTTAGGAAATATATTTAGAAACTTTTTATAGGAAAAGAAAAAAGTGATTAATAAAGATTTTTATATTTCTCATAAAAGTGTTATAAAAACTTTTCTAAAATAGTCAATTAACAAATAGCCTAAGGGTCCTCAATCCTCATTAACTAGGCACTTATTTTTTTTTATCTATGAATTCTATCTTGTTACCCCAATAAATTGTGTATCTATATTAGTAAAAACAAATATGCAAAGTAACATCCTCTCCCATTTATTTTTGAAATGGAGGGAGATTGCTTTACTATGAAGATCTTTTTTTACGTATTTAAAAATATACATAATATTGTTTTATTTTAGGTTATATATCATTTTTTATTGAATAAATGAGATTATAAAAGAAATACAATATGTACTTTTAAATTTGTAAAAAAAATATTTTTTTATGATGAAATAGATCATATCTTTTTTTTTTTTTTTAAGAAAATAATCCTAATTTAAGCCACAGTCGTTCACTAACATGTCACTATTATCATCAAGTAATGATTGATATTCATGTTCATCACTTCTCTCTACTTCTTTTTCTTTATGATTGTCACACTTCTCTTTTTCCATTATCTTTATTGTTATTGTGGGAGCATAAAAGCCTCATGCCAGCGGCTTAGGGGTCACAAGCCCCAAGCGCAATGGCTCAAGCCACAAAAGAGCATCCAGTCCTCAGTACGACCCTACTTCTTTGGCAACTAGAAGCAATCCATGCCGGCCAAATATGTGCACAAGAGGAAAGAATGGCAGTGAGTGTAATTATAAGTAATGATAATCAAGTCTTCAACTATAGAGTACAGAGGTTGGCTAAGCCCAAGTGAGTCTCGCAGGACTAATAGAGGAGATGCGTAGCTTTGGAGACTCTTGTAAGGCATAGAACATCAAGATTTGTACACTATTAACTGCAATTTTTAGGGAAGATAAAAATAAAAATAAAAATAAAACTATAGAGTCATAATTTGTAGCCCAAGTCCTAAAAATATTGGATATAGGTCCAATGAGTCCAATACAATAAATTTGTAGAGAGTGGATAAAAGAACTAGATCTTTAGTGAATTTAACAACGGTTGATAGGGATTTAAAAGATGAACAAGTAAGAAAGACACGTAAAAACTGAATGAACTGGTTGTCCGAGGAGATGGATTATAGAAATAAACCAATAGAACTGAATGCTAATACAGATTTGAATATCACAGTCGTTCTTTTTTTATTTCTCCCGATCCCCCTCTCATGGGAGATCTTTTACATTATATAATTCCTTTCAAACCATCCTGATCGTACACTTGTTAATCATCTAATCCTTCACTTGAGTGCATGTCCCATCAGACATCTTCTTTAGCTCTCTGTGAATGGTGGTAGCTGAAAGTGCACTGTTCAGGGGTCCTCTCCACATAAATGCGGCCAGAAAAATTGCCGCAGTGCATTTAATGCGGTGGTAGCAGTTTTTCTTTTAGATATTTTTGAGCTCTTATCGCCTTTGTATGTGTCTAAGGTTCATCCTTATCGTTGAAATTTCTTGGAAGGTCACCTAAATAGCCCAAATACAGGTTTGACCGATATTCATCGTATCTGAGGAGGAGCTATTGCTCAAACTATATTCCTCTATTCTTTCCTTATGTGATTCTCAACTTTGGGGTCCAAGGCCCAATATACAAATTTGAGCTCTTACCCCCACAAAAACTATTGTATGAATATTAAACGTTAATATAAGTAATACACTGTTCTATAATCCCATTTGTACATTGTTCTATAATCTCATTTGCCCGATGAACTATTGGTAAAAAATCTTGGTTTTAAAGCATTTGCATCAGTTTATATAAAAAAAAATTGTCAATTTTAACATTAAAGACTTATTTATTCTATTTTACACAATCACTTTTCAAAAACATCTATATTAGATTATCTATTATACGCTCGATTTTACTTAAATAATTATTTTTATTATTATTTTCATTTAGTATCTCTCTCCTCATATCTAAAAAATAATTCTCTTGCTTCTCACCTCTCTATCATCCCAAACCCACAAACACCCACTTCTCTTGCCTCTTACCTTTCTAGCCTCTCTCCTCTCTTTCATCCTTTGTTGTTGCTCTACTTCTTCTTCGCTGCCTTCTTTGCAATCAGGGTTTAATGATTCATATAGATTTTGTATATGGATTTGATGAGTTGGGTTCTAGATTTAGGATAAGTTTGATGAATTTGCAAAGCATGTTGCTATGATTCAAGAGGAGATAGAGTCAGGGAAGAGAGTTAGGGGAAGAGAGTTAGGGGAAGAGAAAGAATTTGATGGGAGAGGTGAGAGAAAATAAAATACAAAGCTACACTAGCCATGTATATTTATATGGTTATTGTAGCAAAAAAGTAAATATACAGTATTATGGATGACTGATATGGGTAGATTTTGAGCAAAAATGTATAAAATTAACACATTTTTTTATTATACACCTACTAATGTAAGTGCTCCTAAAAGCAAAACTGCAATTATATAGAATGAATTATTCTTAGATTGAACATTTGGTTTGAGAATTTAATATATTATTGTTTTGGGAAAGTGATTTTATTTTTTATTTTATTTAAGGGAATGTAATGTTCATGGGTGGTCTAAATTATTTGAATATTCATTGATGGTACTTTTTAATTTTTATTTTTTATGATGCTTGTTCTTTATTTTTAGGTCAACATATTAATAGATTTTTCTTTTTATATAGACTTATTTGAAACCAGAAAAACTTCACCAATTGCAATTTTTTTTTTTTATAAAAAGCGAATTAATTGAACTAACTTGAAATCCACCTTACATCAGTGGGTTTTGGTCTTATTATCCGCAACAATAAGGGTGAAGTGCTTGCTGCATCTTGTGACCAAGTGGAGAAGAGTTTAAATCCTGTGCACAGCAGCTTTTGTAACAAGGAAAGCTTTACTTTTCCGCCAAAGTAATAGTTTTTCTGAAGTGGAAGTGGAAAGCAACTTTGCTGAACTTGTGATTTTCTAAACTCTGACAGAATATGCTCTCTTGAGGCGGCATGGATTCTAGAAGACATTAGTTTAGTTTGCGGTAGTTTTGATTTTATTTCTTTTATTAGTATTTCGTTACGATGTAATCATGTTGCACTATTGTTAATTAGTGCTGCAAAAAAGAAAGAGGAGGTCATTATTTAATTAGAAGAATACTCATCTTTTCTCTTCTTTACTGTACAACATGATTTACATTAATAAAATCTACTAGCTCAAAAAAAAAAAAAAAAAAAAAAAAACTTGAAACCCACCTCATTGTTTAGATATATACATTTACAATGCATTTAGCTCCAACCTAAAATGGTTTATGTCTCATCGCCACTTCTGCACCTATTGCAAGGATGCAACCCCTTAAAACCCCCAATCAAATACCGTTCATTTCAGACATCACCCGATGCCTACATTAAACACATTGAGATGTACGCTCAAGATCGAGCGTTGAACTCAGGAAAAAAACTACATGCCCACCTGATCACAACCGGCTTTGCTCGTTTAACCCATTTTGCCGCCAAGCTCATAGCCCTCTACACGGTTTGTGGAGAACTATCCCATGCACGCAAACTGTTCGACAAAATTCCCACAACAAATATACACCGTTGGATCGCCCTTATCGGAGCCTATGCTCGGTGCGGCTTTTACCAGGAGGCTCTGGGTGTGTTCCGTGAGATGCAAGGACAAGGGTTGAAACCAAACAAGTTTGTCATTCCCAGCATTCTCAAAGCCTGTGGTCATGTCTTGGACCGAAAATCCGGGGAGAAAGTACATGGGGTAGTTTTGAAGTGTTCATTTGAATCTGATGCTTTTGTGAATAGTGCATTGATTGATATGTACTCGAAATGTGGCCAAGTTGAAAAGGCGTGGCGCGTATATGATGGAATGGTTGAAAAGGATTTGGTGGCATTGAATGCTATGGTTTCGGGCTATGCTCAACATGGGTTTGCCAAAGAAGCATTGGATTTGGTGAAAAAGATGCAAGCTTTAGGAGTGAAGCCTAATGTAGTGACTTGGAATAGCTTAATTGCAGGGTTTTCACAAAAGGGTGATCAAGTAATGGTATCTGAACTGTTTAGTTCGATGTATAGCAATGGGGTTGAGCCTGATGTGGTATCTTGGACTTCAGTTATATCAGGATTTGTGCAGAATTTCCGTAATGATGAAGCGTTTGCTATGTTTAGAAAGTTGTTGGATCATGGGTTCTATCCGACTTCTGCTACAATAAGTAGTCTCTTACCTGCTTGTGCAACTGCGGCTAATGTAAAGTGCGGGAAGGAGATTCATGGGTATGCATTGGTGATTGGAGTTGAGAATGATATATTTGTACGGAGTGCTCTTGTTGACATGTACTCAAAATGTGGTTTTATAGCTGAAGCAAGGAATTTGTTCTGTCGAATGTCTGAGAAGAACACGGTTACTTGGAATTCAATGATATTTGGGTACGCAAATCATGGGCACTGCAATGAAGCAATTGAGCTGTTCAATCAGATGGAGAAGGAAGATGGAAAGAAGCTTGATCACCTGACTTTCACAGCAGTTCTAACTGCTTGTAGCCATGCGGGGATGGTTGAATTTGGAGAGAGAATGTTCCTCTTGATGAAAGAAAAATACAGGATTATGCCAAGACTTGAGCATCATGCATGCATGGTGGATCTTCTTGGTAGAGCTGGAAAACTTGCTGAAGCTTATGATATGATTAAGGGAATGCCCATTGAGCCTGATTTATTTGTATGGGGTGCATTACTAGGGGCATGCAGGAATCATGGGAATGTAGATCTTGCTGAAGTAGCAGCTGAGCATTTGTCAGAGCTTGAGCCTGAGAGTGTAGGAAACAATTTGCTACTGTCAAGTTTGTATGCTGATGCTGGGAGTTGGGGGAATGTTGTAAGGTTGAAGAGAGTAATGAAGAAACGAAAGTTAAGAAAATTTCCCGGGTGCAGTTGGATAGAGGCCAGCTGATACAAAAATATCACTCTAAAAGGTTGTACAATGCTGCATACAGAACAGAGAGATATTTTGTGGGATCCTTCAAGTGATCATCAGCCACATTCTTGCTTCATGCTTCTAATGTTTCTTCACCATAGCTGCCTTTTGGATCTTGTTACATTTCTGCTTTTGGGTCATCCATGGTTCGACTCCTCATTACAGGGTAGTTGAAAATTATTGCACAACCCAGAATATGACATTAGTTACCACTTTTGGAACAGGATGGGAGCTGTGTTGGAAATAGACCATTTAAACTCGGAAAGAAAATGAGCTGCATACTATCAATGATATCAGGAAAGGGTGTAAGATATAGCAGATAAACTTCTGTGATTTCCAATGAAATCTACAGCAGGATGTTTATTGTCCATCAGCTACTCTTGGGGACAATCAATCCTTTGCAACCAGATCAAAAATGGAAGACAGGAAGTTCGGAATGAAGATCATCCTCTGCCACCAAATTTATTCTCCTCTCTCTGCCTTTGAATGATATTAGGGGGAGAGTAATAGGAGCGACGGTTCTAATTATTTTCAGATTGCCAATTCCATAACTCATAATTATATATAATTCTATTGTTAAATTGATCTCACACTTGAATTTGAAGAAAACGTGCCCCATACTTTCTCAATCTTAATCCACCAACCAATGGCTCGGTGATAGTTAGCATAGTGAAAACATCTAACATTAGCAAGACGACATTCCACCACACATGATTTTAATATCCAACTATCAATTAGTTCAAAACCCAAAAAGAAAAGATACGTGTGATTCCAACTAAGAGGTCGAGGCTTGATGTGATGGTTAGTGTTTTTGCACCCAAATTAACATATTGTAGGTTGGAGTCAAAATATCATTCTCTCCAAAAGAATACGAGGAAAAGACTAAAATATCAATCACATCTCTCAAACTCCACGAAATAAAAGTGAGAGAGGTGACTATGACAGGCATCCAATATGGAGGAACGGATCTTGCTCAACCAATTTACTGCCTGACGGCATAACGCACATTTCTAAAGGAATGGATCCTGTTAGACCAACGCGATAATAGGACGCAAGCACCAACCCCAAAAGGATAACAAACAAAGATAATGGGACCTAACTCTAAAGCACGCCCACTTGACAACCGAAAAAGAAAAACACCAATAAAGAGAAGAGCAGAAAGAAAGAAAAGAAAAACAGCAGAAACCCCACTTGGATTCCTTCAAGCATTGTGCACGGCCATTCGTCCCTTTCAACTAGTAATATTTTATCTCTATTGCACGAGCTCCTTTATAAGTGGTACTGGTTTCATTAACTATCGAATCACAGCATTGCACAGCAACTAAAGAGGAAGATTCAGTCACTAAAAAATCAGATTACAATCATTAAAAAAAAAAAACCGTTTTCTTTTTGTGAAATGAGATAACAGACTCTATGTGGCTTTGGTTCATTTTATAGTAATACAATGACCCAGAGAAGGCACCACCAGGGAGAAGCCTAATCTAAAGGCAATCATGAAACGATGATCATTCAATGATATTGTTGTTTAGAAATCAACCAAATCTCGCACAAGTTCAATTCGAGTAAACTATCTATTAAATAGACTTCAGTTTGACATGCCTTTTAAGCATGTACACTAAAAACTGAAAACCATCTTGATTTGCAACATGACATAAGTTGTTAAGAGTTCAGTACACAGAGAGGCCTCAAAGACTTAAGCAAACTCCATCCAGAGTAAACTTGGAGCCAGATATCTCTGGCTCTGCAAGTGAGGTGCATGTGGGTGTAACTCAACATCAACCGAAAGTCCAAAGAAAAGAACATGACCTATCCGAATAATAGTAAAAGGAACCATGAATCTCAACCCAAAAACATTACTACAATGTCATTCAAGACCACTTCTCATACCATTTGAGAGAAGATTAAACAAATTCTGACCGTCAAAAAGCTATCTTTTTAATGCCACTCAAACAAATGCTAGTAACTCAAAATGAAGTTAAAAAGTCTTTTCAACCAAAAGTCATTTTCACTTATTCCTCTCTTCGACCCTGCACTTCTTCTAACACAATAGCATCTAGAGAAAATTTCTTCATCCTTGCAGGAGTTGGTTATTCTAATATTTAGCCCTAAGTATTCTATAGTCTTTGCCTAAGCCTTGATCCTGCAGCAAAAGTCATACATCTGCAAGGGCAACGGGGAGGTTCTAAAGCCACTAGAGCTTCTCTTTGTGTTTTAAATAGTTTAACTCTTCCACGTATCCCATATATGACATGAGATGAATTTTTGAAATAAATAGTAGCCCGTGCTCCATGTAGAAATGGCCAAATGGGTGGCAACAAAAAGCACAAAAGTGGGCAATCACAGGACATGCTTCAAAGTTAGGTAGGTAAAATGCTCTTCCATTTTCATATTCTAGAGAACATATTCTATTCCCAAATCATCCATTTACTAATCCGTTGGTCATTCTCCTTTTCCCAAACTAAATTCATCTCATAAAATTGGATTCAGCCAAAAACGTTCAAGAAAGAAAATTCAATACCACAGCCATATATTTGAAAGACGCATGAACGATAAAATAAAATTATATAATAAAAAAATAAAAAATAAAAAGCAATTGGAGGTGCCAACAGGAACTAGATGAACAGTTTGGATCCCTATGCAATCTTTTGGTTCATAATTAAAAGAAAATCAATACTCCGTAATTGTGAATTGATAGCAATCATAATGATGAATGCTGGTTCAAAATACCCAAATCTATTTGATAGATTTCAGTGATTATAAACTTCCAAAAAATCTCTCTCATTTAAAAAATTATGTAATACAACAAACAATAATGGTACATGAAAAGCTCTTCTCCAACCAACTGATAACGATTCTGGTTACAACAAACAATAATGGTACATGAAAAGCTCTAAAGGGGATATTTTCCTAAAATAGTGAAAAAGCTAACCAATTATGGGTTTGGCTCCTCTCCCATTCAAAACCCACCCCTTCTCTCCCATTTTTTGCCTAATCTAAGACACATGGTGTGGTAGGAATCGTAAGGCACATCAACACACATAAATTACTCCCTACTTGGTAATGGAAATCAGGCATTGAGGTCCTCGCCGGGGAGCTGGTCCTTGAAGGAGACGTTGGCATGGTGTCAGCACCATCGCCGAGGGCAGAAAGCTTGGAGATGAAGGCAATGAACTTGATGTTGCAGTCTATGGCAAGGATCTTTGTCTTGCTGACAATGTAGTAGAGCTGGTTGTCAGGAGGATAAGGGTGGATCAGACCGGGACATTCTCTTTGCCTTTGATTGCCACCTTCCTCAGCTTGGACCTTCCCTCATACTCAATTGCTCATTCATCCCTCAAAGCGTTCCCACCATCTTCCTTGCCGACACCAGCGCCTTAGGCACCACTGATGCTTCATTTTCAGGCCAAACAGCTTGGTGAGTCCATGTCATGCAATGCAAGCGCGGGAGATCGCAATGCCAATACTTTGTGTGTGTGGCATTCTTTTGACGTTTAGATTTTTTTATTTGCCATATGTCTTACATCCAACTAAAAATGGGAGATAATGAGGGGGTTCTTAATGGGAAAGGAGACAAACCAAAAGGTCAGAAATAGCATAAAAATTACAGAGGGAGAAACAGAACCGATCTTATGGTGATTAGAATAATGTGAATAATAAATATAATTCAATACAATAATTGCACTTCTAATTCACTGTGAACTTTCAAGAAGAAGTACAAAGTTGTTCAAATACTCTATGAAAATAGAAACAATTACAAAACGGTGACTGAATTTTGATAAAGTTTGTATTCAAAACATTGTAAACACTTCAATAGTTCTGCAACAGAACTTTCCAACAGCTGCATCAGAGTCACTGCAGCTAATACTAATAAAATATACTAGCCAAACAGCATGCATTGTCAAGACCCACGAAGTTGCAAACAAACGGCCCTAAAGTAGCTCCTGCAAAACTTATAAATTGCACTTCACAAAACGAAAAGCATAACAGAGCAGATGATATCACCATCTCAAGTAAGGGACTTTTTGAGTTTAAACATCAAAATCAATCTGCATAGCGAATTATTAGATCCACATTATTCTGAAGAGCATTTGGAAATATATATATACATATCTTAAGATATTACACATGTAAACGCAAATTAAGAATTAAAACCAACTCTCTCTCTCTCTCTCTCTCTCTCTCTCATGAGTAAGGAGGCAAAAAGGTGACATTGAACCCAACAATGAAGGACAATTGACCCAGTTTTGCTAAGTTTGTTTGTTTGTCTTTCTTTTTTATTATTATTTAACTTTTGCTTTTCAGCTGAAGAAGAAGAATTAATACATTCAATCAATACTTGAGAATAACAGTTAATCAATTAAAGAATAGGTTAAGAGTGTACTTAATGAGTTGGTGTCAACTAGGGACTAAAATTAGTACACCATGAATCTCCTGCTGCTACCAGGAAACTAAAAAATAGCGATGTATTATATACTGAGGCGAAAGTTCAAAACTTAGCCTGGTTGGAACAAAATTCCAGATCATATAGGAAGAGAGTATGCAGTATGGGATTCAAATTGTCTGCATATAAATTCCTAAGAACACCTCCACGTCTGTGAGGCTCAAGATTATCAATGAAGCAACCTCGGGTTGCAAGACTTTTAGCTTTGACCCACTTGATGAACATCTGGATCTACACAAAAACATACCATAAATCATCTGACAATAACTTAAAAACCAAATTACATACAGGCCTAAAACTTAGCCATAGTTCCTAAAGTACTATTATATATTACGTTTCCCAATTAAATTCAATCACATAGCTTATTGGCCAATAATACAGCACATCCATGTGATTTGGATATACAATATATGCCTCCTTTTATAAGTTCTTGGTTGTAAGTTGTAACTCTCCAACTAAAATACATAAAAAGCTACCTACATAAATGCAGTGTGTGCTAGAGACACACATATTTATAGGAATTGGAATTACAAAAGAGAAACTACAAGAAGTAACAATATGGGGGGAAATAATAGTAAAAACCTGATCATTGCTAGACAAATCAAGACAAGGCAGTTAAGAGAGTTTTTAAGCAATGAAAGTAAAACACATATAGTACAGATAGAAAAAGATCCTTTTTTTTGGTTGGGCTTCAACAACCTCACCTCTGTTAATTCAATTCTCATTAGGCGCAACAGGATATTGATAATTACTATTCCCAGACTGTTGCTGTTGCTGCTGGAACATATTGTACTGATGATGATGATGACCCATGTGGCCGAGCATTTGAGGCATCATGGTGGGCATGTGGTAATTAGGCAGGTGAGGAGTAGTGGAAGCGAAGAGATGATCGGAGGTGGAAGTGGAGGTCGACGACGGCCCATCGGAAAACAACCCACCTCCTCCTCCTCCTCCTCCGCCACCGCCGCCTTGCTGTCGCTTGAGGTAGAGGCGATATTTCTGGAGATGACTGGCGACGTTCTCGCGAGTCAAGCCTTCCACGTTCATCAGCTGCATGATTGTTTTCGGAACCGCGTTTTTGATCCCCAGGTGGCCCACCACGTCCACGAATCGCTTGTGTAGCTGTGGGGTCCAAACCAAACGCGGCCGTTTTACCGTCCTCGCCGCCCCCGCCGCCGCCGACTCGTCGTTCTCGTTGTTACGGAGCGCCGAATCGGCTTCTTCTACTTCTATCTCCACACAACCCTCGTCGTCTTTTCTCGATCTTTTCGGTTCCGACCCGGACCCGTCTCGATCGGTAATCTCGTTCTCGTCCGCCTCCACAACCATCGGGTCCTGGTCCGGGTCAGGATCCGGATCCGTCGTTTCGAACAGCGACCCCTTCGCCGTCGGGTGGTTGACCCCACGGAGAGTCGAGAACGTTGTTTGCGACGCGCGGTTGACTTCCACGGCGGTCCTGTAGGGTTCCGGCGAAATACTGAACGCCGAAGCCAGCTCCGGCGGTATCAACAGCTGCGATAACGGCGTCAAATCGTCGACGCTCGGTAGCCCAACCTCCCACTCCGTCACTCTGTCCTCATCGCCGCCGCCATTTTCGCCGCCCAAGAATTCGTACTCGCTCATCTTCATCAACATCAAATCATATCCGAATACTCTCTGAATTTGTGAATTCGATATTTGGATCCAAAAGAAAAGAAAGAGAAATGAAAAGAAAGAGAGATATTTTCGTGATATTCAGAGCTTTGTTTGGTTTATATTTCTTGTTTGGGGGAAAAAAATTTTAAAAAAAAAAAAAAGAAAAACGAAAAAAAAAGAAAAAGAAAAGAAAGAACAAACTTAAAAAGTGCAATATCTGATTCCAGATCAGTCTTTCTTTAGTTGCTCACGTGGACGACTTAGCCTGATATTTTTGATCCTCTAAATATCTAAATCTCTCTCTTTTTTCTCATCCCCCTCGCCCACTTCATTATTCTGTTCTACTCGCTTTAATTTGACTACACGTGGAGGATTCCGGCCATTTTTAACTCAACGCGCGAAGAGAGTGAGTGTGGTGGATTTAAAATGTGAGATTACGAAAATAGACATTGGGAGAAACGGTGTGTGATTTGCTGAGAGTGGCCACGTGAGCAAAGTGCGTACGCTTTTTATGGCTTTTTGGTAAGTTGGCAATAAAATAATGTTTGGAACCGACTTTCTATTTTGCACTTTACAAAATTGCATTGCCGACCAATGAGGAAAGGAAGTGTTGGTGGACAGCTGGAGAGAGATAAATAAACGTGGCCCTTTTATGACGGGTCGGTACAGTTTGTGTTACGTCGACTTTTACGTGGCCTTTTTATGATGGGAATTTTGACAATTTTCCTAGGATGTTGGATCATACGAGGACGGAAATAGAGGAACACAATTTGACGAATGAGTGGAAAAAAAAAAGTGCGGGTTGTGTTCACCAAGCATTTGACAGTTTACCACGTAATTGACAATTTCCTTAGGCCGATCCAGAAGAACCGGAGGGTAAAAGAAAAAGGAAAAATTTTCATAGGAGCAATCACATGCAACGGCGACTTCAGGAATATTATCCAGGGTTATTTTACTTTGAAAAATTTCGGTCTATTTCGGGTATTTTAGGACATTTCAGTAAATACCGGCTGAAATTCAAGATTTGGCCTTAAAAAAAAAAAAAAAAAAAAAATCTTAAAACCAAAACAAATTTGCATTCTATACACCAAAAAACCTCAAAAAGAAAAAAAATAAAAATAAATGAAATGAATAAAGATACCTATACAATAAACTATAAGTTCATTTGAAATATTAATAAAATTATTAATTATTATTGTTTAGTTGTTTCATAAATTTGTTTATCTTTTATAAACTATAATTTATTGTATTGTTATTTCATTAATAATTAAATTATTAATTATTGTTTAGCCTAACATAATTTAATTTGTTTGTCTTTTATAATGTATTAGTTAATTAAATTATTAATTATTGGTGTTTAGTTGCTTCATTAATTTTTTTTTACTAACTACTGGCAGTCTCAACAGACTACTTTAATTATTGTTTACCCGGCCCATGTGCCCATCGGCCCATCTACCCCCACCCAACTCAACAGATAAGCACAAGCCTCATGCCTGATGCAGTGATGCCCCCAATCACAATAGTCAGCTGCCAATCAAAAAATTTCACAATCACAAATTCACAAATCACAATACACATTACACTAAAAGACAATCAATATCTCACCAACACACACTGACCAACACCAACGAATAAGATTTAGATAAAGCCAAATTCAAATTTCAAAAAGACAAAAAACAGGCAAAAAGCAAAATATTAATAAAGCTATTCGGCTAACCATTAGCCAATCAGAGACTTACAGTTCAAAAGAGAGAGAGAGTTATTGAGTTGGACTATTAAAGAATAAAGAGAGAAAGACTAAATCATTTATTTCATTTCATTTTCATAGTTTTCATTTCAGTGAGTAGTGAGATAAAGAGAGAGAGTATGAGAGACTAAGAGAGAGTCAGAGAGAAAAAGAGAGCAAAATACCTTGAGGGAGGAAGCATCGAGCATCGAGCACTATAGCAGAGTGATCTGCGATGTGCGATCTGTGATGTGAGAGCTACGATGAGGGGCGAGTGACGATGACGAGGGGCGAGCAAGCGTGTGAAGACGACGACGAGCGATTGCGACTGCGAGCGACCGGCAACGGGCGATGTGACTGTGGGTTTGGTTTACTCTGTATTGGGGTTTGGTTTTGGTTTGCTCTGTATTGGTTTTTTTTTTTTTTTTTTTTTGATAAACACCTCTGTGAGTTTGTTTTGCTTTTGTTCTGTATAGACTATATTGGGGTTTGGTTTTTCTTTGCCAGAGATGTGACCATGGGTTTGATTTATGATTCTTTTTTTTTTTTGAGAATCCATGGGTTTGCTTTGCTACCTCTGTGATCTGTTGCCTATTGGGCTCACCGTGGGCTTAGCTCTATTACAAATTTTTTTTTTTTTTTTTTTTTTCAGATTTTAGTTTAAAATTTTTTTTTGGGCTTTTTTTTTCTTTTTCTTGAAAGTAGAAGTAGAACAGATAATTTTTTTTTTTTTTTTTAATTTGAGGGTGTTTCTAATTTTGTGATTGGGGGTGTTCCTAATAAAGATTAAATATATATATTTTTTAATTTTTTTCAGGTCAGGGTGTTCCTGGGAACACCCTGAGCTGTATGTGGCACCGCCACTGTCCACATGTCAGTGAGAGAATTTCCCTAAGCCGATCCAGAAGAACTGGAGGGTAAAAGAAAAAGGAAAATTTTTCATAGGAGCGATCCACATGTCAGTGAGAAAGATGTTGTACAGAACAGGCGCAAGAGATACTTTCTCAAGAAAAAGACAACAAATTTGTTCTGTATCTTTGTCTTGAGAAAAAAAGTATAAACTAGAGATACCACAAAATCTCACTCACATTTTCACAACAATTTAGCTTATTTAGAAATTATTTTATCTTTTTTTTTTTTGTTTCGATTTATGATAGGATTATATTTTAGTTTGTTATGAAAATGTTGTGAGGTTTTGTTTGTAGCTTAGAATAATTTTTTTGTCTTATTGTAAATTGTAACTCATTTAAAAGATGGATTTAAATTTTGTAGAATTTTTAGAATTATATTATGGAATTTCTAAATTTTATTAATTCATTTTAAATTAAGTGAATTTTATGACATTATCAACAAGTTAAACAAATATAAAAAATTATGTTATGGAATTTCTTCTACCATACAATCAAGGTTTTGAAACCCGGACCGTTCATTGGACTGTAAAAGGGAGAGGTTCAAGGTTTTTGAAGTCAAACTGAGGTTGAACGGGGGTCAAACCGTGATGATGTCATAATTAATTAAAGCCTAAATATAGATATTAAATTTATAAAACTAGCAAAATTGACTAATATATCTATATATGGGAGGGAAATTTAATGATTTTCAAGCATATATTTAATAATTAAATTAGAAAGTTAATAAAATAAAATAATAACCATGAAAACATTAAAACTTATGATTAATTTTTGAAGTAAAGTTGAATATCTTTGAAGGATTTTAATTATAATTTTTTTTTAATTCTTTGTAAGAGATGGATAATTTAATTAAGTAGAATAAAATTGTGTTAAGTTGTTTTTTTTTTTTGTTTTTTTTTAAATTGCTAAGGGGTTGGACCTCACGGTTCTTGCCATCGGTTCTGCATGAACCGTGCGGTCCAACCCTGGTTTTAGGGGTTCACGAAATTACCACATATGCCCGGTTCTCTATGCTTAAAAAACTGGATTTCAATCCGGTTCCCGGTTTTCCCAGTCCGGTCTGAGTTAGAAAACAGTGCATACAATGGGCTTTTTCTCTTTTCTTATGTTGCTATAAGCCTGGACGTAAATACTGAACTCTCATGCAAATAATATCAAGTGAATGTTAGCTTACAACAAGTTAGTATATGTATTCTCAAAACAATGTGTGTGTGTGTGTGTGTGTGTGTGTGTGTGTGTGTGTGTGTGTGTGTGGGGGGGGGGGGGGGGGGAGAGTGGTAGTGTCACAAGATTTTCGGCCTCAACTCTCACAACTTTATTGCTTTATTTCCAAGGGTGCACAAGTCTATGAAGCTTGGGACTCAAATATAATTGGCTTCACTAGAATAATTCTTTCAAAGGGATTCTTTACTAAGAGTAACTGCATTAGTATGTCTAAAAGATTCCGTCTATTTTATACAAAAAAAAAAAAACTTACTTTTTCTATTTTACATCATCACTTTTACAAAATGCTCACACCGGTTTATTTATTATACACACTTTTTATTAAAATAATATTTTTCATCACTTTTTCTATTATTTCCTACCTACCCCCACGTAACACTTACTTCTTTTTTCTCTGAGAGTCTAAATACACTCCCTTCTTCTTCTTCTTGTCATTATCTCTATCTCTGCCTCTCTTTCTTCTCCTTCTTTCTTCTTTTTTTTTTTTTTTTTGAGAATCTTTTTCTTTCCTCTTCTTCTTTTACAATTTGGGTTTTATACTTTTTATTATAGATGATGATTTTGGGTTTAGTTTGATCAAGGGCAATGATTTTGGGCAAAGAAAGCAAAATTTCGGTTTGGGTTTTTCTTTCCTTTTCTTCAGCGTCTTCTTCTTTCTTTCTTCTTCTTCTCCTTCTTCTTTTTTCAATTTCAGTTTGATTATTTATATGAATTTGTATATGGGTTTAATGAATTTGGATCTAGATTTAGAACAATTTTGATGATTTTGTGGTGTGTCCGTGTTGTTGTGGTGTTGGTTGGCAGTACTGGGTTGCAGTGGTGGTGGTGGTTAGCGGCGCTGGGTTGTTGTGATGGTCGGCTTCTTCTTCTTCTTGGCATTGAAGAGTGGGTGAGAGAGAGTCTGACAAGGCAAGAGAGAGGAGAAAGAAAAAAATATAAAATAATAAATAAAAGAGCTATAGTAACCATGTATATATGCACGGTTACTGTAGCAATTATGCATAAATACACAATTTTACACCCACTGATGTGGGTGTTTTTCTCTCAAAATGTGTAAAATGAGCAACTTTTTTTTTATTTTGCAAGATTTTACACATACTGATGCTCTAATTTTTCATTTCTCCTTTTGTGTCTCTTACCCCTCTTCTCCTCTTACTCTATTTTGTGTTGGCCAGTAAGGCTACCTCCTTTTATACTTGGAATTAAAGGAGTATTTTTCCCATTTTTACCTTCTTCCTTTTTACTTCTTGGACTCCATTTTCAGTGAGCAGTCCATTGATTTGTCTCAATTGTTGCAAGTTATTTTTTCCCCTCTTTTAGAGTAATTATTATTGTGAAAGTGCTTTGTGCTTTGTCCTTTGTGCCTTGTGAGTTATCGATAAATTTTAAAAGAATGAATTATATGGCAATGTTTGTTATCGGAATTAGTTAGTCTTATTAGTGAATTAGTTATTTGTATTAGATGTAATCAGTATTAGTTTAACACTTGTCAATAAATTAATGGTTGTTAATTGTAGGACAGATTATATAAGTACTCTTGTACTCTCACTTTTGTAATCAATTTTTGAGAATTAGTGATTTTAAGCCTTTGTATGCTTTTCATTGGAACTTTAGTGTTCTTGCAGAGGTACCTAACCACCTATTAAATGTTCTAATCAACTCTCATTGCTAAACAAATCCAAAATAATTCAGCCTACACACATTCCCTACAGCAATTATTTATTAAAAATATCACTACAAAACACGTGGGTCTATGGCCGCGTTTTTTTTAGCTGCTTTTACAAAAACGCGGCGATAGCTAACCTATAGCCGCGTTTTTCAAAAACGCAACTATAAGTAGACCTATAGCCACGTTTATAAGTGGTTTTAGCTGCGTTTTTAAAACGTTGCTATAGGGTAAGTCTATAGCCGCATTCATAAACGTGGTTATAGGTCTAGCCAAATATATATATATATATATATATTTAAAGGAGGACCTATGGCTATGTTTAAAATGCGGCTATAGGTTAAGTCTATAGCCACGTTTTAAACGCGGCTATATAGATTAAGCCTATAGCCACGTTCACAAACGTGGCTATAGGTCCAGCCAAATATATATATATATATATATATATATATATTTTTAAAGGAGGACCTATAGCCACGTTTAAAATGTGGCTATAGACTTACATAAAAATAAATAAATAAAACACCCACTGAATGGGTTCAGCACTTGTAAACACAAATTTTTTTTATTTTTTTTTAAAGGAGGACCTATAGTCACGTTTAAAACGTGGCTATAGGTTAAGTCTATATCCGCGTTTTAAACGTAGTTATAGGTCCTCCTTTAAAAAAAAAAAAAAAAAAAACACCCACCGAATGGGTTCAGCACTTGTAAACACAATTTTTTTTTTTTTTAAGGAGGACCTATAGCCATATTTAAAACACGGCTATAGGTTAAGTCTATAGCCGCGTTTTAAACGTGGCTATAGACTTACATAAAAAATAAAAAAACACCCACCGAATGGGTTCAGCACTTGTAAACACAATTATTATTATTTTTTTTTTTTAAAGGAGGACCTATAGCCACATTTAAAACGCGGCTATAGGTTAAGTCTATAGCTGCATTTTAAACGTGGCTATAGACTTACATAAAAAAAACCCACCAAATAGGTTCAGCACTTCAATGTAAAGGAGAATGTGGAATATGCCATAGAATATTCTAGATATTCTATGGCATATTCTACTATATTCCAATTATATAAAAAAAAAATTTTAAAAAAAAAACACGGATGGTTTCCTCCGTAAACAAAAATATGGAATATGCCATAGAATATTCCTAGAATATTCTATGGCATATTCCAAAATATTCCATAAAAAATAAAAAAAATAAAAATTTGAGATTTCAAAATATGAAATCTCAAACTTAACCACTCGTATGGTCCTAGCAAAAGGAAAAAAAAAAAAAAGGCTCTCTCATAGTCTCTCTCTTTAACCCTCTCACAGACTTAACCACTCGTATTAATCTCAAAACTCTCTCAATCTCTCTCTTTCTTGCTGATGCTGTATGAATGGGTTTGTGAAAATATGGGGTTTTGTTCATTGTTATTTGAGTTTTGTTCATTTTTTTTCCCTTTAACTTTCTGTCTCTCTTTGCAGTAGATCTGAAGATTGAGTCTCTCTTTGCTTTAGATTTGAAGATTTTGAATCAATGAAGCTAAAGTGCCTCAAAAAATTATCTCTCTTTGCTTTATTTTTCTCTAACCCATGGCCGAAAATTATTTTATTTTGTTTGATTGTGTTTTGATTAATTTTTGGTTTGAGCATATGGACTCTTTTTGGTTGTGTTTTTGTTATGGGGATTTTTGTATTTTTGAGTTTGTGCTTTTGTTTTCCTTGAATAGTTTGTGTGTTCAGTTTAAGTTGATTTCGTTGAAGGAGATGTTCTGTTTGTGTTCTTGTACTGTTTTCTTGTATTTTAGAGCATGTTGTGTCTATATTGTGAGCATGTTGTATTTGATTAATTTTGAAATTTTCTGGATTTTTGTTTGAATTTGAATTTGTTGGGTTTGTATTTTTGTTTTGAATTTCTTAATTTAATTAAAATTGAAATTTTAAAGTTTGAAAGTATTAATTTTAAAAATTTAAATTTAAATTTAAAAAAAAAACTTTTCATTACCGAAAATTAATTTTTGGTAATCAAAGTTTTTTTTTTTTTTTTTTTTTTTTTTTTTTTTAATTTAAGGGTATATAGCCGCGCCGCGTTTTAAACGTGGCTATAGCTTTCACCTATAGCCACGTTTTAAACGCGGCCATAGGTCCTGGTTTTAGGCCGCTTTTGAAAAGTGCGGCCATAGACCCCCTCAGGCCTATAGTCACGGGGTTTAGGCCACGTTTGAAAACACAGCCTAAAAAAACACGGCTATAGGCCAAATCGTCCTATAGCTACGTTTTTTTAACCTATAGCCGCGTTTTAAAAATGTGGCTACAGGACCTTTTTTTTTTGTAGTGAATTATATAATGTAAAAAGTGTTAATTGTTCAACTAGAAATTCAAGGACAATATGTCCCCACACGCATGAGATATTTATTTTATGAACAGATATAACGTGTTGTCTCTTTAGGAATGGATTTGGTGTGGGCCTTGAGGAATGTGGTACTTTTTAATTAGGATGTCCTTTTTCCCAAGCATACAATCTGAGTATATAATATGATTTGAACACCTATTAATGAAATTTCGTCTGTTGGGATTCAGGTGGGAGTTTCACCAGCCTCATGAAAATGCTCTGAAGAAAATTTGTTTTTCACTTCACATTAGATAAATTATAGAGATCCTCTTAAACTAGGGATTTCCTATAATATCATGGCTTTTGTTGGTATCAGTATTCATATTTCGTTACTCGTATGCTCCTTTTTTATAAATGTTATGCTCATCATTCTTTTGTTTTGTTTTTTTGTTTTTTTTCATAAGCCATTGGTCATGTTTGTGTCATACTGCATTAGTGGCTACTTTCTCGGTCTACAAGTAATTAAGTAGAGTAGCAGCTCTTTTGTTTCATGAGTTGTCATGAAACATTTGCTATCTGTCTAATGCTATTAATGTATCTATTAAGTTCATTACCATTTAATAGATGAATCTATTAAGATTCTGTGCATACATGGATACTTGGCATATTACGGCGACGAGTTTCTAAACATTATGCAATTTTTATCTTAGGTTTTTTAAATTAAAAAAATCATAACGAGGCTTTTGGTTTCATGTAGATATAGTTTCATGTAGATATCTTGCTCCAAAATATAGAGAGGAAGCTAAATTACAACTAGGCATTAATGTCTTACAATTGTTCAGGAAACATCCTCAGCTAGGTAGTAGGAGTCGTATATTTGAGATAGGTAATGACCTTTAATTTTTAATAAGTTGGTTTTGAGTACAACTTTCTGTAATTACTTCTTATAGTGATTTTTTGGTTTAGCCTGATTTTCAGTTGTTTTGGTTTAGATTGATTTTCAGGTAGCTTACTGTAAGTAAGTCACTGGAGAGCAATCGATATAAGTTTGATCAAGAGAAGTTATCTCTCTCTCTCAACTTTTTTTTTCATTTTTTGTGGATTTTTTTTTTCTTGTATCTCTACTTTAGGCTGATGATTTTTTTTTTTTTTTTTGAACTTTACTTTGAGTTGATGTGATTAAGATGTGTTTTTAAGTTTTTATCTTTCTTCTTCTCTTTGATTTCATGGATGGTTCCTATTGCATTATATATAAAGATAGTATATAAGAATATAATGTTATTTTATTACGTAACATAACATGACTTTGTGACTTGGTATTTATTACAATATTCTTTATTTTTACTTTTTTCGTCTCATATTATTTTCTATAAATTTATTATTATTCTCTCTCACATTCTCTCTTAACAAGTGGTTCTTCTCTCTCTCTCTCTCTCTCCCTCTTCATTTTTTATTATTTTTTACAACTTTACTTTATATTGATGAATTGTTGTGATTTTTAAAACTATATTTTGGGTTCATACATTTTGGTGTTGTATTTTTTAGTTTCACATTACAAGTAGTCTCTCTCTCTCTTTCTCTCTCTCTCTCTCTCTCATAATTTTGGTTGGTTTGATTTTGTTTGATTTAATGCTTGATTATTTTGGAAGTATGAATTTAAGTTTATATCAAAATTCAATCTCAGCTATGCTAAAAATAGATCGACATTTTGTCCATTTCAGTTTATCTCAGTCCACGTCATCAATTTAGTCCGATTCGGTCTACTTCAGTCCACTTTGGTCAATTTTGGTCCAATTCAGTCTACTTCAATTCAGTTTAGTTCAATCAGGTCCATTCGGTTTACTTCGATTAATTTAGTTCTATTCGGTCCATTTTAGGCCAATTCAGTCCATTCGTTCTACCTAGATCCAATTTGTCCCATTCAATGTACTTCGTTCTATTCAGTCCAATTTGGTCCACACGATCCACTTAGGTCTATTCGGTTCACTTCAGTCTATTTGGTCCAAATTGATCCACTACGGTCTATTTGGTCCATTTAGTCATTTCAAATAACTTCAGTCCAATTTGGTGTACCTACTGAAAAATGGCAAAATACAAGTTTGAGTTGAGAGAACTACTAATTATTTGAGTTATATCAATTGTAATTGTTATAATAGTATTATAAGCTTTGGTTATCATAATAATCTCTTTAAGAGAATGAGAATTTGAATAATAACTTTCAAACTTAAAATTTTAATTGTACCCAAAGAAATTAGTGGAAAAGAATGAAACATTTTACCACGTTGTTAAAGATAATATATACAATAGCATGTGAATATTTATTTACTATGTATTTAGGATGTGAATACATATATGCATAACATGAGTATTTACAACGTAAAAATAAAAGAGGGGGGATAGAAAGAATAGCACCTTATTGTCATCTACTATATATATATTTTTACTCATCATGCAAAAAACACAATAGAAAAAAAATAGTAGTGCCAAAAGGAGGGAACATGTTAGCTTGATTACTGCCTATTGGTTCGATGAAATTAAACTATAGGCACAAACCTCTAAAAGATGCCATTCTAAGGAAGAAAATGATTCAAAACAACAATGCATGAATGTAAAGATAGATAGTTTAAAAGCTCACTTAAAGGAAAAAGGCGCAAATTATTTTGATAAAAAAGGGTTGTTTGAAAAACAACATCTGCCTATATTTTTAGTAAAAGACTTTAAACAAATTTCTTTTAGGGTTTTTATAGAGATATATATATATATATTGATAAAATATGTGAAGAAAAGTATTGGTTTTGAAGTAAAGAGATTGGAAAAACATGTTTCTTCATTTTTTTTTTTTTAAATGGAAGGGTTTGAGATAAGGTTTAAAAATCATTTATTTAAAAAAGGATTTCTATGGTTTTGGGAAATTATGAGATAAAAATGTGATTTTGGAAAATCATGGGATCAAAATGTAATTTTGATAAAGTTTTGGAGTCAAAATATAATTTTGAACAAAGTTTTAGGGGTCAAAATATGATTTTGAAAAGGTTTTGAGGTCAAAATACAACTTTGGAAAAGTTTTAGGGTCAAAATGCAATTTTAGAAAAGTTTTTGGGTCAAAATATAATTTTGAAAAAGTTTTGGGATCAAAATACAATTTTGAAAAGTTTTGGGGTCAAAATATAATTTTGAAAAGTTTTTGGGATGAAAATATTATTTTGAAAAAGTTTTGGGGTCAAAATATGAATTTGAGATGTATGATGGCATATTAGCAAATATAGGCAAAGCATGCTATTGGACCCATTTTTTTCTTTAGGAAAACATTTTTATTGGTTTGTTTACCCAAACTTTTATTTTATGGCAACAATGTATATGAGAAAGAATGAAAAGCAACAAGAGTAAATATAAGTGCTAAAAATTAAAAGGCAAGAAAGTAAAGTGCATTAAAAGTAAAAGAATATAAAATACAACAAAAGTAAATTGCTTGGAATTTAAAGACAATAAAAGTAAATTGTAAGGAATTTAAAGACAATGAAAGTAAATTGCTTGAAATTTAAAGATAAGAAATGTAAATTACATGGAATTTAAGTGTTTATGGGAAAAAATTAATTTTTTTGGGATTTCTCCTAAATAAGCTTTAATCTTGCCATAGCCTTATGGGTCTTTCACCATTAGAATAAATGAGAGTACGAGCCATCACTATTCTCTAGGTAACATACTCATATTTTGCTTAAAATAAGGTTTATAACCTGATGATGCAAAGAAAATGCACTTAATTCCATCTCGTCCATAGGTGCCGTCCATAACAAAGTGTAAAGGAGGAGACGAGTGGCCCTTACTCTCGTCCCTCTATTACTCGTCCATCCTATACTGATCCCAGAAATGGGTCTTATCCGTCCATAGTAACGAACATAAGTCTCGTCCGTCCGCAGTAGTGGACAGACAAGGATTACAAATCTTAGGTTCTGATGACTTGCTCTTCCAAAAGCTAAGAGTTGCATCGTTACCTTTCATTAACCATTAAGCACCGGTCCAAAAATAACCTCCACGGAAGTTAGGGAAGTTATCTCTGAATTCTCTGAACTCCCCAACAATAGGAGCGATTAATACGACAAATAACCGCTCAATGTAACCTATATAAGCACTCCTTTACGTAGAAGGTAAAGCATTGGAACATTTCTAAATAGATAATAAAGTCTCAGGAGTATTTTCCTTCCTACTTCAACCCACTGACTTTACCATCGAAGGATTCAAGACCGGCTATCACCGGTCTTCTCTGATCTTTCTTTGATTTCTCAGGACTTAGCTTTCAAGATCATCAACGCCCGGAGACTTTCAGCCCACTGATAATCAAGGATATATCAGTTGACGCCGTCTGTGGGGAATGAATCATTTGTCACGCTTGAACTTCATCTGTTAAGTTCCGTGATTTCTTTCTCCGACAAAGGGCTGAAATGGTTCGGACCAGATCAAGGGCTACCAGTCCAGGCCCTTAAGAGAGTAGAGACGCTTCCAGCAACCCCCATCGTGCCCAACAATCTGCACCAGCAATGCAACCCCCTCCTGGCCAACACGTGCAAGCAATGGCCGCCGTTATGGCAGAGTTGACTCGCTAGAATCAAGAACTGAGAAGGGAGATTACCCTTAGAAAGCAACGGTATGAGGCCTATGGAGAAGACCTCGGACAGAGTCAAGGGGATGGGAGACATGCGGAACCGGAGAGCCAATCGAGGGGTACCATTCCTAGAAGGGTACCACACTTAGAAAAGGAAATGGATCAGATGAGGAAAGTTATGGATGAGATGAGGGAGAACATGAGGAAAACTAACCCTGTGGAAGACCTAGTTCACCGAACAGACTCTCCCTTCACAGCTTCTATCAATGGCCATCCCTTGCCTCCGAAATTCAAGATGCCTTCCTTGGATTCATATGATGGAACGCGGGATCCTTTTGACCATATCGCCACTTTCAAGACGATCATGCACCTTCAAGGGGTTCCTGATGAGATAATGTGTAGAGCCTTCCCTACCACCCTCAAAGGGTCCGCACGAGTGTGGTTTAGCAAAATACCTCCTAACACAGTGACATCCTTCGAGGAGTTAAGCAAGTTGTTCGTTAATAATTTTATCGGAGGGCAGAGGCACAAACGTTCGTCGTCAAGCCTGCTGACCATAGAACAAGGAGAGAATGAAAGTTTGCAATCTTTCATCACGAGGTTCAATAGGGACGCCTTGGCAGTGGACGAAGTGGATGATAAGCTGCTTTTGGTAGCATTCTATAATGGGGTTCATTCTGATTTGTTTATTCACAAATTATATGAACAGGCGCCTCAGACCATGGCTGAACTAGTTCATTCAGCCCAGAACTTTATGAATGCGGAGGACGCTATTATAGTCAAGAAGAGGAAAAGAGTTGAGAGAGCAGAAGCCAACCCGATGCGTCAGTCGGAACAAAGTCCTCGTCCTAAGAAGGGACGAACAGAAGATAGGAAAGACCGAGAGAAGAAGGCAGGCCCTTCAGCGTGAAATCAACAATACACCCCATTAAATATGCCACTCGAGCAAGTCCTCATGCAAATCAAGGACGAGCCTTCCTTGAAGTGGCCGGAGAAGATGAAAGGAGATCCCAACAAGCGCAATAGGAATAAGTATTGTCGCTTCCATAGAGATCATGGGCATGATACGGACGAGTGCTTTGATTTGAAGCAGCAGATTGAGAATCTTATTAGGCAAGGGAAGCTGAGAAATTTCCTTGGACGAGAAATTGAAAGGGAAGGTAGAGGAGTCATCGTAACCACCGCTCGGAGAAATAAGAGTCATTATAGGGGGAAATTCAGCTGGACAATCGTCCAAAACAAAGAAAGCATACCTGAAGGAAGTGCAGAGCGTACAACTTTTTGGACGATCACCGAAGGCAAAGTCCATAGATGAGCAGGCGATTACCTTCACGGACGAGGAAGCTGAAAGAATCCACCATCCTCACGATGACGTTATTGTTATCCCTTTGCTTATTGCTGATTACACAACCAGGAGAGTGCTAGTGGACAACGGAAGTTCAGCGGACATTCTGTACTATCCTGCCTTTCAGCAGATGAGGATCGGACGAGACCAGCTTCGTCCAGTACATTCGCCTTTAGTAGGTTTTGGAGGAATGAAGGTACAGCTTGTAGGTACTGTTACATTGCCAGTGGTGGTAGGAGCGTACCCGCAACAGTTGACTACCAACGTGAATTTCCTAGTGGTAGATTGCTCGTCCTCTTATAATGCCATAATTGGAAGGCCGACCCTGAATAGGTGGAAGGCAATCACGTCTACCTATCACTTGTCAGTTAAATTCCTGACGGAACATGGAGTGGGGCAAGTACAGGGAGACCAATTAGCAGCAAGAGAGTGTTATCTAGCCATGCTGGCTACAGACGAGCAAATTCAAGCAATGAACATCGAAGAAAAGAGAGTTGTGGCAGAACCCGTTGAAGTGTTGGAAGATATTCCCCTAGATGAAAACAACCCTGAAAGGTGTACCAGGATTGGAGCAAACCTGGAAGAAAAGGTTAAGAAGGACCTTATTTGTTTTTTAAAGAAAAACAGAGACGTGTTTGCTTGGAGTCATGGAGACATGCTGGGTATAGATCCTGGCGTCATTACCCACCGTCTAAGTATATGCCCTTCCTCAAAGCCAGTGCGACAAAAGAAGAGGGTGTTCGCCCCTGAGAGAGATAATGCCATTAAAGAGGAAGTTCAAAAATTAATTGTGGCGAAGTTCATTCGAGAGGTATACTATCCTGACTGGTTAGCCAATGTGGTAATGGTCAAGAAGGCAAACGGTAAATGAAGAATGTGTGTGGATTTCACTGACCTAAACAAGGCTTGCCCCAAGGATAGCTACCCGTTGCCGCGCATTGACCAGTTGGTAGATTCCACTACGGGCCACAAGTTGCTCAGCTTCCTGGATACTTTCTCCGGATACAATCAGATTAAGATGGATAAAGTAGACCAAGAGAAGACGTCTTTTATTACCAGTTAGGGATTATTCTGTTATGAAGTGATGCCTTTCGGATTGAAAAATGCTGGCGCAACATACCAACGACTGGTCAATCATATGTTTCGTCCACAGATTGGGCGGAATATGGAAGTTTACATAGATGACATGTTGGTGAAAACTCAGGACGAGGGGAGGCATTTGGACGACTTGCAGGAGACATTCGACATACTGAGACAGTACTACATGAAGTTGAACCCCAGCAAATGTGCTTTTGGAGTATCATCGGAGAAGTTCCTTGGATTTATGGTATCTTACAGGGGAATCGAAGCAAACCCTGATAAAATTAAAGCAGTATTGGATATGAAGCCTCCAAACAATGTTAAGGAAGTCCAGTCACTCACCGGACGAGTTGCCGCCCTCAACAGGTTTGTTTCTAAAGCTACTGACAAATGTTTGCCATTTTTTAAGGTTCTTAAAAAAGCATTTGAATGGACCAACGAGTGTCAGAAAGCTTTCGAAGATTTGAAGACGTACCTCACCATGGCTCCTTTATTAAGCCCGTCCGTCCAAGGAGAAGAATTGTATCTATATTTGTTAGTCACCCCACATGCAGTGAGTTCAGCACTAGTGAGAGAAGAGGGCAAGATGCAAAGACCTGTATACTATACAAGCAAAGCACTTCGGGGAGCAGAAAGACGATATCCGTTAATAGAGAAGTTGGCATTTGCATTGATAACAGCCTCCAGAAAGCTAAGGCATTATTTCCAGGCTCATGTCATCAACGTCATGACAGATCACCTGCTCAAGAAGGCAATGAACAAGTTGGACGCTGTAGGACGTTTGATTCAGTGGGCCGTCGAGCTCAGTGAATTTGACATAAAGTACCAACCAAGGCATGCCATAAAGGCTCAAGCTCTAGCAGACTTCATTGCAGAGTTTACACTAGATTTTGACAAAGTAGATGAGGTGGAAGACGATAAGAAGTGGATCGTCCATGTGGATGGTTCGTCCACGCAGTATACAGGAGGAATAGGTGTGGTTTTGCAATCTCCAAAGGGGGACAAACTGAGATACAGAGTTCGTTTGCAGTACCAAACGACTAATAATGAAGTTGAGTACGAAACTCTTCTCAAAGGGCTGGAATTGGCTAAGTCTGTAGAAGCGAAGTCACTCCTCGTCTTGGGAGATTCTCAACTAATCATGGGCCAGGTGAATGGAATGTATGAGGTTAAGGAAGAACGAATGAGGAAGTATCTTAACAGGGTGACACGCCTTGTAAAAAAGTTTGAAGAAGTTAACTTCGTTCACACCCCAAGGGAGGAGAACGTGGAAGCTGACACCTTGGCAAAAGAAGCCTCAGCGAATGAAGCCATGGATAAGTTCGATGAGATTCAATACATACCGAGTATAGACATCCCAGAAGTACAGCAGGTGGAAAATAGAGAAAATTGGATGGCTCCAATCGTGTCGTACTTAAAAGACGGACGACTTCCAGAAGGAAAAGATGAGGCTAGGAAGCTGAGGGTAAAAGCAACCAGATACGTTCTTTTGGACGAGGTTCTCTACAAAAGAGGTTTTTCCCAGCCTTATCTCAGGTGTTTGGCTCCAGACGAAGCCAACTATATATTAAGAGAAATTCATGAAGGAGCATGTGGAAACCACTCCGGAGCCAGATCACTCATCCACAAAGTCATCCGTGCATGATATTACTGGCCAAACATACAAGCTGACTCTAAGGCCTACGTCAAGGTCTGCGATCAATGCCAAAGGTTTAGCAACGTCCCCAGGCAACTATCAGAGTATTTAACTCCAATGACGGCCCCATGGCCTTTTGCACAGTGGGGGCTAGACATCCTGGGTCCTTTCCCACTAGGTGTAAGGCAGATGAAATTTCTCGTGGTTGGAATTGATTATTTTACCAAGTGGGTAGAAGCAGAACCCTTAGCTAACATCACATAACAAAATGTCAAAAATTTCGTATGGAAGAACATTGTGTGCAGATTTGGGGTACCCAGGGTGCTAATATCTGACAACGGACGACAATTTGACAATGCACTCTTCAAAGATTTTTGCGTACACTTTGGGATTCAAAATCACTACTCCTCACCAGCACACCCACAAGCTAATGGCCAAGCTGAAGTTGCAAACCGATCCTTGTTGAAGATCATCAAGACTCGGCTTGAGGGGGCAAAGGGAGTATGGCCAGATGAGCTACCAGGTGTTTTGTGGGCGTATAGGACGACAGCGAGAACTCCTACAGGAGAGAGTCCTTTTAAGGTAGCCTATGGAACTGAAGCGGTCATACCTGCGGAAGTGCACATGGCCAATCATAGGGTGGCAACCTATCAGGATGAAGCTAATAAGGAGCAACTCCGTGTGAACCTCGATTTGATAGACGAGGTAAGGACGGATGCTGAGCAAAGGATGGCGAGGTATAAAAACCTGATGGCTAGGCAATATGATGCAATGGTAAAACCAAGGCAATTCAGCATAGGGGACCTCGTCCTAAGAAGGATTTCCTTGGCAACAAAGAACCCAGCTCATGGGAAGTTGGGACCTAATTGGGAAGGCCCCTACAGAGTTGTAAACTGCAAAAGACAAGGATCCTATTACTTAGAAGCCCTTGATGGGAGGAAGCTGGAGCATCCTTGGAATGTGGAGCACTTGAGGAGGTACTATCAGTAATTTGCCAGCCTAGAGGAGCATGACTCTGGACGAGCCCAGAGATTACATAAAAACTTGTTTATATGTTTCGTGTGGCTTTGTTATTATGTTAAACGTATGGACGAAATTATGACTTGTTTTGTATTTGTTCTAATAAAGGCATTAGCCTCTAAAGTGCATGCCTCGTCTATGAACAATATCCATGCTATGAACAATGTTTGTGGAATGTACATAATGTTGTGTGAATCCATGATCTCCATATCACTTTTGTTCATATTGACTTATGTTCATACTGACTCTTAAAAAAAAAGCTAAAAAGCTTAAAGACGAGAAAATTCTCTGGACGCGGAGATGTAATCTCAAGCTTTCCTAGAAAGCGAAAACAAGGCACACTCGTCCAAATTAAAGGACGAGGTAAAGCCAATGCCTAAGCGGATAAGTCCTAGGCATGCTCGTCCATAGGATGGGCAAGGTAAAACATAATACCTAATCATACCATGGACGAGGAAAAGCACAGATGCTTCTGGACTTGTTAAAGTCACCTATTAAAAAGCTGTCCATGGACGAGAAAAATGCAAGGACGTCTAACCACTTTACATGGGCAAATCACATGGTGAAATTTCTAATAAAAATGGTTAAAGTATATATACATGTATGAAATGTGGACGAGCTAAACAAGAATTCCTGTATATGAAAATAAAAACTCTCGTCCATGTATATATGAAAGAAACAGTACTCAGTCAGATTGTCTCAAGGGCGGACGAGAAACGTCCAAACACCCTTCCAAAATTAAAGTTGTTTTATGAAAACTCGTCCTTAAACATGGACGAATCTAATGTACTTGAATTACATATATATAAAAAAAAAAAAAGGAATTAAAGCACAAAACATTTGAAATATTTTCTAAGCTGAGGCATCGACGTTGGGGTCGTCTTGAGGATGGGTCATGGCATCGTCCTTTATATTAGCGTCCTCAGAGCCGAGGTGAAGGAGGGAGCTAGTGGTGGCAGCATTCAAATTGAGAACAATAGAGCTGAAATCCACATTAGGAAACTTTTCAGTAGCATCCATCCTAAAATCTTCGAACCCTGCTACATAGTTGGTATCCAAAACATCAGTGTATTGTTTAGATGTTTTGAACTCAGCCACTGCGTCCTCCTTTGCCTTGGAGAGAAGAATGCTATGCTCATTGTTCTTTTTCTGCAAGTCTTCAAGACGAGCATCTTTCTCCGCAGCACTAGCCTTCAAACCCTCAACCTTGGTTTTCAACTCCCTCACCTCGTCCGTGGTCTTGGTAGCCACTTCAGCCCATTGTTTAGCCTCGGCCTTCAACTCCTGTATCCTCGTCTCTAACAGGATCCTTGTCTTGTCCAACCCAGTGGCCTGTCTAGACGCTGCTATAAACTTAGACATGCCCTGTGAAAAAAAAAAAAAAAGGGATTTTAAAAAAAAAAGAAGGAAAGAAGGAGAATGAAAATTTAGTCAGGACGAAGATAAATGTTACCTTGAAAATGTCATGAACACTAGAGTGTTCAAAATCTTTCAGGGACATGTCATAGCAAACGTTTATGTCCTCGTTAGTAACAGCACTCTTGAAACGTTCCCAAGCCAGGTCTTCATTTTCAATGATATTTGAAGGGACCTTATGGGAAGGTTGAGACGAGGTTGACACAGTTTTAGACGGTGGAGTCTTGGACGGGGTGGACTCAACAGGAGTAGACGAGTCGACATCAAAAACTTTGGCAGGCTGGTGGGACGATGGAGTAGGCTTAACTGCTTGGGACAAGTCATGTTTGGTCTTCTTGCCACGTCTACTTGGGAGATTCTCCAAATTCAAGTTTTTGGAGATAGTCTTCCTCTTATCTCCAGCCAGTGGACGAGCTTGAAGCTCAGGCTCAAGACGAGTACCCTCAGCACCTACCTCTTTTCCCTTGTTACCTCTTTATCCTTGTTACCCTGCAGGGAACGTTTAGAATCTGAAACTTACTTTTTCTTACAGTAATATAGTGCGCAAGTGCTATGTCAGATGGTTTTGGGCCTAACCCCCACTTGGCAAGCCGTCTAAGATTAACCAAGGAATGAAAATCCCTGTCTGAGTATAAACGAGCCCTGTGGACGCGGTCTCGATGCAGCTTGCTCAAAGAAGGTCGTCCAATGGCTGTAATAAGAAAAGCAGAAGTTAAAAAATGATAATAATTATAAGCAAAAACAAGAAGAATGGGAAAAGCTAACGGACTTACCCTCAGGACGAAGGTTCCCTAGGTCCCCAGTAAAACGACCAAAGGTATCCTGGCCAACGTCTACAGGGTTTCCAGTCCAGAAGCCAGAGACGAAGAAAAACTCCGTCTTCCACTTTCTGTTAGACGAGGCCAAGGACTTCACCAGTCTACAATCTTTACCCCTGGCCGTAAACTGATGAAAGCCAGGGGATTGATGAATTTCTGAAGGTTTGTAACAGTAAAAGAACTTGTCCATAGTGATAGGACGATCCCTTCCAAACACTTCCCTCCACAAAATTTGCATAGAGATAATTAACCTCCATGCATTGGGGTTAAATTGACATACTCCTAAACCTAGTCTGAATAACAACTCTCTAATAAAGGCATTCAAAGGAAACCTAAGACCCCCTAGAAGGTAAGCTTCATATACACCTATCCCAAAATGGGGATTACAACACCACTCTCCACGGACGGGTAATCTAGGATTAAACTCGTCCGGGATTTGATACCATTCCTTAAGGTTGTTTAGCCTATCCTCATCCGTCTTGGAAGGAATATCTACAGCGCAACTATACATAGTTATCTCCGTCTCGTCCAAAGGACTAGACGGAGGGATGGAAGACGAGGTGCCTGCCTGGGATCCTGAAGTTTTTCTAAGTTGTTCTTGCACTACTTCTATGGGAAATCCAGGGACCCCTGAGACATACTCCTCGTCCGTGGTATTTCCTCCACTACTGTTACTGGTGTCACTAGAGTTACTACTACTATCGTCATAATACTCGTCTATAGCTTTCCCAGTGCTGTTGCTGGACGAGGAGACAACTATTTCTGACATTTTTTTTAAAAAAAAGAGAAGAAGAAAATTTTGGAAACCTAAAAGACGAGGAAAGAGAGAATACCTGGCTCTAGGACGAACAGAAATTATGGACGCGAGGAAACTCCTAGACGAAGCTCTAAACGATGAATGTCAAAGGAGGAAAATCTCAGAAGTGAGGAGGGTAGTGGAGGCATTCCACTATTTATAGATAGCTGACCTGGTCATACGAAGCGACACAACCAATCAAGTGGTGACACGTGGTCCTTGCCTCGAAAAAATGAATCGACGAGATAGGCCACCATTTAGGTTACAACACGTGGCACATTTAATTGCTGAAAGAGCTCGTCCGTCTAGAGAATATTATCACTATGTTTCCTTGGACGACCCATGGACAAGGGGGGAACTGATGATGCAAAGAAAATGCGCTTAATTCCATCTCGTCCATAGGTGCCGTCCATAACAAAGTGTAAAGGAGGAGACGAGTGGCCCTTACTCTCGTCCCTCTATTACTCGTCCATCCTATACTGATCCCAGAAACGGGTCTTATCCGTCCATAGTAACGAACATAAGTCTCGTCCATCCGCAGTAGTGGACAGGCGAGGATTACAAATCTTAGGTTCTGATGACTTGCTCTTCCAAAAGCTAAGAGTTGCATCGTTACCTTTCATTAACCATCAAGCACCGGTCCAAAAATAACCTCCACGGAAGTTAGGGAAGTTATCTCTGAATTCTCTGAACTCCCTAACAATAGGAGCGGTTAATACGACAAATAACCGCTCAATGTACCCTATATAAGCACTCCTCTACGTAGAAGGTAAGGCATTGGAACATTTCTAAATAGATAATAAAGTCTCAGGAGTATTTTCCTTCCTACTTCAACCCACTGACTTTACCATCGGAGGATTCAAGACCGGCCACCACTGGTCTTCTCTGATCTTTCTTTGATTTCTTAGGACTTAGCTTTCAAGATCATCAACGCCCGAAGACTTTCAGCCCACTGATAATCAATGATATATCATAACCCATTTAGGAAAAATGGATATAAAATATTTATGGGTGATTGGAGAGAGAAAAACACAATATAGCTCAATACATGTATCTCTATAGAAAGGAAACAATAAAGAGTGCAATAAATAAAAAGGGGAGGGGGGTGAACAATATATAAAGATGAACAAGTAAATATAAACAAGTAGATATAAATAATATATATAGATGAGTAACAAAATGAAGATGCCTAAAAGTGATGAGTTCTTCCCCTTAGGGGTACTTTCCATAGAGTGTTTAAGTAAAGGTATGAAACCCATCTAGGAAACCCACAAGCAATATAACAATACACACACATATGAGCATCAAGATAAATAAAGGAACAGGTGAACAACAAATAATATATACAACTAGAGCAATATAAAAGGCAAACGATATAAAGATAGAGCAAGGAATTTAAATGCAATAATATAAAGAGACAATGAATAAAAGAGACATTTTTATATATAAAATGATGTTTACAAGGAAAATAGAAAAAGAAATAGGTAATAGCTATGAAGAAGCTAGCCCATTTCATACAAACTTACCCACTCACCTAAGGTTTTGGAGGTGTAAAAATGGCGAAAAAGAGGACTAAAATTTTTGTTTGGAGAGAGGTTTTGAAAAGAAAAAGGGAGAAAAACTATTCCTAAAGAAATTCCTAAGAGAGAGAGGAGAATTTTTTAGATTTTTTTGCATGAAATTGCTAAAATGAGGTGGGTCTATTTATAGGAATAAGAGGGAATAAGTGAAGGTGTTGCTGGAGCATCTTCACATAGCTGCCTCGCACTAGGCAGCTATGTGATGGTGTTATGACAACCAAAGTTTTGAATTCCGTTTTGGATGCCGTTCTGGATTGGCCGTGGGAACCAAAATATGTTTTAAGCAATGCATTAATATGACTTGGATAATTTGGTATTTTTTACAATATTTTTTATTTTTACTTTTTTTCTTCTTTTATTATTTTCTATAAAATTTTTATTATTCTCTCTTGAAAAGCGGTTATTCTCTCTCTTAATTTTTTATTATTTCTTATAACTCTACTTTATATTGATGAATTATTGTGATTTTTAAAACTCTATTTTGGGTTCATACGTTTTGGTGTTATATTTTTTAGTTGCCTATTACAAATAGTATTCTCTCTCTCTCTCTCTCTCACACATATAGTTTTGGTTGGTTTGATTTTGTTTGAGTTAGCACTTGATTATTTTGGAAGTAATAATTTGAGTTTATATCAAAATACAATCTTGGCTATGCTAAGAATAGATCGACATTTAGTTTATTTTGGTCAATTTCATCAATTTGGTCTGGTTTGGTCTACTTCCGTTAACTTTGGTTAATTTTGGTCCAATTCAGTATACCTCAGTCCACTTCAGTTCAATTAGGTTCATTTGGTCTACTTCGATCAATTTAGCCCAATTCAATCTATTCGATCAATTTTAGTCCAATTTGGTCCATCCGTTCCACTCTGGTGGCCTATTCGGTCAATTCAGTCCACGTTGATCTATTCAGTCCAACTTGGTCCACATTAGTCCATTCGGTCTACATTAGCCCATTCGGTCCGCTTCGGTCTTTTTGGTCAATTTCTGATCATTTCAGTCCAATTTAGTGTACCTACATAAAAATGACAAAATATGAGTCTAGGTTGAGAGTACTATTAATTATTTGAATTATGTTAATTGTAATTATATAATAAGTTTTGATTATAATAATAACCTCCTTGAAATAATGAGAATTTGAATAATAACTTTAAAACTTAAAATTTTAATTTTATTAAAAGAAATTAAAAAAATATAATACATAATAAAAATAGTTAAAAGAATATGACAATTTCTTAAAAAAATAATATCAATAAAAAACATAAAAAATGATAAAATTATATATTTGTAAAGATAGAGCGATAAAAATTACTTTTTAAAATTGTTTAAGAGGAGGAAGGACTATCAAAACTTGCTTAATCACATGGGTGTCAAGTCTGATTTTCCCTTTTTTTCCTACAAAGTAATAATTTTCATTTTTTAATAATTCGAGGTCACTAGATTTTTAATGACAAAAATACCTAAAAATGTGATGATTTGTGCTTTTTTTGGTGAAATAATTTTTGTATATAAATCACATCACACCCTTAGTAATTTTATGATTGAAAAATGCATCAAAAAAAAAAAAGAAAGAATGAAAATTACCTTAAAAAAAAAAAAAAAAAAGAAGGTAAAAGTTGTATTTGGGATAAAAAAAGAAAAGAAAAAAAAGAAATCAACTTATTGGGGCGTGTGGCAGTTTTGTAAAATACAATACGTAATTTTGTATATAAATGGCATCACACATCCCAACGGCTCTCTAATTCTCTCTCCCAAATCCCCAAATTTGAAATCCCAGACTTCTCTCTATCCTTCTCTCTCTCCCCAAAATGTTTAGGGTTTCATCAGAGGTCTCTCTCTCTCTCTCTCTCCCCCTCCCCAAATCCCCAACGGCTGATATGCTTATTCTTCAATTTTGTAATGAGACAGTTCATCTAAAAAATCGCATGTTTGTGTTTTGGATAAAATCTGATACCCTCTCTCTCTCTCTCTCTCTCTCTCTCCAAAGGGTTAGGGTTTCATCAGTATTATCCATGCCATATCGCATGTTTATGTTAGGATTAGGATTTGAAGATTTTCTCGGGAACAACAACTATATTTTTCCGGTGAGGGGTTTTCCATGCCGCCGCTGGCACGGAAGCCGAGGCCGATGATGCCTATGTCAGAGAGGAAGACTAATGGGTATTTTTGTGCTTTCATACGGTTTAGACTAATGGGTTTTTTTTGTGCTTTCATACGGTTTAGACTGATGGGTTGTTTGTCCTTTCATGTGCTTTAGTCCACTGGGTTTTTTTTGTGCTTTCATACGGTTTAGACTGATGGGTTTTTTGTCCTTTCATGTGCTTTAGTCCAATGGGTTTTTTTTGTGCTTTCATACGGTTTAGACTGATGGGTTTTTTGTGCTTTCATAGGCTTTAAACTAATGGGTTTTTTTTGTGCTTTCATATGGTTTAGACCAATGGTTTATTTATTTATTTATTTATTTTTGGATTCTGATTTGTTTGAATTGAATTTCAAGTTCTTGTTGATCTGGTTCTTGTTTGTAATGAAAAACTTCTATTTGGCTTGAAGTTATGAGTCAAAACTAATGTTAGTCTATGTTTTGGTATCTGAAAGATGTATGGATTTACATGAAATTTGGTAGATTGTGACCTGTTATGTTTGTCTTTGTTGATTGTTTTTGTATCTTGGTGAAATTTTATGGCTTTGTTATACTTTTGAAGGAGAATTTACATATGATGTAAATAATTCTGTCATATGTCTTTTGGGTTTTAGTTGGACAATAATGAGCTTATCTACTGATGTTGCAAAATTGTTTCTATAAGAACTTTTGTCAACCAAGTATTGAAATTATTTTCCTTTTTGTTTTTTTGGGTGAGATTGAGAAAATATTGCAGGTTTTTACTGCTTGGTGTCTTGGAAAAGTAAAAAGTAACATCCAGTCCTTTAACCTTGATGACAATCCTATGTTGTGACTTCTTGATCGAGGTAGGGAGATTGTTATATTAGAGGTAATGTTGCACGTGTTCCAACACTTGGCCTAATGAGTTTGACTGATTCCTGGTAGGTATTGAAATTCGAAGTTATTATGGTTGATTTGTGTGTAGGTGAAAGTCTTATTCACGGCGTTTTCTTTTTTGGATAAACTTATTCATTGCTTTTTTGACATTTTTATTCAGTTTTTTTTTTATCTTAGGCATAATTTTTCTGTGGACTAATTGGTTTTTACGATGTCAACTTAAAAAAAAAAAAATCAACTAACCTAGCATGAATGAAGGTGCACAATCTGGATACAATTGATAGTCATAAAAGCTTCTCTAATTTAGACTGCCCTGAATACATTATGTTTGGAAATATATGGAGAATTTTTGGGTCTTTGCTTAAGATATTGTAAATGACTTTGGAAATTTAAATTGTGTTCAAGTCTATTACTTTTATTACTTATAAGTTCTATAAATTTTTTGAAGGGATTCTCCTGTGCACTTTTGTGCGGTTGAGTTCCTCTTTTTTTGCAAGAAAACTTCTTGCGTATCACAAAAATGTAAATCCTATTAATGATCATGTGTCTTCTGTATTGTTCTAATTAATATTGTTATACTCATACTTAACTGATTAATTTTTTGAGAAAATTTTACAGTTTGACTGTAGTTGGCAAGTTATACGGAGTTGTCTTTTGCATGGGTTACCAATGTTCAGATCAGTAACTGCAGTTGTAAGTTTTGTTTATGGAATCTTCTTTTGTATTGTCAACATAGCTGTTGTAAGTTCTCTATGTACAATCTTCTTTGTATGGTTCTATTTTTTCATTGGAAAATTAATTGATTATTTGGTTAACAGCAAATTGAACAATGTGGATGGTCTTACATTTGATGTGAATTGGTCTTGGTTTGGGTTGTTTTTCCAAGTACCTTGCATAAATGTCACATTTATAACTTTTTTATATAATCCCTCTTTCTGTGTTCGATTTTTTGCCTTTTGCATGCGTCTTTCCCTCTCTTTCTGACTGAGTATATCTGTTTAATTTGTACATGTAGGGTATCTTGAGTTTTATGAATCTTTGACTGAGCATCTGACGAATTTGCAATTTATAATTTTTTAGTAATTATAGAATATAGTTAAAAAAAAAAAAAAATGGCGCAGTTTATAATTGTTTTTGTTGGGGTGGGGGAGTACTTTTCTTGTGCTAAAATGTTATTTCTAATAGATGCTTCATAACACTTCTATTGTGTGTATACTTAAAACTCTGTATCCAACTATGCTACAAGCATTGGCTTATTATAAAGGTGTTCTCTTGGTTCCTTTTTAAAAGTTTCCTTTATATAAACTCCCCACATATTTGTATATCTTAAAATCTATTACACAGATAATTATTTTACTCATTGCATCATTAATAAATGATGGTTATTGCACCATCACATGTTTGTTTGAAGACTGACTTTAAAGTCAAAGAAGTATGAAAGAATTCATGGATTGATTGGATCAGATTTTTTATGTGTTACCCAATTAGAAATTACAGATTAATTTTTTTTTTCCTGCCTGAATAATAACTAAAGACTTGAGGATACCATCACTTTCTAATTTTTTTTCTTTCAAATAATGTTAATTTTAGAGCAACACTGTGCTCAAAAGTATAAGAACTTTTAGCTTTCTATGTGGTTGATATTTTGGCGCTTTCTCTACCTCGTAAGCCTTAGCCCTTGCTTCGACTGTGGAGTCCGATATGAACTTGAGGCAGTATTATGCATGTTCTTTTTTAAACATACAGTTTGGAATCTGATAGCATATTTAACCACTTCCCGTGTTTCACTTTTTATTTAGAACCAAACACCAATAATCTGTTCTTGTTTGTTGACGTTTTGTTATTTTGGAGAACTTATCAGTTATTTGATGTCTCACACATTATGGATTAAGGCAAGGAACAAACATAACTTAAAATTCAGACCTTGTTCAAATTGTGCCAAATTTGTAAACTCAGTGGTAATCATTTTTTCTTTTCTTATTTTTCATTTAGGAATTCTCTTTATATTCTGTTTTCTTACTGTATTTCCAAAGGAGTTTAGATGAGTGTATGATTTCTTCACATACATGGAGAAGGAAAGGATAATGTAACTTAGATTTTCTACTATTAACAATTTACTTTTTTGTACCTAAAAATTAGTTAAGAAGGTGATGTATATGGTTGCTTTGCTGATAATTACAGAAATGTAGAAAATATTTTTAACACTTGAGGGAGTAGCATACCAACCTAACAGTCAAAGCACTGCAGGACTTTGCTAATTATTATGGTATTATGTTAAGTCCCAATCTCCTGTAGACTTTAAGGTGATGTGTTTTGATTTTTCTAATTAGTTGGATTTATTTTTATCAGATTTGAAGGACAAATTTCGAGCATCAACATTGGAATTGGAATAATTGGCACCGACAAGAAATTCAAGTAAGCTTTGTTTTCCTTCCTCACCAAGCCTGTGGATGGTCTTACACTTGATGTGAATTGGTCTTGGTTTGGGTTGATATTCCAAATACTTTGCATAAATGTCATATTTATAAACTGTTTTTCAAGTGGATATAACCTGGTCATGTGATTGCATGTTTTAAGATTTTTGGGAGATCGTGTCTACATCACCATTCTCCATAAGGCATGCTACTCACAGTTCCTTTGTTTTGAAGTTTATTCCCTGAAGCTGAAAGTTCAGTACTGGTGTCTGGGTATCTCTGGTCTATGCATGCTCATGAGATGGCATTTGTCTTTTCTGTGTGCCAGGTCTTGAAGAATTGTGACGGAAGAATTGTGACGGAAAAATGTACCTGTGATCAACTGATCATGGTTTGTAAACCTGGTAAAATAGTCTTAACAGTTCACTTGCATGGGACTTGTAATTCTAGGCTAATACGTATATAAATGAAACCAATTACTTAGCAATATAGTTAAATGAAACAAATAATTTTATGGATTATACATAAGCATACTCTTTGTTTTTTTGTTTTGTTTTTTTTTTTTTTGTTTTTGATAAGTTACATAAGCATACTCATTCTGTTACGTGTAACTTTTTAATAGGTTTAAGAAAAGACTACTTTAAAAATTTATTATATATCTAATAGTGAGTATATTTCTTGAAGGATTTACCAATTGTGCTCCATCATAAAAAAATATTAAATGCTGATCTTAATCGTGTTCATCAATTGCCAACCTTCCAATTTCTTGGTGTTAATGATGAAGAGATGGAATTGCCTGTAAGATTGTTTTCAAGTTCAGCTTGTGATTCTTAAACTTTTCCCCATTCTTCGTAGACAAAGGAAGTGAACGAGACCAAATTGGATGACATTATCAGGTTTCTAAACATTCTATTTGCTTGATTTGGTTTTTTTTTTTTTTTTCTGCCATGTCTTACAAAGGTATAATCCTATTCTCTGGGGGTTCCTATAGGAAGTCTTGAAAGTAACCCAAATGGTCCATGTCATATAGACGATTTTTAGAGGGTTATTCAGGTATGGATTGTTAAAACTATTTGTTGCATTAGCATTTTAGCTTTTGAAAACATATTTAGCATACCCGCATCTGTTATTGCCTTTATTTGGATATTGCTCATTGCAGAAAGTCTTTATAGTTTGGCTTTCAGTTTAGAGAGGAGCTTGGCTTTCAGTGTTAACTGGATTTACCTTTATAGTTGTTGGGTAATATGCTACTTTTTCTATTTGTTGTTTTGCAGCTCCTGCCTTTCTTAGTGCATGTTATAAATCTCATTTTGATTCACTGTTTACTGTTATTTATCGTAATCTTTTTAGCATTTTGCTTTAGATTACCTAAGTTCTGATTGTGCTGCTACCTTAACTACATGTTTCCGATTTACTTTAGCTTTAACAATTATTTGTTGGGGTTGTTGATTTTCTCTTTTACTTTATTAATATATTTTTCGTTAAATGATGCTTGTGTATTTATTTTTTGTTTTGTATAACCTATTTAATTCCAGGGGTGATGCATTTGCATCCTTTTATGCTTGCATCCTTTTATGTAAGATTGATTTGATTTTGTTGTTCTCTTTCGTATATTCTTCTATGTTGAATTTGTTTTGTTTTTATTTTTTATATTCTTGGAAGTGTTTTTCTTGAACTATGTAGCTGGGTATGTGTTTTTTCAGTTTGCTACGTGTGGTGGATTCAAAGCTTGCGCCAATAAGGGTTTGCACTTTCCTCTTGTACATTTGTCTGCTAAGTGTTGGGTAATATGCTAGTTTTTCTATTTGTTGTTTTGCAACTCCTGCCATTCTTAGTGCATGTTATATATCTCATTTTGAGTCACTATTTATTGTTATTTATCATAGTCCTTTTAGCTTTTTGCTTTAGGTTACCTTAGTTTTGATTGTGCTTTCTACCCTAACCACTTTTTTCCAATCTACTTTAGCTTTAACAATTGTTCGTTAGGGTTTTTGATTTTCTCTATTACTTTTTTAATTTATTTTTCGTTAAATGCTGCTTGAACTATGTAGCTGGGTGTGTGTATTTTCGGTTTGCTACATGTGGTGGATTCAAAGCTTGCACCACTAAGGGTTTGCACTTTCCTCTTGTAAATTTGTCTACTTGTCTTTTTTCTATTGACATTTTCTTTGTACAGGACATGGGAAACTTGTTGGACATGGCTGGCCGCATGCATGTCCCAACCGTTTTTCTGCTCCAAAATAAAAGGCTGAAACGCACTAACTCTAACACCGATCTCCTGCCACTCACGCCGATCTTCTTCTTCTTCCTATCGTGCCAATCTCTTCTTCTTCTTCTTCAGCTCTTAGATCTATAATCCTATTTCACTTTTACAGTTCCCTTTGCCCTTTCTGTACATGTGTGCTTTTTATTGCTTTGTATGCCTCACAGTGTCACACATTAAGAGCTCTTTTATCTCCAGCCACCCTCTTGAACCAAAGATGTGTAAATAAATGTTTCTTTTCAAATTTTTGTCTTTTATGAGTTAAAAGTCTACCACCTATTATGCCAGGTAGTCAACTATTTACAATTCTTTTTTCATTATCTAGGTAGACAGTCTCAGTGGCTAGACTTTAATATGCTTCTAAAAGATTTTTTTAACAATTATTTAAAAATATTTTTGTTAGAAAACAAAATTTTCAGGTTTGTCTTTTGTGTGTTTATTTGTAATTTTGAAAGTTTTTAAGTATTCATGTTCAAAAGATATGTTCTTAGGTGATTGCCATCTTTCAATGTCTCTCTTATTGAATAATATTCTAATTGCATGATTTCCATGTATGATCAATCTTTTCAAGAAATGGATGCAATGTGTCTGGTGAAAGATCCAGGAAAGAGGAGGAATTTATTGAAACACACATTTTTCAAGCATGCAAAGTCTCTTGAGATTTCTGTGTAGAAATGATTCACTGACTTGCCACCCCTTTGGAATCGTGTAAAACCTTCCAGGTTACCCATCATATTGCTGAGATGCACCTTCCGTACTTTCACTTGTCCTGGTAAGCTTGTCTCATGGCTATGGTTAATTTTGCAGCTTAAAGATAAAGTGCAACTCTGTGTAGAACAAGAGGTAATATCACAGGTCAAAAACATTTGGCCACGCCATTAAATTTGAACTTAAAATGCATGTAGTGATATTTCTTTAATTTTTATCTATATTTACTACATATTTAATTCAATTGGATGCATTTCTTAAGAATAACCCATGTAGGATCTCTCACTAAACTTTAGTTATCTATCAAAACCATCCTCACCTCACCCCCTCTATTTTCCCCAATTTTGTTTCTGTTGAGTTTTTCCAATTCTTCATATTGACTAAGTTCCCCTTTCCATTTAGTTACACTATGGTATGGACCTTGATGATGCTGTGCATGTGGCTATTTTGATGCTGAAGGAGGGGTAAATGAATGTCAAGCTTTTTTTTATTTTTTTATTTCTTTTAATAATTTTTTTAAAATGAAATATATTTTATTTTAAAAAGCTGTGGTGGGGTGCAGCTAGAATGGTAAAAGCTAGGGCATTGGTGGAGCTTGTTGGAAATACATATATAAGTCAATGATAGTACTTTTTATCATTGAGTTTTTTATTCATAATTCTTTCTTCGTCTCTAAAAAATCGGGTTTCCTTCATGTTTAAATAGTTTCTATTTTGAGAACTATTTTCTATTTGGCAATATATTCTTTTGATATACAATATAGGCTTTACCTTTTGGTGCTTCTCTTACATGCATGCCATGTTCTAGGATTGTGCCCTGTGTTGCACCTTTTTATTGAAAATGTTTTACCTATAAAAATACAAAGCATCATACAGTGTATTCTTCTTTTTAGGGGGGATGTCTTAATTTTCATTTGTTTCCTAATGTGTGTCCTCTCTCATCGTCTCTTGCTCAGCTTCCTCCCAATGCAGTTACATCAATTATTGATGGCTTGAGGAGATTTTACATTGAAATGCCAAAGCCACTAGAAGTTGCATATCTTTCGTTTGCGAAATGAAGATGTTCTGATCTTTCTAGCTTTGTTGTCAAGTTTCAACTCTAGTTTTTAAGACCTCTGTAACAGAGGATTGATTTTTAATTGTATTTTTGCAGACAAACGGTGATTTTGTTGCTAAACCCATGGTCTCTTGGGACAATATTCAACTGGAAAGACAAATTTTATAAACATTTGCTAAATTCAACTATCCAGGTTAGTTAAGTTTTATTTCCGTTTGTCCCTTCTGATTTGTTAGTATGACTGGATCTCAAAGATGAATGTCCCTTATAATCTGTGTGAACAGGTGCTCACATTGAACCAGAGCCTACAAAAGACAAATTTTTTGTTGTTGTTATGGTACCACTAGTCACCCTCACTTTCCTATGTTATTTATGAAGGCAAATTAAGTTTAAATGCACCATAGAAACAGCAACAGTGTGGCATCAACACTTGGTACTAGACACCAGCAGGTTATTATAAGAGGCCGTTTATTAGTAAAGTTTTGTATCATCTTTGTAATTGAAGCTTTGGGTTGCGTGCTTATTAATTGATTGTGTCATGTGCTTAATTGTTGATTAGTTAGGAGCCATGTGCTGAACAGTCAGTTAGATCATTAGATTAGTGTAGCCAGCTGGCAGTTAGTGTTAGTCAGTCAGTTGTGTTCATGAATTGTATAAAGGTGTGGAGATGGATTGTAAGAGGCACGCAATGAGAATTCAGACTGTTCATATTCCAATACTTCTCTAATCCCTTTCAATTCTTCCAAGAGGCATGGCTGCCTTCTTAGTCAGTCACTCACCCTTTTTGGTTTGCTTAATCAGTTCTTATCAATCCTTCATTTACATATTTTTCTTGTTGTACAATTCTGATTGGTCCTGCATCAAATCTCTAGCCAACCCTAGGTGCTGAGTCCAAGTTCATACATCTGTATTTTTCCTGTTTTTTAATTTCCTGTTACAAAGTTTTGGTTTGTCCTGCATCATTGTGATAAAAAGTTCTCCCTTGTCTCAGGAAGTTTCTTTTGTGCTTTATTGTGGAGTTTGGTAATTCAATTTGAGTTGACATGGGGTTTTTGCTTTATCATAAGGTGGGCTTTTAGGTGTGTGTAAGAGATATTGTCCATAATCTTCCTTCTCTTTTACTTTCGAAATTGTTAGGTATTGATTTTGTTGCTTCATACAAGTACTTGAAACAGTGTTAACTGTGTTGGTGACTGTAGTTGAGGACATCGAATGCTCCGATATAGCTGATGTTATTGTTGAACTGAATTTTCTGAGTGCTTTAAATGCCCTTTAAAGAAGGTAAGGTAGTTCTTTCATTCCTTTGGTTTCTTTCTAGCAATTCCAATATGTAAATGTCCTTAACACCGTCAGCACTATCAAGTTTGTAGCTCAGTGGTTAAGTGAGTAATATTGCTACAGTTATCATTTCTTACTGACTTGATTTTAAAACTAATATACTTGATTTTATCATTCCTTGAAGTTTTGAGTCAAAACTAATGTTAGTTGATGTTTTGGTATCTGAAAGATGTTTCTGTATGGCTTTACATGAAATATGGTAGATTGTGACCTGTTATGTTTGTCTGTATTGTTTGTTTTTGTTTCTTGGTGAAATTTTATGGCTCTGTTATTCTTTTGAAGGAGAATTAACATATGATGTAAATAATTCTGTTATATGTCTTTTGGGTATTAGTTGGACAGCAATGAGCTTATCTGCTGATGCTGCAAAATTGTTTTTATAAGAACTTTTGTCAACCAAGTATTGAAATTCTTTTCCTTTTGTTTTTTGGGTGAGATTGAGGAAATATTGCAGGTTTACTGCTTGGTGTCTTGGAAAAGTAAAAAGTAATATCCAGTCCTTTAACCTTGATGACAATCCTATGTTGTGACTTCTTGATCGAGGTAGGGAGATTGTTATCTTAGAGGTAATGTTGCACTTGTTCCAACACTTGGCTTAATGAGTTTGACTGATTCCTGCTAGGTATTGAAATTCGAAGTTATTATGGTTGATTTGTGTGTTGGTGAAAGTCTTATTTGCAGTGTTTTCTTTTTTGGATAAACTTATTCATTGCTTTTTTGACATTTTTATTCAATTTTTTTTGATCTTAGGCATCATTTTTCTGTGGACTAATTGGTTTTTACAATGTCAACTAAAAAAAAAAAAAATCAACTAACCTAGCATGAATGAAGGTGCACAATCTAGATACAATTGATAGTCTTAAAAGCTGCACTAATTTAGACTGCCCTGAATACATTATGTTTGGAAATATATGGAGAATTTTTGGGTCTTTGCTTAAGATATTGTAAATGACCAGGGAAATTTAAATTGTATTCAAGTCTATTACTTTTATTACTTATAAGTTCTATAAATTTCTTGAAGGGATTCTCCTGTGAACTTTTGTGCGGTTGAGTTCCTCTTTTTTTGCAAGAAAACTTCTTACCTATCACAAAAATGTAAGTCCTATTAATGATCATATGTGTCTTCTGTATTGTTCTAATTAATATTTTTATCCTTATACTTAACTGACTTATATTTTTGAGAAAATCTTGCAGTTTGACTGTAGTTGGCAAGTAATTCGGAGTTGTCTGTTGCATGGGTTACCAATGTTCAGATCAGTAACTGCAGTTGTAAGTTTTGTTTATGGAATCTTCTTTCGTATTGTCAATATAGCTGTTGTAAGTTCTCTATGTACAATCTTCTTTGTATGGTTCTATTTTGTCATTGGTAAATTAATTTGATTATTTGGTCAACAGCAAATTGAACAATGTTCTTGCAGAGGACATGCATTTTCCCATGTAAGCTTCTGTCTTATTCTTTTTAGGTTGCTGGGTTTGTCATTGATTTACTAACCTTGCTCACGTTTTATAAACACTAGAATGTGCTCTGCCCTGTTTTGTCCCTGATATTTGATTTCTAATATGCGTAACATATTAGACTGAAAAGGAGTGCTATTTAATATATTGACTACAGATGTGTCTTCAAAATTGTGTAGTTTCTCATCTCTTTTTATTTGATTGCCGTTTAAGTACCCCAGTTTGATATTTTACAATTTTGTGTCTGATCTTTGACTAATAATGAGGTCTGTTGTGAATTCTATTATGACTGAGATTGTAGACAAAAACAGACTTATTATGATTTCAAGTTGCATTTATTTGATAATTAGATTTAGATTTAGATCTCTTGGTTTTGGTTTTCGTTCCTGGTTTCAGGTTATAATGTAACAATTGATAATTATTTATGGTCGATTCTTATTATGATAATTAAAATTTTGTAGAAATATAATATTAAAAGAAGCGAACTTATTTGACCCCTATTAGGTCACATGGACTCTTTGTGTTCAACGGTTGATGGCAATAGGCAGGCCAAGTGTTGGCTGGTAGCCAATGGTTGGCAACGGGCATGTAATGATGGCCTGCTTGGAATCAGGTGGACCATGTGACAGTTGGTGGTCAGTGGTTGGCAGCACTAATGGTTGGCAACTGGTGGCCAATGGGCGCCTAAGTATGGTATGGAGTACATTTCTGGACTTAATGTGACTTTCTTTAGTATGGATGCTTAATGGTGCCATTGTTAATATCTCTATATGAATGATACTTATTTTTAATTTTATTGTTATTTGTTATGTAACGAGTTCCATGTATTGTGTCACTTTATGATGAATTAGAATATAATAGTCTATATAAGCCAAGTATGACCCCAAGAAAGGGTTGATTATTTTGATGAATAAAGTTTCTTTTGAAATTGAGTCCGTGGTTTGGTGCCAACTCCAGCCAGCCCTATGTGTTGACTCCTAGTGGATTTTTTTCACGCTTGGTACTATCCAAGCAAGCCTAGGTACTGACTGTTCTCCATGTTAGGAACCTATGAGAAGTAGATTGACTTAATGCATATGATCCAGCTAGTGCATCATGTATGCAGCACCAGTAAGCATGAGTAAGTAAAGTTTTGTATCAGTAAGCACCAGTAACAACAACAGTGCAGTATTAACACTTGGTACTAGACACCAGCAGCTTATTATAAGAGGTAGTGTATTAGTAAAGTTTTGTATCATCTTTGTAATTGAAGGTTAGAATCACGTGTTTATTAATTAATTGTCATGTGCTTAATTGTTGATTAATTAGAAGCCATGTGCTTAACAGTTAATTGTTGAAGAATTTTTTTCACATCAGATAAAGAATGGAGATCCTCTTAAACTAGTGTTTGTCTATAATATCATGCTTTTTGTTGGTATCAGTATTCATATTTTGTTACTCGTATGCTCCTTTTTACAAATGTTATGCTCATCAATCTTTTGTTTTTTTCATAAGCCTTTGGTCATGTTTGTTGTCATATCGCATTAGCGACTACTTTCTTAGTCTACAATTAATTATGCAGAGCAGCTTCTCTTTTGATTCATGAGTTCTGATGAAACATTTGTAATTAAATCCCCAGGTAAAAAGTAGTCTAACAGTTCACTTGCATGGGACTTGTAATGCTAGGCTAATACTTGTCTACAGCTGGCTTATCAAACATCACAAATTTTGCTGAAGATCTGGACCATGCACGATTTTTGGTAACAGTATGCACATATTGGTATATAATCTTGGCCTACCGTAAAAAAACATATATAATCTATTGACATGACTAGAAATATTCATATCATTAGTTAATTTTTGGTAAGCATACCACCTAATTTCACCAATGGGCTCTAGCTTGATTAGTACGTCTTCTCCCTCAATAGTGGGACAGAGGTCGTGGATTTAGAACTCACATGATGTTGCTTTCCAATAAAAAAACTAATTTAGAATGATGGTGAAACGCTTCTGGTTTGTCATTACGAATTTCAGAATGGCAACATAAAACCCCTTTTCGTTGATATCATCTTTAATTAGCCATCTTCCCATCAAAACTTATCATTTATGTTTCTTCTACTTATTATTGATACTGTCCCCGTTAAACTTTGATTTTCTTATCATTCTGACTTTTATGATTCTCTTATTTTGAAGTTTCTTTTGTAGTTTTTAATTCATATTCGTTTTGTTGTACTTGCTTTTTGTAGAGAACTAACCCCAGCTGAAATTGATGATATTTAGTTCAAGTGGAGTTGCTTGCTCTTCTTGCCTGCCATATGTCTTTGAAGAGATTATTAATCAAATATATGTTGCATTACTTCACATTGTAGCGGGGTGAATGTAGATTAATTGATAGGCTTAAATTTCCAACCTGTCTGAATTGGAGCAGCAAACTGGTGAGCCAATTGAGCCTATTACTATATATTCTCTTTCTATGGAGTGGTTTATTTTGGGACTATTACTATATATCCTCTTTTAATTATTCAGAGATGAAAGTAAAATTGCATCTCTTCTTCTATTACTTTGGCATAACTAGCACTGACAAGAAATTCAGGTAAGCTTTGTTTTCCATCCTCACTAAGCATGTGGATGGTCTTACATTTGATGGGAACTGGTCTTGGTTTGGGTTGATATTCCAAGTACCTTGCATAAATGTTACATTTATAAACTGTTGTATATAATCCTTCTTTCAGTGTTAATTGGATTTACCTTTATAGTTGTTGGGTAATATGCTAGTTTTTCTATTTGTTGTTTTGCAACTCCTGCCTTTCTTAGTGCATGATATAAAAATCATTTTGAGTCACTGTTTACTGTTATTTATTATAATCTTTTTAGCATTTTACTTTAGATTACCTAAGTTCTGATTGTGCTTCTACCTTAACTACTTGTTTCTGATTTACTTTAGCTTTTAAGAATTGTTTGTTGGAGTTGTTGATTTTCTCTTTTACTTTATTAATTTATTTTTCGTTAAATGATGCTTGTGTATTTATTTTTTGTTTTGTATAATCTATTTAATTCCAGGGGTGATGCGTTTGCATCCTTTTATGTAGGGTTGATTTGATTTTGTTGTTCTCTTTTGTATGTTCTACTAAGTTGAATTTGTTTTGTTATTTTTTATTTTTTATATTCTTGGAAGTGTTTTTCTTGAACTATGTAGCTGGGTATGTGTTTTTTCAGTTTGCTACATGTGGTGGATTCAAAGCTTGCGCCACTAAGGGTTTGCACTTTCCCCTTGTACATTTGTCTGCTAAGTGTTGGGTAATATGGTAGTTTTTCTATTTGTTGTTTTGCAACTCCTGCCATTCTTAGTGTATGTTATATATCTCATTTTGAGTCATTGTTTACTGTTATTTATTTTAGTCCTTCTAGCATTTTGCTTTAGGTTACCTAAGTTTTGACTGTGCTTCTACCCTAACCACTTGTTTCCAATCTACTTTAGCTTTAACAATTGTTCGCTAGGGTTTTTGATTTTCTCTTTTACTTTATTAATTTATTTTTCATTAAATGCTGCTTGAACTATGTAGCTGGGCATGTGTATTTTCAGTTTGCTACATGTGGTGGATTCAAAGCTTGCGCCACTAAGGGTTTGCACTTTCCTCTTGTAAATTTGTCTACTTGTCTTGTTTCTATTGACGTTTTCTTTGTACAGGACACGGGAAACTTGTTGGACATGGCCGAATGTGTGTCCCAACCGTTTTTCTGCTCCAAAATAAAAGGCTGAAACGCACTACCTCTAACACCAATCTCCTTCCACTCACGTTGATCTTCTTCTTCTGCTTCTTCCTTCCACGCTGATCTTCTTCTTCCTATCATGCCGATCTCTTCTTCTTTAGCTCTTAGATCTATAATCCTATTTCACTTTTACAGTTTTGCTCCTTTGCCCTTTCTGTCTATTTGTGCTTTTTATTGCTTTGTCTGCCTCACAGTGTCACACATTAAGAGCTCTTTTATCTCCAGCCATCCTCTTGAGCAAAGGATGTATAAATAGATGTTTCTTTTCAAAATTTTTTTTTCTTGTCATTTATGAGTTAAAAGTCTACCAACTATCAAGCCAGGTAGTCAACTTTTTACTGTTCTTTTTCCATTTTTACTGTTATTTTTCCATTATCTAGGTAGACAGTATCAGTGGCTAGACTTTAATATGCTTCTAAAAGATTTTTTAACAATTATTTAAATTTTTTTTTGTTAGAATACAAAATTTTCAGGTTTGTCTTCTATGTGTTTATTTGTAATTTTGAAAGTTTTTAAGGTATTCATGTTCAAAAGATATGTTCTTTGGTGATTTCCATCTTTCAATGTCTCTCTTTTAGAATAATATTCTAATTGCATGATTTCCATATATGGTCAAGTCTTTTAAAGAAATGGTTGCAGTGTGTCTGGTGAAAGATCCAGGAAAGGGGCGGAATTTATTGAAACACACCTTTTTGAAGCATGCAAAGTCTCTTGGGATTTCTGTGAAGAAATGATTCGCTGACTTGCCACCCTTTTGGAATCATGTAAAAGCCCTCCATGTTACCCATCATATTGCTGAGATGCACCTTCCGTACTTTCACTTGTCCTGGTAAGCTTGTCTCAGGCCTATGGTTGATTTTACAGCTTAAAGAACAGGAGGTAATATCACAGGTCATAAACATTTCTCCACGCCATTAAATTTGAACTTAATTTTTATCTAATATTTACTTCATATTTAATTTAATTGGATGCATTTCTTAAGAATAACCGATGTAGGATCTCTCACTTAACTTTAGTTATCTGTCAAAACCATCCCCACCCCCTCTGTTTTCCCCAATTTTGTTTTTGTTAAGTTTTTCCAATTCTTCATATTGACTAAGTTCCCCTTTCCATTAGTTACAATGATGATATGAAACTTGATGATGCTGTGCATACGACTATTTTGATTATGAAGGTGGGGTAAATGAATGTTAAGCTTTTTTATTTTTATAAAAAGAAATATATTTTTATTTAAAAAGCTGTGGTGGGGTGCAGCTAGAATGGTAAAAGCTAGGGCATTGGTGGAGCTCGATGGAAATATATATATATATATATATATAAGTCAATGATAGTACTCTTTATCGTTGAGTTTTTTATTCATTATTCTTTCTTCGTCTCTAAAAAAATCAGTTTTCCTTCATGTTTAAATATTTTCTATTTTTACTGTCGCACACCTTTGGTACGATGGTCACTCCACAAGTATAAATGCTTGTGGGGTGTGGGGGGCAAGGGGTGGGATTAAAGTCTTTAAGAGGGAGCTTCACACACACATATATTTAGATTAGGCTAGAGTAGAATTCTATCTTGTATAAATTATTTTTTTTTTTTCTATTTTATGTTTGACAATATATTCTTTTGATATACAATATAGGCTTTACCTTTTATAGAAAATGTTTTACATATAAAAATACAAAGCATCATACAATGCATACTTATTTTTGGGGGGGATGTCTTAATTTCCATTTGTTGCCTAATGTGTTTCCTCTCTCATTGTCTCTTGCTCAGCTTCCTCCCAATGCAGTTGCATCAATTATTGATGGCTTGAAGAGATTGTACATTGAAAAGCCATAGCCAGTAGAAGTTACATATCTTTCGTTTGCAAAATGGAGATATTCTGACCTTTCTAGCTTTGTTGTCAAGTTTCGACTCTAGTTTTTAAGATGTCTGTAACAGAGGATTGATTTTTATTTGTATTTTTGCAGACAGACGGTGATTTTGTTTCTAAATCCATTGTCTTTTGGGTCATTATTCAGCTGGAAAGACAAATTCTATAAACATTTGCTAAAATGCAACTATCCAGGTTAGTTCAGTTTTGTTTCTGTTTGTCCCTTCTGATTTGTTAGTATGACTGGATCTCAAAGGTGAATGTCCCTTATAATCTGTTTGAACAGGTGCTCACATTGGACCAGATCCTACAAAAGGCAGATTTTTTGTTGTTATTATGGTATCACTAGTCACCCTCCCTTTCCTATGTTATTTATGAAGGTTAATTAAGTTTAAATGCACTATAGAAACAATAGTGTCGCATCAACACTTGGTACTAGACACCAGCAGCTTATTATAAGAGGCAGTTTATTGGTAAAGTTTTGTATCATCTTTGGAATTGAAGGTTAGGGTCACGTGCTTATTAATTGATTGTGTCATGTGCTTAATTGTTGATTAGTTAGGAGCCATGTGCTTAACAGTTAGTTAGTTAGATCATTAAATCAGTGTAGCCGGCTGGCAGTTAGTGTGTGTTAGTTGTGTTCATGAATTGTATAAAGGTGAGGAGATGGATTGTAAGAGGCATGCAATGAGAATTCAGACTGTTCATATTCCTATTCTTCTCTAATCCCTGTCAATTCTTCTAAGAGGCATGGCTGCCCTCTTAGTCAGTCACTCACCATTTTTCCTTTGCTTAATCAGTTCTTATCAATCCTTTATTTACGTATTTTTCTTGTTGTACAGTTCTGGTTTGGCCTGCATCAAATCTCTAGCCAACCCTCGGTGCTGAGTCCAAGTCATCCATCTGTATTTTTCCTGTTCTTTAATTTCCTGTTAAAAAGTTTTGGTTTGTCCTGCATCATTGTGATAAAAAGTTCTCCATTATCCCAGGAAGTTTCTTTTGTGCTTTGTTGTGGAGTTTGGTAATTCAATTTGAGTTGACATGGGGTTTTTGCTTTATCATGAGGTGGGCTTTAAGGTGTGTAAGAGATATTGTCCATAAACTTCCTTCTCTTTTACTTTTGAAATTGTTAGATATTGATTTTGTTGCTTCATATAGGTGCTTGAAACTGTGTTAACTGTGTTGGTGACTGTAGGACACCGAATGCTCCGATATAGCTGATGTTATTGTTGAACTGAATATTCTGAGTGCTTTAAATGTTGTTTAAAGAAAGTAAGGTAGTTCTTTCATTCCTTTGGTATTTTTCTAGCAACTCCAATATGTAAATGTCCTTAACACTTTATCAATATGATTTTAAATTGCTTTTGTTGGTGACAATTTTGTGATTGAAAAATGCATCAATAATAATAAAAGAAAAGAATGAAAATTACCTTTTAGAAAAAGAAGAAGGTAAAAGTTGGATTTGGGATAAAAAAAAGGATCATGCTAATGAGTGCTCTTAGGGCATTAGTTAACAGTCATTTTAGAAAAATTTTGACACAACTTTTATAAAAAATAAAAAAAACTGTCAAAATATTAAATGATCAATGTGATAGCATTTCCAAAAAAGAAAAGAAAAGAAAAGAAAAAGAAATCAACTTATTGGGGTGTGTGGCAGTTTTGTAAAATACAATACATAATTTTGTATATAAATGGCATCACACATCCCAATGGCTCTCTCATTCTCTCTCCCAAATCCCCAAATTTGAAATCCCAGACTTCTCCCTATCCCTCTCTCTCTCTTTCGAAAATGGTTAGGGTTTCATCGGTATTCTCCATATCATATCGCACGTTTGTGTCTTAGAGAAAATCTGATACCCTCTTTCTCTCTTCTTGAATGCTCTAGAAAAGGGTTTGAATATTTTCTCGGGAAAGTGACTGCCAGATTTTCTCGGGAACAACAACAATATTTTTCCGGTGAGGGGTTTTCCATGCCGCCGCTGGCATGGAAGCTGAGGCCGATGATGCCTATGTCAGAGAGGAAGACTAATGGGTTTTTTTGTGCTTTCATACGGTTTAGACTAATGGGTTTTTTTTTTGTGCTTTCATACGGTTTAGACTGATGGGTTTTTTGTGCTTTCATGTGCTTTAGTCTACTGGGTTTTTTTTGTGCTTTCATATGGTTTAGAGTCTTTAGACTAATGGGTGTTTTTGTGCTTTCATATGGTTTAGACTAATGGGTGTTTTTGTGCTTTCATACGGTTTAGACTGATGGGTTGTTTTGTGCTTTCATACGGTTTAGACTAATGGGTTTTTTTTGTGCTTTCATATGGTTTAGACTAATGGTTTATTTATTTTTGGATTCTCATTTGTTTGAATTGAATTTCAAGTTCTTGTTGATTTGGTTCTTGTTTGTAATTAAAAACTTCTTTTTGGCTTGAAGTTATGAGTCAAAACTAATGTTAGTTTATGTTTTGGTATCTGAAAGATGTTTCTGTATCGCTTTGCATGAAATTTGGTAGATTGTGACCTGTTATGTTTGTCTTTGTTGTACTTTTGAAGGAGAATTTACATATGATGTAAATAAATCTGTCATATGTCTTTTGGGTTTTAGTTGGACAATAATGAGCTTATCTGCTGATGTTGCAAAATTGTTTCTATAATAACTTTTGTCGACCAAGTATTGAAATTCTTTTCCTTTTTGTTTTTTGGGTGAGGTTGAGAAAATATTGCAGGTTTACTGCATGGTGTCTTGGAAAAGTAAAAAGTATTATCCAGTCCTTTAACCTTGATGACAATCCTATGTTGTGACTTCTTGATTGAGGTAGGGAGATTGTTATATTAGAGGTAATGTTGCACGTGTTTCAACACTTGGCCTAATGAGTTTGACTGATTCCTGGTAGGTCTTGAAATTCGAAGTTATTATGGTTGATTTGTGTGTAGGTGAAAGTCTTATTCTCTGTGTTTTCTTTTTTGGATAAACTTATTCATTGCTTTTTTGACATTTTTATTCAGTTTTATTTGATCTTAGGCATCATTTTTCTGTGGACTGATTGGTTTTTACGATGTCAACTTAAAAAAAAAAAAAATCAACTAACCTAGCATGAATGAAGGTGCACAATTTGGATTCAATTGATAGTCATAAAAGCTTCAGTAATTTAGACTGCCCTTAATACATTATGTTTGGAAATATATGGAGAATTTTTGGGTCTTTCCTTAAGATATTGTAAATGACTTTGGAAATTTAAATTGTGTTCAAGTCTATTACTTTTATTACTTATAAGTTCTATAAATTTCTTGAAGGGATTCTCCTAAGCACTTTTGAGCGGTTGATCATATGTGTCTTCTGTATTGTTCTAATTAATATTGTTATCCTCATACTTAACTGATTAATTTTTTTGAGAAAATTTTGCAGTTTGACTGTAGTTGGCAAGTTATACGGAGTTGTCTTTTGCATGGGTTACCAATGTTCAGATCAGTAACTGCAGTTGTATGTTTTGTTTATGGAATCTTCTTTTGTATTGTCAACATAGCTGTTGTATGGTTCTATTTTTTCGTTGGAAAATTAATTGATTATTTGGTTAACAGCAAATTGAACAATGTATTTCTTGAATTGGAGCAGCAAGCTGGTGAGCCAGTTGAGCCTATTCTATATATCCTCCGTCTATGGAGTGGTTTATTTTGGGCTTATTACTATATATCCTCTGTTTATTGTTCAGAGATGAAAGTAAAATGACATCTTTTCTTCTATTACTTTGGCATAACTAGCACCGACAAGAAATTCAGAGGTAAGCTTTGTTTTCCTTCCTCACTAAGCATGTGGATGGTCTTACATTTGATGTGAAGTGGTCTTGGTTTGGGTTGTTATTCCAAGTACCTTGCATAAATGTCACATTTATAAACTGTTTTATATAATCCCTCTTTCTGTGTTCGATTTTTTGTCTTTTGCATGCGTCTTTCCCTCTTTTTCTGACTGAGTATATCTGTTTAATTTGTACATGTAAGGTATCTTTGAGTTTTATGAATCATTGACTGAGTATTTGATGAATTCGCAATTTATAATTTTTTAGTTATTATAGAATATACTTAAAAAAAAAATGGCATAGTTCATAATTTTTTTTGTTGGGGTGGGGGAGTACTTTTCTTGTGCTAAAATGTTATTTCTAATAGATGCTTCATAGCACTTCTATTGTGTGTTTGCTTAAAACTGTGTATCCAACTACACTACAAGCATTGGCTTATTATAAAGGTGTTCTCTTGGTTCCTTTTTAAAAGTTTCCTTTATATAAACTCCCCACATATTTGTATATCTTAAAATCTATTACACAAATAATTATTTTACTCGTTGCATCATTAATAACTTATGGTTATTGCATCATCACATGTTAGTTTGAAGACTGACTTTAAAGTCAAAGAAGTACGAAAGAATTCATGGATTGATTGGATCAGATTTTTTATGTTACCCTATTAGAAATTACAGATTAATTTTTTTTCCTGCCTGAATAATAACTAAAGACTTGAGGATACCATCATTTTCTTATTTTTTTTTCAAATAATGTTAATTTTAGAGCAATACTGTGCTCAAAAGTATAAGAACTTTTATCTTTCTACGTGGTTGATATTTTTGGCTCTTTCTCTTCCTCGTAAGCCTTAGCCCTTGCTTCTTTTGACTATGGAGTCCAATGTGAACTTGAGGCAGTATTATGCTTGTTCTTTTTTAAACATACGGTTTGGAATCTGATAGCATATTTAACCACTTCACGTGTTTCACTTTTTATTCAGAACCAAACACCAATAATCTGTTCTTGTTTGTTGACGTTTTGTTATTTTGGAGAACTTATCAGTTATTTGATGTTTCACACATTATGGATTAAGGCAAGGAACGAACATAACTTAAAATTCAGACCTTGTTCAAATTGTGCCAAATTTGTAAACTCAGTGGTAATCATTTTTTCTTTTCTTATTTTTCATTTAGGAATTCTCTTTATGTTCTGTTTTCTTACTGTATTTCCAAAGGAGTTTAGATGAGTGTATGATTTCTTCACATATATGGAGAAGGCAAGGATAATGTAACTTAGATTTTCTACTATTAACAATTTACATTTTTGTACCTAAAAATTAGTTGAGAAGGTGATGTATATGGTTGCTTTGCTGATAATTACAGAAATGTAGAAAATATTTTTAACACTTGAGGGAGTAGCATACCAACCTAACAGTCAAAACACTGCAGGACTTCGCGAATTATTATGGTATTATGTTCAGTCCCAATCTCCTGCAGCCTTTAAGGTGATGTGTTTTGATTTTTCTAATTAGTTGGATTTATTTTTATCAGATTTGAAGGACAAATTTCGAGCATCAACATTGGAATTGGAATAATTGGCACCGACAAGAAATTCAAGTAAGCTTTGTTTTCCTTCCTCACTAAGCCTGTGGATGGTCTTACACTTGATGTGAATTGGTCTTGGTTTGGGTTGATATTCCAAATACCTTGCATAAATGTCACATTTATAAACTGTTTTTCATGTGGATATAAACTGGGCATGTGATTGCATGTTTTAAGATTTTTGGGAGAACGTGTCTACATCACCATTCTCCATATGGCATGCTACTCACAGTTCCTTTGTTTTGAAGTTTATTCCCTGAAGCTGAAAGTTCCATTCTGGTGTCTGGGTAGCTCTGGTCTATGCATGCTCATGAGATGGCATTTATCTTTTGTGTGTGCCAGGTCTTGAAGAATTGTGACGGAAAAATGAACCTGTGATCAACTGATCACAGTTTGTAACCTGGGTAAAATAGTCTAACAGTTCACTTGCATGGGACTCGTAATTCTAGGCTAATACATATATAAATGAAACCAATTACTTAGCAATATAGATAAATGAAACAATAATTTTATGGATTATACATAAGCATACTCTTTGTTTTTTTTTTTTTTGGTTTTGATAAGTTACATAAGATTGTTTTCAAGTTCAGCTTGTGATTCTTAAACTTTTCCCCATTCTTCCTAGACAAAGGAAGTGAATGAGACCAAATTGGATGACATTATCAGGTTTCTAAACATTCTATTTGCTTGATTTGGTGTATTTTTTTTTTTTTTTTTTTTTTTTTTCTCTCTGCCATGTCTTACAAAGGTATAATCCTATTCTCTGGGGGTTCCTATAGGAAGTCTTGAAAGTAACCCAAATGGTCCATGTTATATAGATGATTTTTAGAGGGTTATTCAGGTATGGATTGTTAAACTATTTGTTGCATTAGCGTTTTAGCTTTTGAAAACATATTTAGCATACCCGCTTCTGTTATTGCCTTTATTTGAATATTGCTCATTGCAGAAAGTCTTTATAGTTTGGCTTTCAATTTAGAGAAGAGCTTGGCGTTCAGTGTTAATTGGACTTACCTGTATAGTTGGGTAATTTGCTACTTTTTCTATTTGTTGTTTTGCAACTCCTGCCTTTCTTAGTGCGTGTTATAAATCTCATTTTGATTCACTGTTTACTGTTATTTATCATAATCTTTTTAGCATTTTGCTTTAGATTACCTAAGTTCTGATTGTGCTTCTACCTTAACTACATGTTTCCGATTTACTTTAGCTTTAATAATTGTTTGTTGGGGTTGTTGATTTTCTCTTTTACTTTATTAATATATTTTTGGTTAAATGATGCTAGTGTATTTATTTTTTGTTTGTATAACCTATTTAATTCCAGGGGTGATGCATTTGCATCCTTTTATGTAAGATTGATTTGATTGTGTTGTTCTCTTTCGTATATTCTTCTAAGTTGGATTTGTTTTGTTTTTATTTTTTTATTTTTTATATTCTTGGAATTGTTTTTGTTGAACTGTGTATCTGGGTATATGTTTTTTCTGTTTGCTACATGTGGTGGATTCAAAGCTTGCGCCACTACGGGTTTGCACTTTCCTCTTGTACATTTGTCTGCTAAGTGTTGGGTAATATTGTTTTTTTTCTATTTCTTGTTTTGCAACTCCTGCCATTCTTAGTGCATGTTATATATCTCATCACTGTTTACTGTTATTTATCATAGTCCTTTTAGATTTTTGCTTTAGGTTACCTAAGTTTTGATTGTGCTTCTACCCTAACCACTTTTTTCCAATCTACTTTAGCTTTAACAATTGTTCGTTAGGGTTTTTGATTTTCTCTATTACTTTATTAATTTATTTTTGGTTAAATGCTGATTGAACCATGTATCTGGGTGTGTGTATTTTCAGTTTGCTACATGTGGTGGATTCAAAGCTTGCGCCACTAAGGGTTTGCACTTTCCTCTTGTAAATTTGTCTACTTGTCTTGTTTCTATTGATGTTTTCTTTGTACAGGACATGGGAAACTTGTTGGACATGGCCGCCCGCATGCGTGTCCCAACCTTTTTTCTTCTCCAAAAGAAAAGGCTGAAACGCACTAACTCTAACACCGATCTCCTTCCACTCACGCCGTTGTTCTTCTTCTTCTTCTTCTTCTTCTTCTTCTTCCTCCCACGCCGATCTTCTTTGTCCATTCGCGCCGATCTCTTCTTCTTTTTCAGCTCTTAGATCTATAATCCTATTTCACTTTTACAGTTTTGCCCCTCTGCCCTTTCTGTCCATGTGTGCTTTTTATTGCTTTGTATGCCTCACAGTGTCACACATTAAGAGCTCTTTTATCTCCAGCCACCCTCTTGAACAAAAGATGTGTAAATAAATGTTTCTTTTCAAAATTTTTTGTCATTTATGAGTTAAAAAGTCTACCACCTATCAAGCCAGGTAGTCAACTTTTTACTGTTCTTTTTCCATTATGTAGGTTGACAGTATCAGTGGCTAGACTTTAATATGCTTCTAAAAGATTTTTAAAGATTCTTGATTTTTGCCCCCACAGTACATCCCCAATGTACTCGGGTTGGCTATTTTTCTAATAAAATTTTCGTTATCTATCAAAAAAAAAAAAAAAAAAGATTTTTTAACAATTATTTAAAAATATTTTTGTTAGAAAACAAAATTTTCAGGTTTGTCTTCTGTGTGTTTATTTGTAATTTTGAAAGTTTTTAAGGTATTCATGTTCAAAAGATATGTTCTTTGGTGATTTCCATCTTTCAATGTCTCTTTTGGAATAATATTCTAATCACATGATTTCCATATGTGGTCAAGTCTTTTAAAGAAATGGTTGCAATGTGTCTGGTGAAAGATCCAGGAAAGGGGCGGAATTTATTGAAACACACATTTTTCAAGCATGCAAAGTCTCTTGAGATTTCTGTGAAGAAATGATTTGCTGACTTGCCACCCCTTTGGAATCATGTAAAAGCCCTCCATGTTACCCATCATATTGCTGAGATGCGCCTTCCGTACTTTCACTTGTCTTGGTAAGCTTGTCTCATGCCTATGGTTAATTTTACAGCTTAAAGATCATGTGCAACTCTGTAAAGAACAAGAGGTAATATCACAGGTCGTAAACATTTCTCCACACCATTAAATTTGAACTTAATTTTTATCTATTTTTACTACATATTTAATTCAATTGGATGCATTTCTTAACAATAACCGATGTAGGATCTCTCACTTAACTTTAGTTATCTGTCAAAACCATCCCCACCCCCATCTTTTCCCCAATTTTGTTTTTGTTAAGTTTTTCCAATTCTTCATATTGACTAAGTTCCCATTTCCATTTAGTTACACTGATGATATGGAGCTTGATGATGCTGTGCATACGGCTATTTTGATTATGAAGGTGGGGTAAATGAATGTTAAGCTTTTTTTAAATAAAAAAAAATGAAATATATTTTTATTTAAAAAGTTGTGGTGGGGTGCAGCTAGAATGGTAAATGCTAGGGCATTGGTGGAGCTCGATGGAAATATATATATATATATATATAAGTCAATGATAGTACTTTTTATCGTTGAGTTTTTTATTCATTATTCTTTCTCCGTCTTTAAAAAAATCAGGTTTCCTTCATGTTTAAATATTTTCTGTTTTTACTATCGCACACCCTTGGTGCGATAGTCACTCCACAAGTATAAGTGCTTGTGGGGGGCAAGGGCTGGGGTTTAAGTCTACATGAGGGTGTTTCACGCACATATACACTTAGATTAGGCTTGAGTAGAATTCTATCTTGTATTAAAAAAAAAAAAAAAAAAAAAAAATCTATTTTTAGAACTATTTTCTGTTTGGCAATATATTCTTTTGATATACAATATGGGCTTTATTTTTTGGTGCTTCTCTTACATGCATGCCATGTTCTAGGATTGTGCCTTTATTGCGCCTTTTTATAGAAATGTTTTACCTATAAAAATACAAAGCATCATACAATGCATACTTATTTTTGGGGGGTGATGTCTTAATTTTCATTTGTTTCCTAATGTGTCTCCTCTCTCATTGTCTCTTGCTCAGCTTCCTCCCAATGCAGTTACATCAATTATTGATGGCTTGAAGAGATTGTACATTGAAAAGCCAAAGCCACTAGAAGTTACATATCTTACGTTTGCAAAATGGAGATATTCTGATCTTTCTAGCTTTGTTGTCAAGTTTCAACTTTAGTTTTAAGATGTCTGTAACAGTGGAATGAATTTTATTTGTATTTTTGCAGATAAATGGTGATTTTGTTGCTAAACCCGTGGTATTTTGGGTCATTATTCAGCTGGAAAGACAAATTCTATAAACATTTGCTAAAATGCAACTATCCAGGTTAGTTAAGTTTTGTTTTTGTTTGTCCCTTCTGATTTGTTAGTACGACTGGATCTCAAAGGTGAATATGTCCCTTATAATCTGTTTGAACAGGTGCTCACATTGGACCAGAGCCTAAAAAAGACAGATTTTTGTTGTTGTTATTATGGTATCACTAGTCACCCTCCCTTTCCTATGTTATTTATGAAGGCTAATTAAGTTTAAATGCACTATAGAAACAACAACAGTGTCGCATCAACACTTGGTACTAGACACCTGCAGCTTATTATAAGAGGCAGTTTATTAGTAAAGTTTTGTATCATCTTTGGAATTGAAGCTTAGGGTCACGTGCTTATTAATTGATTGTGTCATGTGCTTAATTGTTGATTAGTTAGGAGCTATGTGCTTAACAGTTTAGCTAGATCATTAAATCAGTGTAGCCAGCTGGCAGTTAGTGTTAGTCAGTTAGTTGTGTTCATGAATTGTATAAAGGTGAGGAGATGGATTGTAAGAGGCGTGCAATGAGAATTCAGACTGTTCATATTCCTATTCTTCTCTAATCCCTTTCAATTCTTCTAAGAGGCATGGCTGCCCTCTTAGTCAGTCACTCACCCTTTTTCCTTTGCTTAATCAGTTCTTACCAATCCTTTGTTTACGTATTTTCCTTGTTGTACAATTCTGGTTTGGCCTGCATCAAATCTCTAGCCAACCCTCTGTGCTGGGTCCAAGTTCATCCATCTCTATTTTTCCTGTTCTTTAATTTCCTGCTACAAAGTTTTGGTTTGTCCTGCATCATCGTGATAAAAAGTTCTTCATTATCCCAGGAAGTTTCTTTTGTGCTCTGTTGTGGCGTTTGGTAATTCAATTTGAGTTGACATGGGGTTTTTGCTTTATCATGACATGGGCTTTCAGGTGTGTGTAAGAGGTATTGTCCATAATCTTCCTTCTCTTTTACTTTCGAAATTGTTAGATACTGATTTTGTTGCTTCATACAGGTACTTGAAACAGTGTTAACTGTGTTGGTGACTGTAGTTGAGGACACCGAATGCTCCAATATAGCTGATGTTATTGTTGAACTGAATATTCTGAGGGCTTCAAATGCCCTTTAAAGAAAGTAAGGTAGTTCTTTCATTCCTTTGGTTTCTTTCTAGCAACTCCAATATGTAAATGTCCTTAACACCGTCAGCACTATCAAGTTTGTAGCTCAGTGGTTCACCGAGTAATATTCCTACCGTTACCATTTCTTACTGACTTGATTTTGAAACTAATATACTTGATTTTTATCATTGCTTGAAGTTATGAGTCAAAACTAATGTTAGTTGATGTTTTGGTATCTGAAAGATGTTTTTGTATGGCTTTACATGAAATTTGGTAGATTGTGACGTGTTATGTTTGTCTTTGTTTCTTGGTGAAATTTTATGGCTTTGTTATACTTTTGAAGGATAATTCACATATGATGTCAATAATTCTGTCATATGTCTTTTGGGTTTTAGTTGGACAATAATGAGCTTATCTATTGATGTTGCAAAATTGTTTCTATAAGAATTTTTGTCAACCAAGTATTGAAATTCTTTTCCTTTTTGTTTTTTGGGTGAGATTGAGAAAATATTGCAGGTTTACTGCTTGGTGTCTTGAAAAAGTAAAAAGTAATATCCAGTCCTTTAACCTTGACGACATTCCTATGTTGTGACTTCTTGATTGAGGTAGGGAGATTGTTATATTAGTGGAAATGTTGCACGTGTTCCGACACTTGGCCTAATGAGTTTGGCTGATTCCTGGTCGGTATTGAAATTCGAAGTTACTATGGTTGATTTGTGTGTAGGTGAAAGTCTTATTTGCAAGTTACTATGGATAAGGATGGTACGGATAAACGCAAGTCTTTTTCTCAGAAAACCGTTTATGTTTTTTAAATGTGTGAATTATTTTGATTTATTAAAAAAAAGGCGTAAATGTTTTCTGCCTATATACTGTAATTTTCTATTGACTAAAATTTTCTGACACACCAAATACCTGAAAACAAATGAAACCTAAAAGTAGTTATACATGCACTCGATGGTTCTTGAATCATGACCTCACACTCCTTTCCATTATTGTTGGAAGCAGAAGTGCCATTTAAGCTAGAGCTCATTGGCGATGCTTTGTTTGCTTAGAATGGAGCAAGTGACCCTGCCAAAGCATAAAGTTGGGGACTGCATTTTTCTGTTGTTGCCTGGTATAGGGATTTATAAATTCATCTTTTTCTAAACCAAAATATTTGGCATGTTGGTCAAAATTGCCTATTTTGAAAAGGAAGAAAGAATACAAGCTCTGGGAATATGAATTTTTTTTTCTTTCTCTTTTTTGAAATTGTAGAACTTTTGAATGCTCCTAGAACCTGCATTTTTAGTGTCATTAAATTTGAGAAATTTATTTACTTGACTTTCTTGTCCCTGACTTTTTCATTATTTTATTTCAAGGCAACAACCAGCTTGCTTTTGTTATGGGAATGGAACTAAGGTTAGTAAGCTTCACCATATTTTTCTAAGCATCAGAAAATTAGGGATGCGTGTTTATTATTTATTTATTTGTTTATGAAATTGAATGCAGTTGAGTCTTTACTTTTCTTGCTAGTGGTGTAAGGCCCTTTGGAGTTTCTCTGTTGGTTGCTGGGTTTGATAAGTATTGACCACAATTATGCCAGGTATTTGTTTTTCTGATTTGCTTTAAATTATAGTTAATAACTAGCTTCAATTACGGACCGGATTATCTAATGGGTTGCACCTCTAAATATTTTGGCATATAGAATACTTCTTTTACAGTAAATTTATGAAATTCTTTTGTCATTGCCTTGCCTCAATTGCAATATGATTTACTCTTTAAAATATTAATTGATGCTGTTAGTGACTTAATATTGGCTAGTTGTAAATTCGAATTTTCCACTCTGGTTGTAGCATAAAAAGTGAGTATAATTATGTGATGAAAGTTTCTTCTATTACTTTGGCTTAATTAGCACTGACAAGAAATTCAGGTAAGTTTTGTTTTCCTTCCTCACTTGGACTCTTCGTGGTCAATGATTGATGGCAACAGGCAGGCCAAGTGTTGGCTGGTAGCCAATGGTTGGCAAGGGGCATGTAGTGATGGCCTGCTTGGAACCAGGTGGACCATGTGATAGTTGGTGGTCAGTGGTTGGCGGCACTAATGGTTGGCAACTGGTGGCCAATGGGTGCCTAAGTATGGTATGGAATGCATTTCTGGACTTAATGTGACTTTCTTTAATGTGGATGCTTAATGGTGCCATTGTTAATATCTCTATATGAATGATACCTATTTTTAATTTTATTGTTATTTGTTATGTAATGAGTTCCATGTATTGTGTCACTTTATGATGAATTAGAATATAATAGTCTATAGAAGCCAAGTTTGTACCCCAAGAAAGGGAGATTATTTTGATGAATAAAGTTTCTTTTGAAATTGAGTCTATGGTTTGGTGCTCATCAATCTTTTGTTTTATTCATAACCCCTTTGGTCATGTTTGTTGTCATTTTGCATTAGCAACTGCTTTCTAGTCTACAAGTAATTATGCAGAGCAGCTTCTCTTTTGTTTCATGAGTTCTGATGAAACATTTGTAATTAAATCCCCAGGTAAAATCGTCTATCTGTTCACTTGCGTGGGACTTGTATTGCTAGGCTAATACATGTCTACAGCTGGCTGATAGAACATCATAAATTTTGCTGAAGCTCTGGACCATGCATGATTTTTTGTAACAGTATGCACATATTGGTATATAATCTTGGCTTACCTTAAAAAAACATATATAATCTATGGACATGACTAGAAATATTCATATCATTAGTTAATTTTTGGTAAGCATACCACCTAATTTCATCAATGGGCTCTAGCTCGATTAGCACTTCTCCCTCAATAGTGGGACAGAGATCGTGGATTTAAAACTCAAATGGTGTAGCTTTCCAATAAAAAAACTAATTTAGAATGATGATGAAACGCTTCTGCTTTGCCATTACTAATTTCAGAATGGCAACATAAAACCCCTTTTCCTTGACATCGTCTTTAATTAGCCTCCTTCCTATAAAAATTTATTATTTATGTTTCCTCTACTTATTATTGATACTGTCCTCATTATACTCTGATTTTCTTATCATTCCTAGACTTTTATGATTCTCTTATTTTGAAGTTTCTTTTGTTGGTTTTAATTTATGTTAGTTTTGTTGTACTTGCTTTTTGTTGAGAACTAACCCCAGCTGAAATTGATGATATTTAGCTCAAGTGGAGTAGCTTGCTGCTTGCTCTTCTTGCCTGCCATATGTCTTTGAAGAGATACTATTAATCAAATATATGTTGCATTCCTTCACATTGTAGCTGGGTGATCAATTTAATGTAGATTAATTGATAGGATTAAATTTCCAACTTGTCTGAATTGGAGCAACAAACTGGTGAGCCAATTGAGCCTATTACTATATATCTTCTGTCTATGGAGTGGTTTATTTTGGGCCTATTACTATATATCCTCTGTTTATTATTCAGAGATGAAAGTAAAATTACATTTTTTCTTCTATTACTTTGGCATAACTAGCACCGACAAGAAATTCAGGTACGCTTTGTTTTCCTTCCTCACTAAGCTTGTGGATGGTCTTACATTTGATGTGAATTGGTCTTGGTTTGGGTTGTTATTCCAAGTACCTTGCATAAATGTCACTATTATCAACTGTTTTATATAATCCCTCTTTCTGTGTTCGATTTTTTGTCTGTTGCTTGCGTCTTTCCCTCTCTTTCTTGCTGAGTATATCTGTTTAGTTTGTACATGTAGGGTATCTTTGAGTTTTATGAGTCTTTGACCGAGTATCTGATGAATTCGCAATTTATAATTTTTTAGTTGTTATTGAATATATAATTTTGGCTTCATCGAACACTTTGCCTTTTTAGTTTGGAAATATATGGAGTTAAAAGGGATAAGGATGGTAGGGATAAACGCAAGTCTTTTTTTTAGAAAACCGTATATGTTTTTTAAAGGTGTAAATGATTTTGATTTTTTGAAAAGAAAGTGTAAATGTTTTCTACCTTTATACTTTAATTTTCCGTTGACTAAAATTTTTTGACACACCAAATACCTGAAAACACAATATCATTTTATGCCAAAAACAAATGAAGCATTAGAGTTTTGTTGTTTTTTGGATTGGTAAGTAGTTATACATGCTCTCAACTGTTCTTGAATCATGACCTCACACTTTGTTCCATTATTGTTGGAAGCATAAGTGTCATTTAAGCTAGAGCTCATTGGCGATGCTTTGTTTGCTTTGAATGGAGCAAGTGGCCCTACATTTTTTCTTGTTGCCTGGTATAGAGATTTTTAAATTCATCTTTTTCTAAACCAAAATATTTGTCATGTTGGTCAAAATTACCTATTTTGGAAAGTAAGAAAGGATACAAGCTCTGGGAATATAATTTTTTTTTCTCTTTTTTGAAATTGTAGAACCTTTGAATGCTCCTAGAACCTGCATTTTTAGTGTCATTATTAAATTTGAGAAATTTATTTGTTTGACTTTCTTGTCCCTGACTTTTTCATTATTTTATTTCAAGGCAACAACCAGCCTTGCTTTTGTTGTGGGAATGGAACTAAGGTTAGTAAGCTTTACCATATTTTTCTAAGCATCAGAAAATTAGGGAAGCGTGTTTATTATTTATTTATTTGTTTATGAAGTTGAATATAGTTGAATTTTTACTTTTCTTGCTAGTGGTGTAAGGCCCTTTGGAGTTTCTCTGCTAGTTGCTGGGTTTGATAACTATGGACCACAATTATACCAGGTGTTTGTTTTTCTGATATGCTTTAATTTATAGTTACTAACTAGCTCCAATCTAGGACTGGATTATCTAATGGGTTGCACTTCTGAACATTTTGACATGTAGAAAACTTCTTTTACACTAAATTTATGAAATTCTTTTTGCATTACCTTGTCTCAAATGCAATATGATTTACTCTTTAAAATATTAATTGATGCTGTTAGTGACTTAATATTGGCTAGTTGTAAATGTGAATTTTCCACTCTGGTTGTAGCATAAAAAGAGAGTATTATTATGTGATGAAAGTTTCTTCTATTACTTTGGCTTAATTAGCACCGACAAGAAATTCAGGTAAGCTTCTTTTTACTTCCTCACTAAGCATGTGGATGGTCTTACACTTGATGTGAATTGGTCTTGGTTTGGGTTGATATTCCAAATACCTTGCGTAAATTTCACATTTATAAACTGTTTTATATAATCCTTCTTTCTGATTTTGATTTTTTGTCTTTGGCATGCATCTTTCTCTCCCCATCACTTTCTCCACAAATCCCCTAACTGAACCATTGTTAACCTCACCCCTCTATTGTGGTGTTGGTTTTAATTACGATTGATTGATTATATCTGTATAATTTGTACATGTATGGTATCTTTGAGTTTATGAGTCTTTCACCGAGTATCTGACGATTTTGCAATATATAATTTTTTAGTTATGTTAGAATAAATTTTTTTTTTTTGGGTTAATTTTTGTAACACAAATAAGGCAAAATCATTTGCCAACCTTCCAATTTGTTGGTGTTGTTGATGAGAAAAGCTAGAAGTGCTAGTAAGATTGTTTTCTGGAATCTGCTTATTTTTACTGGTATTTCATTAGTTCACTCTTTTTTTTTTTGGGTCTATAAGATTAATTTAGAGATTTTCATTTTGAACGGCTTATTTACAGAAAATAACCAATGGCTTAAGTAGTTTTTTTAATGTGATAATAAACTACATGAATGAGATCTTTCTTTTTTGCACCTTTTTTTTTTTGGTGTGGAGAATTTGTTTGACTCGAAAAGCAGAGCAAAGATTGAGGTCTACTGATGTAGACATAAACAAATCTTGAGATAGTCTTTATCTGAGTTGTGCCTTTCTTATCTTCTAAATTAATGTCGAATTTGTTCAAACAATTTCAGCAAAACCTTTTGTGCTTTCGGTTTCTAATGCCCATTGCGTCATAATCATGAGTCTTTCAGTTTCCTTTTGGGTTTGGCTCTGTCTACCTCTAACCACTTATTTAGTCTTTTGCTTATTCTTCTTCCTTCTCATCGTTGTCCACTTGTCCTACAAGAAATGATTTTTTTATTTATTTAAATGCATAGTTCATAATTTTTTTTTGTTGGGGGTAGGGGGAGCTCTTTTCTAATAGATGCTTCATAACACTTACATTGTGTGTGTACTTAAAAACTGTGTATCCAACTACACTACAGGAATTAGCTTATCCTTGGTTTCTTTTGAAAATACCATCGATACCATCCTATCACTTAACCGTTGATAATATTCTATCAATTTTGTAATGCATTGACATTCAAGTTGGATGTTGATAATGTTGTCGTGGGCTAATGGGATTCCTAAAATTGATTCCTAGTAACCAATTATGATTTCATATATTTATGGGATTTAAATTTTCATTATGCTTTTGATCCCCTGAAATTTTTCGTTAAAGCATGAATCCATAAGCTGTTGGACTTATCTTTGTAATTGCATCTGGCACTCTTGGAGTCCATGGGGGCTAATGGATCTACTGGATCTAAAGCTGTTGCTGCTGCAGAAAAGAATGTGGCTTTATTAACTGCAAGAGCTGGTTCCTTGGATCTATCTGCAATTCCCTCAGTATTCCGTGTTTCAGCTGCCCTTCAATATCCTGCTGGTGGGTCGTGTCTTCTTTGTTTATACACGACGACATAAGTATAAAATACTAGGAAGCACCTTTATGGAACGGGTATAGGTATGGGTACGGTACGGCGGCATAGCAATTTTTGAAAAATGCAACTATCCAGGTTAGTTAAGTTTTTATTTCTGTTAGTCCCTTCTGATTTGATCTCAAAGATAAATGTGCCTAATAATTTGTTTGAACAGGTGCTCAAATTGGACCAGAGCCTACAACACACTGATTTGTTGTTGTTATGGTATCACAAATCACCCTCACTTTCTTATGTTATTTTTGAAGGCTAATTAAGTTTAAATGCACTATGTAAAATTTTGAAACTACTTTGGTTTAGACAGAAACTACCATGTGCCTATTGTCTCCTTCAGTAGTAGCAAACAAGGCTTTTCGAATAGGTATTCATTTGGGAAAGATATTCAACCCCACCCCCCTCCCCCCCCACCCCCCCCGGGTGTGCGCGGTGGTTTCCCTTAAGAAAACTGATCCTCGTGAGTTTTCTTCTCCCAATATGGTATTGCTTTGCGTGTCAATTGGTTAATTGTGTTACACTAAACCCCCCAGGGCTTTTGGATACAGAGTCCAAATCTTCTGTACTACTTTTTGTGTATCATTTTATGTTCCACCAATCACTATTTGCCATGTGTTCATTTTACTTTCCTTATAGAATTACTGAAGTTTAAAATGGAAAGCAATCATACACATGGTAAGTAGTGATTGGTGTAACATAAAGTGGTACACAAAAAATGGTACAGAAGATTTGGACTCTTGGATATAACACAACACCTGGTATTTTTGTGAAAGTAAAATGGAATCTTATAGTTATTTTCCCTCAAAATCTATCTTCTTATTCTATTCTTTACATAATGAAAGTTTTTGGTGACTTTCCTTTTGTGTAGAGTTTTAGGTCACGGAATCTTGCACAGGTAATTTCCTCTGAAACGATTTGTTCCCAAACGATTTGGTGAGCCTGAATCATTTACTACTTGTGTTTTATTGTTGGACCGTGCAAGGGAATGTTTTTAGGTTTTACAACTCCGTTACCCCAATTTCCCATGTTAAAAAAATTTAATGCCACCATATCTACCAGGGCAACGAAGTTGGATATGGACCTAAGGCCATATGCTCTCTTATCTCTAGATATCGCTATTCTTTTCCTAAAATTTAATGGTTTCTTTATTGAATTAAGATGCAAGTTAAAAGAGTTTGCTAGAGTGACATAGGGTTCAGATCAAAATTCTCTTTGGTTTTGTCAATAATCTCATATCGGTACTTTTCTCATTATTGTGTTTTAAATTTTTTTGATTGAATATAGATAAACTTGTTGCGTTTTTTTTTTTTTTTTTTTCAATTACTAGAAATATTTCTCTCCATCACAACTGATGATACCATTTTAGTTGTTTAGAATAGGCTTAAAAGAAAATCAATGTGTAAGACAACACATATTGTTATAGATAGCATACTAAGTGTTATATACATTTTAAATTTTAAGTTCATACTAAATGTTATTTTTCAAAATTTATAAATTCAATTGCATTAGCTACATACTTATTTAATTAAATTTATTTAACTAAGACTTTTGAAACAAAATGTTTACTCCAAATATTTAACTTAAAGTATTTGAATATATTTGTTTTTTGGATTCTAATTATTTTCATGTACAGAAATTTATTTGTGGACTCTTACAAAACTTTCATTGTTATTATTTTTTTATTTTGTTGAAAATAGATGTGCTGTTTTTTTTGAGAACCCGAAAATACATGTACTTATGTAATTCCCATGCATTTGCACGGGTTTAAAGGCTAGTTAATTATAATATACAAGTCCTCTGGAGTAATGTCTTAAGTTTCCTCAAGTGTCATCAAGGATCAAAGATATGAATATTGTCATGACTCACGAAAACCTCTTGGTGATTGTGTAATTACCGTGCATTTGCACGGGTATAAAGGCTAGTTAATTATAATATACAAGTCCTCTGGGGTGATGTCTTAAGTTTCCTCAAGTGTCATCAAAGATCAAAGATATGAATCTTGTCGTGACTCACGAAATCCTCTTGGTGATTGTGTGAGCAACAACTCATATAGCCTTTGATCTAATGGCTTCAAATCAGAGTGCTAGTTAGTAATATTATCATTAGTTTCATGATATGTGAGCAGTGTTGAATTTGCCTTTGATGATGAGCTAATTTAATACTAGTTTGATTAGGAGCTCATCAGTCATTAATTATTATTATTTTTTTAAATCTTTGGAGTACTATTTTGATTTTTCTAATTTGTTGGATTATTTTTATCATATTTGAAGGAAAAATTTCGAGCATCAACATTGGGATTATAGAATAATTGGTATCTACCAGAAATTCAGGTGAACTTTGTTTTCCTTCCTCTCTTACAGTCTCTCTCTCTCACCAAGTCGAAAACGCCTCCGTTGCGGTTTGGGTTTTTGAAAATATGCATGTCATCGCCAAGCCCAATAAATGAAGGTGAGTCAGGTTCTTCAACTTGGGTGAGTCAACTTCACTGAGCCTTCACTTCCGTGATTTTTTTCTTTCCCTTTTTTTTAATTATAAAATTTATGTGTTTTTGTTTTCGGAAGCAATTTCACATTTTTAATACTATTTCCTTTGTGTTTGTTCATGTGGGTTTGCTTCAAATTCTGGAATTTAGGCCAAATTTTGCATTAAGGTTTACTTAGGTATGATTTAGGTTTTGAGTATTAATTTATTTTTTTATATTAAAATTACTGTTGGATTATGTTGATTTAATGTTTTTTTTTTAATTTTTTTTTTGGTTGATTGTAATGTTTTGCTTGCATGCATTAGTGGTTAAAAGGCATATTTGGGTTCTCTATTTCCTTTTTTGGCTAGTGAGAAAATGTGCGAAATTTCACTGGGCTGTTTGCTATGTCTAAAAGGATAGGCAATGTGTCACCGTGTAGTGCTCATATGCATTTGTTGGTTTGCAATTAGGCTCTTTCGTTACTTTTCCTAGGCTTAGTTTCCATTTTTTTGGGCGGATTATTAATTCCAATCTCAGTGATTAGGTGTTTGAAGGCAAAATTTGCTTAATAGTACTTTTTTAGAAAAACTTGGGTGAATAGTATATGTTTGAAGTTTTTTAGTTGGTTAGACTGTTTTTTTAAGTCAAGTTTGGCAAACTCAAGTTTGGGCTGGAAGTCGAGTTTGTCAAACTCGACTTCCAAGCAATATTGATGCATCCTGCTTGGTCCTGCTTGGAAGTCGAGTTTGTCAAACTCGACTTCCAGCCCAAACTCGGCTTCTAAAAAAAGTCTAACTAACTAAATAACTTCTTTCATGTACTGTTTTCCTAAAATTTTTCTAAAAGCATACTATTTGGCAAATTTTGCCGTGTTTGAAATTTCTCTTGCAATTCTTATGCTTTTTGTGTCTGTCTTGTTTAATTTTTGGTCATTCTGTGTTGGCAACCTTAATATCAATTTAAATAGCTAATTTGACTGTGCCTCTTAGAGGTGTGGGGTAGTAATATAACAATGTGATCTGAATATGGTTGTAAAAGGAAATTAAGATAGTGCTTTCTCTTCTACCGGTATGAGTTGGGCTTTTGGGGAATTATATGGATTTAACTTATGTTTTGGATTTGCTTCATAATTTGTTAACTTGGAATTTTGCTAATTAATTTCCTTGTTTCTAAATACCTGAAAGCATAGAAGAGCTTGGCTTTTAGTGTTAATTGGAATTACCTATATATTTGTTGTGTAATATGCTAGTTTTTCCATTTGTTGTTTTGCAACCCCTGCCATTCTTACTGCATGTTATAAATCTCATTTTGAGTCACTCTTTACTATTATTTATCATAATCTTTTTAGCATTTTGCTTTAGGTTACCTAAGTTTTGATTGTGCTTCTACCCTAACCACTTGTTTACGATCTACTTTAGCTTTAACAATTGTTCGTTGGGGTTTTTGATTTTCTCTTTTACTTTATTAATTTATTTTTTGATAAATGATGCTTGTGTATTTATTTTTTATTTTGTATAATCTATTTTATTCCAGGAGTGCTGCATTTGCATCCTTTTATGTAAGGTTGATTTGATTTTGTCGTTCTCTTTCTTATATTCTTCTGAGTTGAATTTTTTTATTTTATTCTTGGAAGCGTTTTTCTTGAACAGCTGGGTATGTGTATTTTCAGTTTGCTACATGTGGTGCACTTTCCTCTTATAAATTTGTCTGCTTGTGTTGTTTCTATTGACGTTTTCTTTGTACTGGAAACGGGAAACTTGTTGGACATGGCCGCATGTGTGTCCCGTCTGTTTTTCTGCTCCAAAATAAAAGACTAAAACGCACTTCCTCTAACACTGATCTCCTTCAACTTCTTCCTCTCACACCAATCTTCTTCTTCTACTTCCTCCCACGCCGATCTCTTCTTTTTCTTCAGCTCTTAGATCTATAATCCTATTTCACTTTTACAGTTTTGCCCCTTTGCCCTTTTTGTCTATGTGTGCTTTTTATTGCTTTGTCTGCCTCATAGTGTCACACATTAAGAGCTCTTTTAACTCCAGCCACCCTCTTGAGAAAAAGACGTGTCAATAGCTGTTTCCTTTCAAATTTTTTTGTCTTTTATGAGTTAAAAGTCTACCACCTATCAAGCCAGGTAGTCAACTTTTTACAATTGTTTTTACATTATCTAGGTAGACAATATTAGTGGCTAGACTTTAATCTGCTTCTAAAAGATTTTTTAACAATTATTTAAAAATATTTTTGTTAGAAAACAAAATTTTCAGGTTTGCCTTCTGTGTGTTTATTTGTAATTTTGAAAGTTTTTAAGGTATTCATGTTCAAAAGATATGTTCTTTGGTGATTGCCATCTTTCATTGTCTCTCTTTTAGAATAATATTCTAATTGCATGATTTCCATATGTGATTAGTCTTTTAAAGAAATGGTTGCAATGTGTCTGGTGAAAGATCCAGGAACGAGGCGGAATTTATTGAAACACACCTTTTTGAAGCATGCAAAGTCTCTTGAGATGTCTGTGAAGAAATGATTCACTGACTTGCCACCCTTTTGGAATCATGTAAAAGCCCTCCAGGTTACCCATCATATTGCTGAGATGCACCTTCCAAACTTTCACATGTCCTGGTAAGCTTGTCTCATGGCTATGGTTAATTTTGTAGCTTAAAGATCAAGTGCAACTCTGTGGAGAACAAGAGGTATTAACACAGGTCATAAACATTTGTCCACGCCATTAAATTTGAACTTAAAATGCATGTGGTGATATTTCTTTAATTTTTATCTATATTTACTACATTTTTAATTCAATTGGATTCATTTCTTAAGAATAACCGATGTAGGATCTCTCACTTAACTTTAGTTCTGTCAAAACCATCCCCACCCCCTCTCTTTTCCCCAATTTTGTTGTTGTTAAGTTTTTCCAATTCTTCATATTGACTAAGTTTCCCTTTCCATTTAGTTACACTGATGATGCTGTGCATAGGGCTATTTTGATGCTGAAAGAGGGGTAAATGAATGTTAAGCCTTTTTTTTAAAAATAAATATATTTTTATTTAAAAAGCTGTCGCGGGGTGCAACTAGAATGGTAAAAGCTAGAGCATTGGTGGAGCTCGATGGAAATATATATATAAGTCACTGATAGTACTTTTTATCGTTGAGTTTTTTATTCATTATTCTTCGTCTTTTTAAAAAAACAGGTTTCCTTCATGTTTAAATTTTTTCTATCTTGAGAACTATTTTCTGTTTGGCAATATTTTCTTTTGATATACAATATAGGCTTTACTTTTTGCTGCTTCTCTTACATGCATGCCATGGTCTAGGATTGTGCCCTATATTGCCCCTTTTTATTAAAAATGTTTTACCTATAAAAATACAAAGCATCATACAATGTATACTTCTTTTTAGGTGGGATGTCTTAATTTTCATTTGTTGCCTAATGTGTCTCCTCTCTCGTCCTCTCTTGCTCAGCTTCCTCCCAATTTCAGTTACATCAATTATTGATGGCTTGAAGAGATTGTACATTGAAAAGCCAAAGCCACTAGAAGTTGCATATCTTTCGTTTGCAAAATGGAGATATTCTGATCTTTCTAGCTTTGTTGTCAAGTTTCAACTCCAGTTTTTAAGACCTCTGTAACAGAGGATTGATTTTTATTTGTGTTTTTGCAGACGAACGGTGATTTTGTTGCTAAACCCATGGTCTTTTGGGTCAATATTCAACTGGAAAGACAAATTCTATAAACATTTGCTAAAGTGCAACTATCCAGGTTAGTATGACTATCCCTTATAATCTGTTTGAACAGGTGCTCACATTGGACCAGAGCCTACAAAAGAGAGATTTTTTGTTGTTGTCATGGTATCACTTGTCACCCTCACTTTCCTATGTTATTTATGAAGGCTAATTAAGTTTAAATGCACTATAGAAACAACAACAATGTTGCATCAACACTTGGTACGAAACTAAACACCAGCAGCTTATTATATGAGGCAGTTTATTAGTCATGTTTTTAATTGATGGTTAGGGTCATGTGCTTACTAATTGATTGTGACATGTGCTTAATTGTTGATTAGGTAGGAGCCATGTGCTTAACAGTTAGTTAGATCGTTAGATCAGTGTAGCCAGCAGGCAGTTAGTGTTAGTGAGTTGTGTTTGTGAATTGTATAAAGGTGTGGAGATGGATTGTAAGAGGCATGCAGTGAGAATTCAGACCGTTCATATTCCTATTCCTCTCTAATCCCTTTCAATTCTTCTAGGAGGCATGGCTGCCCTCTTAGTCAGTCACTCACCATTTTTCCATTGCTTAATCAGTTCTTATCAATCCTTAATTTACAAATTTTTCTTCTTGTACAATTCTGGTTTGTCCTGTATCAAATCTATGGCCAACCCTAGGTGCTGTGTCCAAGTTCATCCATCTCTATTTTTCTTGTTCTTCAATTTCCTGATACAAAGTTTTGGTTTGTCCTGCATCATTGTGATAAAAAGTTCTCCATTATCCCGGAAGTTTCTTTTGTGCTTTGTTGAGTTTGGTAATTCAATTTGAGTTGACATGGGGTTTTTGCTTTTTCATGAGGTGGGCTTTCATATGTGTGTAGGAGTATAGTCTTCCTTCTCTTTTGGTTTTGAAATTGTTAGACATTGATTTTGTTGCTTCATACAGGTACTTGAAACAGTGTTAACTGTGTTGGTGATTTTAGTTGAGGAAATCAAATGCTCCGATATAGCTGATGTTATTGTTGAACTGAATCTTCTGAGGGCTTCAAATGCCCTTTAAAGAAGGTAAGGTAGTTCTTTCATTCCTTTGGTTTCTTTCTAGCAACTCCAATATGTAAATGTCCTTAACACCGTTAGCACTATCAAGTTTGCAACTCAGTGGTTCACCGAGTAATATTGCTACAGTTATCATTTCATACTGACTTGATTTTAAAACTAATATGCTTGCTTTTTATCATTGCTTGAAGTTATGAGTCAAAACTAATGTTAGTTTATGTTTTGGTATCTGAAAGATGTTTCTGTATTGCTCTATGAAGCACGGGTGCGTTTTGGGACTTGGGTGCGGGACTCGGCAATTTTTGAAAAGGTGGGTGCGGGTGCGGCGAGACTTAGCGATTAAAAAATTATTAAAAATATTTTTATGTAGTGAATTTAATATTTTTATATAAAAAAAATCAAATAAATGGTAGAATTTATTATTAAAAAATAATTATTTATGATTTGTTTTTAATAAAATCAATATTTTTTGTAATTGTAAACAAAAAACCACATTTCAAGAAGGTTCCTTTACTCATTTTTCAATTCCCAAGCCCACCCACATTAAATATTTGACTTTTCCACCTCCTTAATTTATATTCTTTTGTTACGCACATTTATTCTTCTTCCATCTTTTTTTTTTGGGCGTCTTCTCATCTTCTTCTTCCTTCTCTTTTTCTTTTTTTTTTTCCTCTCACAAGGCCACATGAAGCAGAAGAATGGCAGCCACTGCCCATTTCGTCCTGTTTTGGTGGCTGTTTCGGCCGGAATCGGCCGTATTAGCTTGTTTCAGTGGCCGTTTTGGCCGGAATCGGCATGTTTTGGTGGCCGTATCGGATTCCATTTCTGCCGGAATCGGCCCGTTTTGGCCCGAATCGGGGCAAATTTGGCCGAGTCGGCGCGAATCCAAAAAAAAAAAAGAAAAAAAAAAGGGGAGAGTCGGACGCCGGACGCCACGTCGGGCCGCGTCGGACTCCGGTGTGGCGACCTTGGAGCCTCGTCGGTGCTTTCTAGGTATTGCTTTACCTGAAATTTTGTAGATTGTGACCTGTTATGTTTGTCTGTATTGTTTGTTTTTGTTTCTTGGTGAAATTTTATGGTTTTGTTATACTTTTGAAGGAGAATTTCCATATGATGTAAATAATTCTGTCATGTCTTTCGGGTTTTAGTTGGACAATAATGAGGTTATCTATTGATGTTGCAAAATTGTTTCTATAAGAACTTTTGTTAGCGAAGTATTGAAATTCTTTTCCTTTTTGTTTTTTGGGTGAGATTGTGAAAATATTTATGGTTTACTGCTTGTTGTCTTGGAAAAGTAAAAAGTAATATCCAGTCCTTTAACCTTGATGGCAATCCTATGTTGTGACTTCTTGATCTGGGTAGGGAGATTGTTATATTAGAGGTAATGATGCATGTGCTCCAACACTTGGCCTAATGAGTTTGACTTATTCCTGGTAGGTATTGAAATTCGAAGTTATTGTGGTTGATTTGTCTGTAGGTGAAAGCCTTATTCGTTGTGTTTTCCTTTTGGGATAAACTTATTCATTGCTTTTCTGACATTTTTATTCAGTTTTATTTGATCTTAGGCATCATTTTTCTGTGGACTAATTTGTTTTTACGATGTCAACTAAAAAAAAAAAAAAAAACTAACCTAGCATGAATGAAGGTGCACAATCTAGATACAATTGATAGTCATAAAAGCTTCACTAATTTAGACTGCCCTGAATACATTATGTTTGGAACTATATGGAGAATTTTTGGCTACATAGAACACTACTTTGCCTTTTTAGTTTGGAAATATATGGAGAATGCAAGTCTTTTTTTCAAAAAAACCGTTTATGTTTTTTAAAGGTGTAAATGGTTTTGATTTATAAAAAAAAAGGGTATTTGTTTTTTGCCTATATACTGTAATTTTCCGTTGACTAAAATTTTCTGACACGCCAAATACCTTAAAACACAATATCAATTTATGCCAAAAACTAATGAAACCTTAGTTTTGTTGTTTTCTGGATTGGTAAGTAGTTATACATGCACTCGACAGTTCTTGAATCGTTACCTCACACTTCTTTCCATTATTGTTGAAAGCAGAAGTGCCACTTAAGTTAGAGCTCATTGGCTAGGACCTTAAAGCTTCTGTGATACTTTGTTTGCTTAGAATGGAGCAAGTGCCAAAGCATAAAGTTGGGGACTGCATTTTTTTGTTGTTGCCTTGGTATAGAGGTTTTTAAATTCATCTTTTTCTAAACCAAAATATTTGGCATGTTGGTCAAAATTACCTATTCTGGAAAGGAAGAAAGGATACAAGCTCTGGGAATATAATTTTTTTTCTCTCTTTTTTGAAATTGTAGAACTTTTGAATGCTCCTAGAACCTGCATTTTTAGTGTTATTATTAAATTTAAGAAATTTATTTATTTGACTTTCTTGTCCATGACTTTTTCATTATTTTATTTCAGGGCAACAACCGGCCTAGCTTTTGTTATGGCAGTGGAACCAAGGTTAGTAAGCTTCACCATATTTTTCTAAGCATCAGAAAATTTTGGAAGCATGTTTATTATTTATTTATTTATTTGTTTATGAAGTTGAATACAGTTGAGTCTTTACTTTTCTTGCTAGTGGTATAAGGCCCTTTGGATTTTCTCTGCTGGTTGCTGGGTTTGATAACTATGCACCACAATTATACTAGGCATTTGTTTTTCTGATATGCTTTAAATTATAGTTACTAACTAGCTCCAATTAAGGACTGGATTATCTAATGGGTTGCACCTCTGAAAATTTTGGCATACAGAAAACTTCTTTTACACCAAATTTATGAAATTCTTTTGGCATTGCATTGTCTCAAATGCAATATGATTTACTCATTAAAATTTTAATTGATGCTGTGAGTGACTTAATATTGTCTAGTTGTAAATGTGAATTTTCCACTCTGGTTGTAGCATGAAAAGAGAGTATAATTATGTGATGAAAGTTTCTTCTATTACTTTGGCTTAATTAGCACTGACAAGAAATTCAGGTAAGCTTCGTTTTCCTTCCTCACTTGGACTCTTTGTGGTCAATGATTGATCTCAACAGGCCAGCCAAGTTTTGGCTGGTAGCCAATGGTTGGAAACAGGCATGTAATGATGGCCTACTTGGAATTAGGAGGACCATGTGACAATTGGTGGTCAGTGGTTGGCGGCACAAATGGTTGCAATTGGTGGGCGCTGAAGTGTGGTATGGAGTACATTTCTGGATATAATGTGACTTTGTTTAATATGAATGATTAATGGCGCCATTGTTAATATCTCTATATGAATGATACCTGTTTTTAATTTTTTTGTTATTTGTTATGTAATGAGTTCCATGTGTTGTGTCACTTTATGATGAATTAGAATATAATAGTCTATATAAGCCAAGTATGTACCCCTAGAAAGGGAGATTATTTTGATGAATATAGTTTCTTTTGAAATTGAGTCCATGGTTTGGTGCCAACTCCAGCCAGCTTTAAGTGTTGGCTCCTAGTGGTTTTTTTCCACGCCTGGTGCCATCCAAGAGAGCCTAGGTACTGACTGTTCTCCATGTTAGGAACCTATGAGAAGTAACTTGACTTAATGCATTTGATCCAGCTAATGCATCATGTATGCAGCACCATTAAGCATGAGTAAGTAAAGTTCTGTACCAATAAGCACCAGTAACAACAACAGTGCAGCATTAACACTTGGTACTAGACACTAGCAGCTTATTATAAGAGGTAGTTTATTAGTAAAGTTTTGTATCATCTTTGTAATTGAAGCTTAGAATCACGTGCTTATTAATTGATTTTGTCATGTGCTTAAT